>OW679194.1:242911832-243457222 GCA_940337035.1 Agriotes lineatus | reverse complement strand
ACACTGTTTATAAGCACCGAATGTAAATTGTTACGGTTCTTTTGTAGCTTTCCCTGTACTAGTAAAATTTTGATAGCTGAACTTTTATTCCTAAGTATTAGCCAGTAGTTTCAGTTGGTGATTTTGCATGCATTAGTATAGTTAATAGGTGGTTACGTATGCAACTCCCGTAGTAATCAGCTGGATGTCATTATTTGAACTTATTTTGCTCCAATTCTACAACAGTACGTACATTAATTATAATCTAGATTCCTGGCCTGATTTGTTGCTAGGGTATAACGTTGTTATTTTAGAAGTCAGTCAGATTTTATTTTGGAAGAATTTTGATGTCCTGGAATTTGTGCAAGCTGTGCCCCGGCTCTGTACTTCATTTATGAGCTAATTGGTTTAGCTCCTCTCCGTTTTGATTTGATGGAGGATGTACAAGTATAGGAGCCCTCTTTAAGATGTTAGTAATTGGTGTGTTAGTACTTACGTCAATTTCGCCTCTGCGGATTTATTGGGGTCAGTTCTTTCTGGCGCGTTCAACATGGCTTTCCTCCAGCAAAAGGTAAACTGATGTAAGCCCTGGCTTCTTAATCGATGGCTTACTTGGGAATTTCTTTGTACGTTTTTAGCCAATTTTGACGGGACTCAATTATGCCGAGAACCAGTCATGTGTTCCTGTAATTTGATGTGTTGCACTTGGATTTCGCAATCTGCCTGTCACGGTTCCTGCTAGGAAATAGGAGCTCGCTCATCGCCACCCTCTCGCATCTCCTTCGGCTTCCAAAGTAAGCCCCCTGCGCTGCTTGATCTACTGCAGGAAGCGAGCGCACTCGACTCCAGCCATCTCGGAAGTCCCAGTTGTGACATTGCAAGGAAACCTGCGGGATAATTAGACTTGGGTGTGTACCTTTCGCATAGTTATAGGGCATGATATACCAATCGCCCCTCTCTTGTGTATTATTTTTGTGATTAGGCGAACCTTTCGCATAGATATTGACAGGGAATGTCATACAGCTCGACCCACTTGATGTAGTTTTAGATTAGATTAGGGGCTGGCTGTACCATTTGTGCTCGTCGTTTACTGAAATACTACTAACTGTTTGAAGTTATCTCGGCTCAGTTTAATTAAGCTAAATTATAACCTCGGGTTGTCGGTATCGTGTGTGCTAACTGCTACACTAGCAGGCTAGCTTCTTAGCTTCTAGGCCACATATCGGTAGTGTCAGCGACTCCGTTTAAATATATATTCAGATTTCTTTAAAAGTATAGCCGACCAGTACAATGCAATTTTGTAAGACATTGTAGTGGGATGTTCAGACTTACTTGTGGCACGTTTTAGCGAAGTCTCGCGACCGTTTGGGCCCCCTCCATTTGCATAAGCTCAAAATCAAGGTTAAATTTTGTGACAATCACCGCGCATTACGTGTGAAGTTGGAGCTTTCATTAGATTGTGGTTACGGACCCGACGTCGGCAACGTATCGTTTTGAGTACAATCTCCCGTGAATTATTTACGGAATTTCACGGTCAATCAATATTGTAAGGGCATATTCAAGCTGTTTTGTTTTGTTAAATCATTCCATACAGTATAATGAGTTTGCATTAACCTTCGTTCTCGTATGGCCATACAAACGCACGGTGTGTCTGTACTCTAAAAAAATTTGAAGTAACGTCTTAGTATCCATTGGAGCTAACTCTCGGGATTGTAAGTTAGCCTTACGCTTGCATAGCCTCGTTTCGCCGCGCACTGCCTCACAGGGCGTGTAATAATTATTGTACCTGCGTGAATATATTCTGAGTTATGATAGATGTTGTGATAGTTTAAAGGCTGCCTTGTTTTATTTTATTTCACCTATTAATGTATATATGTTTATGTGTATCTTTTATCTGCGGGTTTGCACTATAGCACCGAACAGGTAATAAACGCTGTGATAAGTTATTTGGTCTTTGATAATTTGATTTGCTGGATTTATTTCTTACCTTGTGGAGGTCCGACGCAAGGATTAGTCAACGTCGAGGACCTGGCGCCCTCTCCTTTAGTTTTTTTTGCAGCTTTGCTGGAACCCCGACCCTCTCGGCGAGTTAGCCCAATTAGGCCGATAGATACCAGCCGGCAAAATATCTAATATAACTTTCGCCAACAGGTAAGGCCAAACCTTTATCCTTCATTACAAAATATTACATGGTTTTTCCTGTACTTTATTAAATACACAAAGTTTCGAAATTTGGCGATAGTATTTATTCCGCTTTGCTGTTGGATCTATGTACAGAAGGACAGCAATCCTCACTTTAGCAATAAGCAAGTTCCTAAAGAAATATTATTATTATGCTGTAGAGATTTACAGGTTACAGTTCGGAGTGTAAACTGAGTTAAAAATTTTGGATATTTCTATACCGCTATTAGCAGCAGTACCATTTAATTGCATATTGTTTTCTTTACGTAAGCCCCAAATTTTAGACTCGATTGTTTTAATATAGGTTCAAATGCACTGCTGACAGACAGACAGACAAACAAATAGACAGGTAGGCAGACAGACAGACAGACAGACAGACAAGTAGGCAGGCAGACAGACATGCAGGCAGACAGACAGACAGACAGTTAGGCAGACAGACAGGTAGGCAGACAGACAGACAGACAGACAGACAGACAGACAGACAGACAGACAGACAGACAGACAGATAGGCAGACAGACAGACAGCCAGACAGACACACACTATTTACGAAGTAAGAAGAGGGAAGTTGGAAATTAATACTGAAATTGATCTTAATTTAGCGCTTTTAAAATGATAACTACAGAACATCAGGGGTCAATGACGTCCATTATCAGTGTTTGAGCATTTGCGACGATGAATAAATAGACCACTGGTCAACCTGACATGCTCCTGTAACGGTTTAATGGGCACAACGGTGTAATAAAACGACAATTGTAAATATAGTTGTATTTATTTGTCTAAAACGTTCATGTATAAAATTATTTCAGATTCTGTGTATCATTTTGGCGGTAAATTCAAATTATGCACAGGACAAATAAACCAATTTAGATTTGGCAGGGAGGGCTATATTTTAGAGTTGTCAGATGTCAGAGAGAGCACGGAATTACAAAATAGGTAATGTGTTCGATCTCGCTGGAGGACTGTTTAAGTTGTAGGCAGTATTTAACATAATACAAAAGTGTTGGAGCTTGAGAGACATGAGGGAAAATTCACAACTGTTTGTAAACACCGAATGTAAATATTACGTGTTTTTCCTGTAAATACACAAAGTTTAGAAATTGGACGATAGTTATTTATTTCGCTTTTGTTGTTGGATTTATGTACAGAAGGACAGCATTCCCTCACTTTAGCAATAAGCAAGTTCCTAAAGAAATATTGTTTGCTTTTAATATAGGTTCGAAAGCACTGCTGACAGACAGACAGACAGACAGACAGGTAGACAGGTAGATAGGTAGACAGGTAGACAGGTAGACAGCTAGACAGCTAGACAGGTAGACAAGTAGACAGGCAGACAGCTAGACCGCTAGACAGGTAGACAGGTAGACATCAAGACAGGTAGACAGGTAGACTGGTAGACAGGTAAACAGGTAGACAGGTAGACAGGCATGCAGGCAGGCAGCCAGGCAGGGAGACAGACAGGCAGGTAGACAGACAGAGGTTGAGAAATTGCACGGTGAAGGGGTTGACTGTCTCATATGGATAAACTGAAATTAAGATATATAAGTCCATTATCGACTTTATTAATTGTCCCGAATACCTGATTAACAGAAACATTTTGGCGACACAAAATTGGGGGCAACAATATGTAATTATACTAAGGAAATTCAAATTCTGCCCAAGTTTAGCGGTAAATTCAAATTATGCGCAGGTTTTTGGCGGGAAATTTAAATGCTGCGCATCATTTTGACGGTAAATTCAAATTCTGCGCAGGTTTGGCGGTAAATTCAAATTATGCTTAGGTTTTTGGTGGTAAATTCAAATTCTGCGCATCATTTTGACGGTAAATTTAAATTCTTTACAGGACAAATGAATCAATTTAGATTTGACAGAGGGGCTATATTTGCGCATCACCAGATGTTTAAGCGGCTGTGGGCGTCTGGTCGAATCTTATTGTCTGGGAGATGTAATTGTCTGAAAATGATAATGAATTTTTTTTAGGGGGCTAAAACTCTCATTTTGAAATTTTTACAAAATTTCCATGATGAGTTTTGAGGCTAAAAGTCTAATTTTTGAAATTTTTACAAGATTCTCCCTCTCTTAATCAAGTTTCATAAATATTACTTGTTTTTCCAGTACTTTATTAAATATACAGTTTCGAAATTGAGCCGATACTTATTTATTTCAACCTGTTCCACTCTTACAAACATTTGAACATATTGAGTAAGACTCATAACTTCGAATAAGTTATCCACCTTTGTTGCAGGTGTTAATAGAGGCTATATTTGCAGGCCGCCAGATGTTTAAACAGATGTGGGCGCCTAACCGGATCTTATTGTCTGGACATCGGTCGAATGCGGCTAATGAGAGTGGGTCAATAACCTCTATTATGTGAGCCGGATGTGATTGTTTGAGAAATGTGCAAGGTTGCTAAAAATAATGTGTGTTTGTCTGTCTGCCTGCCTGTCTGTCGATCTGTCTGCCTACCTGTCTGTCTGTCTGTCTGTCTGTCTACCTGTCTGTCTGCCTGCCTGTCTGCCTGTTTGCCTCGCTGTCTGTCTGCTTGTCTGCCTACCTGCTGCCTGTCTGCCTGCTTTCCTGCCTGCCTGCCTGCCTGCCTGCCTGATTGTCTGTCTGCCTGTCTGTCTGTCTGTCTGCCTGCCTGCCTGCCTGCCTGTCTGCCTGCCTGCCTGTCTGTCTGTCTACCTGCCTGCCTGTCTGCCTACCTGTCTGTCTGCTTGCCTGCCTGTCGGTCTGCCTGTCTGTCTGTATGTCTGTCTGTCTGTCTGTTTGCCTGCCTGTCTGCCTGCCCGCTTGCCTGCCTGCCTGTCTGCCTGTCTGTCTGCCTGCCTGCCTGCCTGCCTGCCTGCCTGCCTGCCTGCCTGTCTGTCTGTCTGTCTGCCTACCTGTCTACCTGTCTACATGTCTACCTGTTTAGCTGTCTATTTTTGTTTACTTTATTTTCACATAAAGGCTCTAGGTTCACACTAATAAAGAAGTATTGGGCGCCAACAATTTCATGAAATTGTAATTTTAAGTACTATGTAGATATACGTCTTATTATATCCCATCATGCGAAGTTGTATGGTGCATAGTAGTATGAAACCAAAAAGTAACTACAAACTAAGCTCGATCATAATATTATAGTTGTCAACATTAATTTCAAATGCCATCTGGCCGGCGGCTCTTTTAGTGCTACCAGAAATGTATGAACTTGATAATTTTAAGACAATATCGTCCTAGATAACCGCATCTTCATCTCTCTTCTTAGGGAAAATAAATTTGTTACCTAACATTCTTGTCAGGAATGAAATATTAAAATCTTCATCTTTCCTTTCTGTAACTTTTCATATACAGATTGTCTGCAGGTACTTGGTACACACGGTAACTAGATAGTTTCTGTATCTAAACTAAATTTCAAATAAGAATGCAGTCGATGGCGTTCTGAACTCAAACTCAGTTTTACATTAGGAAAATATAAGTTTGTGTGATTGATAGTGTTTTACAACAATTTTGACTTATATAATTCCAATAGACGATGTAGGCCAGCTTCCTTCGTCCACTATTTATTAGTTTTCCTTTTACCTATATTTTTAGGATTTATACCGAATGTCAAATTGGCAATTTATAAAAAATATTTTATTTTCAGATTGTTGTAATCATGGCTTTGCTTCCACCAATCATAACCATAGTTATGATTACTACTTAATTTCAACTACTGCATGCTTATTTGAAATTTAGTATAGTGCTACCAGACAAACAAACCGTCTCTGTATCTAGTTACCGAGTTTACCTAGTACCTACAGACAATCTGTATAGTGTTTAAGTAATTCTGTATACTTTACTAAGACAAAATTACCCACATTGATGAGGTATTTTTCGGCTTTATCTTAAACATTTTCTTCATCTGTAGAGTCACAACAAATTTCCTTTTTATTAACATCACTGTCGAAGCTGGAACTCTCGCATAATAATTGTCGTTTTATTCTCTTGGCACGCAACTTTCGCTCTTTGTACTCTTTTTTTTCTATTCCGACTTGCTCTTGTTCTATTTTCTCTTTACTTGGTGTATTTGTTAAAATCACTGATTGTACTTTCTTTCTTCCTCTTGTTGTATTTTTTTCTTTCGTGTGCTTTTAAGTGTGGTCTAACTTGATCGGGTGTGATAATTAGTATTGTCTCAACCTGTTTTCTTCCATTTCTATCTGAAGTCTCAGTGGTATTAATGTATTAATGTTTCTAATTATCTATCTCGATATTATGAGAAGAATTTTCACATAATATAATCTCTTAAGAAAAATTAGGACGTTGTTGGAATGCACGAAAAATAATTTCCGGATATGAATTAATGCTCGAATGCAGATTCGGTAAGAAAATCGTAACGACACAAACCCTCACAGTTAGGTTGGTCTACCTACAACAAAAAATCTAAGAAATTTTGTTGTAGTCTTGGTTACGGCCCATGAACTAATTTTTATATTGGTCACTAATGAGTGTGGTGATTTTCATTTATAACTGTTTTGTTCCGACTATTGTCAATTTCAAAATTATTCATGCCAGGTAGTCTGCCAGTCACCTATGATGATATGTAGTCGGATTCAAGGATTACTTGAGGATTAAAAGGTGATATACCCATTTTTCAAATGCTCTTATTATGTTTAACGGAGTGAAAGATTCGGAAAAAGTTTTTCCAACAATGCTTGCTATTTCGTAAATAGACATTGGCGTCCCAGGATGGTTAAGCACCCGTCTGTCTACTGCTCTCACGGGTGGATCCAAGGGGGTGTCAATGGGTCAATTGACACCACCTTGAGCCTCTTAAAAAATGTAATCGGATAGAAAGTTGACTGCTTTGCCGTAATTATAAACAAAATCCACCGTTATAGTATCCGCTCGTAATTTAAATTTGAATTTGCCGAATGCTTTTTCAATATTCTTCATTTCATTTTAATTCCAATAGGCGCAAATTTGCCTTCACCCCCCAGCGTTGGTGGGGTTTTCGTCGCTCGTCCATGTCGGGTCTGTGACATGTCGTGTTTACTAGTTTCCACTAGATAAAACAATAAACTGCACCTGGTGTATAGTTATCGGCGTATTTTGAAATTTTGCTCATAATATAATGTTTCCATTGTTTGTTTTAAATTGTACAACTACTTAGTCAAAGTTAAAATGTCCAAAGCCTGCAAAATTTCAAGTTTAGAGGTAAGTACTAGTATGTAAAGCAATGCTTATTTTATCACATTTCGCGTGAAAGCGAAAAGGTACATACTTGATTTTCAAGTAATTGTCATTTATACAGAGATCACAAGCATTACATAAAATAAGACATTTTCTAAGTGGTTTTATAAATTGTTATTGCAAATTTGTTCTCTTTGTTTTATTTAATTTTTTAAAATGGCTCCACCTTCTAAACAACAAAAAACATTAGAAGCCTTTATACAAAAACCAAAAACCTCTGGCCTTCATGTCAATCAGGATAAGACGGTAGAAATTCAAAATCCAGAGAAAGTAGATGATTTGTCAACAAATTTCACAGAAACTGAAACTGCATCCACATCTATTTCCGCTAACAATGGGGAGATTAAAAGTTGGTGAAACGACATCGGAGCTTATTTTGACAGCACTGATATACTTCTTTGGAGTCTTTCTAATTTAAAGAAAACAAAATTATTGGAGAACCCTTACGTTCCCGAAAAAACGTGCGTATTTCTTTTTTCGGAAAAATACTACATATGAAAGTAATTAAAATACATTTTAATATTAATTATTTGGATAAATATACTTGGCTTCTCTATTTGTATATACATCAAAGAGTTTTTGTCGGTTTTTCTTGAAATGTAGCATGGGAAGTAGCTCAAATAGTGTTTTAAAATTAAAAACAGTTGAATTTAGAGGTATGAAGTAACATATCAAAAAAACTCATTGACAGCGCTTTTCAAAAATGTATACAGGGCCCTTCGTTTGAAAAAAAATCTCCTATAGTAGCCGCCTGAAATTCAGCATTTTTTTGCATAAAATCGTTGATATGTATCTCCAAAACAACTGACATTAGACCCATACAACTTGATATCAAATTATTAGTATTGCAATGCAAAACGTTGAAGTTACCTAAATATAGGACATTCTATTAAACAAAAAGTAAGTTTGTTTCGCCACACTTTTTTGAGCCACTTTTGCACAATCAAAACTATTTTAGTAATGTGCACTACCTTCGTACTTACTTTGATTTTGTACACAATATGTAACTCTCATAGTTTTAGAAATAATTTCACCCCCCCCCCCCCATCGTTGACAGACCCTTTATATAGTTTATCTTTATTTTAGCATATCTAGAACGGTTTATTGTTCCTTCTATGAAATAGTGTAAAGTTTACTTTTTTGTTATTTTTGTATAGCCTATATAGCTAAAATAGCGGTTCAATATTCCATTGTTAAGTATAGTGTTAATTTAACTTGTGTCTTTTATTTGTTGAAATCGAAACAAAATTCAAATATGAAAAATTAATTTTTATGTTTTACCTCATTTATTCTAAATATCTACCTAGTACCACCCCACAGTAGGCATTACCTCCCTAAAATTAGTTTAGCCTTACTGTTCAATCTCCAGAAATAAGTTGACCCCCCCCCCCCCTTAAGAAGTCTCTGGATCCGCCTATGACTGCACTGTTGTAAGTTTTTAAATGAGGATCAACAACTTACGTCCAAAGGCTGAAGCTGATGGCTGCAATGTGGTGATAGCGTCAATATTACAATTCCGTTATCCTTACTTTTGTTCAGAACTCTTACATCGTAATGGCCTTTCATGATTATCCATAATTAATAATATGGGATTGTCTTTACTGCATTGGGTATTTTTGATAAAGTGGTTTATATCAATACCATAAAATCGATGGTCTCTTTCTTTGTATGTTTGTTCTCTATCCCCCGGAGATACTGGACCGATTAACCTTAAAATGTTGTTAATTTTTAGACTTAGATCGTAGGCCGGTTTTTATTTTCAAAAAAAGTACGAAAAAGTAAAGTAAAATTAAATTACGATCGGTTGAAACAGCTGATGTGGTACATTCACAATGATGTATTCAGCGCTAATTCCGACGTTAAATTTAAAAGAACAACTAAATCGTGTAATTTCAATATTCATCTATCAACATTTGGTATTAGCGATAGAAAATCTATAGGATAGCTGACGTGTGTCATTGACAGTTAGACCATAATACATTTGTGCGGCATCTAAGAGATATTTCGTTAAAAGTGCCTCCTCGTCCATGCTAAAAATGCACTTAAACCCAAGGTTTTTAATCTTGAATTAAACAGACTAAATTTCTGTTCCAAAATTTACGAAATCCAGTTCATAAGTTTTAAACGCAATGCTGATTTCATAATGCACGAAGTTCAAAGACTGCACCTGCAAGTAAGCATATTACGATAAATGCACGACCTACTAATCAGAGTTCAGTGTAACATACTTGCAGATATAGCGAAAATAAGCTCGCTTAATGCTGACATATGTTATGAAATGCATATCGTGACAGTAAATATACTTTTTACTTTGAATAACTAAGCAATTATGTTTGTATATATAGACCGTTTATTTTTGTAATAAATCAATCGACTATTATAGTTGGATTCATTTACATCGATGCTACCCTTTCAAGCCATAAACTTATGAAACGTGCGGCTGCGTTTCAGAGTAGCATAATTATCGTCCCTTTAAGTGACATTGACTACATTGTCTTAAAACAGGGGTGCCGTCTCACCCCTGTGCTTCAAAACGTTGGGGACAAGAACCAATGCAAGTAAAAGAATGCTGATCCAGCCTCCAGGCAATTCTGTTCTCATGGCATCGTCCAATATTAAATTCGTTTCTTAAATTTTCTTCGGTGGCTTTATACTTTTGCACTTTCCGGTGTACAGCTGATTTACTCAAATTATAGTTTTTAGGGGAATTCTCAATAGCCATTCTAGCATTGACTATTTCCATAACTGCTTCACACATGTGCGTTTCATACTCAGAATGAGTTGATGCACTCAACTCAACATTCACCGTTTGCATTTTCCTTGAAGACTTGAATATATTTATTTCTGAAAATCAATAGGAGATAATAGAATAACATGTTTTATTTAAATTACGTAAGTCCCACTATGTACCACAAGTTACTTTCCCACTATATACTACTAGAAATTTCAAGAAATATCTGACAACTATAATAAGACGGTAAAACTATAATCTTTTCTGATGCCCTCACATGCAACCGAACTATTGGCTTATGCCGGGTTTAAAATTTAAGGCCATAGTTGTAAATATTAAGCATATTCGTAATCCACGTCATAAAATATATGATGTCTTACTAGCATGAATTTTCAGTAGTTTGGTAACGTGTTGAACTTTAAGACCACAACTTTTGCCGCACATCGGAAACCGACCGGAGACGTACTCGTGCATTTACAGTTCTACCAGTTAAGAAATACGTGGTCAGGAATCAGTTTCTCACAATGTTACCACGTCCCACTATGAACCACTTTACCCTATTGTATTTTTAATAACAAGAAAAATACAACAACTTTAAGGTGTAACTATAATTGCATCCATGAGTCTCGATAAGGCCATTCAATGTTTTTATATTTAGCCATATTTACAAATTAATCATGTAGCTAATATTTACTACTCCATTTATTTTATACAAAAAGTGACTTGTCGAAGTCATGTATTTATACAAGCACTAACCTACTTTATATTTTAAATATCTTCTGCTTTGATTTGTTGTTATGTGGTTGCAATTTTTAATTTAGTTAGTTTTTTCTAAATAAATTATTTCTGTAATTACATTAGAAACAGCATTTTTGTGTTCAAAATTGGAGATAATAAAATTTTTTATCAAATTAAGATACGATAAAAATTTTAGAATAGGCGTCATAGAAAAAGTGGTGTTATAATGTATACTTAGTATCCTGCAGCCCACCCATGTTTAAAACAAGATCCTCGTGGTCATGCTGATGTAGCAAAGCAACTTATTTTAATACCATATCGACATCTAAGTAATAGTGTATATTCCTGAAGTGTAATAATAATAATAATAATAACATATTGCTATGATTTTTATTACTTACAAATATAATTGCTGGTAATTAATTAACGGATATGCAATACTGGCTACATAATTTTCAGTAGAAAGTTGCAGTATTGATCGGTAACAAGTATCTGAACTAGTAAATTTGTATTAGTCAAAATTGACTATCGTCTTTTGTTTTCGAGTTATAAACAAAAGTTCCATTTTTGACTTATCGTTTTGTCGCTATATCTCGCTTATTTATGAAAATAGAAAAAAAGTAATTTCTACGTTCTTCGGGCACTTTTTGAATAATTAAGAAAAGTTTCGAAATCCGGGTTATAACATAAAGTTACATTTTTTACATGGAACTCATAGCTGGCTGGGGCATTATGAGAAATATGATTTTTCCCATTCCAGTGATAGTCAGGTAATCCTAAAATGTACTGACGGTTTTCAAAATTAAATAACTTTTTATTAGTTTCATATATTACAAATACAAAACTTACGTCTAAAAGCTGAAACATGGGAGTTTTTTTTACTTGAAAATTAAAGTGCACACATCTTCTGAAGATACGCCAAATTAGACCATAAATGCAAATTGTTGTAAATATCTCGACTCCAGCGCCACCTTCCCGGTCCATTTTTTGTAAAAATATTTCTTTCCACATATTCTGAATATGAGCAAAATTGGACCATAAATACAATTTATCGAAATATCTCGACCCGCTGCTATTGTAAAATGGTTGCTCAGAAACCTTTGCGAGCATGTCCATAACAACTCACCCAAGTTTGATCGCAATCGAATGAATGGCTTAGGATTGCATACGGGACAAACATTCATTTTTATATACAGTGTGAATATAAGTAACGGATAAATTCATTAACTTTGTTAATATTAATTTTTATGAAAAAATCTTGAAGGGGTATAGCGGTTTTAATTGTAGGACATACACTACAACCACCTTTATGTTGCTACGTCATTTGTTTTAAAAGTTATGACGTCATCAAATTTTTTATTAATGACAACCTGTATTTTTTATTATTGATTTTTGTAGTACTTTTATGTTGTTTTCAATGATATAAAATTTTCAATATGTTACATCTGAAAAAACTAGAGAAAAATGATCTTAAAGTTTAAATATTAAAAACCAATTACCTACGTTTGGCGGAAAGTCATTGACGTCACATTGGTTTTTATTGAAATTTAAAAAAAACAATTGAAAAATACAACTAGAACCCTATTAAAAGTAAATCCACCGGTAACTAGATTTATTTTGCTCATACTTTGCAATACTTCAGATTTTAAACATTTCTCCACGTGTACTATCAAAGCAAGCAGTCCATCTGGCAACAATATTATTTTCTGTCAAGTGACAGTAAATTTGTTAAGGTTATGCAGGTTATACAACAAAATACAAATTAGGTTCTGTTCATGGCAACTTAACAACAAAAATCCAAGACCAGCCTTCATGGCAAAAAGATGTGAACGGAATATATGCACAACACGTTAGAAAAGTGGATTTACTGAACTCGTATGGCCGCTTAAGTAGTCGCTGACGCTGGTACTCAAACCAGCCATACTTGTTCAGTGAAACATCACTTTTCTAAACTTGTTGTCTAATATACTATTTTTACCCCTTTATATAAAAGTGACATTTTATGTCGCCCGTTAGGGGTATCCCGAAAATATACGTTCCGTGGTCGGTTTCCAATGGCAGTGGGAGGGAATATAATACACTAGCAAGATGCCCGTTCTTCGTACGGACTACAAGTGTTTTTCTTCTAAATATTAAACGAATTCTAGAATGCTCCCCTCCTCCCTCGCTCGATACGCTAAACTAACAAAAGCTGCAAAACAATATTGTAGGTAAAAAGGAAACAATATTTTTCCGAAAAAAGTTCTCCATAAGCCTTTTATGCTTCACGTATCCCCTAGAAATGTGTATGCAATTGTCGTTCTCCTTGTATAGATTGATAAAACTATAGGTTTAGTATAACAATAATAATAAATGTACTTATTAAATGTTGTATTCATAAATGGTAGCAACGTACCAGTTTCCACCACTGGAGGTAAAATTTCGGAAATCCTTCTATTTTATTCTAAACTGAACACACGAAACAAAATCAATAACTTCAACCTCTTTTTTAACTTCTTTTTACTTTTACCCCATTTTTACTCCTTTCACAATGACATTTAGAATAAAAACTTTAAACCCCTTCTTAAAGGTGAAAACACACATATACCCAAAAACCATGGTCATCAGGAACCACAAGGAATACGAAAGGTTCTATAATTTACCCCTTAATCTAAATTCGCACCTTTAGGAGTTGATCTGTGCACAATTCTGAATTACGTTCTTAAGAACTTGTATAGGTAACCTTTCTCAGTAAAAACCAAATCGATATATTATAGGGACTTAAGAGATATTGAGAAATTCGTAAAAAGATACCTCTGTCCTTCCCTTTAGGGGTGGAATTTTGAAAACGCCTTTTCTAGCACTTAGCTACGTAACTAAAGGACTCTTCTTGCCAAATTTCAAGTTCCTGGTACCAAGGATTACTACGGATCCGCGTTGTTGAGTTGGTGCTTTATCTTTTATACATATAGATTATAGCGGAATACCCGTTTCATCCCCTTATGGGTGAAATTTCTAAAAATCTTTTCTACCTCATTTTAATCTAAAATGCACCCATAAGAAAAAAATCTATAATTTTAACCCCCTACCCCTTTTCGGTTTTGCATCATTTATTATGAACCAATATCGTCTAATAAAGCTATTTTAAATTATATAGTAATCTGTAATGAACTTACCGCAAATATAGTTTTAGCATCTTACACGATAAGTTGTTACATTCTGATTTTAGCAACTTTTTTGCATCTTGATTTAGGCAATTCAAACTTCAAACTGTATTATTAGCTTAGCTCTTCACCGGCAAATGTTTCGAGATTTGTTGTCTGATGTTTAGGTGGTACACACTGCACATTACTGTATCGAACGGTATTGGAAAATTGTTACGTCATCGATTTAACCCGTTGTGGCTATTGGAATATTCTGACGTAGTTGGAAGCATCTCAAATTTATCGATTTCTTAAAACAGGTGAACACTTCCTTCGTTCGTTGGCATCCATCTTGACTGCTTCGAAAATTTGTTGGCTTTTGTGAAAATCTTCGGGCACAATTTACAGTTTCGCTCGTTATTTGCAAATGCAAACGAACTTCATTTGGGCCTTGTCTGGTATATAAATTTTTGCGTTCTTAATGTATTTTTGTGAACCTTTTCACATGAAATTTTCTATGTGCCAATGTTCTACGTGCCAAATTTTCCATGGCCGAATTGCACCTGCCAATTGCTCGAAAACAAAAGACGATAGCCAATTTGGTTTTCACCATTAGGTTTTCTCGAAAAAGGGGATCAAGGATGGGTGATCCATTTTTCCATATCGCCTATAAGTAGTTATGGCGATTCGCTATAAAAATATTGAAATTTGCCCACTTTGAACAGAGCCTGTTATTATGTCAAATGTTGAATACTAAATACTAAATATCCATTCACTGCATTTGTGACGCTGAGCAGGGCTTGAATGTGAATATTTTTACTAGTGTATCAGATATTTAGTTACAAAAGTTCGTAAAGTCAAAATGACATTGACATTTTGTAACTTCTGGGAAGTACGTTAGTTGTAGAAAACTTATTAGTGACGTCTTGCTGAACTGGAGAGATCTGCTATCTTCAACCACTTTCATTCACTTGATGAATGCAGCATGATAAATTTCCAAAGTTTCCTTTGGCTTTGGTAATGTTTTTGTGACCAATTGTTCCTTACACCATTCAAAAAATGCACATCCAAAGCCTGCTCACAATCACAAATGGAGTGAACAAGGTATAAATAGTAAATAGTGTGTTGGCAAATATACGTTATTGGGATTACTGGAAGTAAAATAATAGAATCTGATCTGTATACTTACTTTTTTGTGGAACTGTAAAGTAACATATAATTTCTAAATACACATTATCGTACTAAAATATTACATCAACTTTTAAGATTTTATTATCGATATGGAATACTATACAAGCACTTAGTTAAAGGAAATATTCATTTTAGAGAATTTTTACAATGCAGAAATAGAAGGGTGTACAGCACAAGATTTATTCTTCAAGTAAATCTATTTAATTCTAAGCGCTCAGTTTACACACAACTCATACAATACAAGCATTATCGTATCTGAGTATGATAGTACAATGGCTGGCAATATAAGAATTAAGCAAAGAATATTGACGACTTCTGTAGAAGCTGTCGGTTAGGAAGAACATGAATATAAGCAGAAACAGGCTGAGTACAATGCAAACATGAGCAAGCATGATGAATGAGTATAGAGTCCAATACCATTCACAAATGCTTTCATTTGCGCTTATTCATATGCATCACTAAATCATGTTTTGGTGCCGCTTTAAATTTATACAGGGTTTTCAAAGTTAAGTCGGCACTACTGCTAACTTCGTTATTATTGGAGCTACAAAGTCAGTTAAATAGGCAAACTAGTAGTATTTTTTTCGCCAATTACGATGGTGGAAACGGAATCCAAATCGTACAACGCGTTCTCGAGTTATATCAAAAAGTTCAATTTTTTTAAATGGGACACTCAGTATACAATATTCACAATCGATAGGAAATTAAATTCTGAACAAAAAGTGTCCTATGACCTTTTATCCTAATATGACCTTTTATCCTAATGTCAAAAATGACAAAGATTGATGATTTTTCAAATTCGTCAAGGTGGCTGTGTTAGTAGCAATTTTGCCTTATCATAAAATAGAAATTAAAAAGAATATCCATGAAGTGAAACAATATCGTTTATTTCAAATTATTCTATGAACTTATAAAAACAAAACTCAAATTAGATGCTCAAAAACATCATCCTCTTGCTCCAAGCATTCTTGAGCCCGCTTGTAAACGCTTCTAGTGGCCCTGGCAATGACATAACTCGCGAACGCGATGTTCGATTTTGATTCCGTTTTCACCATCGTAATTGGCGAAAAAAATACTACTACTTTGCCCTTATTCAGAAAATAAGGTAGCAGTAAACATAATGCTAAAATATTACTCAAACCACCACTATGCAGTGAAGTCAGGATCGAATAGATGAAATATATTAAATTCAAGAGAACTATTCTACACACAGCATGTTTCACAATACGATATCTGTCAGTAGGATGTTCTACACAGTGTCTAAAAAAGAATTACAACTAGTTACCTGTGAAATTTGTTTACAAGCACATTTTTATGTGCTACTAGATTGTTATTGGTATTGCATTATCCAGAGCTGTCATTAATTAATTGTCAAAAAAAGTAAATATTCACTTCAAATAGTTTTAATTATAAAATATTTGTTAATACAATACAAAATGTACACAGTGCAAGAAAACATTTTTATTATTGAGGCACATTTTCGATCAGGACAGTTAATAAATGGGGAATGGCAATATTTCTATGCGAATTGTAAGCAGCAGTTTCGACTGCAGTTTCCTAACAGAATTGTCGAAGAAACTGTTTTGCTGCACCACATTCGTTGCGTTGTTGAAAAATTTCGGGCGACAGGAAGTGTAGAAAAAGGCAAGTCTACCGGAAGGCCAGCCACTGAACCAAACATTATTGAAAATGTCGAAGCTCTTGTCGTAGAAAACCCAAAAATGTCAGTGCGTCGTATTTCAGCTCAGACAGATGTCCCTAGAAGTACTGTTCACAACATTTTGAAGAAGCGACTGCACATGCATCCATATAAAGTGTCTGTTGTACATGAAATTCGACAAAGGGACCATGCTAGTCGAATACATTACTGCAACTTTTTCGAAGAAAATTTAAACAACAACGATGTTCTTGATTAGGTTTTTTTAGTGACGAGGCGTGATTCCATTTAAGTGGATTTGCAAATTAACAGAATTACAGAATGTGGTCAGTCGATAATCCACATAACTATGTTGAAGCTCCTTTACATCCTGTTAAAGTTAAAATATGGTTAGCTGTGTCACGTCGTAGGATCATAGGACCAATATTTTTTCATAACACCATAAATGATCAACGTTATCGAGAACAGCTATTAATGCCCTTTTTGAGTCAACTGCACCCCGATGAATTTAATGGTGGTTACTTTCGGCAGGACGGGGCCACTGCGCATACGACAAGGGAAAATTTAGAATTTCTCGAGCAGTTTTTTCCCAATCGAGTAGTTAGTCGAGGGCAGCAAATTCACCTGACCTTACTCCATTAGATTACTGCATCTTTGGACATCTTAAAAATGAGGTCTACAAAGAAAGGATTAATAACTTGAAAGAGCTGATGGAGTGCATTAGAATTAAATGCAACGATATAACATCTGCAATGTTGCACCACATTTTTGACAACATGAAACGTCGAGTAGCATTGTGTATTCAGCAAAATGGTGAACACTTCGAGCACTTGTAGTCAATAATTAACCCTTTTCTAAGGACTACCTTTAGTTTGTTAAGTTATATTCCTTCCATTACTTTTAAGTTCTGTATTTGAGAAATATTTTTTATTTTCTGGAAAACAATGATGATTAATTATTTTTAATAAGGGTTGTCTTACTTCTTACGATATTCATGCTGTTGAATTAGTGCGTTAAAATGCGCACATATCTTAATTTAAAAGTAAACGATGACCACAAGTAAATTTTGTCAACAAAGACTGTTGTTGAGGTTATGTTATTCTTCCGTCTACTAGGTCTTCTACTTGCTAACAGTAGCGCGCGAGAGCGGGCACATTTTACGTTTGTATGGGAAATTCAATGCATACTAGATGTAGTTCTTTTTTAGACACACTGTATAAAGCGGATTTTCCCAACTAACACATTGGTTAGAGTTAGTTAGTCGCTGAGTTTGTAATGACGTCAGTGGTTACTGTTTTCACGAAAATAGAACTTTTAAATAATGCGGTTGGCGTGGTGAATAACCTCAGAATAATAATAGCTATTTGTGCAACAAGTGCTAAAAGTGGATGTTTATGCACGAACTTGTACACAATATTTTTTGTACGGCTTTAAATTTACTGTTATTAATCCATAAATGTCGATTTAACAAAGGTTTGCATTTATGACAGTTATAAATTATGTCATAGTAACGAGATGGCCGTGACCCTGCAGGTAATTGTTTCTGCAGGTCGGTAGCTGTCAAAGTTAGTTATCAAAGGTAATTATAATGGTACACATTTTACTTTATTCATTGCATAATGATTTAATTATTTAAAAAACACTTTACCTCTAACTAAAGAAGTAACTGGAATAACTTTATAACCTCACTTCCTGTTTAAAATTCTAAATTAAACACACGCTGTTTACTTTTAGCACATGTGCTAAAAGTAAACAGCTGATTTCACTTTTAACACGCTGATTTATGAAACGTCATTTTTAGTGAAACAAGCTAGTGCTAAAAGACCTAGTTTTAGTAGTGGCCGTTTGTGAATAAAAGTACCCAATATGTTTATAATCATTTTTGAATTTTTAATAATAGTGCATCTAGATACTTAGTGTAGCTATAAATTTGTCAAGGAGCAATATGTTAATGTCTTTTGGAAGAAGTGGAAGTAGCTGTGCTGCTAGTTGTATATAACGAGTTTTTGAAGGAGGACTTTTAGAGACAATTACATCACATATTCATAAAGAACAAGTGACGTTTCTTGCAAAAGTTAGAGAACAACGTTTTAAATCCAAAAAAAGTTTTGAAGAATGGATGCATACGTATTTGGATTATGACTTTTCCGACATTTACGTATGACCAAAAGTACTTATGAAAAACTTTTATTAACTACAATGGAAAAACCACAAAGTTCTCTTTTACTCGAAAAAAAACAGTGGAAATAAACCAGTAGAACGTGAAAAAGAGTTACTAGTTTTTCTATGGTACCTTGGAAAACGGGATACTCTAATGTCAATTGGGATCGTTTCAACATTTCAGATTCAACAGGAATGCATATAGTCAACAATTTCTTACAATTATATTGAAAATGCAGAAGAAATTTATAGTTTGGCTGAACAGTGTAGAATATCCAAAAATTGCAGAAGGATTCAAGACATATCCAGGTATTTATTCTAGAAGTTATTAATTTACAGACGTCATGCAGTCAAAAAGTTGTTCATTGCAGATGTAATAGATGCAGTTGACGAATCCCATATTACATGAAAGTTCCTTCTGAAGAACAGCATAGTTATATACAGGGTGTCCCAAAAGGTCTGCACAAAATAATAACACACATTCCTGAGGCCAAACTAGGACGATTTAACCCAACTTAACTCTATTCAAAGTTGCTTTGATCAGCCATACTGTAGAGAAATGCAAATGCTTATTTTACAAGTGAAAAACACCATCTACTACCATCCTCTACCTACTAGATTAGTAAGCGGTACTTGCCTTGACAATATTTTTGTTAGCCAGATGTCGCATTTTCAATAGCCAGGTAATAAACTCTTGCTTATCAGACCACACCGCTCAATCAGTATTTTTACATATAAATTTAGGTTTAAAGATTGATCATACAAAAACTGTTATCAATCGCAAAATATTTAATGACGCAAATGTTTGCTATTTCAATTCCCTTTTATGTAAAGAAACGTGGAAAGACATTTTCATAGCTAATGATGCAAATCAAAAGTTTTCATTGTTCTACTCCACTTTTCTGTATTATTTTGATGTTGCATTTCCAATGCGTCAGGTAAAAAGTACTAAATAAACACTCAAAAAGTGGATGGATAACAAATGGTATTCGAGTATCAGCTCGTACCCTAAGAGTTTTGTATGCTCAAACTAGAAGCGGCGATGTTAATTCTATTGATCAGTATCGCAAATATAAAAATATTTATAGAAATGTTATCCGAGCTGCTAAGAGATTGCACAATGATATGAAACTATCTAATGCTGCAATATAAATCCAAAGCAGCTTGGAAAATCCTAAAAAACGAACCTCGGCTATAATTCAATCAGAAAAAATTGTACTTAAAGAAGGTGATGCTACCATCAGCGACTCTGTTGTTACGTGTGAAATATTCAATAAATATTTCAATATTCTACCAAAATTAATGGAACAAAAAAGTAAAACTCAAAACTACGCAACTGACGCTACTGATAGGATTTCTCGAAAACCATCGATCAATGTTCTTAGAACCCGTCACGTGTGATGAGGCCTTTAACACTGTCATGAGCTTCAAAAATTCCAAATCTGCAGGTGACGATGGTGTTAGTCCTATGCTATTAAAGAAATGTATATCGTGTATAATTAAGGTTTTTTCACTCATCTTATAAATGCCTCTTTTGTACAGGGTATGTTTCCTGAAGAGCTCAAACTAGCAAAAATAACCCTTATTCATAAAACTGGTCCCCGTAATAAAAAGAGGAATTTCAGGCCATTATCATTGTTTTCCACCTTTTCAAAGTTATTTGAAAAACTGGTATCTATCAGATTAACCAACTTTTTTGTTAAATGTAATATATTCACTAAGGAGCAGTTTGGATTCAGGAAGCACCGCTCTACATAGGCGCCATTGTCTCTTTTCTGGGGCCATTGTACGAGGACTTGGATGCGGGACTCGACACTATAGGTATTTTTTAGACGTTAGTAAAGCTTTTGACTTGGTAAATTTCCAAGTTTTACTTCAAAAGCTTGAATGCTATGGTGTGCGGGGAGCTGCATTAAGATGGATCGAGAGTTATCTGAATGGCAGAAATCATTTTCTACAAATTGATTCGTGTAAATCTGACCCTCTCCGCTCTACAGTTGGAGTCCCGCAAGGGTCAGTATTGGGCCCACTGTTTTTTAGAATATTCACCAATAACTTTCCGCACCATGTAAAATCTGGTAAAGTTACTATGTTCGCCGACGATACCTCTCTCTTATATAGCAACTCCTGCATAAATACGTTAGCAAATAACATAAATGAGGAACTTAAGGTAACTAATAATTACTATTGCTCTAATAATTTATACTTGAATATAGAGAAAACGATGTGTATCAAGTTCTCATGCAGAAATAAAGTAAATAAGAATGCTGTAGTGTTAAAGTACAAAAACGAGGACATTAAACAGGTTAGCACTGTAAAATTTTTAGGGTTACTGGTAGACGCGAATCTAAAATGGTACGACCATATTGATAATTTTTGTAAAAAATTGTCAAAACATTGTTATATAATCAGTCAGTTAAAATTTATTGTAAATGAGGCCGTACTTCGTGATTACTACTATGGCCACATTCATGCCGCCATCTCTTACGGCACTCTGTGTGTTGAGGAACGGCAACCACTGCCTCTCGAACCTTCAAATTGCAAAAAAGAGTAGTTAGAATAATGGCCAACCTGCGCTACCGTGACTCATGCAGGTCAGCATTTAAACGTTTAAGAATATTACCTTTACCATGTATTTAAATAAAACAAATTTTAATATGGGCTAAGGCTAATTTGTATAAATTGCCAAGGAATGCTGAGTACAATAAACTGCATAACACTAGGCAACAACATAAGCTTGCCATTCCTCAGCACAGACTGACCTTGTTTAAGAATTCGCCAGTATATATGGCAATCATTTTATTTAACAAATTGCCAACTAGCTGCACAAACATGAGCGCTAGTAGTTATAAGAAATATGTAAATAACTTATTATTGGACGGATGTTACTATTCTGTTAATGGGTTTATGAATGATTTTTAGGTACCTATACATATTAATATTAGATACTAGATTTATATTTACATTTCTTGAACGTGTTCTATATCTGTATCAGATCTTTTGGAACTAATAAATGATTATGATTATTATTATTATGATTATGATTATGCTTTTGCAAATGAAGCATGACTTATGACACCTTACAACAAATTTCAAAATGTAAGTCAACTGCAGAAATACCATAATTACGGTTTGTCATCCAGTCATGTTGTAGGTAATCGAAAATGCATTTGGTATTTTAATGCAAACATGAAGTATACTGAAGTTCGTAAATGTCTATTCGATTAAAAAAGCATTGCAATTGTTACATTTTACAGTGCATTTTACACAATTTTTGTTACTTGAGAAAGGACGAATTGGATGAAATACCGAAAGTACAACATGAAGAAAATAATAATGCAGTCACTACAAAGAACTGTATTTAAACAGGAAAAAATTACTAATTTTTTGTTAAAATATACAAATAAGTTTTAAAAAATATATGCACAACTTACTCATCACAAGTAATATGTTTTATTGCAAAATTGTAGTAGTTATTAAAATAATTATAATTCTACATAAAATTAAAATGACAACTACAATACAAAAAATACAAAATAAATACTACTCTTACTCAATAATTTTTGAATTACAAAAGAGAGAAACTATTCAAAAACTTTAAACATTTAAAAATGCTAAAAATTTGAAATAACTCTCAAAACATTATAGGCATTATTTATCTGATAAATCAAGTGTTTGCCTTTCTGCTATCAGTTGTTCAAAACATTAGAGCAACCGTTCGCTCTGTTCATTTTGTTGGGTAAGTAAGCCTTCTATTTTCATGAAGTGTTTTTTTATCGTCTTCATGAAATATTTGCGATATTTTTTAAAGTAAAGCATTCTGAGATTATGGATGTACTTGCCTTTTAATAGAAATTTTAACTTACAGATGAATTACAGCTGCTGCTCGGTGTTTCAGGTACCTGATCGTCTTCAATGGACTCTTCACATACTTGTTCCTGCGATTCTTCAGATTTATTTATATTTGTAGCTGATTCTAATGAGCCAATTTAATATATTGGATCACTCTTTTCTTTACATCCTAATGGGTTAATCCATTTGAAGTGATCCAATGATGGTTGGTTGACCATTTGTTATTTTTTATATTTTTGTATGTTATTCCCATGTACATTGGCATTTCAAAGCAGGTATTATTTTATTTTTATCCCGAACCGGCTTATGCGCTGCAGCCATTTTCGTTGAGCAATGCGTGGCAATTTTTGACTTTGGAGACATTAGCGTTAACTTAAATATCTTTGGATTGGATTGTGCTAATACATTGTAACAAAAACCATTTTTTTCAGCAAATTCTTCTTTTTTTATTTTAGTCCCCTGTTAGATCATTTTTAATCAATTCAATTTATTTTGCCTAATTGAAATAATTACGGTTTAATCTGAGTACCTAAGTAGATCTTCTGAAATTTTCTATAGGGTTATAATTTATCATTCTGAACAACTTTTCTTGGTGAAATTTTGCCGTATTATGAATCATGAACAAAAAGGGAGTTTACCTGAAAAAGAAATAGTTTTCGCTTCACTGTCAAGGCCGATTTGTTTTTTTCAAAAACTGAAAACATTTTTAAAATTGTCTTCAGATCAAGCAGGTCGTAATACCACAATCTTAAAACAAAAACCAAACATTTTTAGTCACCCCCTTGCAGCATCAATCTTGGGAGACACTGTATATATACTATACAGGATGAAATTTAGACTGGAAAACCCGTTAGAGAAACTCGGATCTTAGTACTTTAGCAAAACTTTATGAGCTATTAATGGTTTGATGAAATAAATAATGGCCTGAATTTTCAAATTTATTTTCAATTCATTTTCAATGACCTATAAGGGAAAAATTTACAGGTAAGAAGCGGTGTTTATACAAATTATAATCGAAATCTCACCTAACAACCGGGCAAAACCAAATTTGTACATCAATGCAAAACATGTGACAGGGATTTTATATTACAAATACATGTATGTTTTATTTTAGCGCTTATGTAAAGCTAACGTTCCTCTCACCAGGTTACATGTTAAAAAGCCACTAACACATTTAAAATTGTCGAATGCAGGCTTTCACGGCAGTTGTTCATAATGATAGGTTCTTCCGGGTTATACTGTGGTTGTCGATTTGAACTTTACGTTTCGCTGCTTATGCTGTCAGCTTCTTCAGAAGTTTTCTATAGTCAAGTTCAAATCGACGACCAAGCATAACTGGAAGAACCCACCATTACATTTAAAATTAATTAAAAATTACAGTTTACTAGTTTTAGGTCCAACATGGCCGTCAATTTCATAAATTATTAAATTATAAAGCGGTTGGAGATGTTGGAATTGTTTGCGGTGCATGCGCCTTACGCTCGAGTCCTTATTATACCAGGGACGTTCAAAATGGAAACATACTGTACGCTTGTAACGTAAGATGATTTAAGAAATCAACCAGAAACTAGTTTCGGGGTGTTTGATAGACAACCCAAAAGGGGGCTAAGAATTAGAAGGCGGTCTACTGAGCTACTAAGAATTATTGTAAAGTCACGAGACTGCATACTTGGAGTAGTATGTGAAAATGTAATGGTATAAATTGGAAAAATGAGTGCAAAAGCTAATGTATAGTTTGAATCAGGCTACCATAAAAAGAAAAAGTATTGTTTAAAAATGTATTTTGAGAACATGGGAAGAAGGTAGGTTAACGATATTAACCAAAGTAATTTAACCGGGTTGTAGAAATTCTAAAGAAAAATCATTGTTAGACACATCTACAGAAGATGATATGAAACGCTAAGGTTTTCAATGTCTGTTTTCGAGTTTAGAGTGTTATTACTACTAAAAATGTGACACAATTCAATGAAAGTACGATGATTCATATTAGATTCTGTTGTGATGATTGTGTATTATCAAAATTCATCCCATGACCAGTATTATTAACATGACTAGCCAAAGCGCAAGCTTTAGCTTTTATACGGGAGTCACTCTTCTGTTGAGTAATTCTAGCTTTCAACTTTTGTGATGTTTGACCACTGTAAGTAGAGCCATACCCATTTCAGTTTATCTGGTGAACGACATTAGGGGTTAATAAAGTTTTCGAGTTTGAGAGTGTTATTACTACCCAAAAATGTGACACAATTCAATGAAAGTACGATGATTTATATTAGATTCTGTTGTGATGATTGTGGTATTATCAAAATTCATCCCATGACCAGTATTATTAACATGACTAGCCAAAGCGCAAGCTTTAGCTTTTATACGGGAGTCACTCTTCTGTTGAGTAATTCTAGCTTTCAACTTTTGTGATGTTTGACCACTGTAAGTGGAGCCATACCCATTTCAGTTTATCTGGTGAACGACATTAGGGGTTAATAAAGTTGGGGTTTTCTCTTTCAATATAGAAGAATGCCTTTTATGACATGATGGTGTTTATCCACTCTTATTATATGGCTATACTTGCGGAAAACCCTTTTAATTATGTAGGATAATCCCTTGATGTAAATAAAACTTATGTACACGGGAGGTTTGTCTTCAGTGTTTACAGACATATTAGGAGGCGTGAACCTATTGGTCGTATTAGAGAAAAGAATGGAATTCAATAAGGAAATTGGATAATTATTTAATTTATAAAGTTGATTAATTTATTAAGATTGGTCGTCTGGAAATCTGGGTGTGATATTGTGAGGATTCTGTGTTTAAGACCTCTCACGACATTCAGTTTATGACGAAGGTTATGTAAAGAATGGAAATTCAAAAAACGACCGGAACTGGTGGGTTTGAAGTACCGACTTAGTTTGATCACATTAGAGACAGTTCTGATGACCAAATTTTCCGAAAATCGGACTGACCTTTCCTTTTCTCGCTCCAATGTGAATTGAATGTGTTGGTTGAAGCTGTTGAAGGCACATTATCGACCCCGTTACCCGGTACTGCGCAGACTATGATGTCAACGTACTGGTACAGGAATGAAAATTGAAAAACCAGCGTTGAGGCACATTCCTTTATGATGGTGTTAACAAAGAATGAACAGAATGGGTGAGAGGGTTGAATGCATTGGAAATCTAAAAATATGTTTGTAGAAGTTTTTATTGAATGAAAAATATGTAAAATCAAAAATAAATTTGAGTAAATTAATAAATTGTGGTTTCGGTATCCTGGTAAGTGGATCTATCAGATTCCAGTTATCTTCGACTACCTGTATGACTAAATCCAAAGGGATATTGGTGAATTACTTCAAGGTCGGAGGCCACTGGAAATAATCATTTTTTTTTATGAAGGCGAAACTACCTTTGATTTGATAATTATTATATTCGATAAAGGCTTTTCCTAGAATTTCTGCCAGATACTTGTAATAGTGGTATTTCTACCCGATGGGGCCTTGAATATTTAAAGGTGGTTTCCTGGTCTTGACAGCTCCAAAATTTTAATTAAATTGTTGATGTCCACGCAATTAACACTATCGCGGGCGTGAAATATAATTTCCCTCCTAGATCACCCTCGGAGGAAAATCTTAGTTACGCTACTGGATGAACTTCCTTTTCGGTTTCTTGTCCTTATTTCGTATGTATGAATGTGTACCAACTATAAACAACCTACCTTTAGAATGCTCACATAATTCCGACTAGCTCAATTCTCGGCAGCGTAAAGGCTTTAGGTTCACACTAAGAAAGAAGTATTGGGCGCCAACAATTTTATTAAATTGTAATTTTAAGTACTATGTACATATACGTCTTATTATATCCAATCATGCATTTTATGATTATAATCTAGTTAGGATGGCAATTTATAAATGTCACAATATACGGAAGTATTGAATTGAAGTTATATTAATGTAGGGATCAAGTTATTCATTTAAATATAAGTTTTACTCAAAAGGTTTTCTTTTCTTTTTAAAATTCTATCCGCATAGGTGAAATAAATTTAAGAGCTCTTTATATCCTCTTAACTTATTTTTGATCGCGAATACATTTCGTTCAATGTTTTATCGGATAACTCAATTCACATCTCCAAAGTATAAGAAATGGCCATTGTTTGACACCCATATGCAGTATAACATTAAACCCTAAATGACGTTTTTAAACCTAATCTGTGGACATTTACTTGGTTTAGTTTTTGGCGTTTTCTACAGAAAAGGTAATTGAATTTACTTGTTACGTTATGAGTTAGTTATTTAATGTAAGCTAAAGTTCATGTTTACTTAAACTTAAAATTTTAGAATACTTCAGATTGCTGCTTAACTGAATTGCCCCATACAGGACTCCGCGGGTTGAAACCAACCAAATAGGGGAGCAGCTGGTCTTATGCAGCCAGAAACCGCTGCCTCGTTTATCGAGTTGAATATCTGGTTAACAGGAAGCATTTCCGTCGCAGAAATAATGAAGCTGCGTTTATGGTTCGGGATTCCTAACGATACTTAATGCCAGTTTACTACCATAGTAGATTCTAGACTAGCCATTCAAAAGGCTCCGAAAAGACGCCGTGCATCCTATCTAACACAAATCACTGCACTCAGCACCAACGTACAATCAAGAATTCCAGGAGAAATAAAAGTCTGAATTGAAAAATAAAACATTCGTCAGGATAAATAACAATTACTGATGTATGTACCTACCAGTTAAATCATAACTGCTTTTTCTATAATTAATATGGCCAAGCAATTAAACCGATTCGCCTGAAAAACCATTACAATATAATTGAATGCAGAACTAAATTAATTGTAATCTTACAGATTGGAGGCCTCAAATTCATAAATCCATGAGCCGAGAAAGAACACCCAACTTATTCGTCGCTGGATGCTATCAAGACCAAATTGATTTTATTACAAAACTGGAAACGGCTATTCTTTTATTTATTTTTTTTGAAAATTTACAAATTAGCCCTCAGTTTAAAATAATTATTATGTGATGATTATGCAACCTGCATCTCTTCCAAGTATAATAAGTAGCATAACACTCAAGTTTTGTTACCATTTATAATTAATACAGTTTAGTAGTCTTGACTGTGGAATGCTACAAATGAGCTACAACCACATCATCATCATCGTCATTCAGAAACATTTTGCGCCAGACTGAGAACAAATTGCTCTGATGTGCAGCCGTCGCGATCGCATTTAGGTATGTCGCAGTGGCATCGTAATCGCATCGCAGTCGCGTTGAGCCATTGTATCTTTAAGGCCGTACGCTCACAGAGACGACGCGATTGCGACGCAACTGACAAGAAACTCATAAGCGATAATAGCGTGGCGATTGTTCTATGGGTTTATGTACTTTACTGCACACTGCTGCGATTGCGATGCGAACGCGATGCAACTTGCACAAAATAATTGCGAGCGACTATCAGTGCCAATTGCGAAGCGATTAGTTGCGTTGAAATTGTGGGGTAAAATGCAAGAAATGTCAAATTAGTACAGAAATACCATTGTATTGATGCAGTGTCTTTCAGTTGACGACTTAATCTTTTCTACTAGTATATGAAAGCTCTCTTTTGACATTCACTAACATGATTTTGCTCATGTTGTTACCTAACTCTGACTATAAAATAAGGAGTAGCAAAGGCTACCGGATTCTCAGCCGGAGCTGGTCGTGGGTCGAACAAAAGACTTAAAGCGTAAGCTGAAACGATGAGTAAATTATGGGCCCCAAGTAGCAGTGACCCAGCACTTTGCTAATCATCAAACAAGACACTACAGAAGGTGCTACTAAGCGATCCTGAAAATTAGAGATAGCAACAAGGACACACAAATCAAATTCGCAGGCATAAGTAACGAGTATATATAATTTAATAAAATATTAACAATGCTCGGTAGTATATCACAACAACAACAGATATCACAAACCAGATTTCATATACCAAGATAGTAAAATTTATCACAGATTGAACTCACCAGATTAAATAAATACAGTAGTCGAAGATCGTAGCAATTCGCATGAATGACCAAACGCGTCTCAAATTTAAGCGGTAGTTAAGGTTTTGTTTTGCTTGTCAAGTTGAAATCAACGCTAAACCCTCAGTTGCAAAAATACATAATTGTACTAGTAATCAAATGTACACAAATCCCATTATTACCCAAGATCTTGGTTTATAGGGGCGCAAAATTACCCGAAACACGCTAATTAAATCTCGCCCTAAAGGGGCATAATTGCTTAAACAACGATCGGACTGATTTCGCTAATTTCTTGCAAAATGGGGCCGCACTAAGCCAAGTTCAACTGAACTGACAGATCTCTCCACTGAGATCGAGTCTAAAATAAGGCGTATGCAAGAATTGCTTCACAAAATTTACATAAGGAAAACCTTATCGCCCCTATGCATCTACATTAGACACAGCCTGACTCTAATGGAGGCTTGAAATGTCAAAGTTGCAAATATTAAGATGTTATACAACAAAATAGGTTGACTTTAAACTGCAGGTGAGTTATCACAACATTAAAGTAAGTAAATTTAATCAATTATCAAAATCTGGGCGTAGCCCAAACAATAATTAAACACATTAAAATGAGGCCTACAAAACACAGGTTAAGTTGGTCGAGCTAAAAACTGCACAAAAACGCTGAATAAGTTGCAAAGACAGACCTTGATTGCACCAGGTGACGAACGTGCTAAATCGGAGGCCTACTGCACGATGTCGAGGAAGCCAGGTGATCCAACGGGCTTTACCGCAGGTAACGTAGAGATCTCGGGCCAGTAAATCTGCTAGCCTGTTTTAGGGACTGGAAATCTCCCAAACTCACAGCCAGCCGATTGCAGCAACTGCCTGGAGAAAGTGCTCTCCAAGAGGGGCCAAATCCATCAACCAAACGCCTCGAAAAGTTCTGAGCTACCAAGCTCGCAGCACACCAACAGAGATGCGTTAGTTCATACTAAAGGACTGCTTCCTAATCTGAGTGCGTTCACCGCCCGTACCAAAGGGGAGCTAAGTGCGTTCACCGCCGTACCAAAAGGGAGCTAAAAGGGACAACATTCCGCCTTAGAAATATAACCAATAATTGTCAAAATAGCATACCGTTAGGTGTTCTGCTCCGAATCGCCCAAGTAATTACATGTGCTTGTTAGATGAATTCCGGACAAAAGTCCGTGCTTGAAATGTATCACAACAAAAACGTCGGGGACGTCTCCCGGACAAAATTCACACCAAGATATACATTTTCATGCTGACAAAACCGAATTACAAATATTCGTGCATCGATTAACCAAAGATGCTTTTCACCACATCCATCTTCTGACAAGTCAAAATGGCTAATGATAATTGACAGCTAGGCCCAGAATTCCAAATTTGCAGAAAAATCGCATTTGCAACCAACATAGCACGCGTACAACGTGAGGCCTAACCTGCAGTGACTTTACTTGAGAAAATGGGTAACTGAAATTAGGCTATTTAAAGTAAGTTAGATCTAGGATTAGTCCGATATTGGGTAAATAGTTAGAGCAAAATGTGCAAAGTGCCTTGAATTAGGCAAGAATAAGGCAAATCGTTAAATTAATACGAAAAGTGACTTTTGGCCCATAACAATGTTGAGAGAGCTTTCTTGCTGCGATAAAATAAAGGTATTGCACTTTTTATTATTTTTGATATATAGGGGTGAAATTCGACTTCTTTTTCGTTTTCCTATCGTTAATTCGTATGTATCAGTAAGCTACAACCACGTCATAATCATCGTCACTCGAAATAATTTTGCACCAGTCTAAGAACAAATTGCTTTGATGTGCATAACACAAGTTGCCGTCGCGATCGCATCGTAGGTATGTCATAATTGCATCGTAATCGCATTGTAGTCGCGTCGGCTCAGTGGGCGGAGAGCCTAACAAGAAGAATGGTTAAATCGTGCTTTCACTAGAATTTCTGCCAGATATGTTATGGGCCAAAAGTCACTTTTCGTATTAATTTAACGATTTGCCTTATTCTTGCCTAATTCAAGGCACTTTGCACATTTTGCTCTAACTATTTACCCAATATCGGACTAATCCTAGATCTAACTTACTTTAAATAGCCTAATTTCAGTTACCCATTTTCTCAAGTAAAGTCACTGCAGGTTAGGCCTCACGTTGTACGCGTGCTATGTTGGTTGCAAATGCGATTTTTCTGCAAATTTGGAATTCTGGGCCTAGCTGTCAATTATCATTAGCCATTTTGACTTGTCAGAAGATGGATGTGGTGAAAAGCATCTTTGGTTAATCGATGCACGAATATTTGTAATTCGGTTTTGTCAGCATGAAAATGTATATCTTGGTGTGAATTTTGTCCGGGAGACGTCCCCGACGTTTTTGTTGTGATACATTTCAAGCACGGACTTTTGTCCGGAATTCATCTAACAAGCACATGTAATTACTTGGGCGATTCGGAGCAGAACACCTAACGGTATGCTATTTTGACAATTATTGGTTATATTTCTAAGGCGGAATGTTGTCCCTTTTAGCTCCCTTTTGGTACGGCGGTGAACGCACTTAGCTCCCCTTTGGTACGGGCGGTGAACGCACTCAGATTAGGAAGCAGTCCTTTAGTATGAACTAACGCATCTCTGTTGGTGTGCTGCGAGCTTGGTAGCTCAGAACTTTTCGAGGCGTTTGGTTGATGGATTTGGCCCCTCTTGGAGAGCACTTTCTCCAGGCAGTTGCTGCAATCGGCTGGCTGTGAGTTTGGGAGATTTCCAGTCCCTAAAACAGGCTAGCAGATTTACTGGCCCGAGATCTCTACGTTACCTGCGGTAAAGCCCGTTGGATCACCTGGCTTCCTCGACATCGTGCAGTAGGCCTCCGATTTAGCACGTTCGTCACCTGGTGCAATCAAGGTCTGTCTTTGCAACTTATTCAGCGTTTTTGTGCAGTTTTTAGCTCGACCAACTTAACCTGTGTTTTGTAGGCCTCATTTTAATGTGTTTAATTATTGTTTGGGCTACGCCCAGATTTTGATAATTGATTAAATTTACTTACTTTAATGTTGTGATAACTCACCTGCAGTTTAAAGTCAACCTATTTTGTTGTATAACATCTTAATATTTGCAACTTTGACATTTCAAGCCTCCATTAGAGTCAGGCTGTGTCTAATGTAGATGCATAGGGACGATAAGGTTTTCCTTATGTAAATTTTGTGAAGCAATTCTTGCATACGCCTTATTTTAGACTCGATCTCAGTGGAGAGATCTGTCAGTTCAGTTGAACTTGGCTTAGTGCGGCCCCATTTTGCAAGAAATTAGCGAAATCAGTCCGATCGTTGTTTAAGCAATTATGCCCCTTTAGGGCGAGATTTAATTAGCGTGTTTCGGGTAATTTTGCGCCCCTATAAACCAAGATCTTGGGTAATAATGGGATTTGTGTACATTTGATTACTAGTACAATTATGTATTTTTGCAACTGAGGGTTTAGCGTTGATTTCAACTTGACAAGCAAAACAAAACCTTAACTACCGCTTAAATTTGAGACGCGTTTGGTCATTCATGCGAATTGCTACGATCTTCGACTACTGTATTTATTTAATCTGGTGAGTTCAATCTGTGATAAATTTTACTATCTTGGTATATGAAATCTGGTTTGTGATATCTGTTGTTGTTGTGATATACTACCGAGCATTGTTAATATTTTATTAAATTATATATACTCGTTACTTATGCCTGCGAATTTGATTTGTGTGTCCTTGTTGCTATCTCTAATTTTCAGGATCGCTTAGTAGCACCTTCTGTAGTGTCTTGTTTGATGATTAGCAAAGTGCTGGGTCACTGCTACTTGGGGCCCATAATTTACTCATCGTTTCAGCTTACGCTATAAGTCTTTTGTTCGACCCACGACCAGCTCCGGCTGAGAATCCGGTAGCCTTTGCTACTCCTTATTTTATAGTCAGAGTTAGGTAACAACATGAGCAAAATCATGTTACTGAATGTCAAAAGAGAGCTTTCATATACTAGTAGAAAAGATTAAATCGTCAACTGAAAGACACTGCATCAATACAATGGTATTTCTGTACTAATTTGACATTTCTTGCATTTTACCCCACAATTTCAACGCAACTAATCGCTTCGCAATTGGCACTGATAGTCGCTCGCAATTATTTTGTGCAAGTTGCATCGCGTTCGCATCGCAATCGCAGCAGTGTGCAGTGAAGTACATAAACCCATAGAACAATCGCCACGCTATTATCGCTTATGAGTTTCTTGTCAGTTGCGTCGCAATCGCGTCGTCTCTGTGAGCGTACGGCCTTAAAGATACAATGGCTCAACGCGACTGCGATGCGATTACGATGCCACTGCGACATACCTAAATGCGATCGCGACGGCTGCACATCAGAGCAATTTGTTCTCAGTCTGGCGCAAAATGTTTCTGAATGACGATGATGATGATGTGGTTGTAGCTCATTTGTAGCATTCCACAGTCAAGACTACTAAACTGTATTAATTATAAATGGTAACAAAACTTGAGTGTTATGCTACTTATTATACTTGGAAGAGATGCAGGTTGCATAATCATCACATAATAATTATTTTAAACTGAGGGCTAATTTGTAAATTTTCAAAAAAAATTAATAAAAGAATAGCCGTTTCCAGTTTTGTAATAAAATCAATTTGGTCTTGATAGCATCCAGCGACGAATAAGTTGGGTGTTCTTTCTCGGCTCATGGATTTATGAATTTGAGGCCTCCAATCTGTAAGATTACAATTAATTTAGTTCTGCATTCAATTATATTGTAATGGTTTTTCAGGCGAATCGGTTTAATTGCTTGGCCATATTAATTATAGAAAAAGCAGTTATGATTTAACTGGTAGGTACATATATCAGTAATTGTTATTTATCCTGACGAATGTTTCATTTTTCAATTCAGACTTTTATTTCTCCTGGAATTCTTGATTGTACGTTGGTGCTGAGTGCAGTGATTTGTGTTAGATAGGATGCACGGCGTCTTTTCGGAGCCTTTTGAATGGCTAGTCTAGAATCTACTATGGTAGTAAACTGGCATTAAGTATCGTTAGGAATCCCGAACCATAAACGCAGCTTCATTATTTCTGCGACGGAAATGCTTCCTGTTAACCAGATATTCAACTCGATAAACGAGGCAGCGGTTTCTGGCTGCATAAGACCAGCTGCTCCCCTATTTGGTTGGTTTCAACCCGCGGAGTCCTGTATGGGGCAATTCAGTTGATGTGCATAACACAAGTTGCCGTCGCGATCGCATCGTAGGTATGTAATAATTGCATCGTAATCGCATTGTAGTCGCGTCGGCTCAGTGGGCGGAGAGCCTAACAAGAAGAATGGTTAAATCGTGCTTTCACTAGAATTTCTGCCAGATATTTACAATAGTGGTATTTTTACCCGATGGGACCTTGAATATTTAAAGGTGGTTTCCTGGTCTTGACAGTACATAAAAACAACTCCGAAATTGTTGATGTCCACGCAATTAACACTGTCGCCGACGTAAAGTATATTTTCCCTCCTACATCACCCTCAGAGTAAAATTTTAGTTACGCCACTTGATCGACTTCCTTTTCGTCCTGTCCTTATTTCGAATGTATCAATAAGCTCTTATGTGATATGTGATATTTGTGCGCTCTCCGAAACGATGAAAAGAAGAAAAGGTAGCATTAAATATCCTGACTATGTTCTGCTGTATAGCGGTAACGAAAAACATAAAAGAGCAAAAGCGTGGGTGGGATTGCTAGTTAAAAACCGTTATGAACATTCAATAGAAGAAGTACATTACGCAAACGAAAGGATAATTCTAGTTGCTCTAAAATTAGACAATGATAAATTTAACATTATCAGCGTATATGCTCCCGACACCGGAAAACCACACGAAGAAATAAAACAATTCTACGACAAATTTGAATCGAAAATGAAAAAGATACTTACAAATGAAAAAGTATTAATAATGGGAGACTTGAATGAACGGGTATGTGATGTAGCCGTAAACGAAGTGAAACAACCATTTAACGAACCGTTCATAAACAACAGTGGCGAAATATTAACATGACAACAGTTTATTACAGACTACATAATCACAAACATTTCCACCCCTCACAAATATGAGATGTTAAATAGTTAACTTCAACATAAATACGGCGACTCAAAGAAGAATATTGGGAAAACTTCACGAGCGAAATGCAACATGACCTATACGGTTTTCAGAAAAATATGGGGACTATTAAGGAGAAGAAAGGAAGAAACCAATGAATTTGTACAATCCAGTACTATTACAGAAAGAAGCGGGGTGACATATTTCAATAAATTATATGTTGAAAATCAAAACATAATAGTAGACGAAGTACAGGAACATTGAAATAACAATAAAGATAGAAGAACACCAAGTAGCGTCACATGTAAAACAACTAAGATACAGGTAGCGATGGCATAAATAACGAACTTTGGAAATCCGGCGGCAAAGATCTACATCCACAACTTAAAATGATATTTTAAAAATTAAAGATAGTGGAACAATACCGAAGGAATAAAAAAAGCATCACAGTACCCATCTTCAAAAAAGGATGTAAAAAACTTCCAGAGGAATAACACCTTTTAATTCCAGCATAAAACTATTTACTGGTATCTTGAAAACTTGCTTAAACAACTATATCGACATGAACGACGAACAACAAAGATTTTGCAAAAAACCGATCTACTGTAGACGCCATCTTGACGTTACGACAAATTGTTAAAAAAGCAATTAAATTTGAGAAACCAGTCTTTTTGTGCTTTGTCGAACTCAAAAAAACATTCGAGAAAGTGAGACTACCTGACATAATAGAAATACTTAGAGAACATCACGTACCTCATGAGATAATCAGAGCCATAGTACAACTAAATACTGGTACCTCAACACGCATAAGGTTTAAACAACAACTTGACAGAAGAAATTCAAATACAGACTGAAAATTCTCTACAAAAAAGGTATTATAAAGTTTATCGATAGAACTAGTCATTTCCACGGAAAAAGGCGTAAAACATTAGATTAAGTTTTGTGGTTAGGCGCCGATGAGTGGTACGTTCTGTGTGGCGGTGCAAATAGCAGCTGCGCCTTTGTTATGGTCTAAAACTACTTTTACGACACCGTGTCGGCACATGCAAAAATTACGTAAAATCTCAACGGCCGGCGCGGACGATATTTTACATAATCAGGACGAAGACTTACCTAGGGCCGCTGCTCAGCCCGTAACAAGATATGCCGACTAAACATCAGTGGAGCGAGGGAAGGTTCTATACGAGTTACCTCCGGGTAACGGCCAAAGAGGCAGTAAACATTGATAAAATTAAATAGGGCGCCACCCGGTTTAGCGAAGTAAACGAAAATGCAAAGATAGACCCAGATTAAAACCGGAAAATCAAATGAACCTACCTTTTAACTTATCACTCTGGCGAAATCCAAAGCTCAACGAAAATGGAACATAGAAGTGCACAGTCTCATGACACTGCAGCAGCAAGCATCGCCAACTTACCTGTAACGCTTAAACACTCAGGCTTTGCCGTACATTTACCTTTACACAGTAACCTGAAAGTGGGCATGATTTTTAATAGTAATTACACACGCTACCTAATGGGTCAGCCGAGCGATGGAGTCACGGCGGCTAGCAGGCTCTCCAAATGCCACGAACGTACTGCAGAGGTGTGGGAGTCGAGCGCCTCCGGAGGGTAATTCAACAACGTGGCAAGGTCTGAATTAAGTCCCCCTCGGGACAATCGAAACGGACGAGACCGAAGGCTTGTCCAGCTCTGCAATATGGATCCCCAGCTACGGGAGAGAAGCGAGGCCTCTTTACGGTCCAATGAAATTATGCGAAACTGGCGGTCATTCGAACAACCCAGGGCACCACATGCTCACTCAACAAGAAAACCACACCACCTCTCGCTTTAGCGGTCCTTCGAGAAGTCCGTCAAACAACACAAAGCCAAAACTCGCCTTTTCGCGTCAAACACAACAAGCGGGACCAAGCTGTAACAGCACAAACACAAGACGCCGTGCCCGAAGGCACGGCGGCTACCGAGAGCCAACGCTCGCAGACGCGCTTATGAAGACGGCCGGGGACTAACCAATCCCAAAACAGACGCCAAGCCGAGTTTCGCGCTAGACGCGCATTATCGCGCCAAAAGTTGTAGCCAATCCAATCGCAGTTTGCCCCGCGTGGCAACTGCGAGGCAAGCCGCTGACGAGAGAGAGCGACTAAAGTTTAAATTATTTAAGGAAGATATCTCACTCGCTACCATGGGTTATGTTTTGAAATTGATGTAAACGGAACTAAACAAAATGCAGTTGCAACTACGGCGGCATGGAGACCAGAGCGAACCTACTAGAGAGAGTTGCGTAAAAAATGTAAAAATTAGAAGATAACGCACAGAAAACTATATTTTGATCATTACATGCACTAAAATATCCATACACAATTTTTGCTGGAGTTTCAATGCCCGATTACTTAAAAACTATTAGGGCCGGTTGCAGAAAGCAATGTTAAGTCTGGTGTTAGCTAACGTCGCGTCAAAGTGAACAAAATCGCATCAAATTTTGTTTACTAATGTATTAGTTTTAATAAGCATTTGAGATTTGATTCGTTTTTGTTCACTTTGACGTCGCGTTAGCTAACACCAGACTTAACATTGCTTTCTGCAACCGGCCCATAGTGTTATCGATAAACTTTATCTCACCTTTTTTGTAGAGAATTTTCCGTTATTTCTTTTTTATAATTACACTTCATAGCCGTAAGATCGATGGGAAAGAAGATCTTGCCAAAAAACCGAAAAAATGTACTTTTTTGGGGCGTTTTTCAGCTGTCAAAAGTTATGCATACAACGGAATGTTTGGAACTTTTCAGAGATTGTTTGGGGAGCTGAAAGGTACGTGTACACCAATTTATAGCTCACTATAAATTTTTCCGAAGTGAAATGCTAAACTTCCTGGACTAGGGTAGAATAATACAAAAAATCAAAACAGCAGGTCGAGGAAACATTACAAATAAAGGGGAATGAAAAATAGTGTCTTATGCTGACGACGCCGTTTTAATAGCGGAAGATGAGGATAAACTCCAAAGATTACTCCACTCATTTAACGTGGCATACCTACAGTATAACATGGAAATACCTGTGGAAAAGACGCAATCATTAGTAGTATCTAAACAACCTATCTCATGCAAACTTGCAGTTAACGATAAAGGGATAGAGCAAGTAATGAAATTTAAATAGTTAGGAACAGACATAACAGCCTACGAAAACAGAGTAGAAGAAACAAGTACACAAACAGAAAACGCCAAAAGTGTCGTAGGCTATTTAAATGAAACAATATGGAATAACAAATACCTGAAACGGGAGGCAAAGGTTAGAATATATAAAACGTGCGTCCAACCCATCATGACTTACGCCGTGGAAGCCAGAGCGGAAACTAAGACAACTAAGGCACTGTTAAGAACAACCGAAATGCAAGTACTCCGCAAAATAACAGGAAATCGGCTGGCAGACAGAACAAGAAACAACGATATCAGACAACACTGTGATGTTCCAGATATTGTAAGATGGTCGAGGCAGCGAAAGCGAGAATGGAGTCAGCACGTATCCAGGATGACCCCAGAAAGAATAGTAAGCATTGCACGAGATGGAACACCCAGACCACGCAGGCCAGTAGGAGGACCACCTAAAAGATGGGTAGAAAGGTGAACATCCACCTTCCAAGAAAATTAAATGGTTGGAAAGAACAGGCTGAAAGCCTAAAATAAAAAGAAGAAGAGGAAGACGAAGGAGGTTACGAAGATATTATTTTAGATTTTGAGTTTACATTGGGAAAAAATACGTGTCCCGATTTTTTTACGACGACCGTACTTCCGACTTGACAATTATTTTGAGAAAACAGTCGAATATATGTGTTTGTATTAATGTTTTATGTAAAATTAGTGGACCCGTTGCAAAATATTTTGCAAGTTACAAAACTTATTTGTAACGTGTAGCAGGATCCATTAGGTAACATTCAAATGTTTAAGTTTTTAAAACTACTCACACGTGATATAGCTACACATACTTCACCATTTCTAAATACAGTTTGTTCTTATGATTTATGAATTGTCATGGAAAATGACAAATGCAAAGAAAAATTTCTTTTCCGAAAGCAAAAAGGTAGTGCAATATTAGAATGTGTTAATCTATACGCGGTAATAATACTCTTCTGCCTGGCCTGTGGCTTGTCCATTTAATACCAAATCTAAGCAGTTCTTAAATAAATTGCCTACCATTAATCTTATATCAACTATTAAGCCAGTAAGCACATTTAAAATGTTCAAGGTAATGTGTATTGATTCTATTTAGGGTGTTAAGCAATGTGGATATATTCCACTGCAATTTAAAGAATCTAGAAGTTTCATAGAAAATTATAAAATGTTGCCATTAAGTGACATAATTGTATTCACACTCAATATTGTTTTTCATATTCAGGCAATATTCGTTTTTTAGGGCTAAAATTGAGAATTTTGAGGGTCGCTGGTAGGGTAGGAACGGCTAGAAAATCGTTTAAATAAGCCACATGCCCTTCACGCGAAAGCGGATAAAACTTCAAAATAACGCGCCCCACGAATATAGGCCATGTGTACGATTTTTTTTGCAGAAGCTTGTTAGCAACTAACTCCGCCAATTGGCGCGGGCTTAAATGTCCAAATATTCGCTTCTACACCAAAACTCCTTCATCGGATTATGGAATGCGAAAAACCGTGCAAACTGCTAGCTTTGCTGTAAAAATGAGACGAAGGCCGAAGCGCAATGAGTTTGCAAAATCCGAGCACCACAAAAAAAAATAATCGCCAACCTAACGAATTTCGATGCGCGCGAACCGAATATCGGCACTAAAGGTTTGTTCACACAGTACCAACCGCTAAGAGACTATTTACACCGTAACACCCTTTGGTGGTAAATTTCAAAATTCCCTGAAAATGATTTGGCGATCTAATATGCCAAATGTCAACTTCCTGTCTGCAGTAGTTCGCTCGTTAAGACAATCTTTAAAAAACAGTTCTATCTCATTCAACTCTTTTGAGGAGATACATTCTGCAAAACCGTGAAAATGGTTTGACATGAATTGTAAAACGAACTAATATGCCGAATTTCAACTTCCTACCTGTATCTGTCTCGTGACGATCTTTAGAAAAACACATCTACCTCATTTAATCCCTTTGAAAGGATACATTTCGAAAGATCCTGAAAATGACTTGATTCGATGTGTAAAACGAACTACTGTGCCGAATCAACTTTCTACCTGCAGCAGTTACCGTATTATGGCGATCTTTAGAAAAACACATCTACCTCATTTAACCCTTTCCGGACTTATTTTTGAAAACGCCTGAAATTGATTTGACCTAATTTGTAAAACGATCTAGTATGCCGAATTTCAATTTCCGGCCTGTAGTAGATTTTTTGTGGCTATTTTTAGAAAAACACTTCTGGCCTATTTAACCACTTTGAGAAAATGTATTTCAAAAAACCCTAAAAATGATTTCCGATCAGTAAAACGTTCTAAAATGCCGAATTTCAACTTACTGCCTGTAGTAGTTTCCTTGTGGCAATATTTATAAAAATAGATTTGTCCCATTTAACCCCTTTCGGGGAATTCTGCAAATTTACTTGATCTGATTTGTAAAACGAACTAATATGTCGAATTTCAGTTCCCACCTATAGTAATTTCCGTGTTATAGATCTTTAAAAACTGGTCTACCACAGTCAGCTCCTTAAGAGGAAAGAATTTCGAAAAGCCCTAAAAATGATTTGACCCTATTTGTAAAAAAAATTAATATGACAAATTACAACTTTTTACCTTTCCTACATTCTATTATGTAACGATCTGTGAAGTAAAATTCACTCCCGTCGAATAAATAGTAAAAAAAAACTTCTTTGTAGACGATATTGTATAGTCTTCCCTCAAATTGACCCCAACCTGATTCAGCCGATTGCCCCTGCATCTTGTTGATCCACATGGTGAAGCAGGTTTCGACGGTAAATTGCAGTCTCTTAAATTAAAAAGAATAGTCTGAAAGGATAAGGGTTGTTCGAGGAATGAAGACTGTCTCCTTTTCTCCAAAACTTATGAAAATTGTGACCTCAGTGACTTTTCGATGCGGAGCTTTCACCTGCAGTCGAGTTTGGGAGTCTTCACGTTTCTCAGTAGTATAATGGGTGCTCTAACTTTCAAAGGTAGGCGATTTGGAAGAGGTCCGGGAGAGTCGAAAGTGATGAGAAACTCAACGTGGTAGTGCACTGTGTCCTCTGCGTCCATCACAGTGTTAATCGACTGATAGATCTTCTCCTCCGAATGAAAGGCTCCGAGGTGTGTGTTGTTGATTTCTAGTGCCTTATAATTCTTCAGAGTGATAATCGCCCTTTTTCGAAGCCAGGACACAGGTTTGGCTGTTATGTTCTTGATGTCGGAATATATTATGTTAGTGAGGTTGGCGATATCTGTCACGGCTTGACATAGGTTTTCGTTGCCGAGTTTCGACAGAAGTTTGGAAAACTATTCGGCCTTGGAATATCCTCTCAGATGAACCTTTATGTAAATTGCAGGCAATATGTCCTTATTGTACTGATACTGTATTTTGAAAAACCACTGTTATAATACGTACTTATATTTATCTTCAGAGCAACTGCCATTTAAATATCATCGTCGAGCTAGTAAAATCACAGTAAATACAAAACCACCCATTGCAAAATATTTTGCAACTTATAAAATTTCTTTGTAGACAATGTTTAACGTGTGGCACGATCCATTAGGTAAAATTTTGATTTTTAAGTTTTTAAAACAACGCACCCGTGACATTGCTACATACAGTATGATCGAAAACTTTTAACCTATAGAGGGCTGTAGAATTATTTTGTCAAAAAATTTTGTTGGCAGTCGTGGTAGTAAAAGTCACAATGGCATTTTATATCTGTCAGTTTAAGGTTATGTCAGGTTTGTTATTTCAACGAATACAAACATTCTTCTTGAATACATCAAAATGTTAGTAACAAAAACAACTACAGCTGTTCAAAATGATTTGCTGCATTTTCCATGCACAGCACCACCTAGTGCTCGGCATTAAACATCCTGTAAAACTTAAGTTTATCTGTTAAAATAAATTGTATAAGTTATATTATTAAGTACCTAGCTTTACTCATCACTGCCAACATAAATTTATTTTTTTTTAAATCCACAGCCCTCTAGAGGTTAAAAGTTTTCGATCATACGGTATAATTGACCATGGCTAAATACTGGTTGTGCCAAATACATTCCTACTTTGTCCTTGCTATTTATTAATTGTCATCGCAAATTCTAGGCGTAAAGGAAACTGTCTTCTCCGAAAGCAAAAAGATAATGTAATATCAGAAGGTGTTTAATCTATACGCTGTAGTAATACTCTTCTGCCTGTATCTTGCCGATTTAATACTTCCAAATATAAACAGTTCCCGTATAAATTGCGTAGCAATAATCTTGTCCCATTTATTAAACCATTACACATTTAATTTTTTCAAGAGAATAACAATTGCCGCTATTTTTAGTGTTAAGCAATGTGGAGGTATTCCACTGAAATTAAAGAATCTAGAAATTCCGTAGGAAATTGTAAAATGTCGTCACTATCTGCAATTGGAATCACACTCAAATATTTGTTTTTGACATATATAATTTTTAGGGTTAATTTCATCGCAATGTTCGTTTTTTTGCGCTAAAATTGAGAATTTTGAGATACTAAATATGTTCTCAAGAGTTGAGAAACTATTACCAAATATTTCTGTAATGATGTCCTCTTTAGCAATTAGTTGAGATGGTATTTTAATTATTGTATCCTTTTCACCTGTAATCGTGTAATTTTCTCCATTTCCAATTTGCATGAGAATGGGCGATGTGTAGGTCCATTCGATTAATAATAAACTGATGTACAGTCAAGATTCACTCATACACGCTACTTTTCGAAAGAAAAGATTGAAATTTTGTTAAAAATTCGCTGTCACTGTACATGTACTTTGACGTTTCTCATAATATAGCAGGCGTTGTTCCACTGCTATCGCGCTGTAGCTACGTCACTTGCGTGCGAATATATTTTTGGTTTTTCTCTAAATATTATGCAGTTATTTGCAATTTAGGACTTTTGTGCACATCTACACGGTGACGGCTTTCATTTAAAAAAAGAATTATCGAAATCGGTCCGGTGGAAGTCTCAAAATAGATGTCGAAAGAAAACGCTTCACGTTTTAAATATATAGATAATGTGTACCAAGGACATCGTGGCACGTTACGGCAATCATGTTGAGGGACACACTGTATATCATAGTAGTTCTTTTATATTCAATTTTATTAATCCGTGTTCTGGAACTGTAATGGCCGGTGATTGTGTTTGTGCAGTAATTCAATGTTGCCTTTGTTGCTAACCCATCCTCTAAACGAGTTACTTCGTACAATTTCATGTTACTCCATGTAAGTAAGACTCAGAATAGGAATATTTTTTAAATAAGCATAACCAAGTTCACCTAACCGAACTTCGTTGTACATTGTATTTTCAGATATTGCATGTATTATACTCGGATTGTTTACAATAATGGACGTGGAACATGAATCAGTTGAATATAGTTTGCCTAATGCAGTAACCAGCATGTTACATGAACCACTGACAAAAAATGAAAATAAAGCAGTGGCAAACTTACATGTTCAGCAACAGATCGTTCAAGATACTATCGACAACACCACTTATCACGAATTGGATATTAAACAAGAGGAAGTTGATTTAAAAGATGAATTGTTTGATATGTGTGCAAGAAATGAAAACTTCCTAGAAGAACAATCAGGTTGCGCACTCCGTGAATATGAAGCAAAAGACAAGAGTAATTTCTTGGAATGTACGATAACTCAAACGGAACAATTTGATACAAATTCCATTTATGAAGGTAAAACTGCAGAGAAATGTAAGTTAGTTAACCGTTTGGAGACCAGTACAAGTGAAAAATTTTATTTATTTTCTAGGTGATTTAGTGAACCATATGAAGACGCATACAGCAGAAAAATCCTATTCATGTTCTATTTGTGGGTATAAAGCAGCATATAAAAGTCAATTAATTAAACATATGAAAACGCATACAGGAGAAAAACCTTATTCATGTTCTATCTGCGAGTATAAAACAGCTCAGAAAAGTCATTTAGTTAGACATGTGAAAATACACACAGGGGAAAAACCTTATTCATGTTCTATTTGTGAGTTTAAATCAGCACTTAAAAGTCATTTAGTAAACCATATGAATATGCATACTGGAGAAAAATCTTATTCATGTTCTATTTGCGACTATAAAGCAGCTCGGAAAATAAATTTAGTTAGACATGAAAATGCATACAGGGGAAAAACCTTATTCATGTTCTATTTGTGAGTTTAAATCAGCAATTAAATATACTGTAGTAAACCATATGAAGACGCATACAGGAGAAAAACCTTATGAATGTTCTATTTGTAAATATCAAGCAGCTCAGAAAAGTAATTTAGTTACACATATAAAAACGCATACAGGAGAAAAGCCTCATTCATGTTGCATCTGCCAGTATAAAGGAGGTCATAAAAGGGATTTGGTTAGACATATGAAAACGCATACAGGAGAAAAACCTTATTCGTGTTTTATTTGCAAATATAAAACAGCACATAAAAGTAGTTTAGTTGGACATATGAAAACGCATACAGGAGAAAAACCTTATTCCTGTTTTATTTGTAAATATAAAACAGCACATAAAAGTAATTTAGTTATACATATGAAAACGCATACAAAACCTTATTCATGTTCTATATGCAAGTATAAAGCAGCTCAGAAAAGTCATTTAGTTACACATATGAAAACGCATACAGAAGAAAAATCTTATTCATGTTTTATTTGCGAGTATAAAGCAGGTCATAAAAGGGATTTGGTTAGACATATGAAAACGCATACAGGAGAAAAATCTTATTCGTGTTTTATTTGCAAATATAAAACAGCACATAAAAGTAGTTTAGTTGGACATATGAAAACGCATACAGGAGAAAAACCTTATTCCTGTTTTATTTGCAAATATAAAACAGCACATAAAAGTAATTTAATTATACATATGAAAACGCATACAAAACCTTATTCATGTTCTATATGCAAGTATAAAGCAGCTCAGAAAAGTCATTTAGTTAGACATATGAAAACACATACAAGAATAAACCCCTATTCTTGTTCTATTTGCCAGTATAAAGCAGCTCTGAAAAGTCATTTAGTTACACATATGAAAACGCATACCGGAGAAAAACGTTATTCTTGTTCTATTTGCCAGTATAAAGCAGCTCGGAAAAGTAATTTAGTTAGACATATGAAAACACATACAGGAGAAAAACCTTATTCATGTTCTACTTGCGGGTATAAAGCAGCTCTGAAAAGTCATTTAGTTAGACATATGAAAACACATACAGGAGAAAAACCTTATTCATGTTCTACTTGCGGGTATAAAGCAGCTCTGAAAATTCATTTAGTTAGACATATGAAAACACATACAGGAGAAAAGTCTTATGCATGTTCTATTTGTCAGTATAAATCAAGTTATAAAACTTGTTTAGTTACACATATGAAAATGCATACAGGAGAAAAACCTTTTTCATGTTCTATTTGCAAATATAAAGCAGTTCGTAATAGTTATTTAGTTGCACATATGAAAACACATACAGGAGAAAAACCTTATTCCTGTTTTATTTGTAAATATAAAACAGCACATAAAAGTAATTTAGTTATACATATGAAAACGCATACAGGAGAAAAACCTTATTCCTGTTTTATTTGTAAATATAAAACAGCACATAAAAGTAATTTAGTTATACATATAAAAACGCATACAAAACCTTATTCATGTTCTATATGCAAGTATAAAGCAGCTCAGAGAAGTCATTTAGTTACACATATGAAAACGCATACAGAAGAAAAATCTTATTCATGTTTTATTTGCGAGTATAAAGCAGGTCATAAAAGTCATTTAGTTACACATATGAAAACGCATACAGGAGTAAAACCTTATTCCTGTTTTATTTGTAAATATAAAACAGCACATAAAAGTAATTTAATTATACATATGAAAACGCATACAAAACCTTATTCATGTTCTATATGCAAGTATAAGACAGCTCAGAAAAGTCATTTAGTTAGACATATGAAAACACATACAAGAATAAACCCCTATTCTTGTTCTATTTGCGAGTATAAAGCAGCTCTGAAAAGTCATTTAGTTACACATATGAAAACGCATACCGGAGAAAAACGTTATTCATGTTCTATTTGCAAATATGAAACAGCTCGGAAAAGTAATTTAGTTAGCCATATGAAAACACATACAGGAGAAAAACCTTATTCATGTTCTACTTGCGGGTATAAAGCAGCTCTGAAAAGTCATTTAGTTACACATATGAAAACCCATACCGGAGAAAAACGTTATTCATGTTCTATTTGCAAATATGAAACAGCTCGGAAAAGTAATTTAGTTAGACATATGAAAACACATACAGGAGAAAAACCTTATTGATATTCTACTTGCGGGTATAAAGCAGCTCTGAAAAGTCATTTAGTTACACATATGAAACTGCATACAGGAGAAAAGTCTTATTCATGTTCTATTTGTCAGTATAAATCAAGTTATAAAAGTTGTTTAGTTACACATATGAAAATGCATACAGGAGAAAAACCTTTTTCATGTTCTATTTGCAAATATAAAGCAGTTCGAAATAGTTATTTAGTTGCACATATGAAAACACATACAGGAGTATAGTATTTAACATTACTAGCTTGGTAAGAGGGTTTTTACTGGCGAATAGTAGGATATGACTGGCGAGCCAGTCACCTTCTTGAGCCAGTAAAACCTGTTACCTTGCGTGTATTGTTGAATATTTTATTTGTTCCTCACTTGAAAATAACTAGAAATTTACAATTTTTTAAAATGTCAAACTGACAAGCAACTAAATTCATCAATATGACACATACTAAGGAAGGCAACTCTGGCTTTGCACGCTATAATTTATCTATGAACACGCTTGTAAAATATAACTGGCTAGCCAGTAAAAAATTTACTGGCTAGCCAGTTAAGAAACATTTTCAAGGTGAATACAGTGACTTGATAAATTGATGTTTACAAGTGAGGAACAAATAAAAACCTTAATCATGTTTTATTTGCGAGAATAAAGCAGCAGAAAAAGATGCTTTACTGAAGCACATGAAAATACACACAGGAGACAAACTTTATTCATGTTCTATTTGCAAATATAAAGCAGGTCGTACAACACATACGTATGTCAATTGGAAGCACTGAAATTAAGTGAAAATAGAAAAGATAACTTTGGAATTATATGCGTCATGGAATTATATTAGAATTGATCAAGAGTGAGAAAATTGAACAATGATGTCTTATAAGTAGGTGTCAGATAAATCGTGAATATTCACAAATAAGGACATTTATGACTAACGTAGGCGTGACTATTGACTTATCGTGGTCACACCTGCAAGCAGTCACTTTGTTCTCACCAGCTATAAGTAAATTGATGCGAGTCCAAAGAAAAGCATGCTTACTATTCTCATATTTTTCCTTTACTACAATAACTCTACCAGCGATTCTACTTTCATACTTAAATCTGGTGTTACAAGTATACGTAAGTTGTGTTGGAGCTCGAGATTAAGAATTAAATATGTACCTATACATTTATAGAATCATATACATGGTGCTATTCGTGATGTGTTTGCAGCCCACTGCAACCATTATACCTCACTTCTAGCTTATGTAACAAACAAGGGCTTGCTAAGGCATACATTTTGTGGTATATATCTCTCTAGTTGGAATTTGTAAAAATTAATTTTAATGTAAACTTCTCTTTAATTGTAAATTATGTAATATTCTTTATTGACAATAAAATCTTAATGTTTAGTGTAAATGTTTAGTACGGTACTGCATATTTATAAGTTATTTTACAGTTTTACAAGCCAAGTAAGTATAGAAAGAGATTTTCACATTTTGCGGCGGAATCATATTTGCATAACTTTTATAGTAAAAGGTTAACTACTAATTTTATGCAATATTGGCATAGAATATCAACCTACGGAATCAGAAGCGACACTACTGGCGGCGCCTATGAAGTTCTTGTAGCACGGTTCGGACTCGACTTTTGCCGTTCGCCATATTGGCGTACAGTATAGTCAGGAATCGGGCACCTTAAATTCGATTATTGGGTGTGCATTCAAATATATAATTTTAAAAATAAATTTACACTATGTGGAATTACCTTGCGGATCTAAATGTGGAGGGCTCCATTCTTTTTGCGATTGCAAAAAACTAGATAAACATATTTTCCGTTTTTTTATTACTAAAATTTGATGAACTTTATGCGTAGGTACCTACATCGTATTTGTAAGCTTAGTTGTTAATATTTCTCAATGATTCTTAAACGAGTGGAAAGCTTATTATTTCTAGATTCAGTCAAATTGACCTTGAAATTATTTTAAATAAATGCTACACAAATTGCTTAATCAAAGCGTACTGTATAAATTTAAACAGGATTGAGTATAACAGCACATAAATTACCCTTTTATTTCTGCCATATGTTTCCTGATTTTGTTAATAGTATAAATTAGAGTTCCTATATATGTACAACGCAAATGTCAGCCGCCATTACTGTTCCAAAAATAAATGATAGCATTCAAGGCCAGAGTTGTCTTTCTTAGTATGTGTCACCTATGAATTTAATTACTTGTCACTTTGACAATGTCAAAAAAAGATTAATTTAAAGTGTTTATGAAAACTACACTGGTAGGTATCTACTACGGATCCTGTATAAGTAATCTTTGAGAACGAGTTGGGACGACATAAACGAAGTAGGTCAGCATTGGATTTTAGTTTTCGTTTGCCACCCAGACTCACTTTTCCACACTGAGTCTGGTTCTACTTGTGAGTGTTCAATTTATATTTTTGAACTATTCAGCTCTTTGCTACTCGTTTTTGGGAATTTGTGTCATTCGATATAAAACCCCGTTCGAATCTACTTTTGATGCGAAAAATGCAACAACCCGTATTTCAAAAACTGTACAAAAGAATTATTTAGGTAACTAATTTTTAAGAAAACTCCATATACATACTTACAGCTTTGCAAGATATGCTATTTAAAGAACTATTGTCAGGTAGAAATGGAACACATAAATATTAATACATTTGCATCAATCAGTGTTAGACCTAAAGCCAAATAAAAATTTGTCAAATGTGGCATTCTCAGAACTGGTTTCTACAGTAACTATAGGACTTAAATATGGCATAATTTCAGAAGAAACTGCGCATGCTCAGTGGATCACAACCAATCAGCATCTATTCCCGACTTGCCTCAACACTTATAATATTTAGGAACTCTAGTTTATACTACGCATGCGCAGTTTCGTCTGAAATTTGACATTGTCAAATAGGCAAGTAATTAAATTCATAAGTAACACATACTAAGAAAGACAACTCTGGCTTTGTATGCTATCATTTATTTTTGGAACAGTAATGGCTGCTGACATTTGCGTTGTCTCAACTCTTATACTATATAGGAACTCTAGTATAAACTGGTGGCCATTAAGTTGGTAGGTAAGTATAAATGTGTAAAATAATCGCACAAGAAGGAAAATAAAAAGAAATTTCTTCACAAATTTTTATTTGTACAATCTTTAATATTCTTACATATGGGTTAAAATTAAAAGTTTTCTATTTCTACGCTGTGGAGTATTAATATTCCTATTTAAATATTTTAACGAATAATATATTCTCAATCTGATAAATAACTTTAATAAATAATTTATAAGAAAATCAGAGCCAGGCATAGAAAAATGTACATTATTTAAAATTAATAAAATTTCTGCACCAAGTGCTGTTTTTTAACAATCTATAACATTTTTAACAAATTCACTTTCTAGTTAATACATAATTCGTTTGGCATGCATAAATTACCAAAGGTGTCTTTGTTGGCATTTTCATATGCTTTAAAATGACAAAAATATGCGGAACCTTCCGCTAATGAGGCCTTTTTTAAAGTGGTACAATTCTCACAAAAATGAATAGTTAAACATTTTTTCAGTAAATAACCGCATACATACCTAAGCGCATTTTTTCTGGTGATTTCTTTTTATAGTCAGTTGTTTCAACTGATATCAAATGTAATTGCTTACGCCATTGAGGCTGTAATTGCGATGTAGGGAGAGTAATAATTTTTGAAAAAACAGAATCAAAATCTTCGGTGCAATTTCCTCCTTGAGCATAATGAAAATATTTTAAACAAGAGTTTTTTAAATGCTCTGATAAATTAAATTGTGGTTGGATTCACTGAATTTCCAACTTGCTGTCTTAGTGAGCCGAATAAATTTTCCAGTGCATCTTGGTTAAGACGTCTTGTTAATAAATAGGCAAATCCCTTTGATTTTAAACTTTTCCATAAGTCTAATGTACTTGTAGTAATTTGCCAACCTGTTACACATTTTATTGTTTTACTGACAACTCAATTTTCAAAATTAACAATTTTAATGTTCTTGAAAAAGGTGAAGGCATTTTCTAAAAATTCGATTTGCATTTGGGAACCCATAAAAGCTCTAGCATACAGTTTAGAGTCGGTCATCCTAGAAGAATTTAAAATATCAAAAATTTGTCGAAAAACTCTATAAATCTAGCGGTTCCTGCTGCATCTAGAGGCAAGGCTTTCTCACTTACATATGTTTGTATAGTAGCAGCAACTGTTTGAAAATTATTTGAATAAACATGAGCTTCAGGCAGTTTGTGCGCTAAGCTTAAATTAAGCAGCTTATGCGATTGATAAAAAGAAACAATACATTTTCAACATGCCTGATCATTATCGAAGAGAAAGTTATATTTCATAAGATTATTTCTAACAAATTTAGTTAAATGTGCTATATCAAAAATATAAATATACGGTACCCCCCACCCAAGAAAAGCGCCCTTTCGTGCTTTCCTAGAATACTTCGACACTCGGCATCACTCCGTTTCGCTAATACAATGAAATATTATGAACAAATTATTTATCAAAAAAAAAAAATTTTTTTTTGTCGACCATACCTCAAAAGTTGATGTTGCCTTCATTTTCGGAGGACCTATCGTATGAAAACGATCCAAGGCGCGAAGATTTATTAAAGAGGAACGCGAATTATTTGTACATAAATTGTAAAATATGGAGCATTTTCTTAAAAATAGACTGAAAGAAAATGCTGTGCCAACACTATTTGAAATCTCCAATCCTGATCCTATTGTAGCGTCAAAAAGAAAAAAGCCAGCTGAGCGAAACGAACCTTCGAAAAAACAACAACGAACTAATGAAAGTAATAACGTGTTCTTATCTGATGCAAGCTGTAGTACTAATCTTTCTACACAGACATTCATAGAAACGCCAGTATGTAGTAAATGTAAGTATTGTAACATAATTTTATTCCGTAGGTAATTCTAAAACTACTCTTGAAAATGAATGCCTTAACGCCACAGTGCAGTCTTAGCTTTTTCATTCTAATAAAACTTTAGAAAACTCATATAAATATTCAAAGAACTGTTCAGGACTTTTTAATGCTTTGAAGCTTTATTTACTGATGGGGTCATAATTATACAGGGAATTTATTTTAGTAGTGTACCTACACGGGTTCTGGACCAAAATGTGTCACTGCGCAGGTTTTCTGCGCAGGTGTCTGCGCAGGTTTCTGCGCAGGTTTATCAAGGTCGTTGGTCTAGCCGGGGGTCACGGGTCTAGCCTAGGGTCAAGGTCACGGGCCTCACCTAGGTCACGTGCCACTTCCGGGAATTTTTTTGAGTTAAAAGTGTAGTTTTTGAAATTTTCCCACGCTCGAGCGTCTGGGATGCAGACATGTTCATTCTTGCAGGATGTTATCAGTAGAACACTCAGGCTCGACCGGATGTGAGTCATCGTCTATTCTTGCAGGATGTTGTTGAACAATGGCATCCCTTGTTTTAAAATCAGCACGAAATTCGAGAACAATGAAGCCATTGTTGTCTAGAGATTAAAATGTGCAAAGCTGGTAAATAGAACAATGACATCCCTTGTTTTAAAATCAGCACGATAATTGGACAATGAAGCCATTGTTGTCTGGAGATTAAAATGTGCAAAGCTGGTAAAAATTGAACAATGAAAGCCATTGTTTGAGAAATCTGCACTATAATTGGACAATGAAGCCATTGTTGTCTGGGGAGAATTTTTGCTGACCTCCATTATCAGATAAACAAGCTTCAGACATGTCCAGACATGTTTGCAAAGCTGTTAAAAATTGAACAAAGGAACCTATTGTTTGAGGAAAAATCTGCACAACAGCTAAATTGAATGCTGCCTTTGTCTGAGAAACGTGCAAGGTTGCTAAAAAAAATAAACCGGATTAATTGTATGAAGCCATTGTAGCCTAATAGTATATATCGAAATTCAACCAAATATGTCTCAGTATCGTCATCATGGTGTCTATACAAGGTCTGATTTGTGATGTTATATCCCAAGAGTTCATAAGTGAAAATATGTACGGGGTGTGTTTACCGGCAAGTTTGATGTTATTCGAACAACTTCTAAAATTCAAACCTTTAAAACCAGAACTGAAATGGGGTACTATGGCTTATGGCGGTGCAAGACCTACATTTCACGTATGGATTGAGGTCGATAACAAAATCTACGATTCATCACATAAGATTATTCAAGCGCATATTAGTGGTAAAATACATTTTAATAAATTCCGCTACGATTCCTACGTACTACTGTTTGATAATGACGACCAGAGGATGTTACAAATGTGCATAGACGTAATGAAAACTAAAAGTGTTTGTGACTACTTTGAAGAGGCACCTGCTATGCTAAAGACGATTAGAAATAGGGTTAACTGTAGAGTGAACAAATATTTTAGAAATACCATATGATGTATATAATAAAGACATTTTATGAAATATCCTGTGTTTTATTTGTTGAAAACGTTGAAACGAGTGACTGGGATCTGGTAGTTGATAGTCTCTCGCATATTTTGATAGTTATTAACAGTCAGTTAGTAAACAGTCTTTAACATAATACAAAAGTGTTGGAGACATTGTTTGTAAGCAAAGTAAATATTATGTGTTTTTTCCCGTACTTTATTAAATACACAGTCTCGAGCCGATAGTTATTTATTTCGCTTGGATTTATGTACAGCACCCCCTCACTTTAGCAAGTTTTCTAAAGAAATATTATTATGTTGTAGAGATTTACAGGTTACAGTTCGGAGTTAAAAATTGTGGATATTAGCAACAGTACCATTTAATATTGTGTTCTTTTACCAAATTTTAGATTCGATAGGTTCGAAAGCACTGCTGACAGACAGACAGAAAACTTGTAAACCGGACCTTGTCAAATATCGAACAGCAATATATATTAGTAAAAAATACTCTTCCAGGTTAAAAGTTTGATGTAGTTTTAGCCAATCTTATACACATTCCAGCAGTAAACTCTGGTAGGAAGCGGAGTCTTAGACAGCAGAATTTTTATAATACAAAACAGGAGCGATAAAGTAATCGTCAGCATTTTTCAGTTTATCCGATTCGACAACTTCCGCATATCGCAAAAACAAACACCTTCTTTGTTCTTGTGTTAGCACCTTGGCTTTAAGAATGGTAGTATATTTACGAAATACGACGCCAGCACTATATGTTTTAACTACATTTTTCAATAACTACAAAAATAAAAAGCAGCTTAAAATATTGTTCCTAAAAGGAGTGGTGCTGTAGTTTTTATCATTGGAATTTCGATTTCTTACAACGGTATTTGTAAATAGTCCAGTTTTTTTTGTTGCAACGAGCATAGTTGTAGCAGAGATTTCTGACGAATAGAAGATATAAACAGACAGTAATATTAATCTAAAATTGAATTAACTAATATTATTAACAAAGTTGTTAAACGCATGATACAGGCAGTTATTAATTACTTAATATATACAATTGTCCTATATCCGGTATTCATGGTTTATGTCTTAATCTGATTTTAATAGTCGATTAGAGTCGAATAACTAAGGTTATTACAATGCTAAAGACTGTGCGCAAAAGGTAAGATATCAAAATTTTAAAATAAAACCCAGAGAATAAGAATTAAATAAAATAAAGCTATTAGATCACTGCAATATATTAGTAAAAAATACTCTAATTAATAAGGATGCTATACTCAATGGTGAGGGACAGTATAATTTTGCCGGATAAAAACTTATCTAGATTGGTTAAAAATCAGATGTATAAGAGAAAATCTCAAACTTGTTTAAAAACATTTTGTCAGACCTGTCTAGACCTGTGGATGTGAGTCATCGTCTGGGAATGTGCAAGGTTGCTAAAAATAAACCGGTTGTCTGAAGTTTTTGCGTAGGTCTGCGCGGAGGTCAGCGCGATGGTTTGGCGGAAAATTCAAATTCTGTCTAGGTTTTGGCGGGAAATTCAAATTATAATCAATGCTTTTGACTGGAAAATCTGGGAGTGTACAAGGTTGCTAAAATGTATGGGGCCTTTACACCAGATGTAGTCAATGACCTCCATTATCAGTGTCTATAAATTTGGTAGACAGACAGACAGGCAGACCGATAGACAGACAGACAGACAGACAGACAGACAGACAGACAGACAGACAGGTAGGCAGACAGACAGACAGATAGATAGACAGACAGACAGACAGATAGACAGACAGACAGACAGACAGACAGACAGACAGACAGACAGACAGACAGACAGACAGACAGACAGACAGACAGACAGACAGACAGACAGACAGACAGACAGACAGACAGACAGGTAGGCAGACAGACAGACAGACAGACAGGTAGGCAGACAGACAGACAGACAGACAGGCAGACAGATAGACAGACAGACAGACAGACAGAAGGTTTAGGTGGAGGTTTAGTTAGTTTTAGAGAAAAGTAGAGTTGATCAATTTCAGCTTGAATGTCTGCAATAATTTCATTTGCTATTTCTATATTTGTACTAGCAGAGTTTTGGTGTTTGGAAAATCGATAAATAATCTTATTAAGTTCTTTGTTAAGAAGGGTCTTGTTGACAGCATCCTCTTCCAATAGAGATTGCGCAAGATTGGCTAATCGTTTATGCTGAAGATTAAAATATTCACAGTCATCGTAAAAGTGTAGATTTCTGTGCTGAATGTGACGACCGAACTTATCTCTCGACATTGTCGAACTGATTCGTTTTCATTATTGACGCAAGTATGTAAGCGGTAGACAGCTAGACAGGTAGACAGCTAGACTGGTATACAGGTAGACAGCTAGGCAGGTAGACAGGTAAACAGCTAGACAGGTAGACAGCTAGACAGATAGACAGATAGACAGGTAGACAGGTAGACAGCTAGACAGGTAGACAGCTAGACAGATAGACAGGTAGACAGATAGACAGGTAGACAGGTAGACAGCTAGACAGCTAGACAGGTAGACAGGTAGACAGCTAGACAGGTAGACAGGTAGACAGCTAGACAGGTAAACAGGTAGACAGCTAGACAGGTAAACAGGTAGACAGCTAGACAGGTAAACAGGTAGACAGTCAGCTAGACAGTTAGACAGACTGGCAGATTCAAACTAGTTCACAACGGGTTCAATGTGCCATACAAAATGTTCACATTTTGCACAAGCGGTATAATCAAAACCATTAATCGCATCTGCTGTCTACTTGTTCAGACATGTTCAGACTTGTCCAGACCTGTTATAGCTTACGCAAACACTTCCTGCAGCCGGTGTAAGGTAAAGGAAAATATTATATATATATAAGGATACTAATCATAGAAATATTAGTTTTACGATAACAATGACCGAAGACTGCTTCTCAAATCATAGTTGGGGTTTTGACTCATGGGCTGACGATCCGTGGAGCCAGCAAGAGGAGGAGGAGGTTATACTCTGGAGTGAAACTGAAGAAAATACTCCTCCTCCACCTCCTCCAATGGGACAACCACACTCCTGGTCGTCTAACATAACAAAGGTGGAGGGCTGCAGCTGTATAAATTGTGCCAACATTCAGGGGTGGTTAAGCCCAACACAAAATTTTGAGGGGTGCGCACCACTACAGCAATCTGAACTGGAACAGGTGTCACCACCACCACAACCCACGTCACCACCACCACCACCTTCGTTTCAAGCAACATATAGTTTTACACTTCCTGAACCAACACTGCCTCTAGATTTAAATCCCATAAAGATAGAAATTAGGTTAGGTAATAAACTTATACATGTAATTATTAAAGATTAAAATAAAAGACATTTTATTTTTAATATGTGTTTTATTTCATTAATATATACACCGTATTTATCTCATATGCAAAGCAAAACTTGACAAGGAGAGGGAGAATAAATGTACACTTAAATATATGCTTTATTCAATTAATATACATCTTATTTATACATAAGGGAAACAGAACTTAACAATGTGTAAGTATCGATATAATCTTGAGGTGTTGTTGAAGGCCAGGGACCGGAACATGGACCGTTTCTCCAACCAACAGCTTCACCATTTTGAGCTTTTCTGATATTTTCCTGAAGCCATTTAAAAATATCTGTGTGGTGACGTACAACGCTAGGCTGAAATATATAAGTTATATGGTTAGTATTTAAATATTCGAACACGTCTTCTATAAACTTGCTGTGGGCATAATAAGCAGCCTCAAAGACAGCATCATGAAGAAAATATGGATATTGCTGTTGCTCGTCAGTTGCAAATTCGATTCGAGAGCCAGATGATATTGTTTCAATAAGAAAATGCTGCTGGTAGGAAGTAATGTTCTGTAACGATAATTTTGAAAGGATTAAATTAAGATCTGTTTCAGTATTAATTTTCAACTCTCCTCTTCTTACTTCGTTAATAATTTCTCTAATAACATTAAAGGCAGCTAACATAGTTTTTAAAATTTCATTTACGATAGCGGTTTCAACACTTTTAAAGTGCGTAGCCCAAATAAGAGTTTTGCTCGGTATAGCAATGCCAATTTTGTGTAATATAAACTTCAATGTTTGCAAGTCGTTACGTCCAATAGCATTACGTAAATGGAAATTATAGATTTCTTTATTTTTAACATACAAATCTTTGTTCAACCACAGTATATTTGAATTTGACGGTGACATTTTGCAGACTGAGATATCTTAGAGAGAGCTGGTGTTTATAATGTGGTTGGTGGACAGTAACCCCAAGGCAAAGTGTCAGTATACATACAGTTGACTATTCTTTTGTCATCATGTGGATCTAAAGCCTTTTTTCTTTGTTTTAAAGAAAATACGTTGTGGGTTTTTGATCTAATTGTTCTCTGATCGCAAAATACTGTTTCGTTATTAAACAGGCAGTCTTTGTAATCCTCAAATGTAATTCTATTCAAAGCAGCTCTGGTAATACCTTTAGCTTTCTTTGAAATTTTAAATTCTCCATTCTCAGCATCCTCTAATGTTTTGAAAGCATACAATTTTGCACGTAGACCAACAAATTCGGTAATTATTTTACCACTCATTTCGTCTTTCATTAGACCTATTACTTTTCTATTAACTTGTGGAAGGTTATATGGATTGTTCGGGGGATAATCGCTTGTATCAAATTTGTGAATATCTTCCCGCATAAAATCGTATATATTTGGAAGGGTAAAGTGATATATGAGACTATCAGTGTCTGTGTACAGCAGTTTTGCTTGATTACCCATCTTCTGTTTAATATAATTGTAATGAAAATCGTATATTAAAATTTTTGAAATATCTAGGATTGAAAATCCAACAAATATTGGCTTATTAAAAACTATTTCCAACTGATTTAATTCTATAAGTACCAAGTCTTTATCTAAAATAGTACAGCTGTGAAAATTTGGTTTTGATATGTATGCACTGGCTCCGTACCTACCTTCCCATTTAGAAATTAATTTTATTGTTTTGTATTTTCTAACATTTTCCATAGTTTTGCCAAATACAGCATTATTCATAAGTTTATAAAAATCCTTTTCAAAATTATTTTTGGCGGCTTGCCTTAATTTTGTATTTAAATCTATGTATGGTTTAAGCCAAGCTGATTGCTTAAATTTTAATATTCTGTGAATTTTTACAATTTTTAGCCCTAAACTTACAGCTTGCTGCAGATTGCGGTAATGTATTACGTAGTTTTCTTTTTTAAATAAAGTGGTTGTCAATTTTGATTGTTTGGATGTTGGTGGTGTATAATGGTCAGGACATAGAGGCAAATCTTTGTGAAGTTCAAATAAATTTTGAGGATATTCTAAATCGACTTCATAAATATAACCTGTTTCAGAATCTGCTGGAGTATTTAAATGATCAATTTTAGGAATATCTAAATCATTTACCCATTCAAACCCTCCATACGGTAGATATTCAGACATCCCGGCCCCGTACATGTTATTAATATCTAAATATAGGATATACGATTCAAGATCGGCTTCTACGAATTTTTCACCCATATATCGATTATTAGCTTTAGCGTATCGATTCGAACACTGTGCTAACCCTCCTCTAATACCCCTCTCTATAAACAACAGTTGATACAGATAGACAGACAGACAGACAGACAGACAGACAGACAGACAGACAGAAGGTTTAGGTGGAGGTTTAGTTAGTTTTAGAGAAAAGTAGAGTTGATCAATTTCAGCTTGAATGTCTGCAATAATTTCATTTGCTATTTCTATATTTGTACTAGCAGAGTTTTGGTGTTTGGAAAATCGATAAATAATCTTATTAAGTTCTTTGTTAAGAAGGGTCTTGTTGACAGCATCCTCTTCCAATAGAGATTGCGCAAGATTGGCTAATCGTTTATGCTGAAGATTAAAATATTCACAGTCATCGTAAAAGTGTAGATTTCTGTGCTGAATGTGACGACCGAACTTATCTCTCGACATTGTCGAACTGATTCGTTTTCATTATTGACGCAAGTATGTAAGCGGTAGACAGCTAGACAGGTAGACAGCTAGACTGGTATACAGGTAGACAGCTAGGCAGGTAGACAGGTAAACAGCTAGACAGGTAGACAGCTAGACAGATAGACAGATAGACAGGTAGACAGGTAGACAGCTAGACAGGTAGACAGCTAGACAGATAGACAGGTAGACAGATAGACAGGTAGACAGGTAGACAGCTAGACAGCTAGACAGGTAGACAGGTAGACAGCTAGACAGGTAGACAGGTAGACAGCTAGACAGGTAAACAGGTAGACAGCTAGACAGGTAAACAGGGTAGACAGCTAGACAGGTAAACAGGTAGACAGTCAGCTAGACAGTTAGACAGACTGGCAGATTCAAACTAGTTCACAACGGGTTTCAATGTGCCATACAAAATGTTCACATTTTGCACAAGCGGTATAATCAAAACCATTAATCGCATCTGCTGTCTACTTGTTCAGACATGTTCAGACTTGTCCAGACCTGTTATAGCTTACGCAAACACTTCCTGCAGCCGGTGTAAGGTAAAGGAAAATATTATATAATATATAAGGATACTAATCATAGAAATATTAGTTTTACGATAACAATGACCGAAGACTGCTTCTCAAATCATAGTTGGGGTTTTGACTCATGGGCTGACGATCCGTGGAGCCAGCAAAGAGGAGGAGGAGGTTATACTCTGGAGTGAAACTGAAGAAAATACTCCTCCTCCACCTCCTCCATTGGACAACCACACTCCTGGTCGTCTAACATAACAAAGGTGGAGGGCTGCAGCTGTATAAATTGTGCCAACATTCAGGGGTGGTTAAGCCCAACACAAAATTTTGAGGGGTGCGCACCACTACAGCAATCTGAACTGGAACAGGTGTCACACCACCACAACCCACGTCACCACCTCCTTCGTTTCAAGCAACATATAGTTTTACACTTCCTGAACCAACACTGCCTCTAGATTTAAATCCCATAAAGATAGAAATTAGGTTAGGTAATAAACTTATACATGTAATTATTAAAGATTAAAATAAAAGACATTTTATTTTTAATATGTGTTTTATTTCATTAATATATACACCTTATTTATCTCATATGCAAAGCAAAACTTGACAAGGAGAGGGAGAATAAATGTACACTTAAATATATGCTTTATTCAATTAATATACATCTTATTTATACATAAGGGAAACAGAACTTAACAATGTGTAAGTATCGATATAATCTTGAGGTGTTGTTGAAGGCCAGGGACCGGAACATGGACCGTTTCTCCAACCAACAGCTTCACCATTTTGAGCTTTTCTGATATTTTCCTGAAGCCATTTAAAAATATCTGTGTGGTGACGTACAACGCTAGGCTGAAATATATAAGTTATATGGTTAGTATTTAAATATTCGAACACGTCTTCTATAAACTTGCTGTGGGCATAATAAGCAGCCTCAAAGACAGCATCATGAAGAAAATATGGATATTGCTGTTGCTCGTCAGTTGCAAATTCGATTCGAGAGCCAGATGATATTGTTTCAATAAGAAAATGCTGCTGGTAGGAAGTAATGTTCTGTAACGATAATTTTGAAAGAACTAAATTAAGATCTGTTTCAGTATTAATTTTCAACTCTCCTCTTCTTACTTCGTTAATAATTTCCCTAATAACATTAAAGGCAGCTAACATAGTTTTTAAAATTTCATTTACGATAGCGGTTTCAACACTTTTAAAGTGCGTAGCCCAAATAAGAGTTTTGCTCGGTATAGCAATGCCAATTTTGTGTAATATATACTTCAAAGTTTGCAAGTCGTTACGTCCAATAGCATTACGTAAATGGAAATTATAGATTTCTCTATTTTTAACATACAGATCTTTGTTCAACCACAGTATATTTGAATTTGACGGTAACATTTTGCAGACTGAGATATCTTAGAGAGAGCTGGTGTTTATAATGTGGTTGGTGGGCAGTAACCCCAAGGCAAAGTGTCAGTATACATACAGTTTACTATTCTTTTATCATCATGTGGATCTAAAGCCTTTTTTCTTTGTTTTAAAGAAAATACGTTGTGGAGTTTTTGATCTAATTGTTCTCTGATCGCAAAATACTGTTTCGTTATTAAACAGGCAGTTCTTTGTAATCCTCAAATGTAATTCTATTCAAAGCAGCTCTGGTAATACCTTTAGCTTTCTTTGAAATTTTAAATTCTCCATTCTCAGCATCTTCTAATGTTTTGAAAGCATACAATTTTGCACGTAAGACCAACAAATTCGGTAATTATTTTACCACTCATTTCGTCTTTCATTAGACCCTATTACTTTTTTATTAACTTGTGGAAGGTTATATGGATTGTTCGGAGGATAATCGCTTGTATCAAATTTGTGAATATCTTCCCGTATAAAATCGTATATATTTGGAAGGGTAAAGTGATATATGAGACTATCAGTGTCTGTGTACAGCAGTTTTGCTTGATTACCCATCTTCCGTTTAATATAATTGTAATGAAAATCGTATATTAAAATTTTTGAAATATCTAGAATTGAAAATCCAACGAATATTGGCTTATTAAAAACTATTTCCAACTGATTTAATTCTATAAGTACCAAGTCTTTATCTAAAATAGTACAGCTGTGAAAATTTGGTTTTGATATGTATGCACTGGCTCCGTACCTACCTTCCCATTTAGAAATTAATTTTATTGTTTTGTATTTTCTAACATTTTCCATAGTTTTGCCAAATACAGCGTTATTCATAAGTTTATAAAAATCCTTTTCAAAATTATTTTTGGCGGCTTGCCTTAATTTTGTATTTAAATCTATGTATGGTTTAAGCCAAGCTGATTGCTTAAATTTTAATATTCTGTGAATTTTTACAATTTTCAGCCCTAAACTTACAGCTTGCTGCAGATTGCGGTAATGTATTACGTAGTTTTCTTTTTTAAATAAAGTGGTTGTCAATTTTGATTGCTTGGATGTTGGTGGTGTATAATGGTCAGGACATAGAGGCAAATCTTTGTGAAGTTCAAATAAATTTTGAGGATATTCTAAATCGACTTCATAAATATAGCCTGTTTCAGAATCTGCCGGAGTATTTAAATGATCAATTTTAGGAATATCTAAATCATTTACCCATTCAAACCCTCCATGCGGTAGATATTCAGACATCCCGGCTCCGTACATGTTATTAATATCTAAATATAGGATATACGATTCAAGATCGGCTTCTACGAATTTTTCACCCATATATCGATTATTAGCTTTAGCGTATCGATTCGAACACTGTGCTAACCCTCCTCTAATACCCCTCTCTATGAACAACAGTTGATCTACATCTGTCAACAGCTCAAGTTTAACTTTAGTAGTTTTTAACATTGCCTGAAATGCCAATCCTGGTGCTGTGTAAAAATGTAGAGCATCTAATCCATACGTTTTCATACAATTCTCTCTAAAATTCTCAAACACATCAGCTAAAAGTAGAACATCAACTGTAAGGTACATATCAGCATACTGACCTAGAGTTTGCATATTAAATGTGTTCCAAACACGCAGTGCATGTTCATAATTTTCATCTGAAATAGCTGTTCCATGCAGCTGACTAAAAAATTGCGTTTTGTCAGGAAGACTTTTATCATTCAACTTTTCAAAATTGTCTAGGTAGTCATATGGAAAGATACCCTTACGTAGTAGTAATTCAAATTCTTCTTGGCTCTTGCAAAATTTACGTGTAATGATTTTTAAATTGTTCGGTAAATTTAATGACAATTGTTCTAAACTGCTAGCCATAAATCGAAATGAGTCTAAAAATCTGAAATCAATATTTGTACCATCCACATGTTTTGTAAATGATATAAATTTTTCCTTATTTATAGGCAACAATTTAATATCTCCCATAATCAGTTTTGCCAATGGTTTTATAATAAAATGAGCGTCATAACCGCTGAGATTATGAAAGAGAACGGGAATATAATGTGCATCTTTATAGTTAAGATTACAGTGTTGATGAGCACTACCTCTATACTCACCTGTCTGATGATTGTGATCACGTACACGCACGTCTTTATCGGTGAAAGGTTGTTTACAAATGTAACAGCATACCGATTTTTGAAATGAATCGTTTTCCTGCTGGCTAATATCCATAGGCTCTATAGTTGACAATATATTATTTACTTGATATGCTATAGATTGTAATTCTTTTACAAACCATTCCATACAGTCAGCACCACGATATATATTAAATCGAGATAAACTATCGTCATATGAACATTTTAAATAATAGGCAACACTAAATGGAACATGTTTTTGATAAACCCCTGCAACGTTCTGTTCTTTTTCTAAAACACACTCCACGTCCGCGTATATTGAAAATGGTACTTTTTCCTGGTATTTATAATCTTTAAATTCTATTGTTGTACCTTCTTCGGGCATTTTAATTTTGGTTTCATTTACACCATTACAATTTGTAATATGTCTTAAATATGATTCTTTAGTTACGAAATGATTTAAGCATGTATCGCATACAAAAGTTTGAGCGTGGTACTTATGCAGTTGAGTTGTAACCAATCTTGATAAGTTTCTTATCCAACAGAAATGGAACTGCCCCTCATCGTTGGATATCATTAGTAAATGTATAGCATCTTTATTAATTTGAGTATTTTTACTAATATAGATGGGCAATACTGAATTTTTACCAAATTTGTTTTTTCTTTCTAGTGTATATACATTTATACGTAAATCATTCATTGTCTCAAATTTTGATATATCTTTTAATTTCATTGGAAATTCTAGTCCCGAGTACTTTAAAACTTCACTGAAATGTGGATATGAAGATATTCTATCAGAATGCACATTTGCAGGATATAATGCTGACACTACCGACCACAAAAAACAATATTCGTCATCATTTTTTACGTTAATGACGGCCTTTTTATTTTTAATATCTTTAGGTCAACTCAATATATTTACCTACTGTTAACGGCGTGTAATGATTTAAATTTACTTTTAAATGTAATATTCGAGCAAACTCCAACCTGAATCACGTTCTTGAAAATCTTCTAATTTCGTCAACAACTTATTCTCAACATTAGTCTCATACCACTCTTTTAAATTGGTGCCAGAATCAATTTTTTCATTTTTAGTACCAAACGTTTTTAAATCTACCTCGCCACTACTAGGTTTTATAAAATATGCACTAAATATTACGTTAGCTTTAAGCATTAAATTATCTTTTATAATTTGTTTCACTTTTATTGAGAAACTTCTGTATGCTTTTGCAAGAAATTCTTGTGGTTCCTTATAACCTAAATTTACAATCATACCTGTTCTTATTCTACTGTTAAAACAAGATTCTACATCTTCCCATATCAACTTGTTCTTTTGCTGCCGCTGCTGCTGACCACTCCCTACACCCGCTCCCTTCTTTGCTAATTTTGTTTTTAAATTTCGCAATAATTGCCGTTGCCCCTTTAACAAACTTAAATTTGCCTCTAGCCTGAATGGATTATCATTTTTAAAACTATGCTTACGTATAAATCTACTAACAATTAAAATGGTTTTATTTACATGTTTAATCAATGACTCAGCCTCATCACTATATTTTACAATCGCTATCGCGTCTCTGATGGTTTTTATTGAGTTCGAACTTAATTCGGTAACGCTGTCTGTTGCAGACATGTTCGCGCGCGTGTGTCGTTGTAATACTAACTCTTGCAGACAGCCGAGCCGCTCTATTTATTCATCATCGCAGCTGATAATGGAGGCCTGCGTCAGCAAAAATTCAAACAAAGGCAGCATTCAATTTAGCAGTTGTGCAGATTTTCCTCAAACAATGGGTTCCTTTGTTCAATTTTTAACAGCTTTGCAAACATGTCTGAAGCTTGCTTATCTGATAATGGAGGTCAGCAAAAATTCTCCCCAGACAACAATGGCTTCATTGTCCAATTATCGTGCAGATTTCTCAAACAATGGCTTTCATTGTTCAATTTTTACCAGCTTTGCACATTTTAATCTCCAGACAACAATAGCTTCATTGTTCTCAAATTTCGTGCTGATTTTAAAACAATTTATGCCATTGTTCTATTTACCAGCTTTGCACATTTTAATCTCCAGACAACAATACCTTCATTGTTCTCGAATTTCGTGTCGACTTTAAAACAATGGATGCCATTGTTCTACAACATCCTGCAAGAATAGGCATGTCTGTCAAACGATGACTCACATCCGGTCGAGCCTGAGAAAATGTTGATAGCTTCTGATTTACTGATAACATCCTGCATCCCAGACGCTCGAGCGTGGGAAAATTTCAAAAACTACACTTTTAACCCAAAAAATTCCCGGAAGTGATCGAGGTCAATGATCCCGACTAGGCCACGCCCACCGGCTAGGCCTGTGACCTTGACCTCGGCTAGGCCCGTGACCTTCGACTAGACTTAGCCAAGTTTCAAACCAGAGGCCGCCACGTGACACTTAGCCAAGTTTCAAACCACCGGAAGTGAGGCAGAACACCCCTAGGTACACTACTTATAATAAATGTTTTATTACAACTATAGCAGGACTTAGTATTTTTAGGAGTTTTTTGTGATTTTCTAAAACATTATTATTGAATTGAAAGTTATGTTTATTTCAGTGAAGACGAAAAACCTATTGTTGCCAGCTCTTAAAAGAACATAGTTATCTCTAGGCTAAACAGTTGAACAGTTATAGGCCACAATTTTGTACCTGAAATATATTCTCATTGAAAAACAAACACTAACAAACGGCACCTCTGTCGAGCTATGGCAGTATGGAGGACAATCGTCCGCAGTAATAGTTGTTACCATAAACGACAATAACCAAGTGTGTGCAGCAATTACTTACTTAAAGATAGTACAATTAGACTACTTACTGTAAACAATTTATCTGATCGCCTTGACTTTTATAGCGGGCTAATGTGTTGTTATCATGATTAAAATAAGGCGCGGTGAAACTCGACGATCAAAGTTTACTGTGCAATGTGCATATAAAAACATCAGAGCGTCGTACTCGTACTACTAAAAACAAACGCAACGCGGTCAGCGTCTACTGGTTACTGACTTAAATTTGAAGGTACTAAATACAATATTCTATAATTTTATTTTATAATTAGTGACGCTATTACACTAACACAATCGACCAATTAAAATAAAATGTCAAACATTTCTTTCATATCCCATGCACCGCTCTAATTTCAGCATCACAACAAATTACCACAGCAATAACAAACCCTAAACAAGTTTTCCGTACGAAACAAAAGAACAACGAACGCCACTATAAAACTTACCTTGCTAATTTAAATCTGCGATTTTTACGACCCACTTTGGAGTGTTCAAATTTCAACACAAACACAACGCGAAAAAACACGCGAATGTGCGGAAACCCATGACAAGCACGTGCACTTCCGCCTGCACCCGGCGCTTAACTACCCCTGACACGCCCACTTTTGTTTCGAGTAAGTCCGGGCCTGCGTCATAATAGTTCTATTAGAGCCTTCGGTGATCCGGCTTATCTGATTAGAAAAACGTACGCTATACGACTACCGGTTTTTAAAGTCACCAAGACAGATTTCCTTTTCAAAGCCCTTCGTTTTAACAGTTTTTGTACAGTTACGGACACCTCAAAGTGCACGGTTTTTTGTTACTATGGTTATTTTTGCGATTTTTCGGCTTATTAAATGAGGGTTTCTCCAGTGGCGTTGCTTGTGATTGTAAGAATAGGTATTACTTTTTTAATGTTTGTATTTTAGCAAAGTTTCACAAGTAAACAAACTATACATATAATACTATGTATTTAATAAATATGTATCAGTATTCAATTGCTACTACGCTTTGCAGTTTGTTTCGCATAGAGTTGACCAATGTTTCCATATTGTATCCTTCTCTCAGTTCCTTCCAAGCATTTATTATTCTTTCCCATAATTCATCGGCGTTGTTTGGTGCAAACTCCCTGGTATAATTTTTTTTAGTTAAATACCCCCAAACATTTTCGATAGGGTTCAAGTCCGGACTTTTTGCAGGCCATGGTAATAACTTGATATTATTCTCATCAAACCATCAATGAACAATCCCTGCTGCATGCACAGGACAGTTATCCTGTGAAAATAATGTTATCAATTACGTTAACAAAATTAATTAATTAAGTAATATCTTGCCCGTTGAATAGTAAATTGATCAGGAAAGACCTTCTCTTACAGATGGCAGCATCACATTTTGCAAAATATTGCGATAATTTTGAGCATTCAGTCGACCATTAATTCTATAGCATGCCCCAGATCCGTGACCATTGATCCATCCCCATACGTTTACAGAGAATCGTCCACTACTTAAGGGTTGAACATAATATTGCTCCTCAAATCTTGAATTTGGTGGTCTATACACCCTTAATCGTCAATTGGTAAATGATTGAAATACCTTTTCATCTGAGAAAACAATCCTGTTCCAAAAATCGTCGATTTCATTCAAATAGTCGGTTGCAAACTGTATTCTTCGTTCTTTGTTCTCTGGGGTCAAAAAAACTTTTCTTGCAGAAGTCTCTACTGCCAACAATTTTTAATTTTGAAAATGCAGCTTTTGCTCACATGCAAATCTGCTGCGACTCGACTCAGCGACCAGTTCTCTTCCAGTTTTGTAATAGCTCCCATTTTCTCTGCTTCTGACAAATGTCTGGGAATTTTTCGAGTTTTCAGTTCTATGACAGTTGATGACAAACGTAAACGTCAAAACTCGACGCCTATGATTAGAATATCGTTTTACACGCTACAAATCTGCCGTGCACTTTGAGTTGGCCGTAACGGTACATCCAAGTTTCAAATGTGCAAGTTTATAGGTTTATGACACCGCGTGTGGTTTGTACCGCATTGCTACAACCACAGAAAAATCAACAGTATCGTTTTGATCCCAAATCGGTTTTACCTCAATTTTCGTTCTGAGATTCACAAGTAAAATAAAAAATTGTGGAATATAGTCTATAGTGATAGCCCGCCACTAGAAGTTTTACTAGGAGCGAAAGCAGTTGCCCTTGATCCGTTTTCAAAGAAATCTAGTGCGCAAAATGAGAATGAAAACGGGTGGTTCAAGAATTGCTGTGACAAGAAGATTAAACATTTTCGAAACAATCTTGGCACCTTATGTCTTATTTCCTCATCTTTCTTTAGTAATTCTTCATAATACTCCGTCTATGTTTCTAGTACTTATTTCTTCTTTGCTGTTTACTATGTTTTTATGCTTACCTCACATCACTGGTCTTGGTTTGTAACTAACTAGTCCTCTCTGATGTTTTTTTGTAGAATTTTCTAGTTTCCGTTTAGCTATTGAGCTGTTCTATTATCTCTAGTTGTCCAGTTGTTTGTTATTGTATGTTTTCTTTTTTGCGTTGTGTATTCGTCTCTCGGCTTTTCTTAATTTTTACTTCCCTCGTCAGAAAGACGAAGGAAGTGTTGTAATCACGAAGAAATCACTTTCCGAGATTTCTTCAGATCTTCACGTTTCAGAAAAACAGGTTTTCTCAATTCCGTCTGTCTGTCCGTCTGTCTGTCCGTCTGTCTGTTGGGGGTATAACTTAAAAACTATTTGTCGGAAGAAGATAATATTTTGCATACACAGTATTTATATATGCATGGCATAAAACTCTAAAAATTTCAGACAAATATATACAGGGTGAGCAAAAAATAAAATGTTGTTTATTCTTGCTTAAACTGAAGAATAGATGAAGTAATGATTTGTACAGGGTGGCCGGATAAGAATGCAAAGTGCTGTATCTCGGAAACTATTCGTCGTAGAGACTTTCGGTAAAAAAATTTATGACTAAAGTGGCCATAAGAAGACTGTGGAAAATATTTTCAGATTTCCAAAATGGCCACCAGGGGGCGTAACCGCCATCTTAAACCTTTAAAGTGATTTTTCACTGAAATCCACCTAGTAAATGTTACCAAAAAATATATGGTTTCTAAAGCTAAGCTTTACTCGAGTAATTTTTGTTTAACACTTTTTGACTTATCTATTAAAATAAAGTGGTGGGGGGTAATTCAATATTTTTTTTTAATAAACAGCTGTAACTCCTAAACCACTGAACGGATTTTAACAAACTTAGTCTCGTTGGAAAAAGCATTTATTGTTCCATGAAACCCATCTTACCTGTGATATGTCTAATTCTTAGTGATGCCGCTAGAGCGCGTTTTTTTCATATAATAACAGAAATATGCAAAATTCTCTAAAAAATTAAATGCAATAATATGACTTTTTTTCATAAAAATGTAGTGAAATGATACCTAAATAGGCTAGTGAAAACCGTATCTCGATATCTTATTCGTAGCCTGAAATATCGAAGAAAGAAAATTTAGTTATCATATAATTTTAAAAAGACGTTATTACACCGATATTTATTGTTATTTATTTGTCTTTTTTCAAGATTCAATGATAAAATTTCATAATTTCATAATTTTTAAATAATAAAAGCATTCTTAGTTCAAATAATTAAAAAAAACTGTAGGGGCATAATAATCAATGCAGCTAGTATGCAAGTGCAAGGTAGGCAGAATATGAAGAGTAGGTATGAAAAATAAATGCCTAAAATCAACTTGTCAACAAATATTAAAATTATACTTATAGAGACAGTGTAATTTGTGTTCGTTGCACACACAAGTAAGGCCTTGAAACTATTAAAATGCCTTTTACAAATGATGAAGCTGTCGATATGATTGCGGTATATTTTGAATATCTTCAAAATGCGGCATTGGCTCAAAGAGTAAACAGAGCTCGATATCCAAATCGGCGTTTACGAGATGCGAGAATTTTTCCGCGTTTAGTGCAAAATTTGCGTAATACTGGCAGCTTTCGACCTCAGTTGCGAAGACACTCTGCTAGAACAACGGAAGACAATATTGTTAATGTCTTAGCAGACGTGGAATTGAATCCCCACGTTAGTACGAGAGCAATGTCTCGCGCGTTGGGTATATCACGTACTACTATTCTAAACATTTTAAAGGATCACAGTTAAGTTTTCTCAAGAAATGTGCGAGAACATTTAGATCTAACATATCACCAGAAGTAGATTGGGCGATGAAGTCTATTTCCTTGGCCACCCCGATCCCCAGACCTCACCTGTTTGGACTTCTATCTATGGGGTCGGTTGAAAGATATTGTTTATCAAATTCCACCAACAACGAGAGACGACATGAAAATCCGAATACAGGAGGCCATTCGTAGCCTTTCAAGAGCAGAAATTGAAGCTGCTGTAATGTCCACGCATGAGCGGCTCCAACAATGCATTGAGTGTGATCGAAGACAGTTCGAGCATTTAAGGAGGCATTAGTTTTATTACAAAATCGGCCCTTTTTTCTTATTATGCCCCTACACGTTTTTTTTTAATTATTTGAACTAAGAATGCTTTTATTATTTAAAAATTATGAAATTATGAAATTTTATCATTGAATCTTGAAAAAAGACAAATAAATAACAATAAATATCGGTGTAATAACGTCTTTTTAAAATTATATGATAACTAAATTTTCTTTCTTCGATATTTCAGGCTACGAATAAGATATCGAGATACGGTTTTCACTAGCCTATTTAGGTATCATTTCACTACATTTTTATGAAAAAAGGTCATATTATTGCATTTAATTTTTTAGAGAATTTTGCAATTTTCTGTTATAATATGAAAAAACGCGCTCTAGCGGCATCACTAAGAATTAGACATATCACAGGTAAGATGGGTTTCATGGAACAATAAATGCTTTTTCCAACGAGACTAATAACACCCGTATTCATAGTCGTTCGCCAGCGGATCGCCGGCGACTCGCCAGAGATTCGATGAAATAGTATGTTGGCGGCACTGTACGTCTATGTCAAATTCGAGGTGATCAGGTTAGGTTTTCAGTCAGTTTTGACAGAACCTGACACAAAATCTAACCTGCTAACATCGAATTTGACATAGACGTACAGTGCCGCCAACATACTATTTCATCGAATCTCTGGCGAGTCGCCGGCGATCCGCTGGCGAACGACTATGAATACGGGCGTTAGTTTGTTAAAATCCGTTCAGTGGTTTAGGAGTTACAGCTGTTTATTTAAAAAAAATATTGAATTACCCCCCACCACTTTATTTTAATAGATAAGTCAAAAAGTGTTAAACAAAAATTACTCGAGTAAAGCTTAGCTTTAGAAACCATATATTTTTTGGTAACATTTACTAGGTGGATTTCAGTGAAAAATCACTTTAAAGGTTTAAGATGGCGGTTACGCCCCCTGGTAACCATCTTGGAAATCTGAAAATATTTTCCACGGTCTTCTTTTGGCCACTTTAGTTATAAATTTTTTTACCGAAAGTCTCTACCACGAATAGTTTCCGAGATACAGCACTTTGCATTCTTATCTGGCCACCCTGTACATAGGGCAGGCTTTATTTTTGTCAAAAATAGGATGCAACATATATAGGATAAATATTGTACGAGACAAAAAAGAGCGTTATGTTGATTTTTTTATGCCGGAAGCCGCATAAATGCGCCAATCTTTTAGGCGAAGCTGTGCGTTGCATTATAGTCAGGAATCAGGGGCCATAAATTCCATCATAACATGCACACTCGAATATATAGTTAAAAAATGTACACTGTCTGTAATTACTTTGTAGATCTAAATGTGGAGGGCTGCATTCTTTTTGCGATTGCAAAAAACCCTACAATAATACCGGGTGGCCATAAATATCTGATATCACATCACCTTTGGAATCAACACCGCTTTATTAAAGTGATGAATCCAACTAAACTAAATGTCATTAATGTCATCACAACTAAAATTCCTATCTGTCAAAAATTATTTCAGATTGCAATAAGTAATGGAGTTAGACCAGGAAATTTTTATAATCGAGTCGTAGGCTAAACGGCAGACTCCAGGGCACATTCCCCTCCTCTCATTGCATTTTATTACACTACAAAGGTACCAATACTTATCGTAATTGAAGTATAATGCCAACCAACATTTATAAGTACCTAATTCCATGGCTACCGGGATCTCAGATATTTATGGCCACCCGGTATTTTCGGATTTTTTTATTACTGAAAATGTTTATATAGTCTGTTTTTTTGCTTTATGATTCAGAGCAGGCTTTGCATTTGCATTTTTGTAATAGTGTAGGTAGTTAGTAACAAAGGAAAAAACACTAGTTATGTCAAAAACCATTAGAACTGTCAATGTGTTAACTTATATGCACTATTATACTCAATAAGAGCTAAAATTACTGAACCATTGACATTAAATAAGGTATTGCTTTATTTTAAGTACGTTTATTTAAGCGTGATTGATATCTAACTGTACAGAAACGTCATAAAATTTCTAGACATCTATCTTTTATGTACTAATGTAGAAATAAATATATTATTAATAATTTGCTGATGATTTTTGTTTGTAGAACTGTGTTGTACAAGTTATTATTTATGCTACACATATAACAGGCATTTCAAAATAAAGAGATAATACAAAATACTCTGATAGAACCATTTTCAGAGATATAATTTACCAGAATTTAGGTGGATACACTTCAGGATAATCATCCAGAATCTGATTCAGAAGAGGAATGCAACTCATCTTCCGATTCTGTATCAGATTCGTCCAACCTAATAACAGGAGGTATATCATCCACACCAATTTAACAATGTGCTTTGCCCAGTCACTTTATATTAGTAGTTCACAGTGTTCAACGTTTTTTCCATATGTTTGCTGTACACAGTGATAGAGATTTAAGCCATAAATTAGCAATTATGTCTTTTGCTGGGAGGCTGAGAATTTATGTCCTTATTATAATAGTTCTTACATAAACTCCATGCCAATTTAATTGGGTTGTATGGACAGTGGTATGGAGGTAATCTAAGAATTTCATGCCCATGTCGTTTTTTGTCAATTAGTGTTGCTCTTGGTCAATATGTAAAGTAAAATTAAACTCCCATAATTGGGTGGTTTATCGATAAGAACCGAATTATATGGTGCATTATCCATAATTAACACACATTTTCCATTCAATTTGGCCAAAGCAGGGATTAACTGTTTTTCAACATTGACTAAAAATGTCACCATTGATACATTTATGATAGCCCCTGTCATTATTGTCCGAGTCCAACAGTAAGTCACATCCTGGTAAAGTTTCATCCAAAAACATGAATATACATTTTTCACTATAATTTCGAAATTGTAAATATTTCCTTTAAAAGGCAATCCGCCGAAATGATATGACTCTTCTCACACAATTTTCTTCCATTCACAATTTTGTATTTATATCTCATATTTGTTAATGTGTAGTATAATTTTAAACGACTCCCAGTATAATTCAGTTCCTCCCTTGCACACAGCAATAAATTATCGAAAGTAAAAAATTCCAAATTTTCTTCTTCCTTTTCTTTATTCATGTTATCATTCCGTTATTGCTGGAGTTGTGATTTTGCTTCGTTTCGTTTTTTGTGTTGCAATCGAAATCTAGCATTATAAGAAATTGTTAGAAATGTTATATCTGTTTAATTCTTAATACTTACATCGAAGATTTGACCAATTCTTCCAATGATGGCTGTTTTACTTAAGTTACCATTGATATCTTTTATATTAGTAGAACGGTGTTTTATAGCCTCTTTGGTTTTACTATTACCTAATATTGCTTTTTCGTGGCATTTTATTAAGATTTGCTGAAGTGTCAACTTGACAATCCCGGCGATCTGGATTTTGACATTAGTTATATTTTGTAACTAAACTGTTGTACACTGCTAAAATAATATAAATGCAAAGCCTGCTCTAAATCATAAAGCAAAAAAATAGACTATACACACATCGCATTTACAAGCTTAGTTTTGAATATTTCTCAATGATTCTTAAACTAGTGGAGAGCTTATTCTTTCTAGATTTAGAGGATATCCAATTAATCTCAAAATTATTTTTAACAACTGCTATAGAAATCGTTTAAAGAAAGCATAGGGGAATATGCAGTAGATATTTCAGCATCGATTTATTTTGATTATACCGGGTGGCCATAAATATCTGATATCACATTACTTTTGGAATCAACACCGCTTTATTAAAGTGGTGAATCCAACTAAACTAAATGTCATTAATGTCATCACAACTAAAATTCCTAGCTGTCAAAAATTATTACAGATTGCAATAAGTATTGAAGTTAGAACAGAAGATTTTTTTAATCGAGTCGTAGGCTAAACTGCAGAATCTGAGGCACATTCGCCTCCTCTTATTTGCATTTTATTACATTTACATACATTTACATACCAATACTTATTATAATTGAAATATGTATAATGCTAACCAACATTTATAAGTAGCTAATTCCATGGCTACCGGGATCTCAGATGTTTATGGCCACCCGGTACAACTCATTATAAATTTGGCCAATAGTAATTAAGAATTTTATCTTACAGTAGCAGCTATTCGCATACATTATACAACTGTTTTCAGTGACTAAAATGAAGTTTTATTCACATGTGAGTTTTCATTATTTATACTACTGCATTGTTGGTAGCACTGTCAAGCTATGTCAAATTCGTAATTTTCAGGTTAAGTTTTGCGTCAGTTTGTGTCAAATAACAAACAAAATCTAACCTACGAACCTCGAATTTGACATAGACTAACAATACACTTCAGTACTGCCAATACACTTCAGTACTGTCAAAAGTATGTCACAAATCATAGGCGACTAATTATAAATTTATTTCGCAACATATTCTGACTGCGCAAACTATTTAGGCATAAGAATTGCTACTGTAAGATAAAACGTCGTATATCACACGTGAGCGAAATGCCATTATAAGCTCGTGAGAAATTGTATCGCTCGTGCTGGGGCACTCGCGATTCAAAATTCTCACTTGCAAATAATGATGCAGTTCTCTCACTTATAATATAATCTACTATTATTTAGTTACAAGGTATAGATAAGCGGATATACCCTTGACGCCGTGGTATAATCACTTCGGTGTTTCGGTGGGTCCAACAAAGCAAAAAATAATGGATAATAATAATCTAGAGCCATGATGTAATAACTGTCTATTGCAAATTCGAGGTTAGCAGGTTAGGTTTTGGGTCAGTTTTGACACAAACTGACGCAAAACCTAACCTGATAACGTCCAATTTGACATAGACTTATAGTGCCACCAACATAAACAGTGCCACTAACACAAGTAGTGCCAACCTAAAAAATAAAATAATTTATTATTATCGGTCTATTCATTATATAATCGTAACGAATACCACTCGAGCAACCGAAAATAATGATTATTTTCGATGCTCTTGTGATATTATAACTGATTATACCACTCCCTCTAACATCACAAACATCACGTTACCTGCTGTCAGTACAATTGTCATAACAACCACATTAACCGTACTTTTAATATTTAAAATACACTATTCAAACGTTGTTTACTGACTCGTGATATAATCTAGCCGAATGCAACTCGTGTCTTCTTGATTATCAAATCATTTCTGTTTCCACTCGATATATTGTTTTAGGCAATCACGCAGTCCGAAGGACGAGCGTGATTGCCAAACAATATATCTCATGTAAAGAGAAATGATTATTTGATAATTAAGAACCCACTAGTTGCATTATATATGAAAACGAATGCACATAATTGTACACATCCGCGAATGAAATGTAATAAAAAATCTGGTGTGATACACTCACACAACTTCCTTTTACAGTAATAATTAGCCAAAGGAAAAACGGGATTTGGCCGAAACGCGTATCACACCTCGCTTCGGCATAAAAGTTAAATATGCCGGCGCCGGCGCCGCGCCGGCGCGAACATCTTAAGCAAGCTGCCACCCAATGATCTGCGAGGTGCTGTGCTCCGTAGGCTTGCAAGATATTGCTCAACGCTTAGATCGCATTCGAAGGCGCGTGCAGTTCAAATCCCGCTGCTAATGATATTTTTTATTTGATAATTTATGTAATTCGCATGCAAGTGTTTTCTTTTATTATTTCCATATTATTTGTAACGTGAAGACATTTTTACACTTATTTTCATTTAGTTTTTAAAATTATTTAGTGTCACAACGTCCATTTGCGAAGGAAGTTGCGGGTAAAGCCCTTTACAGATTTTTTATATTCTTCTAGTATTGTTTTTGCTAGATGTGTCTGCTGCATCCTTCTATATTAGTGATGGGCATAACCGGACAATTTTCATAACCGAATTATTTGCATTCGAATGATATTAATAACCGAATGATTATTTGAATAATCATTCGAATAAATTTTGGCTCTCGATTCGTTTCGATTTCACCGGTTGGCGGTTTGCCGGTTGGCGGTTCACCGTCATCTGCATCGGCACCGTAACTTGCAGATAGCAGAGGAACTCAGTTAATCGTTAATTATAATAATTGTATAAATGATTTTTATTTGATTTCTAAGGAGTTTAAACCATTGAGAAAAGCTATATCAATACTAATCATAAAGAAATTATAAATATGCGAATACTTGCAGATAGCAGAGGAACTCAGTTAATCGTTAATTATAATAATTGTATAAATGATTTTTATTTGATTTCTAAGGAGTTTAAACCATTGAGAAAAGCTATATCAATACTAATCATAAAGAAATTATAAATATGCGAATACAAAGTACCTATCTATTGACTCTATTTTTAGTTCCTAAAATTCTCTAGTAGTCACCCTTCCCTTTTCGCTTGCACATCATACCGGTATATTTTAGAATCCATAATTTATCTACGTTCAGCCTTCCGCGGTTCTAAGGACACACACTTCAAATTTTAAACATCTAAATCCACTTCTTGTCCCACGTTCATATCATATGACGACAGATGGGCATTGACTGCTCCGTTATTAGAAATTAAATATAAATCTGTTACGATGTTGGAAAATGTTATTTCGCTTTCTGTTTATCCCCTATTAGGAATAATCAACCGCGTTTCGAAGCAAAAATTTAGGCCGTTATAAATTAATACCAACACAGCTTCGGCAAATCTCATACTCAGCAGAGCGTTATCTTTAATAAGAACCGCCCCATAAATTTAACTGGTCGACTGGGAGTCTCAAATGTGTTAATAACATCAACAAGCAGCCGCGAGCCTCACTTGGGTCAATCAGTACAATCTGCCTTGCTTCTATTGTTATGAATGACGTATTATTTACGATCACTCGCAGGTCGCTGAGATACGGCACGTAGTACGTATCACGATGAGGTTATTTTTCATTCGAATACTTGGAACGAAAACCGAGTTGCAGAGGTTATTTCAATAACCGGATAACCGGTTATTTTTCATTCGAATAAGCCCATCACCGCCCATCACTATTCTATATGCTAATTTTTTTCTTTCTATTTACTTCAACATAATCTTCATAACACTAGTCCTTGTTTGTGTCAAAACTGACGCAAAAACTAACCTGCTAACCTCCAATTTGACATCGATTTACGGTGCCACCAATGACATGTAACCAGAAAGTTGGGGTGATACACCTGCGAGAAACATAAAAGCAAAAAATTGCTAGAATTTAATTCAAAATTTCCCGCTCTTTCCTCACTCTTTAATGCTCACGCTGTAGTTATTTACTATGCAAGTAGTGATATGTGGATATTACCCACTAAAGAAAAAGTTTGGTCTACGAGGCCGTAGGCCGTGTGGGCAATACCACACTACGCGTGCAGTACAACATTTTATCCACACCTCTCAATAAACTCATCAGAAGCATAAAAAAGCAAAAGTTTTGTTTGAAATCACAGTACCTGTTTGTTTTAACCTTTTCGGTTGCCAGGTGACATTAGAACACAGATAGCATTCAACATTATTGTATAAACTAAAATTCACTAGTCATGGTAGATTCATAATCATAACATCCGTGGTTTGTTCAATAGCTTATCGGTTTCAGTTACCGTACAAATACAGTTATGACTTAGTTACCAGCCTACTTTTGTATATGTAGACAAAGGCTTAATATTCTGAAAGCGGTAAATATATTTGCCATTCTGCTGCCCCGCTTAGAGAAACACATATTTTTATACATGATACTCCTTAACATTGAATTTTGTCAAGCACACAAAATTTGGACAAGTGGATCATTGCATCAATAAACACAAATAAAAAACTTCAACGTTTCTCCCAGTGTTTGACAATAGAAATTGTATCGTGGCTTCTTCCCGTTTGTAACTAATTTGACACTTTAATTGAACGACATGAACTCTAAGACGTTAATTTACAAAAATTCACCCACCTTAAAATTGCACAATTGCACCATCGTGTCAGATCTCCTTCAGCTTAGCGGTACCCAAAATGGCTACCTGCCACCTGTTTTCTCCCTTTCGTTCTGAAATTGTGTACTATTGTGACTCCAACACAAAAATAAAACCTAATGACTCCATTCTGCACCTTAGCTGTTTGGCTCTGCTTCCACAAACAATGGTAACACAACCGCCGCAGTTTTTTTTTAAATGTCGTACATGGTGAAAAGGCAATGTTAAAAACTACGAAGGATCGACCATATCTGTAGTCATGCACATAGCAACGTTGTTTGTTTTATTGTCCGCGCAACGAGAGAAAAGCTCAGATGAAAGAGGGATGCGAACGGATTCGCGTTATACGTTTGGCAGTACTTAAAAGTAGGGATGGGCGCGTGACGTGAAAACAGTCGGATCACGGCGGGTTCAGTCGTGAACGTGAGTAATATTTGAAAATCAGGCCGTGAACGTAAGTGAAAATTTCCAAGACGTGATTCACGTTTAATATTTAGTAACGACCAAAGACTGCAGGGTGCCCCGCTTCCCCGCTGCCCGACCATGTGGCAGATCTAGAGACGGAGGGAGGTCATTGTACTTCTGTGTGACAGACCGAAACGACGGAGCTTCGCACCTATGTTGTGTTGTGAAATTATTTGACGGGCAGCTATAAGCTGTGTGAAAAACTTATCTGAAAGGATAACAGCGCCCTTGTATCGAAGGCCTTCAATGTCATGCTATGCGAATCGCAGGCTAATGCGCATAATTTATTGTACAAAATAGATATTCCGCTGAAATATAAGCAGAAAATAGTAGTTTATTTATCTAGAACGAAAAGTGACATTTTAAAGGAAAGTTGTTTACGGCCGTTCGTGGTGAATGCAACTGCAAGTTTAATTAATTTTAAATAAAAAGTTGTAAATCACTTCAAATTTCATGTCAACAACTGACGTATAATTTTACAGTACTTGAACTTTAATATTTTACTTTAAAGTACTAGGACTTTAATGTTCCATTTTTTGTACCATAAATAGTCCGAAAATAGTAATTTACATTACAAGTGCGTAAAGCTACTCTTTAGTCACGAGTGGGGTAGAGTTAAAACGAGAGTGAGCGAGCGTTTTAAGCCCCGCGAGTGACTAAAGATGCTTTACGCATGTGTATCGTACAATATTTTATCTACGATAGAATCTAGAAAAGACGGTAAATATAAAAAAAATTTAATGTAAATTAGGATTACCAGCAACCGGTCGTAATTTTGCGTGTTTTAAAAATTTTAAAACACGTTGCTACTGATAACGTGCCTAATGAAATCTTTTAAACATGTTACTACTGACGGCGTATACTAATGAAAACATGTTATTAAACAGTCGTTTTAGAAACTTAAAACTGCGAACTAAAACGAAATTTTACACACTGTCGTAGATAAATGTAATTTTTGACATCAGTATGAAATAAACAATCATGTGCTAGTACAATTGCGACCATCCAAAGGTGCACGGTTTTTCGTTACTGAGGCAATTTCTTATTTTTTCCCATACATTATAACTGGCTATTGTCAGTGGCGTTCTGTTTTTTCAAATCATTTAAAAATTAAGTGATCACAGTGACATTCAAAAAAATTTGAGACGCCTATGATTAAAAGGCAAAGGTACAAAAACAAAAGTTTACGTGCACCTTTGGATTATCGTAATGGTACTTACAGTATTACATGGCATAAAAACGCGTTTTAGCTCGAACCTAATATCAGCTAAAATGGGGCGCTCGCGGCAGCTTCGTAAAATTGAGGGATCCCACGCTGTACACGAGCGCCTGCCCAAACTGGAATGTATCGGCATTCAAGTGGAAAAAGACTTCGTTACAGAGGTGGACAGAGCCAAACGATCGGGAGCGCAGGCCTTAAGCTGGAGAGCGGTTCCGAGCTCCCCAGAAGGATTTCGACTCTTATTCGTGTTTGAACACCCGAAGCGTGCCAGAACGGCCGCAGACCTAATACCATATAAGTTAGAAGTCTTTCAGTTTGTAAAGTACACCGCGTCATAGATGCGCAGAACGCTAGACACGTCTGGACGAGTCCATTGCGTTCAACAAGGTAATTTCCGCTGTTGTATTCAGTTCATTGCCGTTCGTCGTGTCATTTTGTTAAATGTTTCCATGACTATTAACTCGTTAATAGTATCAGAAAGGCGTTTTGGCGAGCACTTTATAGTCTGGTAGCTACATGACGCATTGGGGTTAGTCATTTACAGTCCGTAGCGCCATATTCGAACTTTCTCAGGTCGCACGCGTATTCAAGCGCCTTTGGCCTGCGCCCTCTGCCAGATTCCCAGCTGTTGTCTAAAATGCGGCCACGACCAAATGGCGAAGTTCCATGCACAGGTTTGGCAAAAATTCACAGCAAAACGGGCAAATTTAGTAATAATGCCTCGCGCGGGATGGAGCGTGTGACGCACGGCGAGTCCTCCCTCGGGGGAAAGCCTTTAGGGGAGGGCGGCCTCGCGAGCTTCTGGTAGAGCTTATACTTCTTATGACATGCTAATTTATTTAGCATTTGAAACCAAAAATAAATCAGCATGAAAAGTTTTCCTTTAAAATGGGAATTTTAATTTGCCCCCCTAAAAATACCCATTGCTACACCACTGATACCGTCTATTGGCGCATAACTGTAGCCACGCCTATGTACTTCTTGCTTTGAAGCCACTCTAGCACCACAATTACTCGGAGAAGAAAAAGTGTGCTCGCCTAAACTGGAGGGAGGCCCGAGGTTAGCTGCGATTAAATCGAGTACGCTAGCAGTGTGAAAAAAAAGAAAGGTCCAGCAAGTGAACTCCCTGCGTGTTCGCCAAAGGCGAGACGGGAAAAGACCGTGATTTCAACTCCGCGTGAAGTTACTTGTATTCCCACCAAAATTACGTAGAACTAATAAAATTTATCGAAGAATGGAGCAGGTTTATTTGCCTTACAATGAGAAGTTAGGCTTCTAATGTTGAAAGTAAAAAAGTCCGTTATATAGGCATAGAGGGGCGCCAAGTAAACAGCTAGTGAAATAGGGATCGCCCACCCAAAATGGTTGAGAAACACTGATCTATCATATAAAATGTTACATTTCTAGCAGTGTTCACAAAAAAAGTGTTACATATTTAAAAAATCTGGTGTGATACACTCACACAACTTTCTTTTACAGTGATCTTATAATTAGCCAAAAATTTAATTTTTAATTTCTAAGCATTGCAAAAATTGCAAATTCTACAAAAACTATACAAAATAGAGAGTTAGTTGAAGAGAAATTTTTTTTCTAGAATTTTTTAGTTGAATTCAAAAATGTAATAATATACAGGGTGTTGTATTTAAAATAGGAGTTAATAAAAAATAGAAAAGAAAACAAAAGACTGGAAAATTACCTATCTTACATCAATACACATTAAAAATGTAATAAAAATATAAAGTTTGAAAAAAATCGTTAGAGCCGTTTTTGAAACAATCGAAAAAATTTAAAAATTACAAGAGTAAACACCTACTTCCGGTTATGCGATTTTTTTCAAAAGCTTGCTGTCTCATCTACATAGTACACCAAACTTATATATGAAGTTTCAATGCCATACCTTTTTTTCGTTTTTGAGATATTCTATTCACAGACACACAGGCAGACAGACCAATGAAAAAAATATGTTTTTTGGGATCAGGGGACTCTAAAACGTGAAGATCTGTTGAAAACTCAATTTCGAATTTTTGGGGTAAATCCAATACTTCCTTTATCGTAAAAGGAGGTAAAAAATGGAAAATACAAAATGTGAGCAAATATACATTAAGGTCCCCTTCACACGTAAATACCGTATGCGAGATTTAGTATGCGGGAGACAGAATTGCGGTGAAAAAAGGCCTCTTTCAGATGCGGTGACGATATCAGATACGTGGGTTCTTCAGTCGTTTGTGAGAACAGTCCAGTGCCATGCCGTTATGCACCTAGCAATGATATTTTTTGTTTCTGTCGAAATGTAGTTTGGATGTGCTGTATTAGATTGGGCTTTACTAAGCTAATACATTTTTACTTCCTTTTACAATAAAGGAAGTATTGGATTCACCCCAAAAATTCGAAATTGAGTTTTCAACAGATCTTCACGTTTTAGAGTCCCCTGAACCCAAAAAACATGTTTTTGTTCATTGGTCTGTCTGTCTGTGTGTGTGTCTGTCTGTGAACAGAATATCTCAAAAACAGAAAGAGGTATGGCGTTGAAACGTCATATATAAGTTTTGTGTACTATGTAGATGCGACAGTAAGCTTTTGAAGAAAATTGCATAACCGGAAGTAGGTGTTTACTCTTGTAATTTTTCAGTTTTGTTCGATTTTTTCAAAAACGGCTCTAACGATGTTTTTAAACTTTACATTTTTATTACATTTTTAATGTGTATTGATGTGAGATAGGTGATTTTCCAGTGGAATACTTCTAAAATGGGTTTCTTTTGTCTTTTTTTCTATTTTTTCTATTAACTCCTATTTTAAATAGAACACCCGGTATATTATTACATTTTTTAATTCAGCTTAAAATTCTAGAGCAAATTTGTCTGTTGAACTAACACTCTATTTTGTATCGTTTTTGTAAAATTTCTAATTTTTGAAAATTTTTGACAAATTCTTCAAAATTAAAAATCAAATTTTTGGCTAATTAGAAGATCACTGTCAAAGGAAGTTGTGTGCGTGTATCACACCAGATTTTTCATTGTCAAGTCATCTAGTATCGCTTCATCACGTCACCGCTTCTTTGGTCTGCTTCTTCTTTTCTTATAATCTGGTTCTCGCCAAGCAATTCTCTTCACTAGGTACTCTATCTTCTTCCATTTTTTCAATGTGTCCCAGCCATTGTAATCTTTTCGCTTTTTTTATCGTGTCTATTTTGGGTTTCTTGTACATACTGTAAATTTCTTCGTTCGTTCTTCTGACATAGATGTCTTCAATTTTTTTCCCTCCGAATACTTTCCTCAATACTTTTCTTTCCCATCTTAAGAGTATTTCTTGTATATTCTTATTGAGCACCCATGTCTTGCCCCCATACAAAGCTGTTGGTCTTATTACTGTCATATATGCCTTTCTTGATAAATGTTTTGATCTTAATAAATGATTCCATGCTCCGATACATCTATTTGCCTAACTTAACCTTGCCTCAATTTCTCGCTGTTCATTGCAATTATTGGTTAGCCTTGCCCCTAGGTAAACGAACTCATCCACTTTTTCAAATTTCATTTTTCCGTATTGCGTTTGTAGTTCGAGGTAGTTCTTTTTGTCTTGTGTTTCTCCAATTCTCATAAGTTTACTCTTCTTCTGATTGACTTGAAACCCCATCTTGTGTGTGGCTTCCATCAAACGTGTAGTTGTTTCTTGGATTACCTTTGTGCCTCTAGCTACTATCGCCACATCGTCAGCGTAGGCGAGTTATTATTCTTAACATAGAATTTCGGCTTAGATCCAGTATCGCTTCTAATCTTCTTTTAATTCGCGTTAGTCTGCATTAATTCATGGACTTTTTGTATGAGGTCCTTTCCGGCATACTTCAGGTTCTCTGCCGTTATCCCATTTCTCCCCGGACTTTTATTGTTTTTAAGATTACTGATGATTTCTTCGGTTTCTTATTTTGTTGGCTTATCAACCTGTCAGGCCATTTTTAAATTCTACAAATGTGCGACTCTTTGGAGTATTTTCGGTTCAAAGATTCTGACCCTGCTTGTATATAAGTTTTTCGGTCATATTTTTACTTGTATTAGTTCATCAAATTGTGTGCAGGCAGCTGGCGGTTCACAATTTTAAGCAGCTGTAACGGCCATTTTAATTTTCTGTAAGGCACCCGTTTTGGTAGCCTCGTTCATAATTACTTTTATCTACGACCTTTTAGGCCTTTTAGCGCTAGCTTGTTTCACTAAAAGTGACGTTTTATAGTTTACCGTGGTTAAAGAAATCAGCTGTTTACTTTTAGCACATGGGGTAAAAGTGAAGTGAGGTTATAAAACTACAATTTCGAACTGAAAGTGAAGTTGTAAAGTTATTCTAGTTGCTTCTTGCGTTACAGGTAAAGTGTTTTTGAAATAATTGAAGCATTATGTAATGACTACTGTCAGATGTGGAGTATTAATAATTACATTTCGTAACTTACCTTGACAGCACTGGCGTGGCAAACAATCGACCGCGTGGCGTGGGCTACTGTTTATTATGACATAAACTAGCAACCCAGTGAGACAAATGTCTCATTTAAAAAAACAAAAAAGACCGTTTTTCAAATAGAACGCGTATTAAATAAAAACTGTACCCAGACCTGGAAGGTGTCAAAGTGATACGCCGCATCCGAACATTCTGGAAGCTGTCAAAGTGGTTGCCTAACCGATCGAGGTTTTAAGGCGTAGAGGGTCGCAGCTCCGTTTGGCTGCTGAAACAGCGTCCCAGACAGACAAAACAGCGTCCCGGACAGACAAGTCTATTAGATAAAGGATTAAAAGTGTCGCAGATGCAAACCTTTGTTAAATCGATATTTATAGATTAATAACGGTAAAATTAAGGTCGTAGATAAAATATTGTATGCAACGCGTGCTAAAAGTCGTTTATTCACGAAACATGTTATGAAACTCAGCCTTCGCCTTCGTTTCATAATTTTCATGTCTCGTGTATAAACGTCGACTTTTAGCACTTGTTGCATAAATAGCTATTTTGGCTTGTTTGGAGTTTTAAGCTCATAATTTCCTGCTTATCATCGAAGTATTTAGTTTCACAAGTACAATTTTATTTTCTCCTTTACTATTTAATTTAATTGCTCCCTTGATGTCAGTTTCGATCTGTAAATTCCTGGCGATCATGTCCCTTACCTCTTGAGCCCTTGTACAATTGCGGCCAATAAAAAATGGGACAACTCTTATAAAAGATTTTTGCCTAATTTTAGTTGCTTGAATTTGTTTTATTAATATGTCATATTGCAACATTGAATATTTGACATCTGCTAAACAATTCCAAATTAGAAATAATACGATAAAGTAGTTACGCCACATATAAATGCAGTGACGAAAGGTGGAATAATCGCGAATAGACGTAACTGTCCCATTTTTTTTGCCGCAACTGTACAGTATGATCGAAAACTCTTATCCTCTAGGTCTAGAGTCTAGAGGGCTGTGGAATTATTTTGTCAAACAATTTTGTTGGCAGTCCTGGTAATAAAAGTCACATTGGCATTTTATATCTGTCAGTTTAAGGTTACATTAGGAATGTCAGTTTAACAAATACAAACATTTTGTTGAATACATAAAGATGTTAGTAACAAAACCAACTACAGCTGTTCAAAATGATTTCCTGCATTTTTAAGGTCACTAGATTAATACACCAAGTGTAAGGTAACGCCATTCCATTCCTAACGTGAGAATGTGAGATAAAGATAACAAATACAAATTTCCCAAGTGCAATAGGGAAGACACTAGGTTTTGGGGATTTTCTTTTTGGTGTAATGGCACTGCTGTAAAATCAAATTATTGTTAGGTTGTGTTTTTATCCCTAGTTTGAGAAAATTGTGCAAAAAGGACGGATATAAAAATCACCAATGGCGGTACCTTACACTTTAGTGTGTTGATCGAGTGACCTTATGCATTTTTAAGGTCACTATATCAATAAGGTACCGCCATTCCATTCCTCGCTTGAGAATGTGAGAAAATTGTGAGATAAGGATAACAAATACAAATTTCCCAAGTGCAATAGGGAAGACACTAGTTTTTGGGGATTTTCTTTTTGGTGTAATGGCACTTGTAAAGTGAGGAATCTGTTAGGTTATGTGTTTTTATCCCCAGTTGGAGAAAATTGTGCGACAAGGATAGATATAAAAAATCACTAATGGCGGTACTTTATTGATATATAGTGACCTTATGCATTTTCCATACACAGCACCACCTTGTGTTCAGTATTAAACATCCTGTAAATGTTAGTGATTCTGTCAAAATTGTATAGTCTGTTCACTAAACATAAAAACACAAAGTGGCATTTGATTACCAACATTTCATGAGTGTACTTTTGAAATTCATTTTGTGTAGGAATGTACTTACAAAAGTTACTAAAACTAATAGGTTAAAGGTGTGACATTTACTTAGCATGTCATAAGTGTTATAAATAACTAATATTAAGGATATTGTACAAATACTCTGGTGGATACTATTGACGTAGCGTTTATTAATCGGTATTTTTATTACATTTTATAAAAGTTCCAGCGAGAATTTCCGTAAAATATCTACTTTGAGACTGAAATAATGAGAAATATTAATTGTCATTTTTAAATTCAAACCTGCCTTTATGCAGGTGGGGAAATCTTTGCAAAACAAAATACAGAATCGCCAGTACAAAAATTGTATATATTGTAGTGACTTTGGGATTGGGGTCGAGAGACTGCGGTAAAGTAGCCAACCGGCTATAAACGCTGTGCGGTGAAAAGAAACCTCAGCTCAGGGGAAAGCCGTGTCTTGCACGCCCAACACGGCCGTACCAAGACCGCTGGGTGATATGTGATCTTAGATTGCATCCTTCTCGTGGTGACCCTGTTTAAACTAAATCCAGCGGATCTAGACTGGGGCAGTCGATAAACACCCACCCAAGCCAAGGTGGAAGCGATCGTGCCGAGGGCTGAATGGCAAATGAGTTAATGTTGCCTCGAACGATGCCCCTAGGATACCAGGCGACCTCCTACTGTATTTAGCCTTACCCCCGCAACGGGCTCTGCGGGGGTGGACCTTCATTTCCCGTCTACTCGTGGGAACATCATGGAAAAAGATGAACTCTCTCTCTCCCTCCCCTCCCCCCATCCCTGAGCAGAGTGCTTCTACTGAGGCCCCTGCTAACCCCCTCCCCTCACATAATATGGAGACCCCATTCCCGGGGCCTCCACTACTAAGCCGGAAGGTGCTCCCGAAGGGGCCCTCGAGGAAATAAAAATCGAACAACTCAGCCTCCAGGGACCTACAAAACGGAAACTGAGTGGGGCTGAAAAGAAAAGACGAAGGAAGGCTAAGGCGGCTGCTAAAGGCTCCTAGGGGACTGGGCTGACACGTATGCCTTCCACATCCGGCGCCGCGAGCAGCAAAGCGGGGTGCATTAAGCGTGGCCATTCGGATGGCAGCACCCCGCCTAGCGGGCAGCGGATGGCAAAAAAGAGTCGGGCGGCTACGTTAAGGCCGTCCACTTACAGCCAAGTGGCCAATAGCGCCATGAGTGTTGCCATCTCGGAGTTTAGGTACCCCGAGGTGAAGCTGTCTGGCGCACAAGCGACCCTGGTCCAGCAGAGGCTGGACTCGATTGTGGATTATCTCCCCCTGGGGGACTCCCAACCGATGTTCTTGCCCCGGTTTGACGAGTTTCGCTGGGCCAAGCTAGGCGTTATTTACATAACATGCGCCGACGAGCCGTCTAAGTTATGGCTCAAGGAGAACATGGCGAAGATCCAACCTTGGAAGGACGCCAAATTAAAGGTTTTGGAAGGGGAAACCCTTCCGAAGCTGAGAAAGCTTATCGCCTGGGTGCCCGGCGCGCCGGACCCCACCGATAAGATTTTGCAGCGACTCCAGCTTTATAGGCGGGCCTCCAGACTAAGTTGTGGAGAGTCCGAGAGCGTCACGAGGAGCCCCATACGGTGCGCCTCGTGCTCGGAGTCGATGAGGCCTCCCCCAAAGATTCTGGAAGGCCAGGGCTATAAGGCCTACGCCGGTACGAAGAGGGTGTCTTTCACGGACCCCAAAACCAATCGCGGGACCGAAGGACCTTCCGAGGAACCACAGGGGCCGCTAGAGGTAGCCTCCATGGAGGTAAGTGCCGAGGAGGAAAGCGGACACTAACTTCTTTAGTTAGATAGCTGACCTTCAAATCCTCCAGATTAACTTGCAACATAGCACCTCTGCGACTAGTTTAATTAGTCGTCAGATGGCTATGGGGCACACAGATGTCATCCTAATACAGGAACCCTGGGTTCACCAGGGCAATGTGAAAGGATTAGATGGTGCAGGGACAAATTATTATTGTTCCAACACTAGCCCAAGAGCTTGTATCTGCGCTGCCAAGCAACTGAACGCTCTATTAATACCAGAATTTTGTTTCAGAGATCTGGTAGCCATAAGGACGAGTCTTGTGAGGGACGGTCGGAGGACAAACCTTGTTGTTTGTTCGGCCTACCTCCCTTATGACTCTCCCGACCCACCACCGACTCAGGAACTAATAAACCTGGTCAATTATTGCAAGGAAAAGCGTTCCCCCTTGCTAATCGGATGTGACTCGAATGCCCACCACACGGTGTGGGGAAGTTCAGACGTCAATGCCAGAGGAAGGGATCTCCTAGAGTATCTGTCAACTACAGACCTTGATATTCTCAATAGGGGAAGTTCCCCCACTTTTGTTACTCCTAGGCGACAGGAAGTAATTCATTTGACCTTGGGATCCACGCAGGTAACCCAATGGACCGAAAACTGGCGAGTCGTACCGAAACCATCCCTTTCGGACCACCGGTACATCCGATTCAGCCTGGAGCTGCAACACAGTGAAGGTGCAGCGTATAGGAATCCCAAGTCCACCGACTGGGCTGCCTTTAAGGTGGACCTCTCGAATGGACTACAGGGAATTTCCTATAGCACTCGCACCACACAGGAGGTAGAAGAGCACCTTAGTATTATCAATAATGCGGTCAATGCTTCTTTTGAAAGGAGCTGCCCGCTACGACGCCCAAAAAGGGCAAGCAAAGTACCATGGTGGAACTCCGAGCTCCAAATGCAGCGTAAAAAGACACGCAGGTTCCTAAATAGGGCAATGCGTACAAAGTTCGTATGCGATTGGGACTGTTTTAAACAGGCTCAACGCAATTACAAAGATTCTATTCGTAGATCTAAACGAGAGTCCTGGAAGGCCTTCTGTCTCGACATTGAAGGACTACCAGAAGCAGCTAGACTGCATAAGACGCTCTCAAAATATCCAAGAGCCAAGCTGGAGTGCCTAAGGCTCCCTTCAGGTGACCATACGGCCACTGATGAGGAGACCCTAAGGCATCTCCTGGAGGTGCACTTTCCAGGCTCTGTGGCTGAAACTGGTGATGTCCCACTAGTAAGGGCTCCCCGCATTGGCATTAGCCCAATGGACTGGGAGATAGCCTCGAAAGTGGTAACACACGAAAAGATTAGGTGGGCGATAAGCACATTTGATCCGTACAAAAGTCCAGGGCCAGATGGCATTTTTCCGGTACTTCTACAGGAAGGGCTGGATTTGCTCATCAGGCCACTCTACAACATATTCAGGACCTGCCTTGCTTTCGGGTATACACCAGTAGCGTGGAGATCCGTTAAGGTGGTCTTTATACCAAAGGCAAGTCGAACTTCGTTTGACCTGGCCAAATCATTTAGACCTATCAGATTAACCTCATTTCTACTTAAAACGGTGGAAAGAATGGTGGATAGATACATAAGAGACGGCGCATTAAGGATAATGCCGCTGCATCCAAACCAACGTGCTTACCAAATGGGCAAGTCAGTGGAATCGGCCCTTCATACTATCGTTTTTAGGATAGAAAAGGCGCTAGAACACAAAGAACTGGCCCTAGGTACTTTTTTGGATATAGAGGGCGCGTTTGACAACACTGCCTTTGAGTCCATATGCACTAAGGCAACGAACCATGGAATAGAGCCCACCATTGTTCGGTGGATGAAATTCATGCTAGAAAACCGCAGGGTAACCGCCACTCTAAATGAGGATACCGTAAAGGTGACCGTTAGGCGTGGGTGCCCGCAGAGGGGAGTACTCTCGCCCTTGATGTGGTCCCTCGTCATAGATGGGCTCCTGCGTGACCTCAACGGAGCCGGCATATACACGCAAGGCTATGCAGATGACCTTGCTATCCTCGTAAGAGGAAAATTTCCACATGCCATCTGTGGGGTTACTCAAATTGCCCTCAGAATCGTGGAAAGATGGTGCATAGGGCACGGATTGTCGGTAAACCCCGACAAAACCGAACTTGTCCTATTCACAAGGAAAAGGAACATAGAGGGCTTTGTTGACCGAGTACTCTTCGGTACCCCTCTGAGGGCCGCCGGGAAAGTTAAGTATCTGGGAGTAATCCTGGACGCCAAACTGACCTGGAAGGAGCACTGGGAACGGCAAATACAAAGGGCAACTGCCTCCTTTTGGATGTGTAGACGCACCTTTGGAAGCACGTGGGGTCTTAAACCGAATGTCATCATGTGGATATATACCGCGGTGATAAGACCCCTCATCACATACGCTGCACTTGTATGGTGGTCGCGGGCCACCTTAGCTAGCGCAAAGAAACGCTTCGGCCAACTCCAACGCCTAGCTTGTCTAGGAGTGACAGGAGCAATGCGAACAGCACCCACAACGCCCCTGGAAGCCCTTCTCGGACTCGTGCCCCTTCATCTAATGATTGAGGCTGAGGCTAAAAGGGCGGCCTACAGGCTTAAGTGTGGGGGCCAGTGGACAAAGGTAGGAGGACCGCTGGGGCATTCGAGGGTCCTGTCATTTATGGCAGAGGCTCGCGATACCCTCAGCATGAGAAGTGATCGTATGGTCCCCACCTTTTCCTTCAATATGCCATATAAAACAGTCATCCCTTCTAGAGAGGACTGGATTGCCTGTGGCCATAACCTCCTTACTCCTAAGGGACTTATCTGGTTCACAGACGGCTCTAGGGCGGAGGCTGGCGCAGGGGCCGGTGTCTATGGCGAATCACCTAAAGTGAAGCGTGTCTTCTCACTGGGCAGGTACGCCACCGTATTTCAGGCCGAGGTGTTTGCCATCCTGGCCTGTGTTTATGAAAACCTAGACAGAGGTTTTACTAACAAGCATATCTACATCTGCTCGGATAGCCAGGCCGCTCTCTTAGCCCTGAATTCCTTCAGGGTGTCTTCGGAACTAGTGTCTGAATGTCGAGCGGCGCTAACGAGACTCTGCTTGCAGAACTCCGTAAAGTTGCTGTGGGTACCAGGTCATAGCAACATTGACGGTAACGAAGAGGCGGATCAGTTGGCTAGGCAGGGCTCCAGTGGTGACCCGCCTGGCCCCGAGCCAATTCTTGGGATACCATATTGCAACGTAAAGCTAGAAATGAAGAAATTGGTCTGGTCCCGGTTCCTTCGTGAATGGTTTTTACAGCAGGGACCAAAGCAAGCTAAACTCTTTATTGGGGAGTTATCGATGTCGACGTCCAAAGAGCTTCTAAAACTCAGTAAGAAGCAAATTAGGATCGTAACAGGACTCCTAACAGGGCACTGTCACCTCAACAAACACCTGCACAGAATCGGTATCATAAATGATCCGATCTGCAGGCTATGCGGGGAAGAGGAAGAATTTTCCCAGCACATATTATGCCTGTGTGTCAGACTGATGACCCTGAGACACAAACACTTCGGCTCAGCGTTCTTACAACCGGAGTATATAAGGCTCATCCCTATAGGACAAGTGCTAGCTTTTGCGGTTGGTACCGGCCTGTTCAAAGACGAGATATAAAAAGCAGTACGCACAATGGGCCTCAGGCCTGAGTGCCGCGGGGTCAACCCCCGCACCACAAAAAGAAGAAGAAAGACTTTGATATTATAATTGTAATGTAATATAACTAATTAATAAATAAAGTTCACCACACAATTATTTTTAGAATCTTGTTGCAATCAAATTTTGACTGATTAATTATTTATTTCTGGGTTCGCCAATTGAGAATGTTATTTACGGTAGTTCGCCCTTTATTTATAATACATCCATCTGATAATGAATAATACGCTAGCTCAATTAAAACATGAAACTCAAATCTCGGGTCTTGGGTTCCTAATTTGTCAATTTTAAAAGTTGAACGGTAAGCCACTGCAAATATGACCTTGAACTTATATTTAAAACGCACTGCGCAGGTGCTACTAATCTGTCAGATATTCTGGCCCAAATAATTCAAACTACGCTGTCAGTTGGCGTGTGAAATGATTTATCAGTAATAATGTATTAAGGGCAAATGCTTTTGCCGGTAAAAATGTTTTACGAAAGTATTTTGTTTTGGCAATGTCAAAGTTAGTTTGTTGAGGGGCATTGCCAAAAAAACAACAAATCGTGAGTAAAACATTTGCCGAGCAAAATTATGAGCCCGAAATACATTTTGTGGACTATTTCCCAAATATGAGTTCAGTTTGACATTTATACTGATGCGGAATGACAGTTTAAATGACGTTTCTTAAATACCACCTTGATTAAAGCAACATATTTGGTGGTTGCCGTGGATGCAAGTGGCAAAAGAAACTGACAAAATTCCAAGGGAAAATTTCGATTTTTTGCCACTACAAAAACACACGATTGGTTGAATTTTGAAAAAGCATGGCGTTTCATTGGATAATAAAAGATATGGGAAATAGTCAAAGGAATTTAATGAACAAATTTATCAGGTTAAGTTTTTAAATAATTGCGCCTTCAATCGGCGTCACTATACTCATTTGTTTTTCAGGTCGAAAGTCTTGCCTTGATTGTTTAAGGACGCTAATCCTGCATTTATTTATTCTAACCTCCAAATGGCATTTTAAATTACAATTTCTGCAAATCTGACTACTCATGGACACGAAATTCAATGGGAATCTGGTTCTGCAGCTCGGGTTCTAGGTATGCTTCTTCGTTCCAACCCTCCAGCGCCGATTAAATTGGTTAAAATACACTAACCTCAAATTTGTAGGTTCGGAGCTGGTCTCGGAAGCCCTCTATGATGCGCCTCGCGGGCATCTTTTCCCCCGGGATGCTCAAACTGCTGTTGCTTGCTGGTACCTCTTGGGCGAAGCTGCTGGAACACCCTTATAAGCTCAGGACTCTCCACAAAGCTGTAAACTGCGATTGAGACCCGTTCTCGTCGAAGTGGTAGCCGAAGAAAAAATAATTTTATGCTTGCGATTTTGCCACCTTTATTTGTGTAGATGTACCACAAACTTCTGAATCTGGTTGTACACTTTATTTTATTGTAAGAAAATGGTAAATATTAAATTTTTTTAATTAAAGTAGGAGTAAAACTCAATCTGTCATTTACAAAATTTATTCAATTGTTGGCTGATATCGGTTGTTATTAACAAAACACCATCTAATATTTTAAAATAGGAAATGAACTAAGTTCAATGATGCTACTTATAAATTCAAATTGGCCTTATGCTATATTATTAACAATATTATAAATCTTAAATTAATTGTCCTTTGAATTTCTGATTTTTCATAGTCTTAAAGCGCCACTCACTTCATTTTATTACACTTAGGGCCGGTTGCAGAAAGCAATGTTAAGTCTGGTGTTAGCTAACGTCGCGTCAAAGTGAACAAAATCGCATCAAATTTTGTTTACTAATGTATTAGTTGCCATAAACATTTGAGATTTGATTCGCTTTTGTTCACTTTGACGCGACGTTAGCTAACGCCAGACTTGACATTACTTTCTGCAACCGGCTCTTAACTGCCCATTTTTGTCACTACACTGATTCGTTTGTAAACACCAATATTGTTTCATATCCTGCTGTCTGAATTTAAGCAATTTTCCTGCCACTGTATGATTTTCTTCAAATTTCCAAGTCTTGTTGCTGCATGTAATATTTGATTTGCCTGGCTTTTCTATGCTCTGCATTATCCTTCTCTGATCATCCTTTTCCTTACCGTTATTTTAAAATGCTCATGAAATGTCCCATTTTCTAATTATTTTACTTTCTACGCTTCATTTTACGCTGTGCATATTTTGAACTTTCTGTGCCAGTTTTATTAAATTTAGGTTCAGCTTCTACTTTGCCCAAACCATAAAGGGTGCAATACCATGATTTTATCGCATCAAAAGAGCCCTCCCAACATAAAAAAAATTTCACAATCATTTTATCGAATGTCAAAATAGAGCTTTAATGTATTAGTAGAAAAAGTTAAGTCATCGATTGAAAAACGCAGCATCAATACAAAAGTATTTTTGTACTAATATGACATTCAGTGCATTTTACTACGCAACTAATCGCTTCGCAATTGGCACTGACAGTCGCGAGAAACTATTTTGTGCAAGTCATATCGCAGTTGCTTCAGTGCGCAGTGAAGTACATTAACCCATAGAACAACCGCCATGCGATTATTGCTTAAGAGTTTCTTGTCAGTTGCGTCTTAATCACATCGTCTCACTGAGCGGACGGCCTAAGGTTCTTAAGTAGAACGTTCGCAACGCTCTTAGCAATCCTTCGACACAATGCTCGCAACCCCCAGGTTGAGAAACCCTGTGATAGATTATATTTCTAAGTCGATCTTCTTTTCGTATATATTTTTATCGGTTTCAGGATAGTAAGCCTTTGTTTACATATATATAAAAGTAGGCTGGTAACTTAGTCATAACTGTATCTGTACGGTAATAGTCCATTACTGTACATGGCAACCATTACGATATTGCAACCGATAAACTATTGAACAAACCATGTTAGGAATCATAACAGCCTTAGATGTCTTAAAATCGTTGCTCTACAATCTCGAACATGTTATGTTGGTAGTTTCTCTTCACAGCTAAGAACGAATGCATTAAAGCTTAGGGCAGTAAGAGGAGGGATGTGAGGGAAGTCACGTCCACGCATGACTCTCCTGCAAGTTTTACCAATGAAGTGAAATAAAACACAACTAATTTGTCGTTTTATTAAATCAGACGCAGAAATAATACACTTACCTACGTACCTTACCGTTACAGTTTTGCTTTTACGCGAAGGTCTCTTCAGACATGTTAAATGCGACTGAACATATCAAGTGCTTCGATAAATTTCCATTCTTGGTTTGGTTTGGAAAGACAAATCGAGTAATTTCTTAAATCATATTGTACGATTTTTTAAATTAATAAATGTCAACCAAATGTCGACTCTTACAGAAGCAACATTTATTATGAATTTGGTATCTAATTTCTTAGTAAACAATCATTCTGGAAATTTGTTGGTTATGTTTTCCAGTTGGCATTTAAACTTCTCGTCACCTGCCTGGAATGGGTATTTATTGTTTAAGGAGGAGGTATTTTACTAGGCAAAAGGTAGGGAACAAGAGAAATCGCTATAGGGTGCAAACAATTTGATAAAACTAATCAAATGCTATATTACACTGTAAAGTACAGAATTTAATATGCTTTCAGATTTGATACTAATTAAATTAGTCATAAAATATAAAAAGAATTGCATAATATAGTAAATTATTCACTTCTCTAAAAGAAAGTACACAATAAATTAACTCGTACTAAAATTGTACCTCGTTTTTGCAGTATAGAACCAATAGATATTACTTTCTGTAAACAGAAGCTAGCATTGAGTACTTGAATTATTAGGTGATGCTACGTACAGTAAACTTACAGTAATAAATAAATTATTAATACTTCAACTAATAATATAAAATTTAGCGAAAATAATCTTTAGGCTATAAACTATACTAAGTATTTAATTACATAAAAACGGCAAAACCTGGTGTCCATTGGCAAGTCATATTTTCGTTCTTGCAGTATGCAGTATGTCCATTTAAATGCTCTGTTTTAATAAATTTAAGTAGTATAATTATGCAATTTAAAAATTCTAAAAAATTATCAACTTGAAATCATTTGAGCCATGCAAACACACATTCTGTTAAAAGCAGTCTTAAACACATCACTTCTATTTAATATTGATAAGGCATTCTTAACACTTCTATGTGATGACAGTTCAAGGAACTTTAAACTAAAATTGGTCAATTATTAAAATTAGTCGCTTACGTTCCAGCTAATCAATAATGAGATCTTTATTGGAGCATTAAACAGGCTCATACTCAATACAATACTAACGGCTAATATACCTTTACACCGTCCATCTGAACTTTGTGTATCGCTTTGCGATATAACTTACTCTACGGACTACTAAAATGTTTCTATGTGGTTATTACTAGGTTTCTGTTCTATAACTTTAGGTGCTTAGAGTATTAATATTGTGTTAAAATCACATCTACTTTAACCTCAAAATTTCTTTAGGGGACATTGACAATTTTTATACTGTTTCCTAGTACGAGCTATTTGCTTCTTACAGAATATGAAGTAGGACGCAATTTGTTTATCTTAGTGCTACTGTGCAAGTGTATTTTCAACAACACGATTTTTAAAGCTGCAGTAAGTGTATTTATATCAATTCTACTACCGATTCTTTTAAACTACATGCGGTAAATTGGCTTTTCTATTTTACGGAACAAAAATATAAACAGACTGCTACAGTTGTCACTTTAATGAACTGTGCACACGAATTATTCATAGTTTCATTCTCAAAAATTAGAAATGGCAATAAACAACATTACGTTTCATGCTACTGTATGAAAAAAAAAAATATGAGGCCACCTTACACGAACACGAAATATGCAAACCTAACCTATATTTTACAAAATCAAATACAATAAACGTTGATGTATATCAAATGAGTATATAGATTATATTTAAAAAAGTTAAAATCACAAGTTAAAAGCTTGGCAAGAATGAATTCCAGAAAAAAATTACTAACAATAATTATATGAGACATAACAAGGTGTTCTTCAAGGTTCTAATATTGGGCCTACATTTTCCTAATATCAATAATTATAGCTAATGCCTCCAGTTTCTAATTAAATACACTCGATTATTCCTACATAAACTTGCTCTAATCTGAGTACACTTACAATTTCTGCATACTCCATATATATCTACAGTACTACAGCAATAGGACATTTTAATTTGGACGTACAAACAGCTCTATTGCCTTTAGACTATCTTACTTTCAAAATAATATCATAAAATAGTCCTCAGATGGGGGTTAAAGTGTATTAGACTCTGCATTTAGGCCATCGAATGAAGCCAAGAACCAGGTTTTGCCGTTTCTCCCCATTGTCATATAATAGCTACAGTTAAAATTCATGTAATGGCTTGGAACTTTGTCTAGCTCTGCATAATGTTTCTATATAAATTGCACTATTACTTGCAAGGCACTGCAAAAAAATAGCTTTGTCGCAGCAATGAGCCAGTGGCTTCGAAACCTAACTCTCAGAGAAGTCGGCGTTTGCTTGGAATGATTTGGTTTTGGCAATGTTGTGTCCAGTTCTGGGGCAACCTGAGAATTAGCTTTTCAAACAAAAATATCCTTGCAGATTATTTTTCAGGACACCTTGCACTGATATTGCATGTAAAACAAATTAAAATTACTCGTGGGTGCAAACAACAGCACTAAACGTGAACATTACACAAATCTCATTGCAACGGAAAATCGAATATCATTAATAATAGTTCCTAGAAGGTATAAAATCACAATTGTAAACAAAGAGAAGAAAAAGCTTTGGCATTGCATAAAATACTAAAATCTTACTACGGCGAAACGTGATAAAAGTTTGAAGGTCGCTAGTGTGTCGTGTTAAAATTACTCGAGTATCACTGCAAAATAAGCATCTACATTTGTACACTGTTAAAAATGCAGTTAGCAGCTGGCAATTTGCAGCCACGGGTGATCCAGGACGTCCTCTGCTGAGAATCGCAGCTCGGGTGCCAGCTGCAGCATGTTTTGGATGAGCTCTTTGGCGGACAGTGACACATCCCGCCAGTACTCGTCGGGGAAATCGTACTGCCCTGACAAAATGCAGTCGAAGAGCTTCTCCTGGTCGTTGTCTTGACTCACGAATGGTGGATAGCCGCACAGCAATATGTATAAGATTACTCCAGCCGCCCATACATCAATCTAAGAGAAAATTATTGAGTATTAGTAAAAACTAACTGTAAGTTTGGATGACCCAAATTCAAATAGCTTTTATTTTAAAACAGCTATTTTCTCTCTATTTCTCATATGAGTTTTAATAAAAAAAAAAAAAAAAGTTTTTTATGTTCAATTTATGTAGGAAAAAAAGGCTTTGAAAGATGAACGTCCTTCAGAACTTTTTGACCCGTTTTTAGGTCTCTAATACACCCTAAACTTATCACAGACATTTTACAAACATCCATTTTATATTACGTTACGTACCTTTAACCCATACCCTGATTCCGCTAAAATTTCCGGCGCCACGTAGGTCGGTGTACCGCAAACTGTGTATAGAGGCGTAAAGGTGACTTCGCATGCTAAGCCGAAGTCTCCTAGCTTCAGAGTCTTAATTTTTCCACCCTCGACTTCCACCTGCGATTGACATGTCACTTACTTGGCACAAAAATTATAAAAAAAGCTTACCAACAGGTTCTCAGGCTTAACGTCTCTGTGGACTACGTTAAGGTTGTGCAGGTACGCTAGAGCAGATGCTAGATGTGTTACCATGAGGGCGGCTTGCTCCTCCGAGAACTTCTGGGCCACTGTGATGGCATCGAACAAGTCACCACCTGAACAAAAAATGCCGGGTTACAGTTTCATATGGCTGATGAGCAATTGTGTTTCCTTAATTTTTATAATAAGCTACGCACTCAGGATTCTTGTTGAGCGACAAATTTACTTGACATATTTCTTAGCAAAACTTTCTGACAGAACACATCAAAATTTAACGGCTATTTTAATGCACTTGGGATATTATTGTTGATTATTTTTTAAACAGTCCTATCAGCCAATAGTAATGAGAATTACACTGACTATTTTCTAGTAGTTGATTACAGCGACTATTTTTTCACAAACTAATCACGCCGAATTAGCACTCATCTTTGTTGCTATTAAGAAATCCCACTCGTGGACTCCATACACTCGTAAGATTTCTTAATAGTAACAAAAATTCGTGAATCTAATTAAAATTATCACCACTTTTGTAATTACTGTTGAATATTTGGTCCTTCCGCCAGAATTTATAGATGAATTAAATAGTCTACTATGTACAGGGTGAGCGAAACTCGATGTCTCAGCTCTATGACGGGTTGAATATTACCGTGATGGGGATTTATTATATGAAACAAGAAACATTATGTGGTATGGGATGAGGTGATTCTGGTTATTACTGCATGGTTATGTTTTTCTAGAGCTTATTCCTATTGTTTTAAGTTTTTATCATCTCCATAAAACGCTGACTTACTAGAGATTACATAATTTACTAGTCGAGTACCCGGGTCGTGAAAATATACCCGGGTTGACTACTACCTGGGTACCCGCCGACATCCCTAGTACTTACTCTTCAGTTTGTTTTAAGGTTCTTGTTTGAACTATAACACTAATCTTTAAAAGTTAAGTGCTATAAATTGTTAAAAATGTGTCAAATTATGACTTTATTCAGAATAATTTTTAAATATCTATGAGAATATGTAAAATAAATACTACATTCAAACTTTAAGCGACTATTCAAACTATGCTTTATTTTTAAACTACGAATTTCATACATTTATTACACAAAAAAATTAAACATTTTCGAAATGACGATTTTCTGGTGTTATCAATGAATTTTTTTTTAAAACTCAAAAGTCTTTTGCAGCCAGACAAAATACAACTTTGACATTAAAAACCGAGTTGCTATTTTCACAATTCGTTTTATGGATTTTCCCATATAAAATTTTCAGCCATTTTATATTGTAATTTAACCATTAAAAATGATTCTTAATTTTTCTGCCATTTTAACTTTGTTCTAATACAAAATGATCTTGTATGCAATCTATAAGGCTTTTAGCAATCAATATATATTTATTTTATGTACGTTGATTCCATTAATGTAATCAGAAATAAATGTATTATTATTATTAGGATATAATATGATAAAATAAGCTTACCTTTGACAAGCTCACAAACTAAATACAACATGCTCTTCGTGTCCTGTTCTGCTACAAGGCTCATGATATTGGGATGGCTTAACTTTCTAAGAATTCGTACTTCATTTTCTACCATATCTTCCTGCAATAATAAAAACTGTTATAAAATGAATCACACGAAATTGAAGCATTTCACTATTGTTACTCAGAAATAACAGTGACCAATTAAAACATAATGAATCATTTTTAAAATGTGTTCTCTGAACCAGTTTGCTAATTAATGACATATACTAGTAAAGAATCTTTATTTTCTGATAACTGCTAACTAATACACAATAAAACTATTATTAAACATACTACAAAAGTATAGAACAATTAAGAGACAATTAATCTCGCATACCTTTCCTTTACATTTCGACTTATCGATAATTTTCAGGGCATAGTCCTCATTACTAGTTTTATCTGTACACAATCTAACAACTGCAAAGTTCCCATCACCGATCATCCTTCCCACGCTGTACTTCTGCCGCAGCGACACCGGCAGGATGATATTATTGTCTTTACTTAATTTAACTAATAAATTCTCATCAGATTCGTATGTCCTATTCAGCTCCTTCTTAGGCATCTTCGGCTTTGGACCAACACTGAAACAGCAAAGCCATCATCGTGCCTCTCATTCACCGCGCCAAACTTACCCGTTTCTGAGTCCCGGTGTCTTCTTGTACGACTGGATCGCCTTGCTCTCCTCGAATTCGAGCTCAAAGTCGTCCTGTGAGTACCGTTCGTTGCCATAGACGAAGAACACGTCCTCGGAGGAAAAGAACTGAGGTAGGAACGTCACTGGCTGCCCGGAGAGCGTGAACACCTTCCTAGCGGCCCCCGAGTCCAGCTGGGCTGCCTCGGTCAGGGCAATTAGAACCTGATCCATGCTGGAGGCGTTGCGCTTGTTGAGCAACAGGCGCAGCACCTGGATTTTACGTTTAATTAGTTTTAGATATTTTAAGAGCAGCGAAAATGAGATTCAGAACGATTTTTGGGACTGTAAAACGGGTTTTTGTATTTACTATTGCTTTTATCAATAATTACTAGATTTTTATTTTCTAAATCTGGTTTTATGTTGTTTGGAGGGTCAAGTGTTTTATTAATACAATATTGCTACTTTTAATATAAATATGTTAGAAAATTCATTACATGCAAGAAAAATTCTAAATAGTGCTGCTTTGACAGGTTTTAGACAAATTGTACATAACCTACAAGATGTTCAAAAGACCCCAGAATCTTAGTTGACCATCAAACTTTGCACATGTACAAGAAACAAATAAAATATCCTATAAGTGACCATGAAAAAATTGGTATAAAGTTCTACTGGGATTACTACAATAAAAGACAAAACACTTATTTGCAATTTGAGTAAGTTTAAAATACACAAAATCAGAAGGGAGTTAATGAGACACAACTGGAAATAAATCTCAACAAATCCAAATGTTTTATATAAAAACTTACGCAAACTAAAGAAAAAGGTATACAATAGAGAGAAAGCAATGGACATATGAGGAAATGAAAGCACAAAAAAAAAGAAATAGACTATATAAAATTTCCACATTTACAAAGTATATTTTGAAATGTATAAAAAACAACAAAACCAAGTCGTTACATTACTGTGTAGAAAAGGGAAGAAATACTACGAGACATAGAAGAAAATGTAGCAGTCTATAGAAATAATCAATAAAGGCAAAACACTGTTGATTACTCTTGTCTAAATATTGGACAAGATGACGGAAATATTGAAAACCCATTAAATAATTTCTTGTACACAGAGTATTTATGACATTGTGGTGAGTATAGAGAATTTAATGAAATAAATATTTAAGGTGGACCACAGTTTTCATACAAATTTAAAAAATATTAAATAAATTATAAGAAACAATAGCAAATCTCAAGAATAAATCATCTCGTGACAAACCTTTTCCTGTATAACTTCTAAAAAATTTATTTAACCCTCCGGTTGACGGGCTGGGTCTGTGAGGCCCAGGCAAATATGTTTTTGTTGTATTTTTTAAAATAATTTTTTTAATTTCTTTAGCTTTTTGGTTCCTTCCTAACTTTAATAAAGACATGTTTTCCTTAATTTGTCTTAATTTAATCATCTGTCGTTTGGCAGCCAGAAGGGCTTTGGGCCTGTCAGACCCAACCCGTGTATTCGTGTAAGTTTTTTTCCTACAATTTATTTTTTAGTATTTCGTAAAGGGACTAATTTTGTGCTGTTTTTAGGCATAAAACATTCTTAGGGCCTTCCCCTAGTTTCTAAGTATTCACGCAGATTCTGTTACATACCGGTAAGTCCCTAAATTTCAATTGTTTTATCGGTTCTGGGTGTTTTGCATGTTAGCAAACTTTTAGCTCGAGTTTAGGGGATTTACCTTTCTTACTCTAAATAGTTTATCTCCTGGAAGGAAATCCCCGTTCTTTATGAACTTGGTTCGTACTATATAAAGCAAGACAAGGGATTGTTTTGGTTTAGTCTCTATTGGAAGTGCAACTGAAAGTTAGCCGTGTTTTCCATTCAATATTTTGTGTGTCAAATTTATGTACACTCATTTTATATTTTTGTTACACTTATTCAGCCATATACTTTACAAATAATTGTATGTTATTGTCTTTTCTGTTTTTTCAATTTATAATTTCTTTTGAAAACTTGCATTACATGTAACTTTTTTTTAATAAATGGGAACTCCCAAGTTAATGTTTTTTTTCACAATTATTTTTACTCTTAGCAGTGCAAAATAGACCAGGTTAACAAATGCATGCCAGAAACTGGGCATATTAATGCGTTATTAGGGGAAAAGAAATAAAACACAGTTTGGGTCTGAGAGACCCAACCCGTCGAATGGTGTGATTCTGAATCCACCCGTCAACCGGAGGGTTAATATCATATATACATCTCTTGAAACAAAAATAGTATCAACTGAGTTAACCATTTCAAAGAAAGTAGTAGAATTCAGGCTGATAAACTTAATTACAGTGGTTAAAAAAGTGTTAGAAATTTTAGTGCATGAACTAAGCAGGTACCTACATGGAAGAAAATAAAATAATTTATGAGGGACAATCGAGATTTAGAAGTGAACATTCTTGGGAAAGTACTTGCCAGTTTGTGCTGTATATGTGGAAAAAAGAAACTAATGAGCCAAATATTATTGTAAGTGTTTTTGTAGATTTAAAACTAGTGTACAAAACCACTGATCGTGAAGTGTTGACAAATATATGTGGGGTATTATATGGAGTAGGGCACACACCCCTTAATTGGCTAACAAATTATCTAAACAGATTTCAAATAACAAAAGTAGGGTATAAACTGTCAGAGAAAGTAGAAATAAAGTACGGAGTTCCACTAGGGAGTGTAGTGGGCCATCTCCCTCTCCTCTTGATACTTTATATAAATGACATTAAAAAATGCCTCTACAATAGCTTCATTTGTAGGCCGATGTTACTATTTTATCTGCATCAGGAACCACCTTTGAAGAGGTGGTTGAATCTACAAATAGTGAACTGAACAACTTAAAAAAACTGGCTTAGATTTAAAAAACTGAAGCCAAATCCAACCAAAACAAAGTGCATGGTTCTTGGTACATGTCATAACTGCAAACTGTTTGAAGGACACGACATATAGTTTTCAACGCAATAATCTATCCTCACTTCACATATTGTATGTCTTTGTTAATATATTGCAATCAATAAGATATATATAGTATAAAAATTTTACAAATGTTTCAGATGATTAAAGATGTGTAGGTACAGTTGAGGAATCAATATAGTTTACATCATGCAATCATTCTTCTTTTTTGCTCATCGTTTAAATAATTTCGAGGTACTGTAAGTGAACTGAAGTACTCTTTAATTTTTTTTACACTTGACGTATCAAACTAAATTTATTGCAAATTTACTGATTTTTTAAAAACTTACAATGAAAAACTTAAGTGTAAACTGTTTTGATTCCCCGATTGTACATATATAAACAGATTTCATAAACTGTAAAGCTAGCTAGCAAGCTTTTACACCAATCTGTAGCAGCTCCACCTATTTTTAAATACCACATTAAACACACTGCAGTGTAGAAACCTAAACTTTTTTAATATAGCTATTCTAAAAAGTATATACACTTGCAGTCGGCCATTTTAGCAATTTGGAAAGCTCACCTTAAGACATTTTCATAAAAAAAAATTAAACTCAATTGTTTACATCCTGTATATCATTATGAATTTATAAACAGCTCATTTCATTTCCCTATTTATAACACTTAAAATATAATTGCAACTTCCTACATGATGTTTTCAAAACAAACACATTTGTTATATCAATACTGGCGCAAACATACCTTCCTAGGTTTAATGCCATTGCGAATCAGCGTAACAATTCGTGGTCGAACACAGTCTGGAGGGGAGATTCGAACAGCAGCGGCAGGTACAGTCATGAACTTGGTGTTTGAAATTCGCCTACTCTTAACCACTTCTGGTTTAGAATAGTCGATTTTTTTGAACAGTTCCCCTTTGCCACTGCACACATACTCCTTACCATCTTCCAACTCGTCAAGGCAGGAAACCTACGATTCAGCCTTTAATAGATGCAGCTTCAATGCGAGATAAAACATACTTTACGGCCATCCATGGAGTAAATGGTTCGAACCCCGCTAGGAAGAGTGACGCTCTTCATTAGAATATTGGTCAGCTCGGCTGTAAGGCTGTCGAAAGACCGGTAGCGTTCCGAGGCGACCGGAACGACGACACCGCTGAAGTATTTATTGCCATTGTGGTAAAAGCGTATGCGCTTAGCTTTCTGCGTCCGTGATGTCGAGGAGGGCCTGCTGCTTTTGTTTAAGCTTATATCTTCTAACCCATTGTCTATAATTTCGTCCAAGTCAGAAACGAGGCTGTTGCAACTGGTAGATGACACACTGCGACTGCCAATAATATTGTTAACCTTTGACATACTTCCTACAGGTTATAGTTGTTAATCATCACTTGCTCCTTGCAGCGCTCTACATACACCGAACAGGCTGGCGACATACACGGCATTAATTTCATAAAATGTCCAGAATAACAGGAACCGCCTTTGTAGAATCACCAGCTGTCAAGTAAAACGGTTTTCTTGGTTGCGAAACACAAAAAGCTCGGTATTTAAATTGAAAATCAGTCAGTTGTTGCAGCTAACAGAAAAGTTATTTGTGGGACACTAAAAACCGCCACTATTATTCAGAACTAACTGTTTATCCGCAAAAAAAGGTATTAACCTCTTTTCGGCTAGTAGGAGGGATAACTTTACATCACAGAGCTACCAATCCATTGTACCAATCTCTACGTATGTTTTTGGCAGAAAATAGTCAACTATTGGCAGCACTGATTCCAAAACTATATACAGAATGAGTCATAAAGAAGATAAAAATTAATTGTTAATCTATTGATATTAGGACTTTTAAAATCTCAAACAGTAAGTTTTAAATTATAATTTTGTTTTAAGTAATGCAAAAAACACCCTAATGTCTAAAGACAACTTTTTACACCGCTAATGCACCATCTTGTCGTATCATTTGAAATTACGATGGTGCAGTGCTGGCAATAGTCTCAAGTAGAGACCCTAGTCTCAAGCAGAAATATGGTTACAGTTACAGTGAATTTATCATATTTTCCCAAAAATTGCTCAATTTGGTAATAAATTGAATAATTACATTTTTTTATGGAATTCTAATGGAATGTGGGATGCTTTATTTGAATTTAATTTTCTTGAAGTCATTTTACTAATTTATTTATTTATTAACATAGCGAATAAGCTTTTGGTAAAAATTCGGTACACGGTCCAGTCTAGTGCGCATGAGCAAAAATGTAACAGTGAACATAAAAATGTAACGTTGAACAAACACTCTCTTGTATTTTTTCTATAAAAAAAATTACCAAGACCTAACAACTAACATAAACCATTAACCTGGACGACCGCCGAGAGCGCAACAACATTTGCTTTAAACATTACGAGACGATAGCGGCAAGCGGCACCCACAACATTTTGACGTACACGCTGATCGAACTATAAACTTACTTCGCTCGCAGCGGATGCGCAAGCGCAATATACCGGACCATGCACCGAATTTCACCCAAGCTTTTTTTTATCACAATGAATGTTTTTTATATTTTTAAATTAAAATTCAAACATTTAAATTTATTTTAGTAAAAAAAACTGGTTAATTAATTTTTATTAGAAATTGAAAAAGAAAAACAAAAACGTTAATTAATAAACTAAGATCGATAATTTTTAGTTCAAAAGATTTCACCATAGAAAATATATGTCGTCGAAGTTGGCTGAAAGTGTTCATTGTACGCATACTGCAAAACATACCTAACCTTGCTTTTGTAATTATATTTGAAAACATTCAAATTCAAACGTTGATAAGTAACTTTAATAAACAATAAGCTTACAATTAATAATAATAATCAAATAAATGTAATAAATGGTAATGTTTTTAAATCTAATTAGAAAAATAAAGTTAATAGTATTTTATCGGTTGCAGGATATTAATGCCTTGTTTACATATACAAAAGTAGGCTGGTAACTAAATCATAACTGATCTGTACGGCAATAGTCCATTACCGTACATGGCAACCATAACCACACAGCAACCGATAAACTATTGAACAAATCACGGATGTTATGAATCATAACAGCCTCAGATGTTTTAAAATCCTCGCTCTGCGAGCTCGGATTTCAATACATCTGCGGCAGTTATGATACTCATAACATTCCTAGATATGTTAATAGCTATAACATTATTAGCTTGGTAAGAGGGTTTTTACTGGCGAATAGCAGGATATGACTGGCCAGCCGCAAGCCGCAGCCAGTAAAACCTGTTACCTTGGGTGTATTGTTGAATATTTTATTTGTTCCTCATGCACTTGTAAATAACTAGAAATTTACTATTTATTCAAAATGTCAAACTGAAATAGTATATTGTCTAACTAGTGCTGAAAGTTGGATATTTCACACGAATGCGATAGTTGAGCCACGAGCCGAAGGCAAGTGGCTCATTCGCAGAAGTGTGAAATATCCAATCAGCACGTGTTATACACTATACTTTTCCGACGACCATCTACTTAATATTTGATTCTTTATAATATAAACCAAATTAACCACTTTTAACCGCAAAATGAAACAATTATTCTTTAAACATCAACTTAAGTTGTCATACTATTTCTGTGACATTAGCTTACTAGATTTTTGAACCGGCTTGTTTCGTGACTTGCTACGGAAGACCATGTCGCACTAGTGTTACAAGACGGAAAACGCAAGCTCCACGTGACCTTTTCAGGTGACCTGTGCAATGTGTCACTTTCAGTAACGCCAAGCCATTCCATTTTTGGCATTTTTCGTAGTGGTCGTCGGAAAAGCAACTAAATTCATCGATATGACACATACTAAGGAAGACAACTCTGGCTTTGCACGCTATCATGTATCTATGAGCACGCTTGTAAAACTGACAGTTAACTTGTAAAGATTTTCCAAGTTAGTAACTTGTTAAAATAAACTTTCTTGATTAATACAGTGACTTGTTAAATTGATGTTTACAAGTGAGGAACAAATAAATATGTTTTCCCGCTGTCGATCATGTAAGTCAGTGATACAGCCTTAGTAACAAAACGTGTAAGTCGGCGATTATATTTGTTTGCTGCTTTCCCTTGACGACGGAACTTAATATTATTATTAAGTTCCTAGGATAATAATTAACAACGCAAGATGTAGACTTAAACGTTTTGTTTATAATTGCTAGTGTTTATGTGACATGTGACACTCATAGGTAACACGCCTTACAAAAATTAAATCCTGGTGACAGGTAGGGTTGCCAACACTGTCACTTTGACCCGAAGACTTCGGGTTTGGCAATCATTCTTCGGGCTTCGAGTTTTCAATAAAATCCTTCGGGTTTACTAAATGTTCATACAGAGATTGCAAAAATTATTACTTCTATTTAAAAGCTCCAGAGCAGGTCATTGGTAAAAAGTGGCGAGAGACAAAAAATGCAATTTTAGAAAATATTTTCAATTTTTTTCTGAAAAATATAGTTTTTTAATAGTTTACATAATTTCCAAGATAGATTTTTAAAATTTTATTTATTGGAATGTAAATAATAGTTTTGTTCCTTATTCCTACGATCTACAAAGGCCGAAATTTATGCTATGTGAACGGGCTAGCTGCATCCCTCACCGATGTTTATTTTCATGCTTGAATGTAGAAGCCAAGTTGTATTTCCTACGTTCTATTATTAGAGCTACAATTGTATTTTATGTAAGCAAATGTTCACAAAGTCGGTCCTGCGGTGGATGTGATTATTATAATTTTAGTTTTCGCGAGTGCAGCAAAAAACACGCTGTACACGGGATATGAGGATCTTCAACTCATGCAAATTTAATAAAGAAGACGGCGTTCGCACGCAGCCGCTTCTGAGAGCTGCATGGGTTTGTTCGACACGAAAGTATACTAGTATAGTACGTGAATTTTCCCAGGGCAATATAAGTTAAATTTAAGCGGTCTGAAAGAGTGTGGCAGCCAGCGTTTACTGCAGGGTTAAACTGCAGCGAACCAGCTTTTATAAATTCCGAAAACAATTTGCTAGTGTACAAGTAAGTACACCCATTGTGCTATACTTAATGGCTCATTTGAAGCGTCAATTTTGCGAGGCCCAACTCAACTGTTCTTTCGAGACCTGCATGCAATCGGGGGTTCCCAGCATCATGTCCGCCAGGAGCGAGTAATGCAATCGAAGTTGGTCGTTTTCAAGGGTATGCAGTAGCCAGTTCCAGGTGAAATGTTTTAGGTTGGCGTGATAAGGTTGTGTGTAACTTCAAGTTTTTGCAAACGCTGATGAATAAATTTTATTAAACAATAATGTGTGTGTAGCTCGCACTTCAATTTAAAAAAAGCCGGAGTCAAATAAGTATCGGCTTCAGGCAATTTTAACGTTATTTTTGATGATGTTTTACGTTGTTTAAGTTTGCAACATGCCTACGAGTATCTTCAAGGTCGTTTTAAAATTTAATTCTATTTTCTTTTATTTATTTTGTGTTTGTGTGTTTTCTTTGTGTTTTTATGTGTTTATTTGCTTTTGACGTCAATAAATGATGTAAACAAATCGACTTTTCTTGTCTATTGTTTTAAGTTAAGTTTCAGTCCTATCAGCACTACTAGGGGAACCACACTCCTGTTTTGGCCGATAATGATCTTTCATAAGCCACACTAACTGAGAAATTAAGAGAGTTTAATGTTACCTGAGCTAGCTAAGAGATAAAAAGGGTAAATAATTATTTAAATACTAAGAAGTGCGAGACGTCTTGTTCAAATTTAATGTGTAAAAAATCAGTATTTCATACGCTACTTAAAAAGTATACATTTATTTTTGGAATTATACATTTATAAATTAAGAAACCATATCACCTTAATCTTTTTATTAATTTTATCCCCTACTCCCCCCCCCCCCCCCCAATATTTTCTTCGGGTCAGCATCAACTCAATGATGGTAATCCTAGTGACAGGTGACAAATCAAACAATTTTTTAAAAAGTCTAGGAAAATGTCGATAAGCAGCGGGAAAAATATAGTAAGATAATTTTGAATGTATCGTCTATTAACATTCCTTGCTACTTAAATAGCTATTTGAGGTATGTTCAGAATGAAAATGTTCAGCCAACTTCGACGTCAATTTAAAAATAATATACCCGTTATAACTATTATTTGCCTTTTCATACCGTTACCCGTTAAGGCTACATATGTAATTACAACACACCAAATAAAATAACATAAACAACAAATTAATTACATATTACACTTAGATGTAAATTTTTCCTTGCCCAATTTGTCTATCTTCTCCCCTAACTCAAAGTCAATGACTCTGCTAGTAACTTGTCCATTAACCAATGCTTTCTGGGCCTGCCTCTTTTCTTCTTTACAATGATCTTGCTTGCCATACCTATTCTTAGTTGTTCTTTCTTTCACATCTTTACTAGGTGACCAAACCACTTTAATTATTGACGTTTAATGTCTTCCAATAGAGATTCTATTTCTAGCTATTCTTTTACTCTTATTTCCAATTTGTTTTCTACTTGTTTTGCTGGTGTCCAGCTTGCACTTCCAATGTTAATATGGTTTTAAAAGTAGTTTTGTATAAAACACTGCTGGAGCCTGTGGTTCGAAAATATCACAAATTCGTTAAAACCCCTCACCACAAATATATTTAACAACTGCTAAATACGTATTTCGACAGCCACGCTGTCATCATCGGTAGCTAAGAAAACTTACACGCAAACTTAATCGCAAATGGAAGTGCTCACTTCCATTTGCGATTTGGTCGCGAACACGTCGCCTTTTCGCTGTGTAAGTTTTCTTAGCTACCGATGATGACAGCGTGGCTGTCGAAATACGTATTTAGCAGTTGTTAAATATATTTGTGGTGAGGGGTTTTAACGAATTTGTGGTAGTTTTGTAGATTTATCGTTGTTTTCTTGGATATTTCTTTTTTCTTTGCAAATGCATTGTTTAAGAAGTAATACAATTTTGCTGCACTTTCCAGTCATTTTTATTCCGCCTCGATTTTTCCATTTTTCTGTTTTTTTACTCCTAAATATTTATATGTATCCACTGGATCAACCTTCCACCGATTTCATTTTACTGTTGTGTCCGTGACTTCTTTCACTATCACCATCACTATCACTTTAGTCTTCTCCACGTTTATTCTAAAGTTCTTAGCCAGTAGTGCTTTCGACCATAAATTTAAATTGTATTGTAAATCTTGTTTATATTTGGCGTAAACGACTAAGTCGTCTGCATATACATTTTCCCCTATTTCTACGATGTTCATGTTCGTATATCCCACTTTTAACTTCTTTACTTTCCTTTTTATATCATCCATCACTAAGGACTCCTATATATATAAAGGTTTTTCACTGCTAACACTGCATCCCCACGCCTAACCTCCATCTTTGTCTACCTAAAAAGTCTTCTTCTTCTAGCTTTCTTTGTTGTAAGGCTGGTCTCATCCCTTCATTCCAAGACCTTCTTGGGCGCTCTGTTTTTTTCCTTCCAGGTGGTTTTCATTCAAAAATTCTACAGGGCATCTTTGATGGAGTACGTGACCGAACCATCTGAATCCTCTTTGTTCTACTCTGTCTACTATTGGCTGCTTTACATCCATCCTTCTTCTCACCTCTTCATTCTACAGCATTTAATCGTCTCCTCAAGTCTCAATTTAGCGTTCATACTTCGCTACCATGATTCAAAACCGATTCTACCATAGTTCTTCTGTGATATCTGCCTAACCACCATATTGTATTAAGTGCTCCTATTACCTTTCGACTAATCTCTATTCTCTGTTGAATCCCCTCTGTACCTAATCCATATTTAGTTACTGAGGACTTCTCCTTTACCATTTAATCCTTTTCTTTGTAGACTGTTCCACGCACTTTTCCTCGAGATACTGTGGAATGATATTTTGAAAGTCTATGAAGGTCACAAATATCATGTCTTTAGTAGTTTTTAATCAGTTGTTTTATGGTAAATATGTAGTCTTGAACGCGTCTTCTTTTTCTGAACTCGCATTGTGAGTCTTCTAACTATAGTTTCGTTATCTTCGCTAATCTACCCCCTAGGATCCTTTCATATACCTACCTTTGCTGTTGTCATGTCATGGTAATTTCTCTATAATTCGAGTAATCTCTTATGTTCCATTTTTTGTTGGTTGTCATTAGTATCCTTATCTCCCAGTCTTCTGGTATTATTCCATCTTTCCATACTTTACTTAGTAGTTTAGCTATTATTTCCAAACCTTTTATTCCTAAGTTCTTTACCACATCTGCAGTAAGTTATTCCCTCATGTCATTCTGCTTTTTCTCTTTTCAACAATTTTACTCTTTCAACAACTTCCTCTATTTTTATGTCACAGTTTTCGCTCTGTTTATTATTTCCTGCTTTATCTATTTCTATTATTACGTTTGCTTTATCTATTCTTAATATTCCCACTATTCTTTCTTCTTTGGTTTTTATATGTTTAATTATAAGGAAAGGATTTCAAGACCTTATAAAATAGTTTTTCTTCAAACGGCAGTAAAATGTGGCATTATACTCCTGGATTGATTATGCTAAACTGTCACTTTATTGCCATGCTGCAGATAATATTATCTGCCGCTGACGACTTTATCTGCCGCTCGTCAGCGGCAGATAATAATATCTGCTGCTGACGAGATAGAGTAATTTTCTTCGGATTTTCTTATAAACGTTTGAAGAAAAAATGCTATATGTTATTCGGAGCAAAAGTATCGTTATGTGGCTCGGCTGTACTTATCTGCCTCGCAAACTCGCCAGATAAACCGTCCAGCCACGCCACATAAAATATAACTTTTGCTCCTAATAACATAATATACTATTTTGGGTTCCAGCACTGTTAAACTCCATCTTTTCTCTATTCTGCGTGTGACTTTTGTTTTAGTGGTTTTACCACAATCTTGACTTTATGCCGTTGTTCTTTGTACTTATATTTTTCTCTTATTTTGCTTGCCAGGTATTCTTTCCATCTCTATTTCTTTTTGTTTTTATATCCTTTTTTATTTATTCATTTCGCCGTCTTGTTTATTTTCTATACTCACTGATTTTAGTAAATGCACATACTTCTCTTGGGATATTTATTATAGTTCCTTTAATACATTTCTATAGTTCTTTTCTCATTCTCACTGTTTTGTTTCTTTGTACGTACTTTCCTGTTGTAATCCCATTTTTTATATTACGTAATTATCTGAATATATTTCTGAGCCCCTTTTCACTCTTGTGTCCTTTACTTCTTTCCTATAATTTATATTTATTATAAATGGGGCTTCGCGCGCTATTGCGCGGTCTATCCTATTCAATTTACCACCATTTTTAGGCCTATAACGTTGGCCCATTCCGTTCTGTTACACACCCCGCCCCTGCCTCCTCCTGCCGTCCACCTGACCAAAGATGGGGGCTCTCGGGCCTCCGCCCCGGTCGCGAAATCGAGGCGACGGCGAAATGCATGCAAACGCAAATGGGGGACATCGCGTCTGCAATTGTCGTGACACACACGTCTGGATCGTACTCCTTTATTATATTGATTATGTAGTCTATTTATAAAGCATGATCAAAAATTATTTTCATCTAGTATGGCTATGGAATAGTTTCTAATTTATGAATGCAACTATGTTTATACTTAAATGTCAAACTTGACATTTGACTTATAGTTGCATTCATAAATTAGGAACTATTCCACAGCAGCCATACTAGATGAAAATAATTTTTGGTCATGCTATAAATCGCTCGCCCCGGCTGCATTTTGGCACAATGCACCACGTTTCAGTCAATGGAAGATATTCTAGCTCTCTGATTGGTTGTGACCAAACAGCGGTGCATTTTGGCAATCTAAACTGAAACGTGGTGCATTTTGCCGCGCTCTTCGCCGCGTGAAATGCCCATGCGATGCTGTCAAGTAAAACTCCTGTCCTGTATCTATATGCGTGGTGCATTAATTTGTTCATTTCTGTGTAGTGTTCCTTAGTAGTTTTTCCTCATTATAATGCAACAAACTTTGCCGTATAAGGGGCCTGAGACATTTAAATATTCTATTAAAGACACACAACATGAAAACTCTTTACGCTGAAGTGAAAACCATTAAACAATGTGATAAGCTAACATCAACAAATGATTGATAGCACGACGAACGAAACCGGAGTCCACTCGTCTTTTATGCAAGTGTGTATCTAAATTTAGAAAATCACATATTGACTGTTTTTTAACCGACTTAAAAAAAGAAATAGTTTATGAATTCCATTCGTATACCTACTTTTTTTTAATTTAGTTGCTCCTACAGGTATTCTAAAATGTGTGTGGTTAATTCATATCTACCTCTTTGAGAAAGACGAGAGAGACTATACATTATTTGTAATTATATAATTTTTTCAACAAATTTTGAGATAGCAGTGACGGATATATATAGATTTTTATTTTTATTATACTGTTGCGTGCTTTTTAACTTGAATAAATAGCGCTAAATCAACATTTCTCTAAAAAAAAGATTACATGTGCCATCATACATCCTATAAGAAAAAAAACAATATGGATTGAAAGCTAAACAATTTCTGTTTATATTGTTATTAAATTAACCACGAAAATAACTAAAACCAGGCATCAGCATATTAAGGTATTTCATTTCGGATTTTTACTTCATTTTACGATTCAGGAAGTATTGGATTCACCCCAAACATTCTAAATTGAGTTTTCAACAGGTCTTCACGTTTTAGAGTCCCCTGAACTCAAAAAACATGTTTTTGTTCATTGGTCTGTCTGAGTGTCTGTCTGCGTGTGTGTCTGTCTGTCTGTGTGGCGTCTATCTGTCTGTCTGTCTGTGAACAGAATATCCCAAAAACGAAAGGAGGTATGGCGTTGAAACTTCCTACATAAGTTTTGTGTACTATCTAGATACGACAGCAAGCTTTTGAAGAAAATCGCATAACCGAAAGTATGCTGTTCACTCTTGTAATTTTTCAGTTTTTTTCCGATTTTTTCAAACATGGTTCTAATGATTTTTTCAAACTTTACGTTTTTGCTACATTTTTAATGTTACAGTTACAGTTAGTGTCGCACGAGCTGTGATTATTGCCTTTATAATAACTAAGACACAGACAGCATTTCTAGTTGTCAAAAAAGTTGTTGGAAATATTGCCTACGGTGGAAAAGGTGTGCCAAAATTATGTATAACTGACAATAGTGACGCAGAGGCAAAGGCCAAACTGCTACTATGTAGTTTTTACAATGCACAAGGTGTATGGAGATGGCTTTGGGAAAAAAAATCGAAATTTTGAAAGATGATTGTCCATTACTCTACCAATATTTTCAAAATATGTATATTAATCGCTTCATCGGTGGTAACAGCAGATAATACGTTTAAAATTGCTCTTGCTGATATAGTTGCCAATAAATATGCTCACTGGTTAAATTATATAACTGATTACTGAAATCGTCGTAAAAGTTGGTGCCTCAACACAAGGGAACCAGGCGAATAACTTTTCCAAAATAAGTGTCCGATTGTATAAAGATATAGTTTTAAGAAAATGCAAAGCTTACAATGTTGTGGCTTTTGTTGATTTTTTATCCACCGTTATGGAGCAATATTACATCAGACGGTTTCGAAATTTTACAAATGGTCATTGTGATAATTTCCTTACAACACAAATTAAGAAAGCTGCATATCTCTCCAAAGAAGTGGTAGTAAAGAATGGCGAATATTGCTTTAAAGCGCCAAGCGAAAAAACTAATGAACTGTATGACATAGATCTTAAGAATAGTATTGCTCTTGTAAAATTGAAAAACTAGGAAGTTTGTGCTAACATCAATCAGGGGTTTATTCTTTTCTTTATATACATAAAGCTACTGCTAATGATCGATATAACATTGCAGTACTAGCGTTAGGCGAAAAAGCTAACTACAAAGAATGTTATGCTCCAATAACGAAAAACTCCAATAACAATAATACGAATATGCACGACTTGCATGAAGAAGGTGCAGTTAATATATATCGCAACGCTCAAGCAATGATGATGACAACTTTATTATAGATGAAAATGTAATTGAGACAGAAATACAGAAGGTGCTGATGATAGCAATTTTTTTAAACTAATTGCAATGTTTAAAACGAAACATCAAAATTTTGGGTCAAATCAGTTAATTACCAACAGATGCCTGAAACGTTCGGAAAATATAAAGCAAAGAGGAAGGTGGGGTACCTATTTAAGTACTTTTGGTACCAAAGCACATTAAGACAAAGATCTGGAGTAGCAATACGTGTTTACTGTCCAACCTACAGCAATAGCTAGAAGAAAAACTGGTGTCACGAGGTGGAGCAGAAGGTTACTATGCGAACGTCAACCATGAAGCGACAACGAGTCACGTAATACTACAAAATAGAGCGACAATTGACTTATAACGTACGAAGAAATATGCAGAAAACCAATGCTAAATCGCATGGAGCAAGTCATTAATATTTTATTAAACATATGCCTATGTTATAGTATCTACCTAAGTGTATAATATTTGGTTTTAGGATATATTTTTTAGTATATTGCCACGCATTCAACTTGGATATGCAATTGCAATGTTATCCCATAAAATATATAAAAAAGTGAAATTTTCTAATACCTATTTTATCACGAACGGTTGTTTATTTAGTGCGTATTCAAATACAGCATAATGTACTTTTTTGAAGTCGGTTAATATCTGAATGTCTTACACTTTATATTGTAAAGCTGACTAAGCCCGGGCAAAATGCACCAAGTTTCAGTTTGGATTGACAAAATGCACCGCCGTTCGCTCACAACCAATCAGAGAGCTAGAATATATTTCATTGACCGAAACGTGGTGCATTGTGCCAAAATGCGCCCCGGCTATCTAAATTTCAACTAAGAATGCAGTAGATGGCGCTCTGAACTCAAACTCACTTTTACACTAGGAAAGTATAAGTTTGCGTGACTGCTGGTGTTTCTTTACAATAATTTCGTCCTGTATAATTCAAATAAAGTTTCTTTTCTCCACTATTTATCAGTTTTCCTTTTATATTTTAGAATTTATACCGAATGTCAAATTGACAATTTTGAAAATATATTTTTAGACGACCACGTATGAAAGTAACATTATCGCGACAGCAGCCTACTACAGAAAGTTGACAATTTCATACACTAGCACGATATTATATCGTGCTAGTCATATCGTAACGGCACAAAGTTATTCACATCACGGCCTGCTTAATTGTGTGACAAACGTCACTTTGACGTTTGTCACACTGTCACACAATTAAGCTGACCGTGATTCAAATAATACAGACGCTTTTGCTTTATTCGTTGTTCTGCTTCCAACAAGCTCTAATTTTTTATAATTGTACCAATAATAATATAACGATCAATTTTGCAAACGAAATAAAAACAATTCTTAAAAATAGAATTTACTTTGAGTGGTCGTCTAAAAAATAGTGTTCATAACTCGCCCGAAAGTGCAAATATCTGTGCTCATGTTTTAGATCCACTCGGGCTTCGCTTCGCTACGCCCTCGTTTGTCTAATCAACACTCGCACGATATTTGCTACTTTCGACGCTTGTCATGAAAATAACTATTGGTTTTCAAATGTTGTAATGATGTTTTTGTTTCGATCAATCATGGATGCAGTTATGATTACTACTTACTTCCAAGTACTGCATGTTTGTTTGAAATTTAGTATAGTATACTTATGTATGTCCTATGGCCGCAGAAAATAGTTATTATTAAGTTGTTTAGAATACAAACATCCATTAATCTTGTTTCGTTGTTATTTCTGATGTTTTCGCCATGTAGATACTCCTGTGTTTTTTCAGTTAGCTGTTTTTACCTACTCTTCCGTTTAGGTCTCCTATTATTAGCAATCTTTCCCTGACCTTTTTAATTGCTTCTGCGATTGATTCCAGAAGTCATTATTTTACTGCACCGTTCTCATCAGGTACGTATACGTACCACTATTACTAAAGTTTTAGTTTGCTTGTGCAGATCTATTTTAATCTTCAGCATTCTGCCTTATGGTTCATTTTTTGTATGTACAGTTGTGTACAAAAATGTTTTGTGCAGATATAATTGTAAGTTATTGGTGGTTGTGTTATTACTCAACAAATGCTCACACTGTATTATTGAGTAGGTAGATCTAGATCTATACTTTCAATATATTTGTATGTAGACTTTTTTTAACTTTGTGAAATTAAATTATATTCACAAAGCACACATGCTGTACAACACTTTAATGAACACGGCGGTACTTTACCTTCTCCCTTTTCATTATATACCCACTCTATTTCTAGCTTGGTATCTGCTCTGAACTGCACTGTATATCACGTTGTGGCCTCCTTCTAATTCTACCTTCCCCCCCTTTTAAATTTCTGTTATGCCAAGAATAGCCAATCCTGCTTTCCAAAATTTCTGGTGTAACTCCTTTTCCTTCGCCGATATGCTTATGATGTTCGATATGTCTGTTCTCCAGGTTTCTTCTTTCTTCCTTTTCTCATCTTGTTTGTTATCTCTTCTGTCACATTTTTGTTTCTTTAAAATATTTTATGCGTTTTCGTGTACATTTCCTTTGCTGATGCTATCCTCTTGCGTTCATTCAGTCTAGTACTTAGATTTTGGACCATTCTCAATTGTCATTGTGTTTATCTTTTCTAATTTTCCAGTATTATATTGTCATTTCCATACTACTCCGTCAATTACGACTCTTATAACAAAGTTTAACTTTTTTACCATTACCTTTAACCAGCTTGTCTCCTTATTTGCTTGTTTTTCGCTTTCTTTTATAGAGGTCATCATTTGTGCATATTTTATCTGTGGTGATTTTTCCAAGCTTTGATTTGTTTTTCATCATTTTCTCTTTATCACTTCCATTCCAATTTTACCTATTTCCAAGTAGCCTATAACGAAATTTTCTATTTCTGGTATTCATCTGTTTGCGTCAGTGGTGTCCATTTTCAATACGTTTATAACCATTTTTTTCTCTTTTCTTTTTCCATCCCTTCTAAATTGCTTCTAATATCCATCTCTTTTTGTATTTCTTCGTTTTCTCTCTTGATAATATGTTTTTAAGTTGGCATTTACCTATTGGATTTTTATCATTTCCTCATTGTATTTTTTGTTCGTTTTTTACTTGTCGTACTTCTTTTTAACTTGTTGCATTATTTTTAATAATCTGTAATTTTCTTTAGTGGTTTTTTTAGCGATCTTTGCGTTTTCTATTTTTCTAAAACTTCTTTTCCTTGTTCCTCGCTTCTTCTTTTTCTTCCATCGTCCATCAAATAATTCTCACTTCTCCTGTTATGTATAGCACCAGTCATACTATCACCTGCGGGATGTGCTGCCTATTTTAGTTCCCACGAACAGGGCGCTGGGCTTCAGACGGTACAGTTAATTTATCCTTTATCTAATAGACGTGTCTGTCTGGGACGCAGTTTTGTCTGTCCGGGACGCTGTTTCAGCAGCCAAACCGTAAGAGATAGAGCAAAAAGTTATGAAAGTTATATGTTTGGAATGGTCATGTCAGGCCAGGAACCGAATTTCAGTCACGTGACACTTCCGGTTTTCGAGAAATCACAAAAAAAGCCGTTTTTCAAATAGAACGCGTATTAACCCTTTCCAGCCCAATGATTCCATTTGGCAACATCACCTTGAAAATTACATTTACAGGTAGCTATAATGTAGTTAATATAGAACTTTCTAAAAATGTGTTTACAGATGTTATCACAAGAGGGCAGTATATGTACAATATTGAAATTATTTTAATTTTACGTTTTAGAATGAATCACCAAACATCATAAGCGTCATTAGTTGCATTGGTGGATGAAGTAATTTTGTGTTGTAGTAAAACTGTGTTCAGAGTATTTTCAGAAGCAAAACAAAAATATACAGAGGTAAACAAAGATCATAATTACATTATAAACAATTTACATAGATCTTTATCAATTTATATCAAGAGATATTTAGATAAAATACCAATGATTCCATTTGGCATCAATGGGAATTAGTGACCTCAAAATCTCTAAAAGCATATTACTTGGCCAGTAACTTGAAAGGTCTACAATAATGATAATTTTATTTAGTTTAGATGTCGTTATCTAGAAGAAAAGAAAAAATAAGGATTGAGAAGTTAACAGATCAAGAAGTTATAGAACTTTTAGAGAATTCTGACATAGAAGTAGAACTATCGGATGAAGAATGGGAGCAGGAAGTACTAAATTCAGAATATCGTGAAGAACTGGAGGAAATGCTGCCTTTTCCAGGAACATCCTCATCGCTTGTGGAGGACATCACCGATCAAGTGGAAGCAGAGGACATTGTCGATAGAGTGGAATATGAAGACAACTACGTTCCTGATGAAGAAAATTTACTTATTGCGAGCAATAAAAAAAAAACACCTAATGATAAAAATAGAAAACTTAATTGGGAAATTAAAGATATTGATGAGGTTGATATTACATATTCTGGCCAATTTTCTGATCCTCCTTTAGAATATCCTTCCCCCCTTGAATATTTTAAAATGTTTGTGACTGATGATATTTTAGAAAATTTATCTCATCAAACAAACCTATACTCTGTTAAAAAAAAAGGCACTTCGATAAATACGAACAAATACGAAATAGAACAATTTCTAGGAATCCACATACTCAGTGGAATCGTTAGAATGCCTTCTTATAGGATGTATTGGGCAGAAGAAACGAGATTCAAGCCAATCGCAGATGTAATGTCTAGAAACCGTTTTGATAACCTTAGAGCTGCAGTACATGTAAATGATAATACAAATATGTTGGCTCGCGATGATCCAAATTATGATAAACTTTTTAAGGTTAGGCCTTTTATCGATGCTGTGCAACAAAATATGAAAAAAGTTGAACCAGAGGAATACAATAGTGTAGATGAAATTATTATTCCTTTCAAAGGGCATTCTAGTTTGAAACAATACATAAAAAATAAGCCACACAGGTGGGGCATAAAAGTGTTTGCTCGTGCTGGAGCTAGCGGTATATTGTACGATTTTGAAGTTTATATCGGTAAAGGGACAGTCAAGAAAGAAACTGCTTTGGGAATCAGTGGAGACATAGTTCTAAGACTCATCAAAAATTTGCCCCCAAATCAAAACTTTAAATTATTCACGGATAATTGGTTCACGTCCTACAATTTGTTAGTAAATCTGAAAGATAATGGATATTTAGCCACAGGTACAGTACGTATTGCTCGTTTGCCTGGTTGTACGCTGTTGCCAGATAAAGAACTTGGAAAAAAAAGGAAGAGGGTCTTTTGATGTTCGCACAGAAACCACCAAAAACGTAACTGTTATAAAATGGAATGATAGTAAATGTGTACATACGGTATCAACTTATAAAGGACAACATCCTCTTGATACCGTAAAACGTTGGTGTGTTAAAACGAAGCAATATATCGAAGTTCAACGGCCCGCCATAATAAAAGAGTACAATACTTTTATGGGAGGCGTTGATCTCCATGATATGCTAGTAGAACTGTACCGCATAAAAATTCGTGCAAAACGCTTTTACCTAAGAATTATTTTTCACCTAATTGATGTCAGCGAGGTGAACGCTTGGTTACTCTATCGACGACACTGCAGCATACAAAACGAAAAGCACAAAACCTTGCTGCAGTTTAGAACCGAGGTGTCACATGCTTTGCTGAAGGCTGGAAAAAGCTTAGAAAAAAAACGAGGTCGACCATCACGGGAAACTTCCAGGGAAAATTCTCCACAACCCTTCAGAAAGAGATGCGTTACAGGACCAAGACCTGTAAATGATGTCAGGTTTGATGGAATAGCTCATTGGCCCCAACATTCCGACAATAAACAGCGTTGTAAGCTCTGCATCAAAGCTTATTCCCGTGTAAAATGCAGAAAATGTGAAATCTTTTTGTGTTTTAATAAAAATAATGATTGTTTTTACGATTTTCATGTTAAACATTAAGAATAACTGTACGGTAATGTTCATAATTCACATAATAAATTAGTTCAAAATATTAATGGTTTTGACACCCATCCCTTCCCACTGATGCCAAATGGCATCATGTCTGAAAAAAATAGAAAAAAACAAAATAAATTAAAATTGTTGCACACACGTGTTAAAGAAGCCCCCCTAAATCACAATTACATAACAGAAATTTTTTTCACCGTAACAAAAAAAGTTAGGCTGGAAAGGGTTAAATAAAAACTGTTTCAGCAGCCAAACGGAGCTGCGACCCTCTGCGCCTTCAAACGTCGATCGGTTAGGCAACCACTTTGACAGCTTCCAGGTCTGGGTACAGTTTTTATTTAATACGCGTTCTATTTGAAAAACGGTCTTTTTTGTTTTTTTAAATGATACATTTGTCTCACTGGACTGCTAGTCTCTTAATAATAATGCAAGGTTACAATGTATTTAGTTAATTACTAGGTTAACCTTGTTATCTGTAGTTTTATTTTATATCACAATGCTTTCCTGTTTTCTTCCCGACTGTCTTCTCAAAAATGATAGAATAATTCACTCGAAAAAACCTCAAAATTTGGTTTTGTTTTCAACATCAAAATCATGAGTGCTTAACTCTTTTCGGAAAAAAATTTTATTTTATGAGCATGGGTTGCTTAACAATTAAACGAGACGAAATTGACGAAAATACACAAGCGAGTAGCGCGAGGGTTCTTTTCTTAAAAACATGGTCGACTTTAACTGTCTTCCAGCAATCCATGCGAATAAAAAAAATTTTGCTGGACAAGAGTTTTCTACGAATGATCTTTGATTGAAGAATTAAATAATATTAAGGTATACGTCAAATTTTACATATGTCAAAATGACAAACAATGGCGTAGTTGCAAAAGAAGTACCGTGCTTTTCTTTTCAATGAAATAATCTACATCTTTATATATATAATTCTTCTGTACGTGTGTATGTGACTGAACTCCTCCTAAACGGCTGGACCGATTTTGATGAAATTTTTTGTGTGTGTTTGAGTGGGTCCCTGGATGGTTTAGATTCACAATTGGATCCGGTAGGTGGCGCTGCAGTCGGGTTCTAGGAGTTTTTAATTTTTTTTTGACAAATTTCTCTTTTTAAATTTTTTAAAGATTTCTCGCATATCAGAACATATAACCCCAAAATTTCACCCCCCCCCCCACCGCCTTCCAATATTTTTTAAAATGAAAAAAAATCGAAAAAACCTTTGCTGAACGTGCCAATAGCAAGCAAACCAACGTTCGGACAGGACAACGTCTATCGGGTCCCCCAAAATGTCACCCCCCCCCTCCCATCGCCCACCAATATTTTGATATCGTAAGGTCTATTAGAGATGACGTAAGGCCCATGTGGTTGAGCTCCACAATACACCTGCATATTATACGTATAAAACGTTTGTGAGTCACAGAGGGCGTAAATTTTCAATCCATACTTGGCCGGCTTTTGAGCCATACCTTTATATATATAATTCTTCTGTACGTGTGTATGTCACTGAACTCCTCCTAAACGGCTGGACCAATTTTGATGAAATTTTTTGAGTGTGTTTGAGTGGGTCCCTGGATGGTTTAGATTCACAATTGGATCCGGTAGGTGGCGCTGCAGTCGGGTTCTAGGAATTAAAAAAAATTTTTTTTACAATTTTTTTTTTGAATTTTTTAAAGATTTCTCGCATATCATAACATATAACCCCAAAATTTCACCCTCCCCACCGCCCCCAATATTTTTTAAAATGAAAAAAATCGAAAATTAGAAAATCGAAAAAACCTTTGCTGAACCTGCTAATAGCAGGCAAACCAACTATCGGGCAGGACAACGTCTGTCGGGTCCCCCCGGGGGGGGGGGGGGTAAAATTTTGGGGTTATATGTTCTGATATGCGAGTAATCTTAAAACAAATTTCAAAAAATCGTCAAAAAATAAAAAAGAAATTCCTAGAACCCGGTAGACGGGTTCTAGGAATTTAAAAAAAAATTTTTTGACAAATTTCTTTTTTTAATTTTTTTTAAGATATCTCGCATATCAGAACATATAACCCTAAAATTTCACCCCCCAACAACCCTCAATATTTTTTAAAATAAAGAAAATCAAAAATTCGAAAATCGAAAAAACCTTTGCTGAACCTGATAATAGCAGGCAAACCAACGTTCGGGCAGGACAACGTCTGTCGGGCCCCCCATAATTTCACCCCCCCCGCCCCGCAATATTTTTAAAAATGAAAATCTTTATATACTGGCTGTTTCCTAAAAAACGCCGCAACCCATAACTCCGTTGTTTTAAATTTTAGACCCAATAAACTATATATATTCTTAAATGGCAAGACAAGAGCTACCTTCTGACATCACCCGTTCGTAAATATCTTTCAACTGTTTTGAGCCACGATGTTCAACTTTTTTATTTTAAATGGAACACCCTGTATATTTTTACATATTTGGATTCAGAATGAAATTCTGCATGCAGTAGTATGCTTCATTTGTTTTTTGGACTCTTAGAAATGTTTAAAATATTTTTTTAATATTGCATGTAGACAGTCGTACAGTACCATAAAATTTTCAAGTGTGCCGTGGAAAACAATCAGAATGTTGAAATATTTTATTGGAAACAAATTTAAACAAAACTACAAAACGTATCTACAAGTATTGCTCAAACTGACCGCCACCTTGTTGAACACACAACTGACATCTTCTAGTTACTCCATTGGTCGCATTCAATATCAAATTGGGAGGTATTTCGCGACAAGCCTCAGAATTTCACCGTTTTCTGGACGTGTTAGATAAAATATTTCAACATTCTGATTGTTTTCCACAGCACACTTGAAAATTCTATGGTACTGTACGACTGTCTACATGCAATATTAAAAATTATTTTAAACATTTCTAAGTGTCCAAAAAACAAATGAAGCATACTACTGCATGCGAAATTTCATCCTGAATCCAAATATGTAAAAATATACAGGGTGTTCCATTTAAAATAAAAAAGTTGAACATCGTTGCTCAAAACAGTTGAAAGATATTTACGAACGGGTGATGTCAAAAGGTAGCTCTTGTCTTGCCATTTAAGAATATATATAGTTTGTTGGACCTAAAATTTAAAATAACGGAGTTATGGGTTGCGGCGTTTTTTAGGAAACAGCCTGTATATAATTCTTCTGTAGGTACATGTGTATGTGACTGAACTCCTAAACGGCTGGACCGATTTTGATGAATTTTTGTGTGTGTTTGAGTGGGCCCCCTGGATGGTTGATATTCACAATTGGACCCGGTAGATGGGGCTGCAATCGGGTTCTAGAAATTTCTTTTTTATTTTTTGACGATTTTTTGAAATTTGTTTTAAGATTACTCGCATATCAGAACATATAACCCCAAAAGTTTACCCCCCCCCTCCCAATATTTTTTAAAATGAAAAAAATCGAAAATTCGAATATCGAAAAAACGTTTGCTGAACCCGCTAATACCAGGCAAACCAACGTTCGGGCAGGACAACGTCTGTCTGGTCCGCTACCCCTTAGGGGGTGAAATGGGGTAAATAAGGCTAAACAATCGATATGGGTGTTGTTATTGAGGTTTTTTGAGAAGTTGATTGCGAAAATGGCATTTACTCCAAGACGATGGACATGACATAAAATTAAAACTCTATAGTTGTGAAACGGGGTTTCAGATCAAATGTTTTTTGGGCAGAACAACGTTTGCCGGGCCAGCTAGTATATGTATAAAAATGAATCCCTATTTCCCTTGGTCACGCCATAACTTGAGAATGACGAAGTTTTCTAATACTTTGTAGAAGGTTCTTACGGAAAGAAAAATGAAGAAAATTGCGCAGAAAATTGGAAAATTTCAGAAAACTTAACGACTATTTAACCTTCGCGCGTTTGACAGTTCGGTGAGGAAACGGGGCGGGACGGGACGGGACGAGACGGGAAAAAGGACGGTGACGGGGACAAGATGGGATGGGATGACAGAAAATAATTAATCATTATTTAATACACAAATAACGAACCTCGCGCGTACGAAGTCGCGGGTAACAGCTAGTTCCGTTATAAATTATGATTGGTGCATGTGAGCCTCTTCTGATTGTCTACAATATCGGAGGTTAATTATCGGAGTAAATATTTCACCTTGATATATCACTTTATTTTATACCTTAGAAAATACAAGTAAAAAACTCATTAAAAAATTGTAACAAGGAGTACACGAGTATAATAGTATATTATGATACTAGTGTATAAGTACGTCTTTAAAGCACGTGCGGCGAGTTTAACAGCACAACGCAAAGCGGAGTGCTTTTAACGTCCCTAGTGCTTTAATGGCTCTTATACACGTTCATCATACTCTATTTTTTTCTACGATCGTAACAAAAATACAAAAACATAGTTCGATGAAAGTTTTTCCGTCACATTGTGTTAGATATTCTAGGTTATGTTGACATTCAAATTTAAAGCAAAGTGTGTTTTAATATAGTATTAAACACGCCACCAATGGCAACGTGCAAAAAAGACGTAATTCGGGCGCTAATATTAAGAGTGCTGCAAATGTAACTTTTGACACTAGAAACTGTGCAAAAGTTGTCATTCGTAGAAAAAATGAGTGAATACGTTTTAGTAGAATCACATGTTATAAATGAGCAATAAAACGTATAGCCCAGTCTACGGAGGAAATATAAAAAAATAAATAAATCGGAAAGTTTTAAAATTTTGTGGGGATGGTTATTTGGGTGTACTATTGACTATTCAACACTATAACATATAAGCCAATCACATTGCAGACATTTGCTTTTTTCAACCAATAACAGCAGTATATCACTGAATATTGGGCACCATGCAAAATATTCACAAAACAATGTACGTACTCAAAAACTAAATAGCCTTGTTGGGAAATATCGCTTAGCAACGATGTTCTGTCCTTAGCGGTATCGCTAGGTTACGTAAAACTAAACACCAACAAACTGTGTGAACAAAGTTTGGCTTGCGTTCAAAATTTTAAAACGTGTTTTGGAAGTATTCTGCTGAATTTATGAGGATGAATATTAATTGTTGGATTATTTTTCAATAAAGTTCATCGTTATGTATTAATATTGTTAAATAGTCGTCCAAATACCACTCGAAGTGGATATATTTTTTTTAAATATTTTGCCATTTCCATAGAAATTATTGCAAATTTCACCCAACAAAATCACACTTAAATGTCACTCGCCTTCGGCTCGTGACATTTTTCATATGATTTTGTTTCGTGAAATTTAAACGCAATAATTTACATGGAAACGGCAAAATATTTGTCAAAATATATCCACTACTTGTGGTATTACCCTTGAATATATAAAAAGTTCCGAAAAATTCAAGGTGAGCCGGAGACGTCATCTTGGAAGTACACTTAAAAGAAAAATTGACAATTGTATGGCTTGTTAAAACAAATACAGGATATTTCTGAATTCCTTCCCCATGGGAAAGGTGGTTAAAATAGGCGTTAAACATAAACTAAACCCAAAAATGCAAACAGGGCCGGTGTACGGCTCTTCGGTATCGAGATATTCCAGTTTTTCATAATAAACTTTTTCACAATTTTCACAACATTTGAATAATATATTAAATGAATGGTTTCTTTTTATGATGTATGTAAATCCTGATTAAAAATTATCACAATATCTTTTTAATGTTAGTATTTAATTTATTTAACAAAATAACAACAAACAAAACAGCACAATTGTTACAATAAATGGCAAATGTGCGTCCACCAGCTTCCATGCATAACCGTGCCCATCGAATTAAATTTTCCTGAACTCTCTGAAACATGTTTGGAGTTATTTCCTATATGGCATCAGCAATTCTTTGTTCAAGTTCTTCCTAGGTATTTACTGGCTTAGTAAACTTTATTCTTCACATAGTTCCACAAAAACAATTCAAATGATTCAAATTGGTAGAACTTGGGCGGCACAGGACCTTCACGCCTATCCAGCGATTTGGAACATGTAAGTGTAACCACTCCCGAACATTAGCGGCAAAATGTGGTGGTACACCATCTAATTACAACCATAAAATTTCCAATTCATTCAATGGTAAATTTTCTAATTGCTCTTCTAAATCTTCATTTAAGAATTCCAAACAATTGTCACCTCGAATTATGTTTGGAAGCAAAACTGGCCCTAATACCCATTATTCAAAATACCAGCCCAAACATCAGTTAAAAATCTATGTTCTTTTCCAAGGTAGTGCACGTGTGATTTTTCAGCTGCCCAATGATAGACGTTCTGAATATTAACACATTCGTTTCTACTAAAAAAAACATTTATCCGTTCAGAAAAATTTTAAAGTAAAATTTGGGTCCCAATCATTTTGATTTATTAGCCACTGACAAGAGTTCAACCTTCTTTGGTAAATACCCTCATGCCGATGCATATCAGCATATTCTTCAGAAGTGTATTCTATTATAACCAACGAAGAACAATAAAAAACTTAAACTGCAATATTTCCACTTTTGTGAAACTTATAAATTTAAAAATTGTTAAGTGTTCATGATTTTTGTATGTGGAATGAAAAGACTTCAGTGTTGACAAAATGAGATGTACGAAATTCATTCTATGTTTAGTTAATGTAAATTTTAAGTAAATTTTATTTATGTATTCATGTTTCTGGGAGAGTGTTCAATGTAGGTACCTACCTAATTAACAAAAACTGTTTGATATTCACTCATAAATAAATAAAAATCAAAAGTAACATTCGTGGATTATTTCTGCGTTATTATGCCATTTCTGTTTGCATTGTTAGACTCAATTTTAAGTCTACTTTGACCACTTTTTCTGTGGGGACGGAATTTTGAAACACCCTGTATAACATGTGATTCAAAAACTTTTTTCCTGACAGACCAGAAAAAAGGTGAGTTACGTGTTTGACTAAAACAGACTAAACTTGGTACATTAAAACCTAAACCAAGAAGAGAAAACATAGAATGTTCCTTCACTAGACACTGGAAACAATCTCAATGGCCTTCGCGAAGGAGAAAAGGGAAAATACGTGAGCAAAAGTCTGTGATTTAACAGTTGATTTAGTATATATTTAATATACTTATAACCGTTATTATTAGCTGAAAGTTATGTAAACATTACTGTACAGTCACATGCCAGAAATTTTAAATGTAAGTGGTTGTGGTAGCTAAGATGGTGGTACGTCCAAAATAAACAAAATTCTCGTGTGCACTTAGAAGAAGACATTAAGAAATTAAACATAGATTTAGAGCAATGTAGTAAAACATACAACAACGAGGTACTAATTAGAAACCTAAATTACAAAAAAGTTCGGAAACTGAAACGAGTAACGAAATGTTTAGAATAAACTAATTTGGTAAATCGGGTTTTTAAAAAAGATCAAATTCAAGATATAAAACGAAAATCTACAAACTCTATGAAGTGAAGTAACAACAGTAAAGAATGCGTTAAAATAAAAATTTGTAAAATGTTATGCAGTTTCGTGAGACGTTTCATATGATTTTGGTTTGGTCGCGATTGATTGAGGGGTTGCAGCAAAAAGTAAAAAATAATAAAAATGGTTCAGTAAAAGTAGTACTTCGGGAGATTGTGCCGTAGTAAAAGTAAAATATATAACAAAATACAGTTGTAAATATGTGGCAATGCACAATGCAGTGGGAAGGTATGGAATAGTAATTTACGTCACAAGGCCGGAAGATTACTTATTCTTATTCAAGTACGAGTTTAGATGTTTACGGTCGAGGCGAGGAACGAGCCGAGTCTGGAATTTCTAAACGAGTATTTTAATAATATTTTACGGCAGTGTATCGTACAATGTTTTATGTCATACTGTTTTATATTATCGTCCTAATGACTTTAATCATATTAATCCTTTATATAATAAAGGAGAACGATCCAGACGTGTGTGTCCGTCACAATTGCAGACGCGATGTCCCTGATTGATATGAATGCGGGTTAGAGTAGCAGCGGCATTTGCATTGGAGAGCGGTGCAGCTCCGAGGACCCCCTTGGAGAGGGGCGGAGGCTCGAGGGCTCTTGGAGAGGGGCAAAGCCCCGAAGGCCCCGTTGGAGAGGGTCGGCGCCCCGAGGGCCCCTTCAAAGAGGGGCGGAGCCCCTAGAACCCCTTCGGAGAGGGGCGGAGCCCCGAGGGCCCCCTTGGAGAGGAGCGGTGCCCCGATGCCTCTTTGAAGAGGGGCGGAGCCCCGAGGGCTTCCTTGGAAAGAGGCGGAGCCCCGAGGCCTCCTTGGAGAGGGGCGGAATCTCGAGGGCCCCCTTGGAGAGGGGCTGTTTTATAATAAACGTGTTATGAAAATTTATGAAATTTTTTGTAAAAAAAGACAAGAGGCCGGAAAGCCTTGCCTAGCAACACTTTTTGGCGTTTTGATGTAATGTTCCACTTTCCGGACTCAAATTAATGACGCAAAGTCGTATTTTCCGGACAGTATGAAATAAAGTAATTTTAAGTGTATTATTTATATATCTATTGTTTTATTAGCATTGTGATGATTTAAGTACTGTAGGTTTATTAAATAACATTTATAATTTCTTATTGATAAGACATCGTCTGCCAAATTTGGTGTAAATTTGGATAGGTATGTTACCATTCCAAGGAGTCTTTGTAGTTCTTTGACGTTTGTTGGCGTTTTCAACCTGTCAATTGCTTCGACTTTCTATGGATTTGGTAGTATTCCATCTACGGTTAACAGATGACCCAAAAATCTGATTTCTGTTTTGGCAAATTGGCATTTTTCTTTATTTAATTTTAATTCTTTATTATTTGATCTTCTAATGACCTTATTTGTTATTTAATCTAGTTCTTTTTTTGTTGCTGCATGTATTAGTACGTCGTCCATTGAACATTCAACTCCCAATGTATTCCCGATTATTTTACATATTATTTGTTGATAAATTTCAGGTGCTAAGGCAAGTCCAAATGGGATTCTTAAGCATTTGTAGCGTCCCCATGGTGTTGCAAAAGTAAGATATTTGGCTGTCCTGTCTGTGACTTTAATTTGCCAGAATCTTTTCCTACAGTCTAATACTGTAAACCACTTTGAACCATCAATCCTTGTTGTTGTCTCTTCAATTGTTTGCAATGCGTAATGCCTTCGTTTTAAGTTTTTGTTTATTTCCGGGGGATCTATGCAGATTCGCAACTTACCCTTTTGCATTACTATGACCAAGTAAAACAATTTTTTGGCTCCGCTTAATTGTTTCGCCAGTTATCCAATTATTTCAGGCCTAACTTGTACATTTTTATTTGAATTATAAATCCTTTGCATTTCGAATTGTTAAATTTTCCAAAGCAGCTTATTTTGTACCTGGATCGAGTTCCTTTCGTTCGCGCGATGCCCTTTTGACCCGCGCTATCTGTTATCACAGGCCGTTGTAATGCGAGCTTTCTTTTGCAAACGAATTTTTCGTCCGAGGCACTGGCTGTTCTCGCTTGGGCCCGCCGTCACCGGCGCGGCTAAGGTTTGTTTGTTTAAGTCAAATTACGTGCGCTCAACCAATTTTTATGAGCATTGTGTTTCTAAGGGCTGATTATGACCAGGTACGATGGCGCTTTTCTGTTTTGTTATTCTCGTATTAATTGTATTCTCTTAGCTCTTAAATAATAGTTTAAACCGAATAATTTAATCTGGGGCGCAAGACCGCCGCTCTGCTTTGATTTTCGACACCGGCTAATGTCTAGCCTAACTGCTGCATTCTGGGAAGTGATTCTGCTTCGATTGCGGGCCCATTCAAGGTGCTGTGACCATTTAGTATAGCAACCCCTGACTAGTTTTTTCCCGTCAACAATTAGTGGGTGCTGGAAATTCCAGGTTAGTGCCGCCCTTGGTGGTAATTACTGTATTGAAAGCAGATGGTTTCCCCGGCCTGCAAGTTAATTTTTGATCGGCTATTCCACGATTATTCGACGTCAAATTATATTCGATACCTGGAATTTGCATTCCAAAACCATCAATTGTTAAAATTTGCATCTACGCTTACCATTATTATCAACCTGTAAAGCTCAATTTCATATATGCTTTTGTTTTTTTAATATTTAACCTTTTATGCATATATTTAATTATGATTAATATTAAAGCTACGCTTTTGGTGTGTAATTGAAACTTTTGTAAAAGGAGCACTCACTCCTTTTGAACTCAATAGCCTGAGCAGGAAGGTTTAATGATATGACAGAGATAAGCGTATCCCTTGATTAAATTTGAGGTCACAATTCATTTATTAACCCGAAAGGGGTTTTTGATCTTTGTGCGTGTCGTCACCTTCAGTTATTTGCACATTTTTTTATTATCACATTGGTTATGACCGAATTATTTTAACTATTCATTATCGAATTACAATTATCCAATCTACAAGACTATTTTTTAATTATTAAATAAACGCTAGTCACTTGTAGTTTATCCTTTATTATTTGAAATCATTTGATTTCTGGCGCCCATTTCCTTTTTTGAAGACATTCCAGGGTACACAGCTGATGATTAGAATCCACGACCATATCGCCGAAATTGAGTTAGCTCGGCCATCGCGGTAAGTGAAGATTTTTCAGAGCTTCCGTGTTGTACAAACTATAGGGGGGTTGATCTGCGAGTTTTCTTACTACCATTGCTTAATTTTAATTAATTAACCGCAGGTCAGCTTCTTTATTGTTTCACATTGGAGACACTGCTGGAGTTTTTATTTATTTATTTATTTATTTGAAAGTTAGGGAACTAAACAGGACAGATGCCCCAAAAAAAGTTCCACAAAGTGACATAAAATATGGAAAAAATTACAAAAAAAATTAATACATTTGATTTAGGAAATACAATAAACAAATACTAGTGTGCTATACTAAACTAAATAAACTAAATACGTTAATTTATACCAACAAAATGTTATAAATTTATCGACAAAAAGCAAAGTGTAATTTCATTGACACGGGCACTGGCCTATGTCAGCAACTGTAAATAAATTTTATTTCGAAATTGTTGTTTTGTTAATGAAAATAAATCTATACTAGGAAAGTGCTTGTTATAAGAGTTCATTAGTCGAGGCATAGTGGAATTTTGCATGGATAAAGTTTTGACAGAATCGACTTTAAAAACCAAGTGCATGCGGGTGTTAACAGGCGGCACATTTAAATTTATTAATTGTAGTATATATGAGCTATCAATAGAATTATGAAGCAATTTATAAAGAAAAAGTGCATCAGTCAAAATTCGGCGTTTTTCGAGAGTAATAAGATTCAAACCAGAGTTTAAATTGTCTTCTGAAATATTTAATTTAAATTTTGAATTTACATATTTCATAAATCGGCGTTGAATTGATTCGATACGGTTTTTATAGACAGCGTATTGTGGATTCCAGATGACACTACAATAATTCAGATTACTATTTACGTACGCGAAATACAGAACCTTGACAGATGCTACATTTTTAAAATCATAAGAAGTTCTCATAAGAAATCCTAACATTTTATAAGCTTTCTCACAAATGTTTTTAATATGATCCTCATAGATTAACTTTCTATCAAAAGTGACCCCTAAGTCTTTTATTTTGTCGACTGTTTTAATAATATTTTTACCAAAAACGTATTGTTTTGATATTCGTGATGCCTTACGAGTAAAAGTGATGTGAAAACACTTATCAAAATTGAGGTACAATTTATTATCGTTGCAGTATTTATACAGGCGGTTCAAATCAAGTTGGATAGCGTGGCAGTCGGCGATGCAACGGATGTCAGAATATAATTTCAAGTCGTCCGCATACATAAGGAACTCGCTATTTTTAAAACAATCTTTGATATCATTAATATAAATAATAAAAAATAAGGGGCCTAAATGACTACCCTGCGCAATTCCCGACGTCAGCAAGATCCTTGACGACTGGAATCCTTTAATTTTTACAATTTGATATCTATTTGTAATGTATGAAATGATCCATTTTAACAGATCACCTATAATTCCAATTTTTTCTAATTTTGCAATGAGAATTGAGTGATTTACTTTGTCAAAGGCCTTGCTGAAATCAGTGTAAATTGCGTCGACCTGAATCCTGCTATCTAGTGCATCAGCCAATCTATGCGAATATGAAACTAGATTAGTTTCTACCGATCGCCCAGCAAAAAATCCATGCTGTTCAGGAATAATACTATTTTTAACTTGGTTGAAAATTAATTTGTGTATTATAGATTCAAAAATTTTTGCTATACAAGACAGAATTGAAATCGGTCGATAGTTCTCAACTTGATTTTTACTACCCGATTTAAAGATAGGTAATATAAACGCGTTTTTCCACTTAGCTGGAAATATACCTTCTTTTAAGGATCTATTATACAATATGGACAGCGGTTCTGCTAACATAAGTGAACATCTCTTTAGTAGAACCGGTGGTAGATTATCCGGGCCCGACCCTTTGTTTTCATCAAGAGAATTTAAACATTCTAAAACCTCTTCCTGCGTAATTGTGCAAATATTGGTAGCAAATGTATCAAAGCGAGATTTGGTATAAGAAGGTTGCAAAGTGCTAGGAACGAAGACCGAGCCAAATTGCTTGGAAAATAATTCACTAATATCTCGGCCGTTCCTTGCTGTTTCATTTCCTCGTGTCATTAAGGCTGGAATACCAGAATTGTTACGTTTACTTCTAGTGTAATGCCAAAAAGATTTTGGATTATCGGACAGGTTAGATTCAACGTTTTTGACATATTTTGAGTAGTCACGAGCAATAGCACGTTTAGAGTTCGAGCGCAAAATGCAAAAGTAATGATAATCCGCGGTGTTTTGATACATTTTCCACCTTTTATGAAATGAATTTTTTTCAACAATAATTTTTTTAGCTGAACATGAGTACCATGACGGATATCGATTACCAGATTTTTTGAAAGGTACATGCTTCTCAATTAAACTATTAATATTATCGTAGAAGTAATCAAGCGACTTCTCTACACTACTGGCTGTAGTTACGGGTGACCAATTTATATGGGCGAGTGCATTATTTATTTCCGAGTATTTAGCTTTACGAAATATGTAGTTTCTTTGTATATTTTCTTTTAAAATGCTATCAATACTGGTTTTTAATAAGAATTCAATTGCTGGATGCTGATTATCCAGTTTAAGTAGAGGAATATGACAGTTTTTTAAGTTATTTATCGATTCGTGGTTGCAAAGAACTAAGTCCAACACCCGATTATTGATATTAGGTCTGTTATTAAATTGAAACAAGCCTGAGTAAGCAGTTGTGTCAAAGAAGTCTCTTGATCTGTTATCTATGTTAGAAGGCGTGAAGTAAGTGCTAACACGGTTGGTCCAATTCACTTTTGTGAAATTAAAATCACCGACCACTAAGAACATATCGTTAGGGTGATTAGCAATTTTGTCACTCAGAGAAGTCGTGAAGGCTGCCAGAGCAAGGTCATCATGCGGTGGAAGATAAACACAACACACATGAAGCCTGTTTGCTTTATGATCGGTTATTGTAACCCACAAGTCCTCGGCGTCGCTGTTCCAGCTAGGTTGAGGAATCACATTTAAATAGTCCTGCGTGGCAATGAGAGCGCCACCGCCTTCTCCTTTGGTTTGTTGATTGGTTCGATGATCCTCATATTGGTCATCCGACCCAATTCTTTCTTGACTTTCGTTCTTATCCCATGTGGAATCCTGCATGCTGGACTTATTGTTAACTTTGGATTTTCAGTTAGGTCTATTTCATACTTGAAGACTTTCAAGCATTCTATGCCTTTAAATATCGAATGCGATTGTATTAGGCCTAAACTTACACAACTATCTTTACCTATAACACTGGTTGAACTTTTTGATCTACTACTTAGGTTCATTACGAGGTTTGGTTTTAATTTTTACCAAACTTTCTCCTAAAACATTAAGAGCATGATTTGAGTACGATACTAGTTATTTTATCTTTGAGGGGTCTATTTGCAGGCCAGCGGCTTGTGCTATGCTTTCCAAGATGACGTTGCATTGAGCTCTGGAATCTAGTTTGAATCTGACCTTCTTGTTCTTCGGTAATGTTAGCGTTTCAAACCAATCTGTAGCTTCATTTTCTGCCTGTATTGCTGAGATATATAAAACATCATCATCGCTGTCGTTTGTACCGTTTTTATTCCTTTACCCTACACATGTTAGTAAAATGGTTTTTCTTGTGACATCTTTTTCATTTTTTCTGATAAGCTGGGCATGATTTTCTTCCATGTTTTGTGCCACGCCGTTTGCATTCATATTCTTGTTTGGTTATGTTCCTTTTACTAGTTGTAGCTTTATTTTTGAATATTACTGCGTCCACTTGAGCTGTTTCATACTGTTCTTTTATCTTACTTAATTGTTTGCGGGCCTGTTTGTTGGCTCTGCAGATGCTTATTGCTTATTCTAGCTGAATATTGGTTTCTTCAAGTAATGTTAATCTTAGAGCATCGCTATGTATACTACAAACTATTCTGTCACATAGTAAGCTGTTTTTTAGGTCACCTTAATCGCTCATACGTTACAGTTACAGTGTGTTTTTCAAACTTACCTTGTATAGTTTTGAAGTTCTTTGCCTCCGCGTTTGTTAAGTTGAACGTGTTGTAAATTACTGCTGCATCCTTTCCTATCGTTGACATGAATATAACACATTGTATTTCTGCGGGTTTCTACATCAGTTTTCTGCATAAATTAAATGGTTCTTAGCATAAACGCTGACCTCATTGCATTAGTAGCCCAGGAATATCAGGCAAAAAAATAGAGTCTTAATTTTTAGTATAAATGTTTTTTAGTGTCCTAAGAGCGTTCCTTTAAAAATCCCCGTCTCTGGGGTGTTGGCGTAGTACTTTTTTGAAGCAAGAAGCATAAGGGGAAACCGCGTGTTTATTAGAAAGAACCACAATCAAGTACCTTATTCATTCATATTACAGAAAAGATTGTTAAGAATGTATAATTATAGCCTATTACAAAACTTCGGAAATATTTGCCTACTTTTCTGAAACCGTACGTGTGAGATTGAACACTGCAAATCCTAATAAACAACTTTTAATAAAAGCACCATGATGTGTCTGAAATTTTACATGGGGCCATAATTTTATATTCTGAACAATATTTCTTAATAATGTTTTGCAGTGTTCAAAACATAAATTAACAAAATATGTTTTTAACTACTGCCAAGGCCTTCTATAGGACGCCGGCACCCCAGAGGCAGGACCTTTTAAAAGGTCGTGCCCTGGAGTACTAAGGAAGATTTGTGCCAAAAATCAAGACATTTTTGTTATGTAGATAGCTATTATGCCTGGGCTACAGATAGTGACATTTGCATGTATAGTACTTCTTTGACATGAATTCGGTTTGAACCATCTACACATTTAAAAAATCATACTTCTATAATAAAGCACAATACTGCACGCCATGTTAAACCAACAAAAGTACCAATGTGTTTACCAACGGCTTACTATTTTCGAGTTTTTGTAAGCAAACTTTCCATTACTTTTAATAGCGATATTATTAGAGAAAACAATTACTTACTATGAAGTTTTATTACTGCCTTTCTGAATGAGCCCAAACGAACGTTTAAACACACCCTTAGAAATCGATTTTCTGAGATCGTCGCATGATGAAAGTTCGGGTGGCATTCGTGGCAGGAAGATCTGCGCGCATCTCACACTAACGTGTGAAACTTTAAATGAGACATGCGCCACGGGCTACTAGTATTAAATAATAAGTTACAGTTGTTATTGCAAATTTAAAGAAATTGCAAACAATTGTAAGTCAAATTTGAATTGTAAGATATTTTTACTACAAGGCATTATTGCTTAAATTAACAGGTGAAACCAGAATCTTTAATTTTAAAATACGTTTGAACAATAAAAGTAAACATGATAGTTACCTTAAATTAAAATGAGTAGTTGGCATCATTAAATTAATGTTTATTATTACACAAAAATCAAGACATTATTTTCTTAAAAAATATTCTAAAATCCTCTAATCCTTTTTTATTTATGTCATAGCACGGTAATTTTTCTGCCCGCTTGATCCAGGCGACAACATTGGGATATTTGTTGTTATCTATGGGTATGGCACAATCTAGAGATGTGATAGATGTGAGAATACTAAAATCCGCAAACGTAATATCATCGCCAGCAACCCATTTATGTCCCTCCAAGAATGTATTAACAAATCCATAGGCCTCGTTTATCTGTTCAATCACATGATTGGGAATAATTTTCTCACGCCTGTCTCGCATGGCTTTCTACAAAATTTTTGCATAACAGATTGCAAAAAAATATTTTTAAAACCTACCACTAGTCCTTTAAGCGGTGCAAACAACACACCAGTATCAAAGTGCAATCTCTGATCAACCACAGCTCGTTTGTAGGGTTCTTTAGGATATAACGACTCGCCCTTACTATACTTTGTAGCTAGGTAAAGTACAATAGCGTGACTGTCCCATATAATTTTTCCATCGTCATCGAGGGTTGGAATTGTGTGTTGGGGATTCATCTAAAAATTGAGCTACGTGCTTGTCACGCCAGATTAGGTTGCAGAATGAACGTACCTTCACAAAATTGGGTTTCAGATGGTCTTTCGCTGCTAGGTTAATTTCGATGTAATCCAGTTTAATGCCCATGTGTTTGGCTGCTAGCATAACGGTCCTGCTCGAAGGGCTGTAGTCTGTTTTGTACAATTTGGGGGCCACTCCTAAATCAGGGCATTAAAATAACGATTACACTGCAGCTCTCTAATCAGTACAGCTGTGTACTATATTTAAGTAGATACTGTTTATCGATGATACCCTTCCAAATGTTACTTAATAATTCAAAAGAAAATGTGACAAAAAAACAATTCGATGGGAAATAGTAATAGTTACATTAATAAGTCTACAGCTAATACTCAATTTCATCACCACTTCGTAATGTATTTTTCCACATTCAAGTAATAAATAAGGTTACAAATGACATTTCTCCTGTTTTACTCCAAGTGCATCTTTACCCGAGCTTACCTGTACGATTACAAACTAGTTAATATGTACAGTTTCCGTTGCGCGTACAAGAAAATAAATTTAAAAGAAGATCGATGATTGAGCGAGCATTGGCGCTGGTTTTTGCGCTGTCTGGAGCGAACACGTGGATAAAAGTGGATACTGTCGCCTCAAGAGCCGAGATCGTAGATTCAGAATTCTCAATACTTAAGAGCAAGAGCCACGAGGAATAGTAAAAGCTCGATATAAGACGCCGCTATAACAGCGGAAGGAGATCACATCGGGCTTTAAGATCCTAGCGCGTTTTTCGGCATTCAGCCTTGAGCAATGGTTAGATGCAGTCTGGGGATGATGGCCAATTGAAGGGCTAAGAGTGTATATGTGGTCGTGAGTTTCTTTATTGAAAGACCGTTTTGACACAGACTGATGCAAAACCTAACCTGCTAACCTCGAATTTGACATACACTTACAGTGCCACCAACATATTATTCATACGTTGCATAACCATGACCATTCAAAAATGTTCGATCATTTCTGAAGGCACTTTATTATCTTTCCACAGAATGTTTTACTGTATTTCATTGATTGTATATAGGGTGTTCCACTTGGCAACCGAAAAATGTTATATAGCTGTACAAAATTAGCAATTTTAAATGCATGCTTTAAGAACGGATTTTAAGATGCTCTTTTTATACACCGTTCAGTAGTTATTTTCCCAGTAGGTAGACATTTTGTTTTTATGTTTAATAAAATTAAAACTCCCTAGAATCTCTTTCTGACACTTTGCTAGAATCAGCTGTTAAGTACAGGAGGCTTACGAAAGTGTCTAATTTGACATTTTAAGGTTAAACATGCAATGTTGGCAGTGCTTTCACATTTTGTTTGCCACTAGGCATAATATTTATGGACATCGGCGTCATGGATACCTATTTGTTAACAAATTGTACTTTATACTAGAGATGGGCGCGTGAGTGATTTTTCGCTCACGTCACGCACGTTTCACGCTGGCTTTAAACAGTCACGTTCACGCACGTTCACGCTCACGTTCACTCACGTTCACGGCGTGACACGCCACTCACGACGTGACACGCAGCTTTTATTTCAAAATTTAAATTCAGATAGAACAGAATGTTCAAATTTAAAACCAATGAAAAAACCCTAAAGAGAACTAAAAATATGTTTTGCACCTGACATAATTTACGTGATATGTTGCAATCAGAATAGTAAAATAAAAACATAAAAAGAAAAAAATGAAAATTTACTACAATAACTTCGACACGGGATAAATACTGATTTCTCGCAAATATATTTCTTGCAGCTGTCTTCAAAGATATAACTTTTAATACTAAAAGCTGTCATTGGAATTGACGTTTCCTTTATTGGTATGAATACAGAAGGGGTACAGCTAGGCAATACTTTTAATTCGTAGGTTTGAAAGTACTTTTACGTACAAGGATCAACATTTTCAGCGTTAAGGGGAGTACACAAAAAAACATTACTTTTAATAGAATAATAATTTTATCTACACAAGTACACAATAAATTGGTTTAAAATTAAAACGTAATCAACATTTTCAGTGTTAAGTCGAGTATTCAAAACAAAATATTAGGTACTTTTCTAAAAATAAGTTCATCTACACATCTACACAATACATTACTGGTTTAATAATAAAACGTAATTAACATTTTCAGCGTTAGCCGAGTATAAAAAACAAACCATTACTTTTATTAGAATAATAAGTTCATCTACACATCTAAGCATTAAAATGTTGATTTAAAAATAATATGTAATCAACATTTTCAGCGTTAAGTCGAATTCTGCGCTCTTCTAAAATTCGCCCAGCTGTAGAAAATACTCTTTCGCTTGTAGCGGAACTTGCCGGTATGTTTAAAATTTCTCAAGTTTTTCAACAGTGGCGTATTTACACTGTTTTTCCAAAATCCTAAAATGTCATCTACATTTTCGAATTTTAATTTAACATACTAATTTAGTTCTGTTTCGACATCATCCTACTTACATGTGCCATCGTCAGAGCTATCTCTAAGTGTAGAAAGATAAGAATCTGATGCTGATGTACCAGTTTTGAGTCGTTTGCTATGTATTTCATCATTATCATCTATAGTTTTATTTGCATTATAATCTTCTCTTTTATGTGAAGGTATGAACTTTAAGGATTTATAATTAGGGTCCAAAAATAAAACCACATAATGTAACTTGTTTGGCACAATTTGTGATTTAATGAATTTAAAAGTTGCTGCACCCTGGAGTTTTTTATTCGTTACAAAATATTTAACGTGAAATTAACGTGAAACGTGAATCACGCCTTGAAAATTTTCACTCACGTTCACTCACGTTCACGCCACGATTTTCAAATATTAGTCACGTTCACGACGTGACACGCCGTGACACGACTGTTTTCACGTCACGCGCCCATCCCTACTTTATACTAAAGCTAATATTCATTCCGCGCAGATCAACAGTGTTTAACCTGCTATCTTGCCTAGACGAGTGGACGACAGCACATGATTGCCGGGTGTCTCTCACTTATAATCTCATAAGAGCATTAATTCATGTTCGGTAATTTTTTAGAGTGCACGGAACAACGTAATCGGGCCTCGCGTACCGCTCGTGCCAATTAATACGTTGTGTCTGCGCACTCTAAAAAATTACCGAACATGAATTAATGCTAGAATGTAGATTCGGCAAGAAAATCGTAGCGACACGGCCATAAAAAGTAAAATTTAAATTTTACTCGAAAATAAAATATTAAGTGATATTAAAAATGTATCCATAGTAAGTTGTTAATATGTTGGTGGCACTGTAAGTCTATGTCAAATTCGAGGTTAGCAGGTTAGGTTTTGCGTCAGTCTGTGTCAAAACTGACGCAAAACCTAACCTGCTAACCTCGAATTTGACATAGACTTACAGTGCCACCAACATATTAACAACAGTAAATGTCAAAAAATTTCCACTTATCACAGTTAGGTTAGTCTACCTACAAAAAATATCCAAGAAATTTTGTTGTTGTCTTGGTTACGGCTCGTGAACTAATTTTTCTATTGGTCATTAATGAGTGTCGTACGATTTTCACATATAATCTCATAAGAGCATTAATTCTTTCCGGAAATTTTTTGAGTGCGTTCCAACAACGTCGTATTAATTTGCCAGAGCGGGACGCGAGGGCAAATTAGGACGTTGTTGGATTGCACGAAGAATGATTTCCGGATATGAATTAATGCTCGAATGCAGATTCGGTAAGAAAATCGTAACGATACAAGCCCTAAAAAGAAGTAATGTCTACCTACAAAAAATTTCCAAGAAATTTTGTTGTTGTCTTGGATACGGCTCGTGAACTAATTTTTCTATTGGTCATTAATGAGTGTCGTACGATTTTCAGCTATAATTTACCAAGAGCAGTGATAATCACCCGCAATAATTTTGACAAATAACAACCCGAAAGTGCTTGCCTAGAAATAACCCGAGGCAAAGCCGAGGGTTATTTCTTAAAGGCAGCGCACTTGAGGGATATTATTTGTCAAAATTATAAGGATTTATCACTGGCCGCGGTGAATTCGGAAAGATAAGTTCTTAAATAAATTAGCCATTTTCTGACAAATTAATTTGACACTTCATTATAATAATATTATGTTGGTGGCACTGTAAGTCTATGTCAAATTTGAGGTTATCAGGTTAGCTTTTGCGTCAGTTTTGACACAGACTGACGGAAAAGCTAACCTGCTAGCCTCGAATTTGACTTAGATTTACAGTGCCACCAACTTGTGATAGGATACTACTGAAATTTAATTAGGTAGTTTCCATAGTGATTGAAAATCACCCTAGGGTCGTTTTCACTTCAAGTGTGGTCTGATTTGTCAAACTGAGTCACGTGATTAAAAATAATCAAATTGGATTGGTCTGCAATATATGTAAGAACTTATCAGTTATAATTTACCAAGGGCAGTGATAATCACCCGCAATGATTTTGACAAATAACAACCCAAAAGTGCTTGCCCAGGCTGTTCATTATCCGCCATGTCGCATAATTCCAGAACTGCTAACTCACAAACACAGACTAACACTCACACAACACACCTGATTGCCAAGCTCTAACTGCAAAACCGATTTAAAAATAATCACATACATTACAACATGTGCAGAGGCAAAGCCTCGGGTTATTTCTTAAAGGCAACGCACTTGAGGGATATTATTTGTCAAAATTATAAGGATTTATCACTGGCCGCGGTGAATTCGGGAAGATAAGTTCTTAAATAAATTAATTTGACACTTCATTATAATAATATGTTGGTGGCACTGTAAGTCTATGTCAAATTCGAGGTTATCAGGTTAGGTTTTGCGTCAGTTTTGGCACAGACTGACGCAAAACCTAACCTGCTAACCTCGAATTTGACTACAGTGCCACCAACTTGTGATAGGATACTACTGAAATTTAATTAGGTAGTTTCCATGGTGATTGAAAATCACCCTAGGGTCGTTTTCACTTCAAGTGTGATCTAATTTGTCAAACTGACTCACGTGATTAAAAATAATCAAATTGGATTGGTCTGCAATATATGTAAGAACTTATCGATGTAATATATTGGATTTTAAGAACGCCTTCGACAGAGTCCCAATTCAACGTCTTATAGCCAAATTTAATCATCTTGGTATTCGTGGCAAGCTGTTGAAATGGATTGAAGACTTTCTAACGAATAGGAAATTCTGTGTAGGATCAGGCAAGTCAAAGTCACAGCCTAAATTAGTAAGGAGTGGAGTACCCCAGGGATCGGTCTTCTCGCCAACCTTATTCACGCTCTTCATGCTCGACTTAAGGAAGGCCATAAAATCTAATGTATTAATAATAATAATAATAATAAAGAACTTTATTGCCAAAAAAAAAATAAATAATACATTCAGATATCAGAATTTAAAAAATTATGTGGCAACGGCGGAGTTCAGATGCAATAAATTACATCTGCTCTTACACTCAACTGACAAAAAATAAGTACGAAAAAAATTGTTTTTAATGGCAAAAGTTCAAAATTGAAAATTAAAAACTAAATTGAATATAATTGTCTGAAATTGAATCCGCGACGCACCCGCCAATATTATGCACTAATATTAAATTAATCAAACATTAAAATTATTTTTACAAAAATATCCTTTATTCCCATTCAAGCACTGTCTTGACGTTCAAAAAAATAAGATGACACGTATCGTTTAAAGGAAGCAATAGAAAGATCTTTGCTACAGGATGGCAAGGAATTATAAATTTTAGCAGCACTATATGAAAAACAATGTTCGAAAAATACAGATCTGTGAAGTGGGATGGTTAATAGCGCTTTATTCCGGATGTTGATATTATGAGTATCAGTTCTAAATGTCAGTCTGTCAGAAAGATAACTTGGTGTTTTGTTAATTAATAATTTATGGACAAAACAGGCCGAGTGCAGAAAGCGACAATTGCCCATATTTCACCATTTAGTCTCGCAGTTTGTGTGAAATATGATCATATTTTCTAATTCCATAAATTAACCTTAAACAAGAGTTTTAAATTCGTTGAACTCTCCTGGCATCAGAACTTTCCAAACAAGGTCCATAAACTAAATCAGCAAAATTAATGTGACAAAACGAAAGCATTGCATAAGGTCTAATGTCTGTTAAGGTACAAGATTTTTAAGTTGCTGAACGCTTTCTGTATGCAATTGCTAATACGAAGATCAAATCTTAAATTAGAGTCTATAGTTAAACCTAAATTACGACCGGAATTTTGTACACCTAAAGCTGTCCCAGCAATGTTAATATTTACTAACGGTATTAAATTATCTCTGTCTTTTGGTTTGCAAAAAAGCATAATAGTAGATTTTATAGGATTGATAAGCAGAGAATGTTGTTCAGATATCGCTATTAAATTTGAGAGATCAGTATTGATTAAATTTTTAGCTTCATTGATGTTGTTGAGATTAAATGGTAAATAGATTTGCGTATCATCGGCATAAAAGTGACAGTTACAATTTTTTACATTATTAATAAAATCTGCAGTATAAATAATATATAATAAAGGACCCAATATAGAACCTTGCGGGACACCTGACTCTACACCTTTCACGTTTGAAATTGAGTTACTTAGCTTAACTAGTTGCATTCTTCGAGTTAAAAAACTTTTCACAAGCTCAATTGCATTATTACCAAAACCAAAATAATGTAGTTTAGATAATAATAGTTCATGGTCAATCATATCGAATGCCTTGGAGTAATCTAAAAGAATCAAGATCGTAGCCAAGTTATTTTCCAAAGCATTAAATAAGTCGTCCGTGATACAAGCAAGAGTAGATACACAGCTGTACCCCTTCCGGAAGCCTGACTGTACAATAGGAAGAATGTTAAAATAGTGGAGATGATTCCGAATTTGCTTTTCCATAATTTTTTCTAATAATTTAGATATTGCGGGAAGAATGCTGATTGGGCGTAAATCCCTAAAGCTAGAAGGAGAGTTGGTTTTGGGAAGAGGAATGACGTGTGCTATTTTCCAACTATCAGGGAAGTAATTAATTTCTAAGCAACAATTGATAATATGAAGTAAATATCTAATTATAAAAGGGCAGCACATTTTTATCATATTGATACTAATGTTATCTGCCCCAACAGAATTTGAGTTAATTGTGCATAAGGAATCCAACACATCATTTTCTGTAACTAGGGAGAAGCCAAGCAAACGAGTAACATTATATTTTAAATTATTTTCATAAAATATTTTTAAATTGGGATCAGGTTGTATTTTCTTTGTAGCAATTTCATCAACAAAAAAATTATTAATAGCGTTAGCGTCACAAAGTGTAGCGGGAATAACACGATTTTTTGGTTGAACATTAAGGTCCAGTTTTTTAAGAGCCGAGACCATATATTATTTTTGTTTTTGGTCAAGATCGATTGTAAATAAGCGCGTTTCTCCCATCTGATAGCACTGGTGGTGAAATTACGTAAAGTTTTGTAATAATCCCAGTTACTATGGTTTTTAGATTTTTTAAATTTTTGAAGAGCTTTGTTACGTAACTTGATGAGTAGTCTGATATTTTCTGTCAGCCAAGGAGCTTCGGGTTTCGTAAATCTAGCAGTGCGAATAGGTGCAAAAGAATTGAACAAATATAATACATTATCACTGAAAAAAGTTACTTTCGAATCAATGTCATTAAGCCGAAACATTGCATCCCACGGTACAGCTTCCAACGCCACGGTGAATGCATCACGATTAAAATTATTAAAATCACTGTACGTTTTAAAATTTACTGCAGTACTAACATGACCGACATTCAGATAACAGTATGTTAAAGAATGATCGGATATTCCATGCATACTCCTCACACCCTTATCACATATAATTTCGGAATTAGATGTAATAATTAGATCGATAAGTGTGGAGGAGGACTTAGTGACTCTAGTTGGTTCATGATTTGTTTAAATCCATAAACTTCAAGTAATTCTAAAAACTTTAAACAGTTTGAATTATTGGTAGACAAGTCGATATTGAAGTCACCCACACATAACAAATCATCACAAAACAGAATCACAGATGCAAAAGAGTCCTCCAATGCATAAAAGAAATCATCATATTCCTTCCAGCGAGCCCTGTAAATAGCACCAAGAGGTAATCGCCTTTTGTTTAAAGTAAATGTTATCCAAAATTGTTCAAAATATGTATTATTTTCTGTATTAATTACGGTAAATACGATATTGTTTTTAATATAGTATGCTAGGCCAGCACCTCGTGATATGCGATCTTTCCTTATCATTTGATATCCATTTAATTTAAAAACGTTATCAGAAATGTTAGGATTTAACCACGTTTCGGACAGAGCAATAATATCATAATCAAACTGGTACACATGATCTCTGAACTCATAAAAACCCGTACCAATCGATTCAATATTGAAGTGTGCAATTTTACGAGCCATGTACGTCTACAAACTCAATTCCAAGACAAAACAAAATACAAACAAAATAAACTACTCAAGTACAGGTCTAAAGAGTAGCTTCAGCACTGCGAAAACATTAAGTATTATAGTGCACCCAGAATGTGTAGTTCAAACAGTGGACAAGCCGCCACTGTGCTAAAATGCTTGGAAATTTTGCAAAGTGGAAAATCGCCACCTTTCGCCAAAACCAAATAGCTCATGAAGGTGCTCGGAACCTTAGCAACAACTTTGCCCCCTTTCAAAATTTCGATATCTGTAGCCGTTCGAAAGTTACAGGCGATCCAGACAGACAGACAGACAGACAGACAGACGGACGGACAAAACGTTCGCATAAGTACGCTGAAGCTACTAACAAGTAGTAAAATTAAAAAGTTAAGATAAGTACAGATAATGCGAGCAATTAGTGTAGGAGCGCTCCTAATCGCAAACTGATCATAAAATTTCTGTATTGTGGCTATAATCTAATAAAAATTAATGTAATAGGATAATTAAATTAAAATACAGTTTAAGGAGCCAAAACTGCATTGTAAAAGCCAAAAGGCACAATTTTCCAGGCCAAGCGACATTAGAATAGTAACATATTTTTTAACTTAAAAATAAATCTTCGTAAAGCGAGTAATTAAAGTCGCTTACAACAAAAGTAAAATAATAAAAAAGGAAAGACAAGCATACGTGTCTAAACTTCGCTGATGATGTCAAATATTTTGCAAATCCTTTAACCAGCTCAGGGCAACTCCAACAAGACCTATACAGAATACAAGAGTGGACCAGGAACTGGTTGATTAACTGAACACCAGATTTCACTTGCCACATGCCTATAGCCGAATAGTGTAGAACGTCGCAGATTCAAGCCCGAAGGCCCAGCCTGTTCATTATCCGCCGTGTCGCATAATTCCAGAACTGCTAACTCACAAACACAGACTAACACTCATACAACACACCTCTAAGATTGCCAAGCTTCAACTGCAAAACTGATTTAAAAATAATCATTTACATTACAACATGTGCAGACCGCACAATTGACGTCGACGGCACTCAGCATGACTACTAAGTCAATGCACATCTTGCGTTGTAGGCATTGATCGTGTTAAATGCCAGCAAGTGTACTATTTTCGTATTGGAGCTAATAATCCTAGGACAGTCTATTACACTGATGGCGTTCCTATTACTACTGTCAGTGAACAAAAAGACCTTGGAATACTACTAAAATGGGAGTCCCATATAACTGGAATTGTCAAAACTGCCAACTCTGTAATCTACATGATAAGGAAAGCATTCCAATATCTTAAACCAGACACATTTGTCAGAATTTACAAAACATCATTAAGCCCTTGTTGGAATACAGTTTTCAGATATGGGATCCTTACTTCTAGAAAGATATTATATTGATAGAGAATGCCCAATGTCGGGCTACTAAACTACCACAAAGATTCAGAAGACTCGAGTACCCACATCGTCTTGAGCTGCTTAAACTCCCAACGCTGCAATGTCAGCAACGTGACGATTTAATTGAAACATTCAAAATATTAAACATTTATTAGGACTTCCCAGAGCTAAAATTCATGTTCAAACTCCAATCAAGACCATTTTACAAGGACACAAGATGCACCTGTTGAGAACCAGACCAGAATTTAATCCTCGACATAACTTCCTGTGTAATCGTGTAGTGAGTGACTGGAACAAATTACCTGAAGAAGTAACTAATGCCACATCCATCAATCAATTTAAAAATAAACTGGACAATCATTTTGCAAGCAATGCTAGCACAAGTAGGCTATAATACAATAACACAACTACCTACAAACATGATAACATAATGCAATACTATGTAATATTATATGTGGATATATCAGCTTAAGCTGCTTTTCTACTACCAATAATAATAATAATAATAATAATAATAATCCTGTATAAATCATATCGTCTACGAACATTGCCAAGAGAACAACATACTCGCAGAACAGCAGAAGGGGTGCAACAAACAAGGAAAAGGATGTAAGGAACAGCTGATAATCGATTCAGTAGTATTAAGTCAAGCTTATAAAACGAAACAGAACATTTACACAACATACATTGATTATCAAAAGGCATTTGATTCTGTTCCACATTCCTGGCTTTTGGAAGTACTTCGTATATACAAAATAAATCCTGCACTGGTCACGTTCTTTCAAGAATGTATGGAGAGATGGAAAACTACAATAATCGTTAAGTCAAAAAATATTAATATTAAAACTAAAATTATTAAGATAAAGAGAGGTATTTTCCAAGGCGACATTTTTAGCCCACTATGGTTTTGCCTAGCTCTAAATCCTCTTTCCAATTTGTTAAATTCGACAAACAGAGGCTATATCAGACATGAATCTAATATCTTATACAAGTTGAGCCATCTGATGTACAGTCGTGTTCATATAAATCTGGGACAATGTTTTTTTCATATGCAGGTTGAGTTAAGAATTGAAGAATATCTCCATGGATTTCCTGCTATCAAAAAGAGTTACATTAAACTTTAACAGGTAATGAAATCTGTAACTCTTTCTGATAAGAGGAAATCCATGGAGATATTCTTCAATTCTTAACTCAACCTGCATGTGAAAAAAACACTGTCCCAGATTTATTTGAACACGACTGTACATGGACGATATTAAATTATACAGCAGTACTTCCAATCATTTAGAACAACTTCTTAAATTAACAGAAACGTTCAGTAAAGATGTAGGTATGAAGTTCGGATTAGAAAAGTGTAAGACGCAAAGAATACATCAAGGTAAAAGGTATGTAGAAGATTACAAGTTAGATAATAATGATGTAATACCGAGTATGTTAGAAAGCGAAACATACAAGTACCTAGGTATTAAACAATCTCAGCTGATAGAAGATAAAAAGGTTAAAGAAGAACTGAAAATCAAATTTATCGAAAGAGTTAAACACATAACTAAATCTAAGCTAAACTCAAAACATATAATAAAAGCTGTAAATACTTACGCTATACCACTGCTAACATACTCGTTTGGTATTATTGGGTGGACAACTACTGAGTTGAAAGATCTTCAGAGAAAAATAAATACACTGTTAACCAATGCCAAGTTTCACCATCCTAGGTCTGCAACCGAAAGACTCACTCTTTCACGTGAGGAAGGAGGCAGGGGATTAATTGATATATTAAATCTACATAATAATCAAATACGCAGTTTAAGACAATATTTTACTGAATCACAAGATACATCGATGTTACATCAGTCAATTGTATTATCAGATAAAAATTACTCGCCACTTGATCTAGGCAACGAGCGCATCTTTCCTATAATCTCCGAGAGCGAAAAACATGAGACCTGGCTGCGAAAAGCTCTTCACGGTAGACATGCTCACAATCTAAATCAACCTCATGTCGATCAGCATGCATCGAACACATGGTTGGTTGCCGGTGATTTGTTTCCCGAAACCGAAGGTTTTCTGTTAGCCATACAAGACCAAGTAATTAACACAAAAAACTACAGAAAACAAATAATCAAAGATGGAACACGTGATGATGCATGTAGATTATGCAAGTCCTGCCCTGAGACGATACAACACATTATATCAAGCTGCCATACGATAACACTGACGGATTACAAATATAGACACAACAACGTAGCTAAAATTATTCACCAAAAGTTGGCAGAGAAATATTCACTTACTACTAGCAGTCCTCCATATTACAAATATGATCCTGAAAAGATATTGGAAAATGAATGGGCAAAAATATACTGGGATAGAACTATATTAACAGACAAGACCATTCACTACAATCGCCCAGATATTACGCTCTTGGATAAGAAACACAGGGTAGCCTATCTTGTAGATATCACAGTGCCAAATACATCTAATCTACAAGGAGCATATACCAAAAACAAACAAAAATACACCGATCTATTAATAGAAATCTCTCAGATATGGCAACTTAACAATGCTTACGTAATTCCCATTGTACTCTTGGCTACTGGAGTCATTCCTCGATCCCTACACGACTCCTTAAAGACGCTGAAATTAGTCGAGAAATTGTATATGTACTAGCAGAAAGCAGTGATTCTTAACACTTGTAATACTGTAAGAAAATTTTTTAGCATCTATAACTAATAGATGCAAATAACATACTCACCTAAGTGTAAGAAGGTGTAAGAAACCGTAAAAATCATTATGAGATTAACAGTCCGATAAACCATAATAATAATAAATTACTTCCTGCTCTGAATAAAATTCCTGGTAAATGTTGGTAACCTTGGACAATGCACCGTATCATTCGGTGCAGTTGGAAAAGTTACCCTCACTTAATTGGAAGAAGGATCGGATGCAGGATTGGTTGATTAAACACAATGTCAAAATTGAGGGCAAAATTACAAAAAAACATCTTTGGAGTTTAATTCAACTTTTTAGGAAAGCCAATAACAATGGGGGTTCTGTAAAACTTACTACAACGAGCATATACATTTTCAGCTTTCATCCAAAGATAAGGTTAAGCATTTATGGCTTGAAGCTCTTTCAAATTGTACCTCCGACACGTTGCAAAATTATTGCGATCATTGTGAACAAATTATTTCGGAAGACTGGGCAAAACATATGGGAAATATTTTGTTTGAAAACATTACACTTTTCATTTCATTGGAGGAATCTGAATCAGAATCAGGTATTGATAATGATTCTGATACTATTAATGAAACAATGGAAGTGGAATAGGGGGTTTTTGGCATCAAAGTTCTTGTTTATGACATGGAAAATTAGTGGCTGTCTTCTGAGAATCCATACCACGCTACTCCCAAAGCTGATCCGGTCGCAGAGTAAACCAAGGTCAACACGTTACTCGTATGAAAATTTAAAGCCGCTCGAAGTTTAGATCAGCATACAGGCATCCATCCCAACAAGGAATCTCATTCGTAGTCTGGTATTTCTTACATTTGCATTTATTTAAATGTGGAAGCGTTAGTTTATAAAGATTTACACCACTGTCAGCAATCTAGTATTACTATACATTTATTAGATATTATTATATAACTGCATACTTAAAAATAAATATATAAATTATACAATTTAGGTATAATTACATTAAAAAAATGACTTTCATTATACCATTATACCTACTCAATATAGTATGAAACGTATTCAGCATCAGCAAGTTGCCTTTCATCAAATTTATCTTAACCACGAATAAAAGTGGCACAAAATCCAAAACCAAATCTGGCAACCACGTTTTCTATATTGACATAAAATTATCATTTTGTATAAAATGGGAATAACCTAACTTTTGTTAATGACTGACAGCATATTTACAGGGCGAAATTCATCACCCTAACAGGACCTTCTATTGGGAAAATAACTATTGAACGGTTTATATTATTGTCGCCGTTTCCAATCGAATTAAATTGAGCCAAATTATTTCTTATGCAAAAATTATTAGAAAATTTTATTTAATCGCTTGCATCTATTTCCAAAAAAATATGACGTGACAAAAAAAGTCGAGAGTTATTTCATTAACACTGTTGTATGTATGTATGTATAATCATTAACCTCTTATTACCTTAGCGGTGTAAAAGCTGGTGCTTTGAACCCTAGCATCTAGCGATGTAGTGCTCAACCTGCCCCGAGTTACGAGATACAAAGTTGGAGCGCGCCTTTTGTGCTTGCGGAGCAACCATTGTGTGAGGTGTGTCTTGGTGTGTGTTGACCTTGTTACTCTACCTCTTAGGTCTGTGATTCTGAGTAGAGCACAGTTAATTTGGTGCCCAACTGTGAATGGTCTCACCGAGCCCGATTCCAATTGCAAAGGCGGAGAAAAAATTCCGGCCCCCGCGAGATTCGAACCGAGAACTTGCCTAATGCAAGTCAAGCACCTGCCCAACTGCGCTACTCGGCTTCATGATTCACATTTAAGTAGCTTTAATATTGCTAGAATTCCGAAGATTCAGAACTCTTGTTAAGCCTCATATTCGGAATAAGAAGATATGAAAGAATTACTTATAAGCTGAAAGATTCAAACTGGCTTAATATGAAAGAAAGGCGCTTCTTTCATTCTGCATGTCTTTTCCACAAGATCATCTTGAGTAAATCACAGACTTACTTATACAACAAAATAAAGTTTAGAACCGACCTACATACGTTAAATATAAGATTTAAAGGAACGCTGACTCCACCTCAACATAAGTCAGAATTTTTCAAGCGATCATTTTCTTACAAAATAACTAAGTGCTATAATTCATTACCAAATGTAGTAAAAGGCTATTGTACGTCAAAATTTAAAAAAACTATTTTTCAAAATTTTATGGATAAACATCAATGAATTAATTATTAGGGTCAAAATAACACACTTAGTAAATTGCTATATCAGTAAATACTGCCATAGCCGTTTTGTGCGTAATATTTTGCCCGGAGCCAAAGCGTAGATCATTGGACTTTTGTTTTCCTTTCTTTTTGTTTTTCACCGGGTTAAGTAGAAGAACAGTGGAGAGATCTGTTTTTCTATCAAGTTGAACTTCAGCCAAGACAATATTAAGTTTTAGTAAACATTTTTTCTGTGTCATTTTATAATAATTTAATAAAGACCTTTATTATTATTATTATTATACTATTCATAATTACACTACACTTTTAGCATTTGTTTTGTCCTAATTCAGGTTACTACTTTCTGATGCAGGTCTTTATAAAATGTGCAACACTAAAACTGAGAGTTACACGTAGTACCTATAGTAAGAAGTAGGGATGTCGTACCCGGTCTAAAATCAAACCCGGGTACCCGAAAGCACTACCCGGGTACCTCCGGGTACCCGAAATATATAACAAAAATGTTAGTGTACATCTGAACATCTGAAGTAACTATAATTTGCTTTCTTTTACGCCGCAAGTTTTAAATTGAACTAAATTGAAATAGTACCTACTCGCCAATTCAAACTGCAAGTCGGCTGTTATTCGTAAGTATTTTCATACTTCCAAGTGTTATCAAATTCAAGTACGTGTTTTGTCCGAAATTGGTAGCAGCATCAATCAACATCACACACAGGATGTTTATGTTACTTCATCCCATACTGACGCAATTTAATGGTACTATTGACGGGTTGAATATTTCCGTGAAGCGGATTTATAGACTTCCTTATATGAAACAAAAAACATGTGGTATGTAATCACCCCATCCCATTCTTGTTATTACTGCATGGTTATGTTTTATTTATTTTATCATTTTCTCCGAAAAAGGCAGACTTCTTGGAAATTACATAATTTACTAGTCGGGTACCCGGGTCCTGAAACTACACTGGGGGTCGACTATTACCCGGGTCGACTCGGGTACCCGGGTACCCGGCGACATCCCTAGTAAGAAGATATCAAATCTCAGTGTCAATATTAAATCAATAATAAAATGAAATATCAGGTCGCAAAGTATTGCAGTTAATTTTAAAAATACTTCCAACCAATATGTTTTATAAGAGACAATTAAAAAATATTGAAAAAGTACTAAGTACAGGTTACAGAAAAAGTACATATAATTACGTTTTTGTATTTTCTCCTCTGTAGGTGATGGTGTTTCTGGAAGAACAGTTACGTTCGATGTCTCTGTGAGGCAATCTGTATCTGAAAAAGAAAACAAAAATAACTAACACTTCTGAAGTTGTTCACGTAGCAGTTGCCCCATGTACTTGGATTTGAGATGAAACTGAATATGGTGAACCGCTAGTACTAGGAACACTTAATCAGAACAGTTAATATTTAGATATACATACTGAATATATTAACATACAATTGAATATTACGTACCAAGATAATTTTCACAAAGTTTAATTTTCTTAGAAGGGGCTTGATACACTTTTTGGGGGATTAGCATTTTTAACTCTGGACTTTCTACAGATGTTGATAGCGAGTACTTTATTACTTGAAATCCTCGGGCTTCATCTAAATTCGAAAAGATAATCATAATTCTATTATTACGTGTTTACCTACCTTTTATTTTACGAGGTGTACCATATTCCTGTTCAGCTGGGAAACTAAAACAGTTCTCCTCCGTAGATTCTTCATTGTAGTACTCTAGAATGAATTTTTATTATAAGTGTGTCGATACTTACTTTTCTCTTAAAATAATGTTAACCTGGTAAATTTAATGTAGGTAGTGCAAATTTTTTCAATTTGCCAGGTCTCTCTCTGCATATCTTGGCAAAATGTGTTTCACACACCCCATACAAGCTGAGTAATCTTTTATTTTCTTCCCCAACCAGCTTCTGATTACCTATACGGTCTATCCAAATATCTCGTACTCGCTTTTCTCTTGGTATAGAGTACCTAATAAGAAATTATAATAACAAATGAGCTTTATACAGGGTCCGGCAACGAAGCGGGGGTGGAAGATATTTCTAAAACTATGAGAGTTACATGAATATTGTGTACATATATAAAAGTTGTAGATACAAAGGTGGTGCATATTGATAAAATAGTTTTGATTATACAGGGTGGCTCAAAAAAGTGTGGCGAATCAAACTTACTTTTTTTTAAATGGGATGCCCTACATTTTGGTAGCTTAAAAGTTTTACATTGAAATACTCACCATTTTGATATAACATTGTATGGGTCTAACGTCAATTGTTTAGGAGATATTAACGGTTTTATTTTTAAAAATGCTGAACTTCAGGCGGTTGCTGTAGGCAACAGAAAACAATTGAATGAAGGATAACGCTACCAAAAAACTGATTTTCGTGAAGTATCTTTCAAGTGTAAAATGGTAGATCTGGATATTAATGCTATACAGGGTGCTTGACATTTGCAAATTTAACGTTTTCAATTTTTTTTCAAATGGAACGCCCCGTATATTTTTTAATTTTTGAAAAGTCCTTTTAATGAACTTTCTTTTAATATGTTACTTCATACCTCTAAGTTCAATTGTTTTTCAGATATGCGTGTTTCAACATAAAAAAAATTTAAGCCCCTTAAGATGCTTTATTTCAAGGGATAAAAAACGACCACCGATAAAATAATGATTTAAACACGTGATCTCTCCAAAAATAAAAACACAAAACCAGGTTTAGAAAATATAAATTCAGTCAGTGTTAATACAAGGAATAATAAACACGAAAAAAAAAGATAAATTCAGGGATAAATTAATTCCAAGGTCAAATAGAGTCGGATAAAAAACAAAAGCCAATACACTAAAATTATGGGTTCCCTGTACAGCTTTGATACTCAGAGCAGGAAAGGAGAACTATTTGAACATTTAATGTAATTACGTATAGGATTTTAGTGTATTGGCTTTTTTTTCTATACAACTTTATTTGACCTTGGAATTAATTTATCCCTGAATTTATCGTTTTTTTCGTGTTTATTATTTCTTGTATCAACACTGACTGAATTTATATTTTCTAAACCTGGTTTTGTGTTTTTATTTTTGGAGAGATCACGTGATTAAGTCATTATTTTATCGGTGTTCGTTTTTTATCCTTTGAAATAAAGCATCTTAAGGGGCTTAAATTGTTTTTATATTCAAACACGCATATCTGAAAAACAGTTGAACTTAGAGGTATGAGTAACATATCAAAAGAAAGCTCATTAAAAGGGCTTTTCAAAAATTCAAAAATATACGGGGCGTTCAATTTGAAAAAAAATTTGAAATCGTTAAATTTGCAAATGTCGAGCACCCTGTATAGCATTAATATCTAGATCTACCATTTTACACTTGAAAGATACTTCACGAAAATCATTTTTTTGGTAGCGTTTTCCAACATTCAATTGTTTTCTGTTGCCTACAGCAGCCGCCTGAAGTTCAGCATTTTTTTAAATGAAACCGTTAATATCTCCAAAACAATTGACGTTAGACCCATACAATGTTATATCAAAATGGTGAGTATTTCAATGCAAAATTTTTAAGATACCAAAATGTAGGGCATTCCATTTAAAATAGAGTAAGTTTGATTCGCCACACTTTTTTGAGCCTCCCTGTATAATCAAAACTATTTTATCAATGTGCACCACCTTCGTATCTACAACTTTTATTTACACAATATTCATGTAACTCCCATAGTTTTAGAAATATCTTCCACCCCCGCTTCGTTGCCGGACCCTGAATAAAATATTAATATTGTTTTTCTATTTTGCGTTTAGAATAACTCCATTTTAGCACCCAAATGATGTCATTTGAGTGTTAGAATAAGTCGCTATGAAATGACGTCATTTGGGTGCTAAAATGGAGTTATTCTAAACGCAAAATAGATTTTTTAATTTATGAAATGGTATAAAGCGGCAAAATAGAAAAAAAATAGTATAAAACACTCGTTGCAGAAGGTCCTTCAAGCACTCAATTCGTGCTTGAACAGATGCCTTCTGCAACTTGTATTTTAATATACTATTTTCTACACCTATTTAATTATATTGCAATTATTAGCATTTTTTTGTGAAAAATAATACTTATTCACTGCAGTAAATTATGGATTCATAATTAATTTTTTGTGGCCAATGGCAAATCCAAAAATCATTATTTTGCTGATCCAATATTTGAAATCGCCGGCGATCAACTCTTTCTGCGGCTGACAATCGACTCATGTGACGGCCAAGTGTGTCGTCATATTGTTTGTTTAAAATTTTCAACATATGCACTTTGTACAAATACGTACGATTCATGATTAATTAACCTCTATTTTGTATTAAAACTGATAATTTTACTGTAAAATGGATATTAGCAGTGATGAAAAAAATTGTACTTTCCCAGAAATACTCCAAATGGCTCAAACAACAACCGAGAGTTTTCTACCTGCAAAAACAGGAAAGCTGACGAGTCTGTATACAAATCATTTATGAAATGGCGTGATCATACGAAAATCAGTTTTTTCTCTGAGAATGTGATGTTAGCTTACTTTGGGAACTTATCGGAAAAATATAAAGCGTCTTCACTATGGACGCAGTATTCAATGCTAAGAAGTACACTTGAAATTTGTCACAACATTAAGCCAGACACCTGCGGAAAGTTAAGAGAATTTCTCAAGTGCAAATCTGAGGGGTATCAGCAAAAAAGACAAAAACCTTCACTCCCGAACAAATAGTTTCATAAAAAATGCTGATGACCAGAAATATCTTACCACAAAGGTAGGTAGAAATTAAATTATCTGTAATGTTATCAATAGCTCAACATTTTCTTTTATTTAAAGTGGCACTAATTATGGGCATTATGAGAGCCTATACGTGTAATGAATTGAAAGAAAAAATGAATATTGAAGATCTTCAAGATCTTACATCAGCAATATTAGTAAATGTGCCCAATACAAAATCCAAAGCAGTTTGCAACTTTAGAATAACAGGGAATTTCTACGGATTTGTGAAAAAATACATCTCTCTACGTCCACCGGATCTTCAGTGTTCCTCCTTCTTTTTAAACTATCAAAAGGGAAAGTGCACTAGTCCAAGAATTGGTATCAATAGGTTTTCAGCGATGAGAAAACAAATTGCCACGTTTTTAAATCTTCCTAACCCAAAACTGTACACAGGACACTCTTTCCGTAGATCTTCGGTAACCTTGCTTGTGGATGCAGGAGGTGACATCACAAGCCTAAAAAGACATGTAGGGGGGGGAGTCGACTACAGTGGCAGAAAGCTACAAAGCTACACTGATGACTCGATCAAGAATAAAATGGATACATGTCCAAAAATGTTACAATCCGTGCAAAGTAATAATTCAATCACTAAGCCTGCCAATCAGGCTTTAACAATCGACATTACCACTCCACTTTAAATATTACTAACTGCAACCATTTTACTATACATTTTCATCCTAGTAGTTTACTCTAGAGTTCACTTAATAAAAAATAAAAATTAATTATCAATAGTAATATAACAAGGGCGAGACATATAATTTTGCACATGCCAAGGGTCGAGTGCTGGTTGCAATGAAAACTGTCCTGAGGGCAGTTTTCTAAGGGCAACCAGCATGATGACTCTGGCACGGGCAAAATTATATGTAAGTGTGTTGCCCGCGTTTATATTTTGAAGATTATTACACAAAACCCGTATACGAAGTATGATTTAAAATTGATCTAATAATGCCAATGCTCAAATTGGTTGTTTCTTGCATTTCTATTTCTAATTATGACACCATCCATGGGGTCGATAATCATCCCTAGGGCGCTTATCGCTTGATAAGCAGCCCAAGGGTGCTTTTCAGATAATCAGTTCGGGATTGGTCAATTTTCAAAAAATGCATGGTCCTCATTGGATGATATCAGTCATGTGACAGTTGTGTGTAATAATCTAATAATCATCATCATCATCAATCCTTTCGCTCCATTGAAGCATAGGGCGTCGGTTTCCCACGATTCTTTGGCGTTTCCGCCTATAAGGTACAGAATTGCTAGCTCTGCAACCGTTCGTTCTAGTTATTTCACTATTTTGTTAGCACGTATATGTACATGTATTATTACATAGAGTTCCATTAAAGTTATCAAATTTGAGTCTAATTTGTTTGTTTAATAGGTGTAGAAAAAGCATAGTATTACATTCGCGATTTTGACCATTATTCACTCAGATGATTTGTGCCACTCGCCTATGGCTCCCACCAACGTCAAATGAATTTAAATATGGGAAAGCGGGACAAGAGGGATAGTGTACAGTAGAAAGTCTGGGGGCAGAAACCCAGGAGCTTAGACTTTTTTAAGAAATTATGTCACCGATTTTTCTGCCATATTTTATGAAAAAAATTGGGATTGGGGTCCATGTGTGCCACACCATAGCTGATTTCTAACTACAACTTGCTAGTTTTTATTTTCTTTTTACATTTTTTTAAGTTTAGGAATTGAAATAAAATACAAGTATATCATACGATTTTAATAGTTTGTGATAACAACTAAAACCAAATTAAAGCTTCTAAATAAGTATTATATAAATTATATGTATGAGAATAATGAAAATCACAAGATCACTATGTCTGTATAATCAGACAACACGAAAATAGATATTTAGACCACAAGTGTTAGGAAGAGCAACTTTTCTTCACAAGTGTGGTTATTAAACGAGGCGCATCTGAGTTTAATAATCCACATGCGTGAAAAATAAGCACGCTGTTTGATTCACACAGATGCGTGCATCAAAACCTTTTTGCTTATAATTATTCATGTAATTCAAGTCATAACTGTTCTATCTCATTCAAAGGTCGTGGTAAAGTCAAATTTGCATCTTGCCGTATTTGTTTGCCTCTGTTAATAATGGAAAGGAATTTGTAAGCTTCCCTTAATGGCTTTTAAGCGGATGGATACACTTTCTAATAGGACTTAAGCCGACTTAGCGTATTTGGGACTCATGTGTTTATGGATTTCGTTCAATACAATGCCTCATTGAGAGAGCTTAGCATTAAGATTTCTTAAAATAAGCATTCATTCCTAAACAACGTGCGACGCTCCGATTGGCTACGCAGGATCGCCTCAGCGAATAGTGTTTGAACCTTCCCCTCCTTGTTGAATTTGCGAGTTCAGATCATTGTCAATTCAGCTTTAGTTAGATTCAGAATTTCGAGTAAGCAAGTTCAGCTATGCTTTGTGCTGGTTTGCGGTCGGTCTAGCTCCCTGGTAAAGACGTTTCCAGGTTGTTTTGTGTGAAGGTTACGCGCAATTCGCTATTTTCGCGTGGCCAATCCAAGCGTGTCACAACAGTTGAAGCTATTGTAAAAAACCATCGGTCCATCAGTGACGTTTGTAATCGTTGTTACTCAATATACTCGTGTTTGTTAAGTCTTGTTTCACTCCAACAAATAACTGAACCCAAGTCAAGGGTTATTAAGTGGCAGTTCCCGGCAATCTCATTGAACCGGAATTCGCAGCGGATTAACTGGGGGCCCCATTCGTGGAAGCCTCTTTTCAAGTTAATCATACAAAAAACATTGGTCCTTCGAGCCGGATGTGGAAGAAGCTAAAAAACGCGAGTGTACAAGTTTCCAGTAGCTGGTGGATGCAATTGCTCCAACATCATTTCGTCGGAGAGCGTCAAGAAGCTTCGCCAACACCAGGAAATTCAACCATCGAGAGCCTACACCGAGTCCAGGTCCCACGTCAAGCGGCAGCGGGTTGGTTTTCTGTTCGTCAAGAAGTTACTACGTTCTCAAATCAAAAGTAAGTCCTTTTCCATTGCACCTTCGTTTAGTGTTGTTTTTTGCTTGTGTCAGTCATGGTGGAAACTCGTTCGACATCAGCGGTCATGTCGGAAACTCGCACTTTAACCACTCGTTGCAAATTCATAAAAGCCCAAGGAGATCGTTTCGAAACTCTATTTCATAGAATTTCTTCGTCCAGCCCCGTGAAGGCTCACGAGGTCGGCAACTTGTCAAAAGAGTTTAGTTGTTTCCAAAATTTGTTGGATGAGTATAAGAAGTCAATGGAGGGCCTAATGGAGGCCGACGCTGAACACTTTGATGAACTTTTCAATGAATTCGACTCTTTTATGACTCATTTTAGCGAGATTAGTAGCACAGTCTAGGAATTCTTATCAAAAAATAAGATCAGTCCGGGTATAAAATCGAATCTAGGTCAAAATTCTTTGCAAAGTGGCCCTTCAGGAGAGCTCGCTGGATTAAGATTACCACCCTTAGATTTGCCTTCCTTTTCGGGGAAATTCGAGAATTGGGTTCAATTTCATGACTCCTTTACGTCGCCTATTCATAACAACGCTAATTTGACCAACGTTCAGAAATTTTACTATTTGATTTCTTCCCTTAAGGGAGAAGCTGCTAGTTCAATCTCGTCGTTAAAAGTTACCAACCATAACTATACCATTGCTTGGGACATCCTAGTCAAGCGATTTGAAAATAAGAAACTGATAGTAAAATCCAACATAAATGCGTTATCCAGTTTAGAGAGCGTAAAAAAGGATTCACATTCGTCTGTTCAAAGGCTGCTCGATAGTGTAGTTAGAATTTTGGAAATTTTAAAGGCGTACGGGGAACCCACAGTCGACACCATACTAATACATATCATAGTTTCGAAGCTCAGCTCAGCAATGCAGACTGACTGGGAAGTATACAAACATACCGGACAATTTCCTACTTTGCGAGAGTTGTTAGATTTTTTAGGGAGCAAAACTCACTTATTAGGTTCGCTGGAAGCTGCGAAAATAGGTTCGAGTTTGGGAAATCAGGGATCTGAGCAAAAAAGTCATGCACGCGCTCATGTAGCCAGAGAGCAAGGTAATCACTCTTGTGATTTTTGCAAAAATAATAATCATTCGATTAGCGCTTGCGAATCATTTTCAAAATTGTCGGTAAACGCTCGTATCGAAGAGGCGCGTCGTTTGAAATTATGCAACAATTGTCTCAAGACCGGACATTTCGTGGTAAAATGCACATCGTCAAGATGCCGCGTATGCAGAAAAAAGCACCATACTTTACTGTGTTTGCGTCCAAAGCGCAACGCGCACGAAAATACTCCGTCGCCGCGTCCTGGACCGCCAGAAACCAGCAGCGACACACGGGAGGTCGGGGCCGTCGCCCCGAGCGAGGCACCCGTCGCATCCGTTTCAGCAGCCTGTAGCCGTCCTGCAATCGCGGCGCCAGCGCAAGTTTTATTGTCCACGGTTAGCGTATTCGTAGAAGGATCCTCCGGGCCATTTTCCCGGGCAAAAGCTCTTTTGGACCCCGGATCCCAACTTAACTTAGTTAGCGCCGACTTGTGTCAAAATTTGAAAATTGAGAAACGAGGTAATATCACCTCACTGTCGGGTGTTGGTGCCAGTGCTCTGAACGCTGAATTCAGAGCAAACGTTCGAATCCGCTCCCGCAACGGGAAATACGAGGACATTTTGAGCTGTGTTGTGTTAGACAAAATTACGGACCCTCTGCCGGTCCTTTCTTTCTCGTTGAGGGATTTGAAGATCCCACCAAACATTCTGCTAGCCGATTCAGATTGTAATACACCGGGAAAGATTGATCTTTTATTAGGTGCGAATGTCTTTTGGCAAGTGCTCTGTCAGGGGCAGGTGAAATTGGGCCCAGAGAAGCCATTCTTAACAAAAACTCTTTTTGGTTGGGTTTTAGGCGGAACATGAATGTCGAAAATCGAGCGCTCATTCTATCAAATAGAGTTCATTTAAGTGTAGCCGGCATCGAGCACGGCATTCAGAGATTTTGGGAAATCGAGGGGGCTTACGGTTCATCAGGCCGACTCTCTGCTGATGACAAATTTTGCGAAGACCATTTTCAATCGACTACGAAACGGGCGTCGTCGGAGCCGCGTAGGTTCATCGTGAGCATACCTTCCAGGAAAGATGCTCCATCGCTGGGAGACTCGCGCGGTATAGCGTTAAAGCGTTTCTATTCATTAGAAAACAAATTGTCAAAAAATCCCGAGTTGAAAACCGCGTATTCCGCATTTCTCAAAGAATACGAGTCGCTTGGTCACTTGAGCAAGGTGGACGACGAAGCGAGCCTTCCTCATCCTCGGTTTTATTTGCCACATTTGCCAGTCATAAAGGAGGACAGTTCAACGACCAAACATCGCGTTGTTTTTGACGGCAGTTGTGCGTCCTCCTCCGGAGTATCGCTTAACGACCTTCAACATAAGGGCCCAGTGGTCCAGCAGTCGTTGTTTGCAATTCTTTGTCGCTTTAGGCAATTCAAGTACGTGCTAAAAGCAGATTGCGCCAAAATGTATAGGCAAATCTTCGTGGACCCCTCGCAGACGCAATACCAATTAATTTTATGGCGTGACGACAAAACCTCAGCGGTAAAATGCTTCAAATTATTAACGGTCACCTACGGTACTAAATCAGCCTCGTACCTAGCAACTAGGTGCTTGATACAAATCGCCCAGGAAATCGAAGCATCGCTTCCAGAGGCCTCATTAAGAATTAGCCGGGATTTTTATGTAGATGACCTACTGACTGGTTTTGAAAATAGGGCGGAAGCCATAAAAACGCAATTCGAAATTAGTAGCGCTTTGTCGGGGTACGGGTTTGAATTGCGAAAGTGGGCATCCAACGACAGTGAAGCAGCTAGCGCCATTGGTGTGGATCGCGGCAGCGTAGAGCCCATTTCTTTGACGGAAGACGCCACGGAGAAAACTCTCGGCATTTTTTGGGATACTCGGCGGGATGTGCTAAGTTACAGAGTGAACCCTAGCTATTGCAAATCAGTTACCAAGCGGGCTATACTCTCTAGTATGGCTCCAGTATTCGATCCCTTGCGACTACTTGGTCCAAGCGTTCTAACTTTGAAACTTCTCGTGCAACGGCTTTGGCAGTTGAAGTTGTCATGGGACGAAACGGTGCCCATGGAGATGCGCTCCAGATACGACGAACTCCATTCTTCATTACACGCTTTGGGCTCATTGGCAATTCCGAGACGGGTAATTTGCGATGACTTAAATTCGATAGATCTCTACAAATTTGCGGACGCGAGTTCTGTAGCCTATGGGTGCGCCGTGTATATACGTTGCGTTGACGCGCGCGGTAATGTCAACACCAATTTGCTTTGTGCTAAGTCAAGGGTCGCTCCATTAAAAACAATGTCCTTGCCTCGTCTGGAGCTTTGCGCAGCCTTACTGTTGGCTCGTTTGATTAAAACTATACTCGATTCCTCCGCATTTAAATTTGACCGCGTGTACTATTGGTCGGACTCCACCATAACTCTGCACTGGATAAATAAGGATGCGAGTAATTGGAAGACGTTCGTCGCAAACCGGGTGTCCGAGATTCACGAACTAAGCAATAGGGAAGAATGGTTTCACGTGCGTACAAATTGCAACCCGTCCGATATAATTAGCAGGGGAATGTTACCCCAGGATTTATTCAACTCACGCTTGTGGTGGCACGGGCCAGAGTTTTTGTCACAGGCGGACTTAAAACCCCAGCCCGTTAAAATTGATTCGGGTGAGCTAGCAGCCCAAGAGTCGCGCCCAGTAGTGGCCACTCTTCACAATCGCGTCCCAGAATTTGAACTTTTCAGGCGCTATTCCAGTTTCACAAAATTACAGCGCGTAGTCGCGTACTGCCTGCGTCTCGCGAGAAACAGAAACACCGAAACGCGCTGGTCAGGACCTCCAGCCATTGACGAATTGGAGGACACGACTCGCCGTCTGATCAAAATTGCCCAGGCGGAAGTCTTTTCCGGAGAAATAGCAGTTTTGTCTCAGAAAGCGCCATTGCCGAAAAATAGTGCGCTGCTTTCTCTAAACCCATTTCTGGACGATCAGGGCCTACTGCGCGTGGGCGGCCGTCTAGAAAATTCCAATCTAAGCTTTGATCAGAAACATCCCCTTTTGTTACCAGGTAGTCACCCTTTGTCGTTGCTAATCGTGAAGCAAGAGCATTTGCGGCTCTTGCATTGTGGACACTCGGTGTTACTGACCTCATTGCGGGATAAATTTTGGATCGTGAGGGCCAAAGACCTGATACGTAAAGTAATACACAATTGCGTGATATGCTTCCGGGCCAAGCCTAAGATGAATGAACACTTGATGGGATCACTACCCGAAGCTCGTGTCACACCCTCTCCTCCTTTCAGCAATTGCGGGATAGACTACGCGGGTCCCGTGTTTATAAAAAACAAATCCGGGCGAGGCGCGAAAGAAGTAAAGGCTTATGTAGCCCTATTTGTGTGTTTGGCCACGAAAGCTATTCATCTTGAACTCGTGGAAGACCTCACGACGGAGGCTTTCATCGCATCGTTGAGGAGATTCATCTCCAGACGCGGTTTACCCTCCAACATATTTTCTGACAATGCTACCTGTTTCACCGGTGCCAGAAATCAGTTATCGGAATTAAAAAATATCCTGTCAGGCTCTAGTGAGCAATGCATAAAGAAGGAATTGTCGAAACATTAAGTGGAATTTTATTCCGGCACGCTCTCCGCACTTTGGCGGCATCTGGGAAGCGGGGGTAAAGTCATTGAAATATTATTTAAGGCGAATATCTTGCAATGCAAAGTTAACTTTCGTTGAGTATTACACCATGCTGACTCAAGTGGAGGCGATACTAAATTCCCGCCCACTCTGTGTCTGTCCCTACCGACGCCTCATTCCCCGAAGTCCTTACTCCTGCCCACTTCTTGATCGGTCGGAAGCTGACTTCGTTTCCGGAAGCCCAACTCCAGGACATACCGGAAAATCGTCTCAGCCGCTATGGGCTGGTCCAGCGGCTGTCCCAGCAGTTTTGGGATCGTTGGTCCCGGGACTACCTCCACCTCCTGCAGCGCCGGCCTAAGTGGAAGTCCTCCAGCACGTCTCTAGCCCCCCAGGTGGGCGACGTGGTACTCGTCCACGACGAGGCATCTCCAAGCTACCGTTGGCCACTGGCAATCATCTCAGCCACATATCCAGGAGCGGATGGTGTTGTGCGTGTGGTGCAGGTGCGCGATTCCCGAAGGAATCTCCTGAAACGCTCGGTGCGTAAAGTGTACATCCTACCCAAAGACGATCATTGCGATCAAGGGCAATAAATATTGACTTTGCTCATAGTTGGTAGTTTTCGTTGTTTGAACATTTTGCTAGGTTTAGTTGTTTCTTAGCTTGTATTCATGCTAGTTGTAGGTTATCTGTAAGGCTCTTGGATTATCATCTGTCATTAGTTCTTGTTATGCATTTGATTATTTGGTAGTTTTAGATTTCAGTTTAATTTTGGGATTTAATCACGTCGTGCCATAGTCGGCACTTCGGGGGCGGCATGTTTGATTCACACAGATGCGTGCATCAAAACCTTTTTGCTTATAATTATTCATGTAATTCAAGTCATAACTGTTCTATCTCATTCAAAGGTCGTGGTAAAGTCAAATTTGCATCTTGCCGTATTTGTTTGCCTCTGTTAATAATGGAATGGAATTTGTAAGCTGTAAGCTTCCCTTAATGGCTTTTAAGCGGATGGATACACTTTCTAGTAGGACTTAAGCCGACTTAGCGTATTTGGGACTCATGTGTTTATGGATTTCGTTCAATACAATGCCTCATTGAGAGAGCTTAGCATTAAGATTTCTTAAAATAAGCATTCATTCCTAAACAACGTGCGACGCTCCGATTGGCTACGCAGGATCGCCTCAGCCAATAGTGTTTGAGCCTTCCCCTCCTTGTTGAATTTGCGAGTTCAGATCATTGTCAATTCAGCTTTAGTTAGATTCAGAATTTCGAGTAAGCAAGTTCAGCTATGCTTTGTGCTGGTTTGCGGTCGGTCTAGCTCCCTGGTAAAGACGTTTCCAGGTTGTTTTGTGTGACGGTTACGCGCAATTCGCTATTTTCGCGTGGCCAATCCAAGCGTGTCACAACAGTTGAAGCTATTGTAAAAAACCATCGGTCCATCAGTGACGTTTGTAATCGTTGTTACTCAATATACTCGTGTGTGGCAGTTCCCGGCAATCCCATTGAACCGGAATTCGCAGCGGATTAACTGGGGGCCCCATTCGTGGAAGCCTCTTTTCAAGTTAATCATACAAAAAACACACGCTAACACGAGTTGTCTATAAGATTTTTTAAAATTTCATTAAATATTCAAATCCAAGCCTATTTTGTATAGAATTTTATTTAATAGGGCAGCTTATCATGAAAATGTGGACACACCAGACAAAAGCACCAAATTTTTTCCAGGTGCCACTTAGGTACTTAGCTTTCAATTTTTGATAGGAACCAACTCCTCCGTAGGCCATCTTGGATTTTATAACTGCCATTTTGAAATATAAGTATATTATCGATATCCCGGCTTCTAAATCACTTAGGATCACAAACTTGGTGTCTAAATATACATATTTGAGTTCAGGGAATACAACTACGCAATTTTTAAATGTATCAGAATATATATATCTTCACTACTATATGTATCAATTACAAACTATTCACCAATTAACTGTTTTCATGATAAGCTGCCCTACATAACACACTTAAAATATGTTTTTCTATTACCTACTATGAACCAATAAAAAAAGAATTCACTTCCTTTATTCAGAACTCCTATACAAAAGATAAAGGCAAAAGATAAGGGAAAAATATCATTACTTAAGACTGACGTTTCTCTGCTTTCTCAACTGTACATAGTGATGTAGCATAGAGAGAGTGACTACATTCTTCAGCCATGAGAATCATCAGTGTCCCCCTTCACTATCTGACAATGGAAATCTGCGCTTCGGAAAGAAGTCTGATCTTATGAACATTCTGAACAAGGATTCCCCAAATGACCCTCTTGATTACGTTGATGTAAAGCTTCTCAATGGAGCCGCTGTGCTGTTGTGCATATCCTCCCCCCAACTACCATATTTGATGATTATGCTGATCACGTATTCATTCCACACATCAATAAACATTTTGAAAGTTACAAACAAGTTGATGTAGTGTGGGACAAATACAATCCAACAGGGTGTTAGGAGGAAGTGTGAAGAAAGAATAAGCTCCCACTTAAGTGGGCCGATTTCTTAAAAGACTCCACCAACAAACAGAAACTTTTTGCATTTCTTTAAAAAAAAAATCGGCAAGTGTTGAACGTGCCGAAAATAAGGTTATTGTCATCACATGTGATGCCGAAGTTATTCTCCGAGGAACTGATAGGTCTATTCCACCATATGACCATGAGGAACCAGACACCAGGTTGATTATCCACTTACAGAATGCACTTTTGAATGGCTGTAGTAACTGTATGGTGCGTACTGCTGTGTGCAATTGTGAAGATTTGTGTTGCTTTTGGTATAGGCAAAACATTTACTTATATTGACATTAATGCTATCTACGAGCAGCTGGGTGTAGAGATATCCCATGCCCTCCCTATATTCCAGTTTCATGGGATGTGATACCACATCATAATTTTTTGGGCGAGGCAAGAAATCTGCGTGAGAGGGATGGAATTGTTATCCTCAAGTGGCAGTCCACCCTTACACAGAACTTGATATTGATAATGAAAATTTTAAACTACTCGAACGCTTCACTGTGATATTGTATGTAAGTATAAGAACTGTGATTTAGACAATGTGAATGAAGACAGGAAGGAGTTGTTTTATCAGAAGAGTAAGTTAATAGAGAAACTTCCCCCAACAAAGGACGCACTACTCCAACACTCCAAGCGGGCTGTATATCAGGCATGAGTATGGTGTACCAGTGAGCACAGTCAATGGCATGATCCTAATCCAGAAGACTGGGGCTGGACTCAGAAAGCAGACAGTGCATCATGGGTTCCTGTATGGAACATCTTACCTATTGCTTCAAAGGCCTTTTTTATGTAAAGACTCTAAAGATTTATAATTGGAAAAAAAATTAAATCATAATTACCCACTTCTTTAGATTCTTTATTATTTACCGAAAAGTAATATGTTTGCATAGTTTTTACGTTTTTTATGCAAAGCGCCTTTTAGGAGAAATATTTTTCAATTTTAATTAATATATATTTAAATGGCTTCTAGATACTCTAATCTAGCCCTGTTCATGAATTACTGTTACAAAAATCCTGTAAATGTTCTTTTACAGTTGTCTAAATGAGGAGATTTTGCTTTATCCAATTTACATGTTCTATAAAATCTCCTCATTTAGACAACTGTAAAAGAACATTTACAGGATTTTTGTAACAGTAATTCATTAACAGGGCTAGATTAGAGTATCTAGAAGCCATTTTAATAGATATTACTTAGAACTAAAAAATATTTCTCCTAAAAAAGGCTTTTCATAAAAAACGTAAAAATTATGCAAACTACTTTTCGGTAAATAATAAAAAAATCTAAAGAATTAATTAACATTTAATATAATTTTTTCCAATTATAAGTCCTCAAAATAAAAAATTGAAAAATAAATTTTTAACTAAAGTTAAAAAAATTAGGTGTTTTCAGGCCTTGAGATTGTTCAGTTAGCTTAAAATAAACTGCTCAAGTACAGGTCTAAAGAATAGCTTCAGCACTGCGAAAACATTAAGTATTATAGTGCACCCAGAATGTGTAGTTCAAAACGTGACCACCGAACTTCTGTAGATGGCGCCAAGTGGACAAGCCGCCACTGTGCTACAATGCTTGGAAATTTTGCAAAGTGGAAAATCGCCACCTTTCGCCAAAACCAAATCGCGCATGAAGGTGCTCGGGACCTTAGTAACAACTTTGCCCTCTTTCAAAATTTCGATATCTGTAGCCGTTCGAAAGTTACAGGCGATCCAGACAGACAGACAGACAGACAGACAGACGGACGGACGGACAAAATGTTCGCATAAGTACGCTGAAGCTACTAATAACACACTCTAAAAAACTCATTGAAATCTTAATTTCCGAAAATTATCACTTTTCGGATTTTGACAATTTTGAAAAACCCCATTTTCTAAATAAGTAAACATCACTCGGTATATATGATAGGGGCTAAATAGGTTTTTAAACAAGCACAAATTATTGACGTAAAACGTTTTTTTGAAAAACCAAAAATAAATATTGTTCCCATATTATGCCACTTCTTGGCGGACACGATATATTAGTAAATAAATATATAGTCTGATACATTTAAAAATTATGTAGTTGTATTTCCTGACCCCAAATATGTATATTTAAACACCAAGTGTTTTAGAAGCCGAGATATTGATAATATACTTATATCTTAAAATAGCCACTATAAAAGTTGGTTCCTATCAAAAATTGAAAGCCAAGTACCTAAGTAGTACCTGGAAAAAAAGTGGTGCTTTTGTCCGGTGTGTCTACATTAATGCGAAATTCGATCATAAGCTGCCCCACTAATTTGCCCTCATTTTAGTCAAGTGCGATGGTCAGTTCTGGTAACTAAGGAAACGTCTATTTAAAATCGTTCATGCCTAAATTAAAAGCAGTGTCACTTTTTTTAACTGAGTGAAAAAGGTGGTACTTCACGCACTGAAATTAATTTAAAACGGCCTACATACCTACTTTTTAAATGAAATGTTAAAAATGCTATTTGTGTATGACTTTCTTTATGTAAGCAACACAGGCCGTAGTCAAGGTGTAGTGTATAAATAAATAGCCTACAACTGGTCTGAACCGGAACTTTTTGTGTAAAATCAGCTAAAGCGGGACAATTTTCGAGACAAAATAAAATTCGGTACAAGCACTAAAAAGTATATACCGTGTGAATAATGTAAGACTATACATTGGCAACTTTATTTTAGTATTAATCAAACCCATGCTAGTAACAATTGTCGGTTTTTAAATTACAATGAAATAATCCAATTTCAATTAGTTTCTATACTCAATGTGTTGTTATTTTGTTTACAAACTGTAACATTAATAAGTAAATGCCCTGTCTAATTTTGCATAATTCAGCCATGTACAGTTTTAAGTTATTCTCACTGTATACTGTTCCGGCTAAATCGAAACAAATGGTCACTTTATCATAATCGTTCATATAATATATTATTTACTTGCCTCTTAGCTGTTTTATTATTACATCCCGGGACACAGCACGCTCTCATGATTGTAAATAAAAAACTGTCATAGAACACGAGACGATACAAATCTAAAATTGCAATTATGTAGTGAAAAGCATACAAAATCTGGTTACAACAAAGAATAAAATTGTTTCTACAAATGTAAGAATCCCTGTCCATGAAAAGAATCGCACAGCACCGAAGATGAAGATTTACTCTGTTCAAAAAACGAAAAACTACTACCCGTTGGTAGGTTATTGGACAGAACAATAACCACACAACAATAATACTTATTATTAGCACAAAACAGTACTTATTAGCAGTTCAAATTATGAAATTATGACATATCCCTGATGGAACGGAAGTGACTAGTTAACCGCCGCGGTGATATTCAAGATGCATACTATAAAGGCAGCTCTAGATATTTACTACACTACACCGAATTACTAAAAACATAAAAAAGTTTTATCAGGTAACGAGGTTTCAAAAATTTTATACAATATTATTACAACGAGAACTGACATTAAAGAATCATCGCACACAATAATAGGAATAAAATTTCACAAAAATTGCGAAATAGTATATTATGTTATTAGGAGCAAAAGTTATATTTTATGTGGCGAGGCTGGACGGGTTATCTGCCGAGCTTGCGAGGCAGATAAGTACAGCCGAGCCACATAAAGATACTTTTGCTCCGAATAACATATAGTATTTTTTCTTCAAACGGTTTTATAACAAATTATTTACAATTACTTGATCTCGTCAGATCGGCAGCGGCAGATAAAGTCGTCAGCGGCAGATAATAACTTTATATAATATTATCTGCCGCTTGGCAATAAAGTGACAGTTTAGCATCATCAATCCAGCAGTATAATGCCATATTTTACTGCCGTTTGAAGAAAAGATACTTTATTATCTGCTGCTGACGAGATCAAGTAATTTTCTTCGAATTTTGTTCACAAAGTTGTAAATATTTTGTTATAAAAACGTTTGAAGAAAAAATACTATATGTTATTCGCAGCAAAAGTATCTTTATGTGGCTCGGCTGTACTTATCTGCCTCGCAAGCTCGGCAGATAAACCGTCCAGCCTCGCCACATAAAATATAACTTTTGCTCCTAATAACATAATATACTATTATTAAGAAAAACCATGAGTAAAATTCACTTAAAAACTTAAAAAACAACTTTCTTTGAATTTATATACAAAAATAATCTTATAAAACTACACTTAAAATATAAAAACATATTTGTTGCACTTCCGGGACTAAAGTTGATACCTTATTAGTCCCCGTAAACAGGAACTAAAGTAGCTCATTTAATCCCTAGGGACTAAAGTAAAAATGATACCGTAAATATGGTAAATTTATGTACACACGAGGTTAGTAGGTTAGGTTTTGTTTGTCATTTGACACACACTGACGCAAAACTTAACCCGCAAATCTCGAATTTTACATATACTGACAATACATTTCAGTACTGCCAACTGATTCAGGCTACCCAGGGCCTGCTGCAATTCAGTTTTTTTTTAAATTGTAATTGTCAGTTTCCAAATTGACAGACTCCAAATTTTGGAAATGTTTGATGATAATGTTCCCAAAAGTGCAAAAAATAGGGTATATACCTGGGGACTAAAGTGCCTAAATCCCTTGAGTGGTTGTTGCCCTCGGGCTTCTCCTCGAGGCAGCAAACTCCACTCGCGGGATTAAATTGTGCACTTTAGTCCCTCATGATATAATATACTATTCTTGAATTTATAACTGTAGACTGGCTATAAAAAAATGTAGGCACCTATCCTGAAAAGCATGCACTACTAATTTTTAGGCCGGAAGTATTTCTTTACCGGGCGCTTTTGGAAGTATTTTTATAGGGGAATTTTGAAAAAATGCGTTTTGGTTGATATTTAAGCATATATATTGCTGTGGTTATGATAGCTCCACGTTGGGCTTGCTATTTAATTTGTAAAGGCTACACTAGGTGCGGCGCCTAATTAATTGGCAAAGGTTACTAATTGCGGGTCCCTAAAATTAATGCAATCTACTCGGAAATTTTTATAATAAAATTTATACAGATTTATAGTTTTAGACTGTTTAAGATCAGATGGTTGTATTTTTATTTATTCAAATAAAATAGTATTTTGCCCTCTTTTATGTTTTATCGATCAGAAATTTCAATTTTTCTAAAAACGCTAGCTCGGTAGGCACTTGACTCAGTTCAAAAGGGTTAGGTTCCTGCTAATTTATTATTTTACTTTACGCTGGCACGCCACTGTGTGCCCAAATTAATCCTAATACGCAATCGCAAGGTAAGTGCGGCTGTCAAAATTACAAAATGGTTTGATCCTGTCAGTTAGCGTTTTTGTTGACATGGAAAAATTCAAATTTATGAACAAACTACCAGGTATTTATTTGAATTCTAGTGTTTTGGCGCTTCTAATTGTCTTTTGTTCCAGCGATTAATTTGTTCTACTACGTCACGCAGACGCGGCTTGGATTTGCAATTGTTATAACCTCCCTTAACCTCACAATTCTACTTGGATGCATAATTGGCAAACTGCGTTAGCTGGAGGCTTGGATATGCATGGATCTTATTCACAACGATAATGTTTCTCTCGTACACATATGTCTGCTTCCTCACAACGTTAATAAGCTTTTTACAGTACCTTAAATTTTTCAGATGGTACCGATCATTCTTCGGAAAGAGGGGCCTCGCTCGAATCTTCTCTTGGAGTCGCTGTTCCCGGGGTTTCTGTTGCTGGCCGTTGTCCTACAGCTCGACGTGACGTGTCCCAGTAGTCAGCTCTGGTTCTGGATCTTTTATTCCGCTGCTATCAGTCTTCTTAAATTTGAAGTGGTCGCTACCGCAGCTTCGGAAGCTTCTTGCAGCAAATATTTTTTTTATTGGAAAAATGTTACCTACACTTTCGCTGGTACTCTGCGATGTGCTCAACACGATGGTATACTTTTTATTTGTATAAATTATTATTTAATAGGTAAAAATTTGGTTGAATTTGACTCTTAACCCGGTGAAAAGCAAGTTGTCTCCTTTGCGTTTCTTAATCGATTCATTTCTTTTTAACACAAGCATAAGCATCCCTTTTTCAATGCATTTACGGAATGACCGTTAACTTATCATTGCGGCTAGATAAAACATCCCTACTCTGGCTTTAATTTAATTTTAATATTGAACTACAATCAGAGCAGAGCCATAGGGCCTAATACCACTGCAATATATGTGAAATATAACCATAAAAGGGTTTATATCTTACAATTGGTGACGCGAAACGTGTGATATCCGCCACCTGCTACCCACCGGAGCAGCGTAGTCCTACCCAGTAGTCCTGTGAACTTCTACTTCAATCCAGCCTGCCCGCTAAACTGTCGTCCACTGAAGAAACCCTGGGACTATCCTGTCCACTCCAGCAACCTTGCCTGAACCCAGCCTACCCGCTAAGCTGCAGTCCACTGGACAATATCTGGTCCTAGCCATCTAGCAGTCCTGTGAACTTCCGCTAAGCTGCCGTCCACTGGAGAAACGCTACCAACCAGCCTAACCAAAAGCTAAGTGTTCTCATTTATTAACTTACAGTTGTCACTTACATTTAAACTTACCAAAATACCCGTATAATAAACATCAATTGGTCATTTCTGGCACTCCCACGGGGCCTTCTATGCGGTTCTTCTGTCGTTGCTAGAAGATTAACCGAAATTCCCTGCATATAACCCCACAGTCTTCCAATAGTGTTTTTTTCAATTGAAAATTGGCACAATTAACATTTCGCAATACCCGCTTCGTTCGTGTGCACATTTCGCAAATAACGCTTCAAAATGCTATAAACTATATTCTTTTCCAAACAGCGAACATTGATCTTCCAGTCTTCCTAAAATATTCACTTGCACTACCCACGGCCAATACATATGGAAACACTGTTATTAACTATAACAGTATAACGCATATCGTTTAATCTAGAACCAAGAAGACTGTACAGTCTTCTTGTCTAGAACGAAGGCTAATTTTTCACAAAATTCTCTGTAGCATGTACAATCTGTCAGTTTGTCACAACTTGCACAGTCTTCTTCAGCTTTCGTTGTTCCCATATCCATGGCCCATGTTGACCGGATGCGTGCAGCAACCCATCAGCCACACATGCACCGTCTTCAGCATATATTTAAAGTGCTATATTGCTAATAGGACCTGGGAACGCGCGAAAAGATTGCGGCGCCGACAGTCTCACAGCATGGTGGGTCCTCAGCAAGAATATTTTGCTATACAGATATTTATAAAAATGCTCCACGCACTTGACGACTGCCAGAAGCTCCCTCCTGGTTACGCAATAATTTCGCTCTGGCTTGGACAGGACCTTGCTGAGATATGCCAGGACTTTCTCTTGTCCGTCTTGGACCTGGGACAGAACACCGCCTATTCCGACATTGCTAGCGTCAGTATCGAGGATAAACTGGCCTTCCTGACGTGGATAGGAAAGCACAGGTAAACTGGTTAAGGCAGTCTTGAGCGTCTCGAAGGCCTCCGCGCACTCAGCACTCCATTCGAACCGTCGTCCCTCTTCCGTTAGAAGGGTTAACGGTTTTACAATATTTACAAACCCCAGCACAAACCATCGATAGTAAGTACAGAGGCCCAGAAAGCTTAGCAGTTCATGCTTATCCTTCGGGATCGGCCAATTCTGCACTGCCTTCACCTTACTCGGATCTACTGCTACTCCCTGGCGGGATACGACGTGCCCCAAGTACTGTACCTCCTTCTGGAAGATGTGGCACTTCTTCGGACTTAATCGCAGGTTGGCACCTCGCAGTCTACCGAACACTTCCTCCAGGTTTTTCAGATGCTCGTTGAAGGATCTACCCACCACTATGATGTCGTCCAAGTATATCAGGCAGATCTGCCAAGATAGACCCTTCAGGACGGTGTCCATCAGCCTCTCAAACGTGGCGGCGGCATTGCCCAAACCGAAAGGCATGACGGAGAACTGCCAGAGCCCAGTTCCGATAGTAAATGCAGCCTTCTCCCTGTCCGCAGGTTCCGTTCCGACTTGCCAATAATCGCTCTTCAAGTCTAGCGTCCAGAACCATTGAGAACCGGAGAGCGTGTCCAGGGTATCATCGATTCGTGGCAGATGGTAGCTGTTTTTCTTGGTCACATGATTCAGCTGCCGGTAGTCAACACAGAACCACGTTGAGCCATCCTTCTTCTTGACAAGAACCACAAGGGAGGCCCACGGGCTGCTGGACGGTTCGACGATCCCTTGGTTTCGCATGTCCTGGACAATCTTCTCGGCTCCTTCCCGTTTGGCAAGGGGCAACCTTCTTCGATGTTGGCGTAGCGGTTGAGCATCCCCAGTATTGATTTTATGTTTAACTACGTCGGTACGGCCGCTGGGATGATCTCCGCACTTGAAGATGTCTTGGTACCGGGCCACCAGATCTTCGATCTTCTTCCGTTCTTGTTGGTTCATGCCCTTGCAAGTAGATATTACGGTATTAATTAATGCCTTTGGGCAGCCCTTCGCCTTGCTGCCGCTGTCACTAGTAATCGTTCTGACAACGACGGAGACCGGTGTGCACCTTCCCACGATTGTGTTTCTCCTGACGGTTGCCGGTTCCCTGTTGACGTTCATCATCCTTACTGGGACCTTAAGCCCAGTCTTTACCAACGTCTTCCCAACCAGGATACCATGAGTGAGCTCCTTGTCATAATCGGGTTCAATCATGCGCACTACGTTGCCCCGGAGATCGCCATCCAGGTATGCATCCACGACCCTCTCGGTTCGTCCCGGCAGAGTAACATCTTTCGCCAATACCACTCGTACTGCGATCTCTTCTCTTGGGTGTAGGGAAAGCTCCTCCCCACCCACGTGCTACACGCCGCGTCCCAGGTCTAAAGTGAACCCATACTTATTCATAACATCCATTCCCAGGATGAACTCGTCCGCAATGTCAGCAATAAGAACCCGATGCTTGAGGGTTTGATTCCCAATCTTCAATGTCAAATCCATTTCCCCATGTGTGGTCACTGCACCTCCCGTGGTAGTGCGAAGGCGTGTTCTGGTGGGCAGCAGCTGACCCTCGTCCCGTATTACGTCAGACCTGGCGATGGACTTCGTCGCTCCAGTATCCAACAGCAGAGACCGAACTCTTCCATTTATTCTCCCATCAATGAAGAGGCTATCAGGCTGGCGTTGCACGGACGACACATGGATGGGAATCTCCGGGGCATGGCAATCACGAGTCGACTCTCGCCCCTTCTTGTCGACCCGTATTAGTTTTTCGACGGCTCGTCAGACGCTCGGGCTCCTTTTTTCGGACAACGAGCCCTAAGATGACCCATCTCTCCGCAGCTCCAACAACGGAGTCCCTTCTCCCTCGTCTCCTGCTTTATGAGTCGTCGCACCATGTCCTCGATGGATTCAGGCGCCATTTCTGTAGTGGCGACACCGCGGACACGACCATGTCCTCTGGAGGCACTCCTTGCCGCTTCGACTTCCAACGCATGGGCTAAGGCTTTTTTCAGTGTCCTATGTTGCCCCAGAAGTACCGCTTGCTGAGTATCGGCGTCTTTCATTCCATCTATGAATGATTGGACGGCTAGCTGCTTCAGAAAGTCCTTCGGCGCCGATGGGTACGCGAGCCAAACCAATCGAGCAACGTCGGCCTCAAGTTCTTGCAGAGTCTCCCCCGACTTCTGAATTCGGTTCTTCAACTGGGCACAATGCACATGCTGAAGATGACCATTGCCATAACGCCGTTCCAGATGATTCACCAATTGCTGGAAGTCCCTCTGCTGATTTTCTGGAACCATTTGCAGAACATTCAGGGCATCCCCTCGCAACGTCAGAATCAATGCGGTCGCTTTGTCTGCCTCTCCCCAACCATTAGCGACGGCTGCGGCTTCAAATTGCTTCAGGTATGTTGACCACGGCGTTTTCCCATCGTAAGAGGGCAGTTTCATATGCAAGCCGGATGTTGCGGCCCTCACTGGGGCAGTATCTTGGGAAGGAGAAACCTGAGGGGTAGCAACTCGCGATAAGGTAGACTGATTTACCGCAAGATGAAGAGAGAAGCCAGCAGATTCAGAGGGAGTTGGTTGGCCTTGGCCACTTAGTAACTTGGTAACTTGTTCCTGCAGCTCCAGTACGTCACCTTGAAATCTGGTTACCTTTCTCTCCATTTTCTCCTGAATATCTCTGATCTCCTCTGCCAATTCGTCATGGCTCGCTTTCAGTTCTTCCTTAAGTTCATCTTTAAGATCCTCTTGGGAGGCTTTCAGCTCTTCCTTAAGTACTTCCTGCGCCTTTTCTGCCTGCTTTTGGCCGGCTTTCAATTCTTTCTTAAGATCCTCTTGTGCTTTTTCTTGCGCTTTTTCTTGCGCGGCTTTCGATTATTTTTGCGCTTTTTCTGCCTGCTTTTGGCTGGCTTTCAATTCTTCCTTAAGATCCTTTTGTGCTTTTTCTGCCTTCTCTTGCGCCTTTTCTGCCTTCTCTTGGCCAACTTGCATCAGCTGGAAAAGTTGGCTTAATTGAGCTTCCATCTTGCCGCTCTAGGATCTTGTCACAGGCATCCACAACACACACTTAAATTTATTATCTGACTGTCGTTTATCGGTACTAGTTAGTCAATTTATTGAATGTATGTCCAATAATTTTTTTATAGCCCCTGGTACAAAACCCGACACCTGACGCCACTGTTACGTTTTACGTTCTGGGGCTATTAAAAATTATACGCCGTTTCTTGTTTTAAGTATTTATTTACAGCAATTTATCTTTACTATTTACAAAACACAAGACTATTAACGCGGAACACAAGTTATAAACTACAGGAACTATTTCTAACTACAGATACAATTTATTTATTTACACGACTTAACATAAATTATTTATATCGCTAGATTTATTTACACACACGCGTTATTTATATGGCAGCTTCCGCCTACTTCAAAGCTGAATTCGGGACTGTCTTGTTATTTCCTTTGCGCGTATTTATATCCGCCGCGTGAGTCATTCTAGAAACGTCGAGACACCTTCGATTAGTCTGGCAAATGGTGACGCATCGCGTGCATGAGTCGCCAAGGTCGCTTCTCGAAGCCTGGGAGGCCGTGAGTCATCCGGCAGCACGTGAACGCGGCTTCAAGGTCGTTACATTATTATTTGTACCTCGTCTTACAAGTGCATAAAAATAGGAAATACATGCTCCTAGTTTGTCGCCAGTTTTGTAATAGGTATTGAATGTATTTAACATTGTATAGATTATTTCTAATCTACATGCTTGGCTATACGGTGTGAGTTGTTTTCAGCACAATGTGAAAGTTATTTACATAGATATACTTTGCTACATATTGCGTGAAATGTTCGGGTAAATATTAACTCTTGTGAGTGTTGAGTGCTAATTTATTTCACAACCAATGCAATCCACCTGTCATTTGTCAGAAGTTCATGTTTCTTGACCAATCATTCGTGTATAATAATTCTGGATAATTTTACTTTTATCATTAATATCACGTATTTTGAGGCATGTTAGTTATTGTGACAGCGGATAAAGTCAAGTTTCCTGACAACCCAATTTTTGTTATGACGGCAAATATTGCAATGGTTTGATCTGTGTTGTAATATTATAATAAAGATGATAAAATAAATAGCAATCACCACTACCTGCAAATATTCTTTTATTTAGGTCAAATTTAGACTGACTAAAAATACTCACTGGGTTCTTTAATTATTTATAAAGTAAACAGTATTGTGCCCTTTATTATACTTCATCTATCTGCAATTTAATCTTACAGAGACTAGCTCGGTAGGCAAGATGACTCATATCTCAAAGCTGGGTTCCCTGATACGTTAATATTAAACTCGTGTGATACGCCACTGAAATATAAATTTAACTCGAGCGCCCGGACGCAATTTCTGTCAAACTCCTAGCACAAATCGGTTTATTTTGGTTAGTGTTTTGTTTTTGTGATTTAAACTAATAAAATGTGTTTTATGAGCGATTTATCAGGTAAATTTTGAATTATCGCGCCCTTAGCGTCACTGATTCTCATTTGTTTGCAAGCAAAAACCACCCACTTCGTTGTTACAACATTAAATTGTTTTTTGGAGCGTTGCTATGGGATCAACATAACCTCAAACTTGATTATGGCAATTACTGGATATTTGATTTTTGATGGATGTTAAACTCTGCCTGGGTCTCGTTCATGAAGGTTTTCTCTAGTAGTCATGCGAATTTCCGGTTGCTAACACCGTTACTTTTAGTAAAATTTGGTACCTTGTCGATGAAAGCTGCGGCAGCTCATTCGGACTGCAGCTCCTGGTGATATCTGCCGGATACGGGGTCCTGCGGTGCTGCTAGCGTTGTGGGGGCCTCCTATACGCTGTGCTGGTATGCTGCTGCTATAATCTTGGGCTCAGGAATTCAAAATGTGCCCTGGCTGATGCTCGGGAACTGCGTTGGCTTCCCCGATGTCCTCGGGATGTGGTCACGATGAAAAATTATTTTTGGTGATGGAAAATGTTCCCCACATTCTCACACTGCACTGACAAATTCTTAACACACTGATGTACTTTTTATCGATAAAATTAATGATTTACTAGGTAAAATATGTAAATTTTAGAGAGCACAAAAACTGGTTGTCATTCAATAATTTTATTCAATTGTCTCTCTATACTGGTCGTTAATAACAATTGCCTATCTAAGTTATACAAAACGGAAATTAACCAAATACAATACAATAACTTCTTACTCTAATATTTCTTATAACTAAAAATGTTTTCAAAAATACTATTTCTAAATTACTGTCCTTTCAATTCGGTTTTAAATTGTCTTATAGCGCCACTACACTTTGCTTTATGTAAATTGTCCTTATCACTCACGTAATTACACTGACTTGTTTGTTCAATCACCAATTTTGTTTCACATCCTGCTGTGTCCATTTCTTGTAATCTTCTTAACTGTTCGCTTTTCTCCAAATTTTCGAATATTGCTGTCCCATAATTATAATTGCCGTGTTCTGTTTGGTTTATGCTCGTTGCAACGTATTATAATTCTGCTTCAACTACCTTTATTTAAAATGCTCATAAACATATATTTAATTATTCTGACATCTACGCTTCAATTAACACGCACATATTCTAAACATTTCTGTGACAGTTCTATTTATTTTGGTTCGGCTTTAACTTTGCACAAACCTCTTATTTTTGGCTAATTTAGAATTATCGACTCCAATCTATAAAAAACGAGCTCTGCCCTTTGCCTTCTTTACTCAAATAAACTGATTACTACGAGCATTTATTTGCAAATGTAATTACGGATTGAAATTTACGTTCAATCTTGCAGTTGCATGAACTACCCCAACTCTGTGCTATCTGACTTGTTTTAATTATTTGTTGTGCTGCAAGCAGGGTTGAGTAGTGGGCTCTATACCATCTCAATATATCCGGATAAAAATTACCTCTTGTGTATTTACTTCTGATAACATTTTATCAATAAATTATAAACTCAAGTCATTTAACAAGCATTTTTTTTTAAATTATAGTAAGTACACAGTGCAACCGATTAAACTTAATGCAGGCGGGATATAACCCTTAATATCTTTATATATTGTAACGACCTTCGAGCCGGATCGCGTGCAGACAGATGAGTCAGCATTCCAGATCATTCGACAACGACCTCGGTGATTAATGAGCGCGACACGTCAGCATTGCTGGAATAATCGAGTAATATTGCGAAACTTCCAGAAGGAGTCATTTGGCGAGATATAAATAAGCGCAGCGAAAATAACAGTCAGTCCGAATCTAGCTTTGAAGTGTGCGAAGCTTGCCATATAAATCTTTCGTGTTGAAGTAGTGTGTAAATAAATAAAGTGTATTTGTTGTTAGAAATAGTTCCTGTTAGTGTATAAATAATTGGTGTCCCGTATTAATAGTTCTTGTGTTTTTGTAAATCGTTAAGTTAAATTGCTGTAAATAAATGCTTAAAACAAGAAGCGGCGTAGGTATAATTTTTAATAGCCCAGAAGATAAATCGTAACATTTGGCGTCAGGTGTCGGAGTTTTGTACCAGGGAATATAAAAAAATTATTGGACATACATTAAACAGACTAATTGATTAACAAGTTCCGATAAACGACAGTCAGATAATAAATTTAAGTGTGTGTTGTGCATGCCTGTGACGAGATTCCAAGGCAGCAAGATGGAGGCCCAATTAAGCCAACTTTTCCAGCTGATGCGAGTTGGCCAGGACAAGGCAGAGAAGGCGCAAGAAGAATTGAAAACCGGCCAAAATCAGGCAGAAAAGGCGCAAGAAGAATTGAAATCCGGCCAAAAAAGGCAGAAAATTCGCAAGAAGAATTGAAAGCCGCGCAAGAAAAAGCCCAAGAGGATCTTAAGGAAGGATTGAAAGCCGGCCCAAAGCAGGTAGAAAAGGCGCTAGAAGGCGTATTAATAGTTCTTGTGTTTTTGTAAATCGTTAAGTTAAATTGCTGTAAATAAATGCTTAAAACAAAAAGCGGCGTATAATTTTTTAATAGCCCAGAAGATAAATCGTAACAATATATAATTCTTCTGTACGTGTGTACGTCACTGAACTCCTAAACGGCTGGACCGATTTTGATGAAATTTTTTATGTGTGTTTGAGTGAGTCCCTGGACGGTTTAGGTTGACAATTGGACCCGGTAGGTGGCGCTGCAATCGGGTTCTAGGATTTTTTTTTGAAATCTTTTGACGAATTTCTTTTTTTTAATGTTTTTAACATTTCTCGCATATCAGAACACAGAACCCCAAAATTTCACCCCCCAACCACGACCTAATGTTTTTTAAAATGAAATAACCGAAAATACGAAAATCGAAAAAAACTTTGCTGAACCTGCTAATAGCAGGCAAACCACCGTTCAGGCAGGACAATGTATGTCGGTTCCCCCACAATTTCACCCCCCACCGCCCCCAATATTTTGTAAAATGAAAATCTTTATATATATAATTCTTCTATACATGTGTATGTGACTGAGCTCCTCCTAAACGGCTTGACCGATTTTGATAAAATTTTGTGTGTGTTTGAGTGGGTCCCTGGATGGTTTAGATTCACAATTGGACCCGGTAGGTGGCGCTGCAATCGGGTTCTAGGATTTAAAAAATTACGATTTTTTAAAGATTTCTCGCATATCAGAACACAGAATCTCAAAATTTCACCCCCCAATATTTTTTAAAATAAAAAAAATCGAAAATTCAAAAATCGAAAAAAACGTTGCTGAGCCTGCTAATAGCAGGCAAACCAACGTTCGGACAGGACAACGTCGGTCGGGTTATCCCCAAAATTTCACCCACCCCCCAATATTTTTTAAAATGAAAATCTTTATATATATTGCAATGGTTAATGGACTGTGTTTGTAATATTATTTATTTAATGAAGATGATAAAATAAATTGCAATTATCACTACCTGCAAATATTCTTTTATTTAGGTCAAATTTCGACTGACTAAAAATACTCACTGGATTCGTTAATTATTTGTAAAGTAAACAGTATTGTGCCCTTTATTATATTTCATCCATCTGCAGGCTAGCTATGTGAGCAAGATGACTCATACCTCAGGGTTGGATTCACCGGTACATTAATATTAAACTCGTGTCATACGCCACTGGAATATAAATTTGACTCGAGCGCGCAGACGCTATTGCCGTCAAAATCCTAGTACAAATCGGTTTATTTTTGGTTAGTGTTTCGTTTTTGTGATTTAAACTAATAAAAGGTGTTTTATGAGCGATTTATCAGGTAAATTTTGAATTATCGCGCTCTTAGCGTCACTGATTCTCATCTGTTTGCAGGCAAAAACCTCCACTTTGTTGTTACAACATTAATTTGTTTTTTTGGAGCGTCGTTATGGGACCAACATAGCCTCAAACTTGATTATGGCAATTACTGGATATTTGGTTTTTAATGGATGCTTAACTCTGCCTGGGTCTCGTTCATGAAGGTTTGGTCTAGTAGTCATGCGAATTTCCGCTTGCTAACACCGTTATTTTGGTTGTAAAACTAACCTGACTTCTTTGCAAGGCTGCGGGTTGCTCACTCGGACTGCATCTCCTGCTGATTTCTGCCGGATGCGGGGTCCTGCGGTGCTGTAGAGGCTTTTTACACGCTGTGCTGGTTTGCTGCTGCTCTAATCTTGGGCTCAGGAATTCAAAATGTGCCCTAGCTGATGTTCGGGAACTGCTCGAAGTCCTCGAAATATGGTCACGTCGATAAATTATTTTTGGCGAGGAAAAATGTTCCCCACATTCTCACAGGTGCACTGCCAATTACTTATTACACTGGTGTACTTTTTATCAATATTATTAAAGATTTACTAGGTCTAATAAGTACGGTTTTCACAGTTATTAAAATCTATTGGAATCAACGACTTCGTCTTTTGTTTTCAGCGCTTCCTTGATAAATGATTGGCCCACTCTAATAACTTTAACATACATTTTCGAAACTTTGGGACCGATTATCTCAAAAGTTTTCCTCTTTAAGGTCATACTTTTTTGACATCTGCGTACTCAGAAAAATGTGTTCTATCCAAATTCGTGAAGAAAAATAAGGGTTGCAATTTTAAAAAAATGCCGATGTCACAGCTCCAAAACAAAACACGATCGAAATATGCCATTGCCGTAAAAAATAGCATTTTAAAAAATAAGGTTGACGTGTCCGAGGATTTTCTGTGAAAACCCTTCTAAAATGTTTTATCGAATTTATTCCAAACTTTACAACCTCACTGTATATAAATACAACCCCTTTTAATTTCTCACATTGTTTGCAATGAAATTTTGTTGTATACAATCTCAGTAACGTACAATTTTTACAACAATAAACGTGATTGCTGCCAAACAATAATTCTGTTACAATTATTTAAACCAGGCAGAGGTTTCTGCAGGTACATATTTTTAATTAATAAAACGAATTCTCAGGTTAGGTACACTTACTGTCGTTCAATGTGTATAGAAATATTGAACTTTAATTATTATTAATGTTTACTTACCTTTGTTATGGTTATGAATATTAAATTACCTCGTGCTTTTCTTTAGTTATGAAACGCTTATTATTTCTGTATATCTCATTGAAAACATTTACTGAGATATAAACTATAGTTATCAATTCAATTTTTCAACCTTCAATTTTTCGCCATTTTTCCATTTAAAGAAAATCAAAAAGATACTTACCAGTTTTTCATTTCATACACTGATAAAATTTTTGACACAATATTGAAAATATTGAGGATGGCATGCAAATGCATAACAATGCAAAAATTCAAATAATTGATTTTTTCAAATCACTCCAAATCCCGGATCGCACGCGGGGTTGCAAATTCGAATACTGATATTACTCTCTAAATAAAATCATCAGATCGATTTGCTAACATTTTGCAATTATTTCGAGGGTGATAAAATCCAAAATATTAATTTTTAGGAATCGCACGAGGTTCCGTGTCGCCTGTGAGGTTGCAAATTTGTAAATGCGTCATAATAGATGTTCTAAGCATTTGCAACCAAAATTCAAAACGTTTGGAATTATTCCGAGACAACCTTGCTCAAAAAAATTACCACCGATAAAGAATATTATAAATAAAGATGTTCCGGTCAACGCAAAAGGTTGCAAATTTACGCAACTATTCAGGAAATTTTTCTGATGCATTTTTCAAGTTTGCAGAACTTTTGGAATTTTGTCGGCCAGTTTATTAGACAAAAACATTAATTTGTAAAAAAAAACGTTCCGTATCTTTCAAATGGTTGCAAATCTGGTGCGTGATATGAAATAACACATTTAACTCTACTTCAAGTTTGCAGCACTTTTGGAATTTTTTCGGGAAAATACAGAAAAAACCGATTTAATTACAATTTTAACAATGTTCCGGACTTTGGAGAAGGTTGCAAATTTAGATTTATTGTTTTCTCGGTGTACCAATAGGTTCACCTAAGTTCTAGAACGTATGGAATTATTGTTAAATTTTTCATTTTTAATGGTCTATAATGTATGTTTCATAAGTTTTGGCACAAAATAAAAACTCAAATATTTTTAACACAGCAAACTTACATTAGAAATTATTACTTTCTTAAAATAAGTGGACTATCTGAGAACATAATTTAATTATTTAATTATATGTAACGGCCTGTGCTGTTCCACGAGACGCAATTTTCTCCGGACACCTCTCATAAGGTTCTGGACGGCGACAACATTAATTTCCCTGATCTTACTCAAAATCCTACGACGTAGTTGGTCCCCATTTTGTCAGAAAATTTTGCATTTTCTTTAAATCTCGCATTGTCTAGACCTCTAGACATTCCTCTATATTATCACTATAAAATCCGTCTTTGCCTTTGATTTCTGAGTTCCCCAAAGTAAAGGATTTCTCATCGTCCATCACAATGAACTTGTTGTTTGCAAAATGAATACACCGAAGATTACGGCAACATCAAGGTATTCAGGCTAGCTGGTTAGAAGTGTATTTTGGACATTTTTGTCTTTTGGGGTATATTTGGCCACTTCTGGCCAAAATTCTTAAAATAGTGGTGGCAGAAGTCCAATTATCCCTGGCTAGTTTCCTCACAGACAGACCAATCTTATTTTTAGCACTTCTTATCACTCTGCTGGGGGGTGAACAGCCTTGGTCTTCCAGTTTCCGTAAGGTTCGTACAAGGGTTACTTTTAGGGCCGGTTGCAGAAAGCAATGTTAAGTCTGGTGTTAGCTAACATCGCGTCAAAGTGAACAAAATCGCATCAAATTTTGTTTACTAATGTATTAGTTACCATAAGCATTTGAGATTTGATTCGTTTTTGTTCACTTTGACACCAGACTTAACATAGCTTTCTGCAACCGGCCCTTAGTGATGTAAATTACCCAGGTATTTATTTGTAGGGGTAAATACCCGGGGTATTTACCCGGGTAAATACCCAAAATGAGGTAACAAATCTAACTAGTACTACAGTTGATTGGTAAGTGAAGGTGCTCTATTCGAATTTTATGCAAATGTAGAATAAAACAGCTGTACTGAGACCATTTACTGCACAAAATACCGATGGGGCCATAATTATATATAAAAGCAATGAGATAGCATGAATTATAAACAGAATTCAATGCTAGAGTGAGAAAGAGATGAACATAGAAACGAATATTTGAGTAGACCTGACGTTCATTTTAATTATAGCATATGTCAACTAAATATGCCTACTAAAATAAATTTTAATTCCTCAAATTTACGATGCACTGATATGTCACTGTATTCGCGCTCATGGACACCGATTTGAGCAGTTGCTGTAAGTGATATTAAAAAAATAATAATAATGTATTTTTAACATTATTTTATTAAACATGCATTGCTGCACTTGATATGCCTTGTTATTATTAATAATTGGAAACAATTATTTCGCTTTTGCAACAAGCAACAGCCTGTATCTAGGTAACCGTTTGGTTAAGTGCATATGTTCATATAGACTTTTTGTCTTCTTTTGGCATGAGGAATCTACCATTTCAGTTTCATTCACTAATTATGAATCACCCTGTATATTAAAATTATTATTAATAAATATCGATTATTTCTTCCAAGTTAATGTTAAGTTCATTTTTCTAAATGGAAAAAAGTCCGAAAATAATGTAGTCCAAACAATATAAATGAAATTATTAACAGCATTAAATTTAAGAATCATCCCAATCACCTGAGTCAGAGACATCATCAAGTCCGTCTTAATTTTTCTGTAAATTCTGACGGGCGCAATTTATTACGTCGAATTATTTATTTCTATAAACTTCCGCAGCTACAATGTTTTTCCCCGATAAAATATTAATTTACCTGGCTGAGCGCTTATTCAATGTTACATTTAAGCTGTTATTTTACATAAAATATTCTAGTGCATTTATATGTAGTTTATTTTATTATGATAACTGATAACACTATTATGAGTAAAAGTTAACTTAGCTTTCTAAATATTACACATTTGATAAATACCCAGTTTTTAGGTATTTACCCGAGGCAGGGGTAAATACTTATTTATAAATACCCTACCCACTGGGTATTTACCCGACCCACATCACTAGATAATCTGTTCGCATTCCGCTGTGGTTTGATATACAGTCCTAGGTGATGTATCCTGGTTTCGAAAAATACGCACTATTTCATCTTTAGGCATTTGCCCAACTAAATTATAAATACTTTTTATAATTTCCATTTGTATAACATTTTTCACAAATTGACTAATGATACCCATATGTCAAATTAAATGCCTAGTAAACAAATATAGTTTTGTTTCCAAAGCCATCTTGATAAGTTGCATAGGTATATCATTTGAGCCCCCTTCAATTTTTTGACAAAACTTTGTATATAGTAGTACTATACAGTGCGAGTGTAAAGTCTGGAACTATCGAAATAGAACTTTTATCAAATGTTTTTGAAAGAAATCTTCGAACACGTCAATTTTTATTTTAAAAAATGCGTATTTTACTGTATTTGTCACTTTTAGATTGTCTTTTGTTTTTGAGTTATGACGTTAGCGATACTTTTTTTAAATGGAAACCCTCAATTTTTATGATGAATTTGGACACAGCATGAAATTCTAAGACCAAATACTCTAAAAAAAGTATGATACTGTATTTTGAAATTTTCGAGAAAATCGTACGGTTACCAGATCCCCTCAATACTAAAATTTCAATTGGTCCTTTTTCACTCAAATATTGTATCATTATTTATTTAATTAGGAGCACACAACAAAAACAGATAAACAAACTATGAAGAACTGTCATAATTTTAGGGCTAACTCATTGTTTCATGGCTACTTGATTTTTATTCGATTTTTGTTTTAATACTTTAATAGCAATTTTCTCGAAAATTTCAAAATATAGTATCATACTTTTTTAGCGTATTTGGTCTTAGAATTTCATGCTCTGTCCAAATGTATCATAAAAATTTGGGGTTTCCATTTAAAAAAATTATAGCGAACGTCATAACTCAAAAACAAAAGACAATCTAAAAGTGACAATTACAGTAAAATATGTATTTTTTAAAATAAAAATTAACGCACTGAGTGCGATAATATCCATTACAGTAATGAATAGATATTATCACACTCTTTTTTTTATAGAGAAATGCATTGAAGCAGAATTTATGGATGAAGATAAAATATTGAACAATACAGGTTTGCTTATGGCACTTAACGAGACTCATTTGATTGCCGCAAAACTCGGCTCACCGCCTCGTTTTTGGCAATCAAACTTGTGTCATTAAGATGCTCATAGTCAAACTTGTATTGTTAATATCTATTAACAAACAAGTATGTTAATGAGAGCGATTAATAATCAAGACATTTTAACGCGCGAGCGCTAACGAGAGCGTTAATTGTAGAGATTATTAATCGCTGATTAACATATGAGTTAGTTACAATATTTTTCCATTGATTGTACATTATTAATTGGAAGAAAATCTAATTTTATTCCATGAAAACAATTTGACACTTAAAGTTTTGACATTAATTGTACCGGGTGACTATAAATGGTTGTGATTTTTTTATTAGGTTGGCACTGTTTATGTTGGTGGCACTGTAAATCTATGTCGAATTCCAGGTTAACAGGTTAGGTTTTGCGCCAGTTTTAACACAAATCAACGTAAAACCTAACCTGCAACTTCGAATTTGACCTAGACTTACAGTGCCACCAACATAAACAATTTTTTTTTAAATCGTTCATTAATAAAAAATCATTCATTAATAAAGGTCATTAATAGACGATTCTCTATACATAATGAAACCCATAAATAAACGATCAACGAAATAGTTATTTAACCAAAAAGTGTGTTAATGAAGGCGATTAATAATCAAAACTGTTTAATAGTTGAGATTATTAAATGCCCATTAACAAACGAGCTGATTACAAAATTTTTTCGTTGACCACAAAATCTTTTTTGTGGTGAAAAATGTGATTAATACAACTAACCTCCATGCAAAATATCACCAAAACGTCAATATCACAAAAACAGTTAATTAATGAAAAAGAGTATTAATCAAAAATAGTGTATTAATGACATCTATTAATCCATCCTTTTTTAGGAAAACTAATTCATTGATATTGAAATTAGCAAGCGGTCAACGAAAAAATATAATTTTTACACTTTAGATTATACAGGTACAGCTGATTGCAAATAAAAGTGGGATAAGTCTTGAGACTACTTTTTGCGTTTTTAATAACGTGTGAAACTTTCTCTAACTTATATTTCCGTAGGTGAATACATAAAATATTATTAAAGATAGAAGCATAAGAAAAGGAACATAATTACGAGTATTTAATATGTTATTGTACTTCATATTACAATATTACATATTAGCTGTCCCAGTTTTATTTGCAATCAGCTGTACACTAGATTAGTATAAGTGTAAAAATTAATGTACTTCAGTAGTTTAGTACAGGGTGTCTCAGAAAGAAATTCACATTTAAAAACGCCATAACTTCTTTATTTTTAAATTATTTACATAGATAATTAAACAATTGAAAAAAAAGAATCTTTGCAAATTAAGTAAGAAAAATTACATAAGTTAGATGTTGCCCCTGACGGCGTATGCACCCTTCCAAATATACCCTTGCGTTTTCCATTAGTTTCTTCTTCTCAACTTCATGGACTCGTAAGATTTAATGACGAAGAGTGGTTTCAGCAGGATGGAGCCTCTAGCCATACGGCAGCTATTACTTTAGAATCCGTAAGAGAGCTTTTTGCAGAAAGATTAATTTCTCAAAGATGAAACATTAACTATGCCCCAAGAAGTCCTGACTTGACTCCGCTGAATTTTTTTATGGGGTTATCTTAAGAGCAGGGTGTATACTGCATAATAATCCATGTGAAAATTTACATCTTAAGGGTCGTATTCGAGAAGAAATCAAAGCCGGTGGAACTTTGTCTACACATAGGTAACAAACGAAAGGGTGTGTTTAGAAGAGCACATATGCCATCAAGGGCAATATCTAACCCATATAATTTTTCGTACTTAATTTGCAAAGATTTTTTTTTCAATTGTTATAATTATCTATATAAATAAGTTAATAATCAAGGAGTTATGGCGTTTTTAAAAGTGAATTTCTTTCCGAGACACCCTGTATTACTATGATTGGAATAGTTATATTGTAGATTATATAGCATAATAAATATAACCATATACCAAAAGGTAAGTGCATTTTTTAACTATATATATATGTATATTAGGGTGGTCCAAAAAAATAAATATCATAATTGTTTTGATCTCACCCTGTCGTGGGGTGACAATGTGTATAAAAATATTTTGTGCAAAATTGCAGTAAAATTAATTAACATTTAGAGGTCGCGCAAGCGCATTCACTTTGGAAGCATTATAGAGGGGGCGTTTCAAATTTGTACTTAGCGCTTACGGCGTGCGCAGTCAGTAGTTGATAGCGGTTATAGCAGGTAGTTATATTGTGTTGTGTTTTGACAGTGACAGTGTTAAAAAATGGCAACAGCAACTAGAAGTAACACGACAATATACTTAATTGGGTCCGAGGAAAGTGGAATTCTAGGTAGTAAGCTCCCGTGTAATAGACAAGAGTTGACTACGTTCTTTTATCAACACAGAACACTAAGAAAGACTATTCGTGATAGTTCCCGTGCGGTTATAAAAGAAGTTGCATTTTGGTCAAAAGCCCGTATACCAATTCGAGATGAGCAATATCCAATCGCAAAGCTAGAAAAACGGTAATTATTCCGTATGCGGCGAAACGTCAAAAAATCGATTTTTTTCGGGGAAAAAAACTAATCGATAGATTTCACTCCAAAGAACACGATTCCGCTGTCGGAGCGTGATTTTTTCAACTATTTCTTCTGATTTTCTAACCTCAAAAGTTTCACCGTATACGGAACAATTACCGCGGGGATATAATTCCGTATACGGTGAAACGCCAAAAATGCATCAATTTTGGTGGGAAACTACACTCATCCATAGATTTCACTTTAAAAACCACAGTTCTGCTGTCGGAGCGGCACGCCTCATTCTCTTTACATCGAATTCTATTTTTATAAATTAAAATTATAGAATCTGTTTGATCCCGATGCCGGAAAAAGGTCCGCAGGAAAAAGTTCCGCGGAAAATGTTCCGCCGGAAAAAGTGCCGTGGGGAAATAAATCCGCAGGAAAAAGTTCGGCAAGAAAAAGTTCCGCAGGAAAGCGATGCTTTGGTGTTTTGTCCATGTTACATGATTAATAAGTACCATACCATAGGGTACAAATGCATATGATAAAAATGGAAAAATTTGCTGGGCTCTTATGTATATTATAATTACATTTATAGTATTTTAAATTACTAGCGACTATATAATCACAGTGTGGCCATACAATTTTTGACTGGTACTTTTTTATCCAATATCAAAATACGATTTTGCGGAAAACCATGATGATGTAATAATAAATAGAATTTTTTAACGGTGTAAGCGACATTTGATAACAAAAAATTACTAAAGTCAAAATAAAATTTTACAATTCATTTTCTGAAGTGAAAGAAAGTTATTCAAAATGACTAATCTCTCAAATACAATAAAATACCACAAAGAGGTTTAAATGTTGAAGAAATATGAGTCATAAGGTGTTTTCATCAATTTATTACAATTAATGGAAATTGGAAAGTTCAAATCCAAAACGCAAATGATATAACATCATTTGTATCGAAATCTTCTCGGTAATGTGCTTCATTACATCTAAATTATATTAAATAGATACATGGACTAAACTCCAATCTAGCCCACTGGTGCTTAGGCGCATACGCGTGATAATGTGATTCTCAGTTTGTCGGAACTTACAGGAAAATATTTATTTCTCTGTTAAATGTTCTGGATTGTTTGATGTTAATACTGTTCTGAATATCGTAATTTGTGAAAAACGTCAAAATATGGTTCTTTTCCGTATAAACAAACTATAATTTGGAAAACTTATGGCCGCGGGAATACTAATGGCGGATTTCATCATGTGATACGTCCACTCAAACTTTTGACAAGTTATAAAATGCCAATGTCTTATTTTGACATTAGTAACCTTTTGGGGTGAAATTCGGTGCACGGTCCGATCTATTTCGCATCCGCTGCGAGCGAAGTAAGTTTATAGTTCGATCAGCGTGTATGTCAAAATGTTGTGGGTGCCGCTTGCCGCTATCAATGTTTAAAGCAATGCGTTGCGCTCTCGGCGGTGGTCCAGGTTAATGGTTTATGTTAGTTGTTAGGTCTTGATAATTTTTTTTTAGAGAAAAAATACGAGAGAGAGTTTGTTCAACGCAATGCGTTGCGCTCTCGGCGGTGGTCCAGGTTAATGGTTTATGTTAGTTGTTAGGTCTTGATAATTTTTTTAGAGAAAAAATACGAGAGAGAGTTTGTTCAACGCAATGCGTTGCGCTCTCGGCGGCGGTCCAGGTTAATGGTTTATGTTAGTTGTTAGGTCTTGATAATTTTTTTTAGAGAAAAAATACGAGAGAGAGTTTGTTCAACGCAATGCGTTGCGCTCTCGGCGGTGGTCCAGGTTAATGGTTTATGTTAGTTGTTAGGTCTTGATAATTTTTTTTTAGAGAAAAAATACGAGAGAGAGTTTGTTCAACGCAATGCGTTGCGCTCTCGGCGGTGGTCCAGGTTAATGGTTTATGTTAGTTGTTAGGTCTTGATAATTTTTTTAGAGAAAAAATACGAGAGAGAGTTTGTTCAACGCAATGCGTTGCGCTCTCGGCGGCGGTCCAGGTTAATGGTTTATGTTAGTTGTTAGGTCTTGATAATTTTTTTAGAGAAAAAATACGAGAGAGAGTTTGTTCAACGCAATGCGTTGCGCTCTCGGCGGTGGTCCAGGTTAATGGTTTATGTTAGTTGTTAGGTCTTGATAATTTTTTTTAGAGAAAGAATACGAGAGAGAGTTTGTTCAACGCAATGCGTTGCGCTCTCGGCGGTGGTCCAGGTTAATGGTTTATGTTAGTTGTTAGGTCTTGATAATTTTTTTTAGAGAAAGAATACGAGAGAGAGTTTGTTAACGCAATGCGTTGCGCTCTCGGCGGTGGTCCAGATTAATGGTTTATGTTAGTTGTTAGGTCTTGATAATTTTTTTTAGAGAAAGAATACGAGAGAGAGTTTGTTCAACGCAATGCGTTGCGCTCTCGGCGGTGGTCCAGGTTAATGGTTTATGTTAGTTGTTAGGTCTTGATAATTTTTTTTAGAGAAAAAATATGAGAGAGAGTTTGTTCAACGCAATGCGTTGCGCTCTCGGCGGTGGTCCAGGTTAATGGTTTATGTTAGTTGTTAGGTCTTGATAATTTTTTTAGAGAAAAAATATGAGAGAGAGTTTGTTCAACGCAATGCGTTGCGCTCTCGGCGGTGGTCCAGGTTAATGGTTTATGTTAGTTGTTAGGTCTTGATAATTTTTTTTAGAGAAAAAATACGAGAGAGAGTTTGTTCAACGCAATGCGTTGCGCTCTCGGCGGTGGTCCAGGTTAATGGTTTATGTTAGTTGTTAGGTCTTGATAATTTTTTTTAGAGAAAGAATACGAGAGAGAGTTTGTTCAACGCAATGCGTTGCGCTCTCGGCGGTGGTCCAGGTTAATGGTTTATGTTAGTTGTTAGGTCTTGATAATTTTTTTTTAGAGAAAAAATATGAGAGAGAGTTTGTTCAACGCAATGCGTTGCGCTCTCGGCGGTGGTCCAGGTTAATGGTTTATGTTAGTTGTTAGGTCTTGATAATTTTTTTTAGAGAAAAAATACGAGAGAGAGTTTGTTCAACGCAATGCGTTGCGCTCTCGGCGGTGGTCCAGGTTAATGGTTTATGTTAGTTGTTAGGTCTTGATAATTTTTTTAGAGAAAAAACACGAGAGAGAGTGTTCAACGCAATGCGTTGCGCTCTCGGCGGCGGTCCAGGTTAATGGTTTATGTCAACCGGCTTTTGACACATATTCAGTGGCAGCGGGTAATTGTGAGTTGTAAAAGTAAAGGTTTCGAACTAAAAAAAAATTATTGAGAAATGCGAGGAGAAATGCATCCTTCCGACATTGAAATCCTGTTCCTTGAAGTGAAATCTATCTATGAGTATCTTTTCCCACCAAAATTAATGCATTTTTGGCGTTTCACCGTATACGGAATAATAACCCCGCGGTAATTGTTCCGTATACGGTGAAACTTTTGAGGTTAGAAAATCAAAAGAAATAGTTGAAAAAACCACGCTCCGACAGCGGAATCGTGTTCTTTGGAGTGAAATCTATCGATTAGGGACTTTTCCCGAAAAAAAAAACGAATTTTTGGCGTTTCACCGCATACGGAACTGTTACCAGAAAAACTTTACAGAACTTGGAATCTATTAAAAGAGCCCCAAAAAGAAAAGTACAAGTCAACGTTCTAAAGATAAAAATTTATTGATACATTAGAAGATTTATTTGATACAGCACATGCGGATGCACTCACCCTAATTAAAATTGAAGAAGACCGAGACTTCTTGTTAGCGCAGCGAGAAAAAGGACGACGTGGCTGCATGATCGAAACTAAGTTTTACATCTAAAAGAATGGAAAGATGAAAAGAGGAAGAAGGAACACCGGCTTAGACGTGAAGAGCAACGAAAATGCACTAATAGTAGTAGTGAGTTTGTCAGTGACGTGTTGAGAACAAGATCAGATCTCGGCTCAGACAGTAGTTGTCATAGGGATGCTAAAAAAAGAGAAAAAAAGTTAGTGGCACTGGAAGCACACCTCTAATCACACCCCAGCTCGCTGCTACGCTTGAAAGGACTAATATAAGTGATCGAAAAGCGACTTTCATAGTCACAAAATGCACTGGATCGTCTTGTGGACCGGATGTACGTTTATTCAAATGGTTTCAGCAATTTTGGTCAAAGATTGATTATACGAAATATGAGCCTGGTGTACAAAATGATGAGATGTGTGCAGCCATCCAGGATGAAATTCAAGGTGTAATGGAGTTTGCAGAGAAACAACTTGAGGTAAGTTACGTAATGTTTTAATGGGTTTTTTATTATCTAATTTTTTAATTAATCCTTCTTAAGTAAGTCAGTTTTATTGTGCAGGTAATCCAGTTGCGTGAGGATTACACAAAAATGCTTGAGCTTGTTATAATTTTCCTTGGACGAACCCCTCCCCGTGGTGTACGATTTCGTTCTCCAGGAGCTCTGCATCACGCTAGACGGATGGCTAAGATCCTATACAGCCTCAAGATATAAATGTTTCGTGGACAGTTTACGCTAACGCTACAGGAAGAAGCCCTTAGAGACATATGCATTTTTATTATTCGGATATATTTAAAAAATTGGTTTGGTGCTCTTCTACCTATTCGCGTATAGATGGCGCTGTAGAGAAACAATATCGCTGCTTTATGAGGTATACTTGCTAATTAACCACCTAAACACGACATGAAAGTACGTGCACGTAGTCAAATTAACGTGATTGCTGTGCAATTTATACAGGTTTTTTCGTTTAATTACAAATATATATATATATAATCGTTGCCCAAGTACTGAGATTGGTGTTGACTATAACCCCTTTCCCAGTCAAATTCTTCGCCTTGTATATATATATATATATATATATATATATATATATATATATATATATTGGCAAGTTGAATGCTTAATATTAATATTATTTAAGTAACTAAAAACCACGTTTCGTTTTTGTAGCCTAATGGATTGTGACAAATGAGTTTTTTCGCTGTCTCTGGCGAAGCTTTTTAATTACTTGGGTGATATTTCACCATCAGCAAGATGTATGGCTGAAGGAGAAGCAGTTTTAAAAGCTAACCATATAATAACATGCGGAATTAAGCACCATACAGGAGAAGAACTTGAACTGTTTGCCCTGTGCTTGCAAACAAGTGCTTTGTTGGAAAAACAGCATGAAATACAGTGCTTTTTAAAAATCGCAAATGAAAATGAATTAGAAGTTGACAATGCCCTGTGCCCCAGCCACTCAGAGAGTTGACCGATGTGGAAGCTAGCAGCATCGTGAAGGCGTTTGCTTTAAGACTGCCAAATTCTGCTCTCGCTCTACATTTGTAAGTAAATATACCTACATTAGCTGTTGATGCATGGTTACATTATTGGAGAGTGCATTTTTTTCTTTTCTATTGTTACGTTTTTAACGTTCGGGCTATTTAAAATTATACGACAAACCTGGGTTCAAACATTTATTTACAACAATGAATTATTACGATTATTGTTTACAAGCACACACGAGAATTATCAAGCAGATTACAAATTAATACAGGCACTAACAAACTATCGATACATTTATTTCTTATTACATATGGTTTAACGCACTTATTTATTTATATCACTTTTAAACACTAACGATTATATATGGTTATTTATTTCTATTAGTTATATGTACACTCTTCCATTTATTTTCCCATCAAGCTTTTGGACTACTTTCTCTTCTGCGGTTTCCAGCTCTTCCTGCCCGACCGTCAGCTCTTCTCGTGCTTTCTGCCCGGCTTCCAGCTGTTCCCTAAGATCCTCTTGTGCTTTTTCTGCCTTCTTTCGACCGGATCTCAATTCTTCCTTAAGTTCATCCTTGAGGTTTTCTTGAGTGGCTTTCAATTTTTCCTCAAGTTTTTCTGCCTTCTTTCGGCCGGCTTTCCATTCCTTAAGTTTTTGGACTGCTTTCTCTTGCTCGGCCTTCAGCCATTCCTTAAGTGCTTTCGCGGCTTCCTCTGCCTTATCTTGTGCCTTCTTTTGGCCGGCTTTCAATTCTTCCTGGCCAACTTCGATCTGTTGCAAAAGTTGGCTTAATTGGGCTTCCATTTTGCTGCTTTGAAATCTCGTCAAAAGCATCCACACTATACACTTAAATTTATTTATCTGACCGTCGTTTTATCGGCACTTGTTAACAATTTATTTATTTAATGTTCGTTCGGTAATTTTTTATATAGCCCCCGGTTCAAAATCGCACACCGACACCACTGTTACGTTTTTAACGTTCGGGCTATTTAAAATTATACGACAAACATGGGTTCAAACATTTATTTACAACAATGAATTATTAAGATTATTGTTTACAAGCACACACGAGAATTATCAAGCAGATTACAAGTTAATACAGGCACTAACAAACTATCGATACATTTATTTCTTATTACATATGGATTAACGCACTTATTTATTTACGAGGGGAACTAGAAAAGTTATCTACCTAACTAAGAAACGAATTACATACGGTTTTTTACATAATTTTATTTTTCAATATAATCTCCCCCAACTTCAACGCACTTATGCCATTTGTCCTTCAAAGAGTTGATGCCCGTTGAAAAAAAGATTCTTCTTGGGTCTCAAAATAGTCCTTGACTGCCTCCTTCAAATGCTCGTCTGTTTCAAAACGACGCCCTCTGAGATTCTTTCTTAGGTTTCTGAATAGATAGAAGTCGGACGGTGCCAGATCCGGACTATAAGTTGGATGGTTTAGCTCAATAAAGCATTCCTGCAGAATTGGTTTCATTTTGGCGGCTTTATGCACGGTCGCGTTGTCATGAAGAATGAGCGATTCACCTTGTAATAAATTTTGACGTTCTTTGACAATAGCTGTATGCAGCTTTTTGAGGGTGTTAACATAAACCTCTGCAGTGATTGTAGAGCCTTTAGGTATATATTCAATCAAAAGAACACCTTACATGTCCCAAAAGATGGTTGCCATGAGTTTTCCAGCTGAAGATTGCGTGCGGGCTTTCTTTGGGGGAGGAGACCCCTTATGCCCCCATTGCATAGACTCTAATTTCGTCTCAGGGTTTTAGTAATGTACCCATCTCATCACCAGTCACTATCCGCTTCCAAAGATTCCAAATTATTTCTACAAATTTGTTGTCTACGCAGCTTTTGCTCAGGAGACAATAATCTGGGAACCCACCTTGCTAAAACTTTACTCATGCCCAGTTTGTCGTGCAATATTGTCAAAACGCTAGGTTCGGATATTTCCAATGCTGTATCAATGGTGAAGACTTTTATACGGCGATCCTCAATAACCATGGCTTCCACTTTCTTGCACATTTCAACATTTGTCGCTTCTGCAGGTCTTCCACTTCTGGGATCATCTTCTATAGGTTCCCGTCCCCACCGAAATTGTTTTGACCACAATTTAATTGTGAAATATGACGAAGCATCGTCTCCATACACCGCAATCATTCGTTCGCGATTTTTTTTCGGATTGTTGCTTTCCTTTGTAAGGAATTTTATTACACTTCGATGATCTAATTTCAAAAGACTCAATTTTAGACACAACACACTCCACAAAATATAAAATTACTGGCGGATATGAATCAAATTTTTCATGCAACAATGAAAGACTTGTCACTGTTTGACATTACAAGCTGAAGCTTATCAATTGTTTCTATCATGGCTAGGTAGATAACTTTTCTAGTTCCCCTCGTATATCACTCTTAAACACTAACGATTATATATGGTTATTTATTTCTATTAGTTATATGTACACACGGGCTTTTATTTATGTGGGAGCTCTGCACGGCTCTTACGCGTTTTGCTGCCAAATTCGAACTGCCCGCTATTCATGCGGGCGTGTATTTATATTTCAGGTAATTCCTTTCTAGACTAATCGCGAGGACGCTCGACCTTTTTAGGAACCGCATGACGCATCCGCGTTTGTTACCCTCTTGCGCGTCCCTGAAAGCGTGAGTGTTCCGTTGCACCTGGCTGTAAGGGCGCTTCCCGAGCATTCGACCGCTGTGACTCATATTTCCGCAGCTGCTTCAAGAAGTTCTGGAACGCTCGCTATTAATCGCCAAGGCTGCCGACTCATCCATCCCTCGGCCCTCAGAATCGTAACACTGCCCCCGCCTTAGGTCGTTCTGTCCCAGAACGAGTTGCGTCGGGTGCCTGTCACTCGCTCTTGTGGGGGTTTGATGGCGGTATTTACAGGCGGTGCCCTTCTTGCACACGGACTTGTTGAAGAAGTAGCAGTCCGCCGTAGGCCCCATGCTTCGTAACGGGCTGCAACAGCAGACCTCGATCTGGACTCCGGTTGTCTCTTGTATTGCCGATCGGTAGGCCATCAGGAACAGGTGCATGTACTGGCCCCAGTCACGCGGATGCTCGAAAACCCCCTTGGACAGATGCTTCCCCATGGTTCCGTTCATCCTTTCCACCATGCTGTCCGATTGAGTATGGAGGGCAGTGGTCCGGGTCTTGCGTATCCCCAGTAGCTTACAGACGTTCTGGAACGGTCCAAACTCGAAATTCCGGCCCTGGTACGTAACTCCAGGGGGACTCCAAAACGGCTGAAGCACTCCTTCACCAGAACATCAGCGACAGTACCGGTCTCTTTCTTCGGAACGGCGTACGCTTCGGGCCATTTGGTGAAGTGGCCCATGCACACCAAGATGTATTTATTTCCCGCTTTGGTACCGGGGCATGGTCCGGCGATGTCAATGGCTATACCCTCGAACGGACCACCGACGTTGTACTGCCACCTCGGAGCTCTACGTCTTCCAACCGGTCCGTTTCCTGTAGCGCATGCTTCGCACCTCCGGCACCACTCTCGGACGTCACCGTCGCAGCTTGCCCCGTAGAACCTTTCTTGGACCTCTTGCAACGTCTTCTTCAATCTGAAGTGTTCCCCAGAGGAGCCATCATGCAGGTGGCGCAGCACCTCGGCCACTCTACTCCTTAGAACCATCGATCGTGATCTCGTTGTCCTACTGTCCTCATCTTCCAGGATTCTAGTCAGGACGTTGTTGTCCAGCTGCAAGGAGTCCCATTGCGCCCAATAAGTCACCACTGTTGCGTTGGTGGCGGGGACCTCCTGCCAGGTAGGTCGACGGCCATCTTGCTTCCAGGCTCTAACCGCGCCTATGTCGGTGTCGTTCTTCTGGCTACTCTGCAACTCGTTTAGCTCCCACGAGTCGTCGATTACAGTGGTACGATTGATGGGTACCGCACGACTCTCCAGTCTCGAACAGTGGCTGCAGTCCGCAGGCCAGGGCCTCTCGGATAACGCATCGGCGTTGCGGTGGACTGTGCCAGGTCGATGATTTATTTCCAAGCCGAACTCTTGTAGGCGCTCGATCCACTCAGCCACCTTCCCTTCAGGGTTCTTGCACTGCAGCAGCCACCTCAGAGCAGCATGATCGGTCCTCAGCAAGACTCTTTTGCCAAACTCAACTGATTTATGTTTTCCTACGTCAGTACGGCCGCTGGGATGATCTCCGCACTCGCTGGGATGATCTCCGCACTCGACGATGTCTTGGTACCGGGCCACCAAATCTTCTATCTTCTTCCGTTTTCGTTGGCTCATGCCCCCTCCCAGTATTGGGTTCCTCCTGAAGGTTGCCAGTTCCGTGCTGACGTTCATCCTTACTGGGACCCCAAGCCCAGTCTTCATCAACGTCTTCCCTACCAGGATACCATGAGTGAGCTTCTTGCCACCATCAGGCTCGACCACGCGCACCACGTTGCCCCGGAGATCGCCATCCAGGTATGCATCCACGACCCTCTCGGTTCGTCCTTGCAGAGTAACATCTTCCGCCCATACCACTTGTGCCGCGATCTCTCCTCTTGGGTGTCGGGAAATCTCCTCCCCACCCACGTGCAACTCGCCGCGTCTCAGGTCCAAAGCGCACTCACACTTATCCACAACATCCATTCCCAGGATGCACTCGTCCGCAATGTCAGCATAATCGGGCTCAACCACGCGCACCACGTTGCTCCGGAGATCGCCATCCAGGTATGCATCCACGACCCTCTCGGTTCGTCCCTGCAGAATAACATCTTCCGCCCATACCACTTGTGCCGCGATCTCTCCTCCTGGGTGTCGGGAAAGCTCCTCCCCACGCCGCGTCTCAGGTCCAACAACAGAGACCGAACTCTTCCATTTATTTTCCCATCAAGCTTTTGGACTACTTTCTCTTCTGCGGTTTCCAGCTCTTCCTGCCCGACATTCAGCTCTTCTCGTGCTTTCTGCCCGGCTTCCAGCTGTTCCCTAAGATCCTCTTGTGCTTTTTCTGCCTTCTTTCGACCGGATCTCAATTCTTCCTTAAGTTCATCCTTGAGGTTTTCTTGAGTGGCTTTCAATTTTTCCTCAAGTTTTTCTGCCTTTCGGCCGGCTTTCCATTCCAAGTTTTTGGACTGCTTTCTCTTGCTCGGCCTTCAGCCATTCCTTAAGTGCTTTCGCGGCTTCCTCTGCCTTATCTTGTGCCTTCTTTTGGCCGGCTTTCAATTCTTCCTGGCCAACTTGGATCTGTTGCAAAAGTTGGCTTAATTGGGCTTCCATTTTGCTGCTTTGAAATCTCGTTAAAGGCATCCACACTATACACTTAAATTTATTTATCTGACCGTCGTTTTATCGGCACTTGTTAACAATTTATTTATTTAATGTTCGTTCGATAATTTTTTATATAGCCCCCGGTTCAAAACCGCACACCGACACCACTGTTACGTTTTTAACGTTCGGGCTATTTAAAATTATACGACAAACATGGGTTCAAACATTTATTTACAACAATGAATTATTAAGATTATTGTTTACAAGCACACACGAGAATTATCAAGCAGATTACAAATTAATACAGGCACTAACGAACTATCGATACATTTATTTCTTATTACATATGGATTAACGCACTTATTTATTTATATCACTCTTAAACACTAACGATTATATATGGTTATTTATTTCTATTAGTTACATGTACACACGCGCTTTTATTTATGTGGGAGCTCTACACGGCTCTTACGCGTTTTGCTGCCGAATTCGAACTGCCCGCTATTTATGCGGGCGTGTATTTATATTTCAGGTAATTCCTTTCTAGAATAATCGCGAGAACGCTCGACCTTTCTAGGAACCGCATGACGCATCCGCGTTTGTTGCCCTCGAGCGCGTCCCTGAAAGCGTGAGTGTTCCGTTGCACCTGGCTGTAAGGGCGCTTCCCGAGCATTCGACCGCTGTGACTCATATTTCCGCAGCTGCTTCAAGAAGTTCTGGAACGCTCGCGTATTAATCGCCAAGGCTGCCGACTCATCCATCCCTCGGCCCTCAGAATCGTAACACTATTATTCAATCATATGCACTATAATTGAATAATAATACTTTGTTTTAGGAAGGGGCGCAGGAAATGCGTTCCGAAAGTTTGCATTTCAGCTGCGGGTAATCAGTTGCTTAATAGCGTTCTGGAAAACTGCAAACATTCCGCTATAATTAATAAGTTGCAAAATGTAGATATCCCAAGAGATTGCTGTAAAATACAATTGAAGAATATGCTGGCGAACCCGACAGAAATCGCAACTAATACTGAAAAGAATAGGGGGCTCTGGAACAAGGAACGACAATATAGAATAACAGGGTCATGATGTTATTCTATTTATACTTATGCTGAAGATAACTGGACGCAAAAGGCAAAAAAATATTTTTGGCCAAAATCGTTCTCGAACAAATATGTACAGCATGGCATAAAATATGAATCAGTGGCTCGGGAACTGTATAAAGAGAAAATGGGTTGTTCGGTGTTAGAAACGGGGCTAATCATGTGCGAAAAACAGCCGTGGCTAGCCTTCAGCCCAGATGGTATAGTTATCGATAATGGACACCCAGTAAAATTATTAGAAATAAAGTGCCCTTATAGTGGTAGGTGAAATATTTTCAAATTTTATGACATTTTCATTTACTAAACAATTTTTTTAGGTAAAGAATGCAGAGTGGTGGATTTTGTAAATAACTGTACATACTTGGTTATAGAAAATGAACGGCTACAACTGAAAAAAAAACATCTGTACTACGGTCAAGTTCAGCTAGGAATGGCCATACTGAACCTACAAGAATGTGATTTTCTTATATATTCCTCGCAGTCAAACGCATTCCTGAAATGTTACTGTAAAATTTGATCCTGAATTTACTAAACAAATGATACACAAGTTGCAGGAAAATTATTTTCAGCACATGATTCATGAAATATGTGAAGATCAATAAACGAATTTACTTTAATGTCTTTAATATTTTATTTTCTTTAAATAGTACGTAGGTATAATTAATAAAAAAAAACTTAAACTAAATAAAAAAAAAATAAACAAAAAAATGCTTATAAAATAAACTTATCATGACAAATAATCGGATCAGATAAATTAACAATACCACATACAACTGTAAATATATCGTCCGCTAAATGGACTACATTCCATGGTAACAGTTTAGAAAAACATTCAAAATTTTTTCTCCTTTGGTTAGAGCGTTCAACTTTGGCAATTTTGGCGGTTTCTAAAGCCTCCTTTTTTGAAAATTGTTTTTTATTTCGCAGGAAGGGTGGTCTGATGACATTTATATGTTTTATTTTACATATATCGTCAATTAAAAATCCCCTATCGACCGTAATTGAGTTGCCTGCTTCCAACAGATCAAATAGGCAACTCTTCCCAAATATAATTTTATCAGAGCTCCTTCCTCCATAAGCTTTACTGGTGAAAGTTATTAAACCTGCCGGACTAACACCTGTCATAAATTTTATTATACAGGGTGGCCATAAATATCTGATATCACATTACCTTTGCAATCAACACCGCTTTATTAAAAGTGATGAATCCAACTAAACTAAATGTCATTGATGTCATCACAACTAAAATTCCTATCTGTCAAAAATTATTACAGATTGCAATAAGTATTGAAATTAGAACAAGAGATTTTTATAATCGAGTCGTAGGCTAAACTGCAGAATCCGGAGCACATTCCCCTCCTCTTATTTGCATATTATTACATTTCATACAAATACTTATTATAATTGAAATACATATAATGCTAACCAACATTTATAAGTAGCTAATTCCATGGCTACCGGGATCTCAGATGTTTATGGCCACCCGGTAGTAGTGCCTTTGTAGTGTGAATATGTTCTCACACGACAACAGAGGCATTTTGATTTTTGTACTAATATTTCGGTACAATCTAGTACCACACGAACATTTTCACAACCTAAAAAACACAATGGCAAATTCTCTTGGCAATCTACAGCTGTTGGCCATAGAATTACTTGTTTTAAAACGCAGGATAACTTTTGAATGGTGTCCTGAAAAATTTCTTGCACAATTAAATCGAGCATGTCAAAACTCTTTAATCCGGTCAACGAGTTTAATTTTGCTGCCGTATCAATAGTCGATATAAATGGGGTGAATATATCACCACTTTTCACTTGTACCGCACTGTCTAGAAATTGTTTTTTATCATTTTCTAGCATCAATAAACCTTCAACTGCTATTTTTTCAGTATCTGTGATAAGGGCTTCTGCATTGTTGTTACTGGTGCTTGGTTCATCGCCGTCATCCACCTGTTGCAGCCGCTGTAGCCTAAGGAGGTGCCGTTTTGCTCTTCGTACTGCCCCTCCGTTTTGCTCTTCGTACTGCCCCTCCGTTTTGGACTGTATCTGCACTTCTTACGGGCAAATTACATGATGGAATAACATCGCACTTTAACCTGGCTCGAATATTGGCCACACCTGTGTGGAATAAACATTGTATTCTACAATAAAATAACTTAACCTCACAATTTTTTTACGAGGCAGTATAAAATCCTCTTTCTTGAAATGACGAGAGCAAACTCTTAAATGCTCGGTAGCTGGAGTTGCTCTTAGTACAGCGCGTTCCCATGCAAGTTTTCTGTCGATTTTCTATTTGATACCGTTTTTGTTGGTTATAAACACTGGGAATGTTTCCTTGGAAATGAGTGGAAACTCAAACTCTTCTCTCTACATGACTTACTGTGACAACCGTATACACTGCAATTCAAGTTGCTTTGGTTTGCTTGGTCCATATTTATAAAATAAAGCAAAAAATATCCTATAAACCTAAATAACACTTTTATGTTACCACGTTATGCATACGTAAGCATTCGTTGGTATACCTCATATAGTAGTTTCAAATTATGACACGTGGTGGCGCTTCAGTCTTTGTAAAACGCGAATACAAGAACCAAGAAACGACCTGAAACTTCTACAGCAACTTGAAGAGTATGAAGAAAAAATGTTGACTGTGTTTCAGATTGCACTGGAAAAATGGAAACGACATCTTTGATGTCTTAGCGATCACATTGTAGCATTTGCTTTTTTTGATATGGGCATTTCCGCTGAAGAAAAAGAGAGAATGGTTATTGCTGCAAGAACCCATAAATGGTATGATAATAGCGAACTTTGTGACAACGAACACTGCTTTTTTCTTCAGGCATTTGGGAATTGATATGGAATTCCTTCATATGAAACCTGACGAATGGACTCTGCAAAAAAGTTATCAGGATGGTCTTGAAATAGTAAAAAATCACCGTGTGGTGAATGACAATCCGGAGAGGGCGTGGCACTTATTAAAACTTATTCTTCAACAATTACAAACGATGAAGAACAAAAACAATGTCTTCTTCAAGTTGTGCAGGAATATCGGAGACAATACCCTGATTGTAATAAAAAAAAACCATTTGATTTCTAATACATATTTTTTGTATCCAAAGTACCTCTTGTATGTTTTATTTGAGAACATCTGAATTCATTTTGCAATCCAATCTACATCTTCAGCTACTTGTATTAAATGATACATTGTTTGCCTTTTACGCTACTTTATGTTTAATGTTATTACTTCTGCGCAATCTCTAAATATTATTCGATATAGCTCAAATTTTGGTCAACTCACTTTTTTTTATATTGTCACCAAATGGGGGGGGGGGGGGGGGGTGAGACCAAATAAAATTGAAAGTTTAATTTTTGCCCTACTCCTGTGAACCACCCTAATGTATATTATACGTTATTCAATAATTTAGTAAGCATCTAAACACACTGAGCATTCACAACATATTTTGTACTGAATGCTCACTGGTAGAATAGCTTACAATTTTAGAAAAACTGAAAATAAATTTTTGATAAAAACATTATTTTTTCTGTTTCCAGACGTATACAAAATACATTTTAATTTGTTTTTCTTTAAACTAATTTTGCCCGTTAAAGGGTTAAGTCACTAAATTGATAATCATTGTCACTGTCTTCTGCCACATTTATGATTAGATCTTCAGTATGTGTTCAAAAACGCTTCATTCTGAAGAAACTCAGCTACAATGGCAATCACTTTCTGACATCGGCATATGTTTTGGTATTTTCTTTTCCGTAGGTAATATTTTTGAAAGAACAGTTATACCCAATGTCTCTATGAGGCAATCTATATCTAAACAAAAAGAAAATAAAAATAACTAACAACACTTCTAGAGTTATTCACGTACCAGTTGCACAATGTTCTTGGGTCAGATGAAACTGAATATGGTGAGCAGCTAGTATTAGGAATGCCTAATCAGAACAGTTAACATTTAGATATACATACTAAATAAATTAACAGACGATTGGATATTACCTATTAGAATAATCTTCAAAGGGTTTAATTTTCTTAAAATGTGGTTGATACACTTTTTGGGGGATTTGCGTTTTTAACTCTGGACTTGGCAAGAACTTTATTACTTCAAATCCTTGGGGCACATCTAAATTTAAAAAAATAATCATAATTCTATTAATTATTCTTAATAATAACTAATGTGTTTGCCTTTTATTTTCCGAGGTGTAGCATATGCCTGTTCAGATGGGAAACTAAAACAGCTCTCCTCCGTAGATTCTTCATTGTAGTACTCTAGAATTAATTTTTATTGTGTGTCGATACTTTTCTCTTAAAATAACTAATGTGTTTACTTTTTATTTTAAGAGGTGTAACATATTCCAGTGGAGGTGGGAAACTAAAACAGCTCTCCTCCGTAGATTCTTCATTGTAGTACTCTAAAATAAATTTTTATTATAAGTGGGTAGATACTTTCCTCTTCAAATAAATGTTAACCTGGTAAATTTAGTGTAGGTAGTGCAAATTTTTTTAATTTGCCAGGTCTCTCTCTGCACATCTCAGCAAAATGTGTATCACACACCCTGTAATTACTGACCAATTTGGGATTATCTTTCGCAACCAGCTTCTGATTGCCTATACGGTCAATCCAAATATCCCGTATTCGCTTTTCTGTTGGTATAGCGTACCTAATATAAAATTATAATAACAAATATTTTAAGCTTTTTACAAAATATTAAAATTATTTTACTTGCCTCTTAGCTGTTTTGTTATTGCATCCCGGAACACAACACCGTCTCATGGTTGTAAATACTTCCAATTTGATTAAGCAAAAACCATACCAATAATATGTTTTTTAAGAGACAATTCGAAAATATTGAAAAAGTAAATACAGGTTACATAAAAAGTACATATAATTACGTTTTGGTATTTTCTCCTCTGTAGGTGATGGTGTTTCTGGGAGAACAGTTACATCCAATGTCTCTGTGAGGCAATCTGCATCTGAAAAAGAAAACAAAAATAACTAACATGTCTAAAGTTGTTCAGGTAGCAGTTGCCTCGTGTACTTGGATTTGAGATGAAACTGACTACGGTGAACCGCTAGTACTAGGAACGCCTAATCAGAACAGTTAATATTAATGTATACATACTGAATAAATTAACAGACGATTGAATATTACATACCAGGATCTTCACAAAGTTTAATTTTCTTAGGTGGTTGATACACTTTTTGGGGGATTATCATTTTTAACTCTGAACTTTCTACAGATGTTGATAGCGAGTACTTTATTACTTGAAATCCTCGGGCTTCATCTAAATTCGAAAAGATAATCATAATTCTATTATAACGTGTTTACTTTTTATTTTACAAGGTGTAGCATATTCCTGTCCAGATGGGAAACTAAAACAGTTCTCCTCCGAAGATTCTTCATTGTAGTACTCTAAAATTAATTTTAATTGTAAGTGTGTGAATACTTTTCTCTTAAAATAAATGTTAACCTGGTAAATTTAGTGTAGGTAGTGCAAATTTTTTTAATTTGCCAGGTCTCTCTCTGCACATCTCAGCAAAATGTGTATCACACACCCGGTAATTCCTGAGAAATCTAGGGTTATTGTTTTCAATCAGCTTTTGATTACCTATACGGTCAGTCCAAATATCCCGTATTCGCTTTTCTGTTGGTATAGCGTACCTAATATAAAATTATAATAAGAAATATCTTAAGCTTTATGCAAACTATTAAATTTGTTTTCTCCATGCCCAACATAGTAAGTTACACTTACTTTGATATATCCATTCCAGGTAAGTTGATTTTACTGTTTTTTTACTGGTTATCATGACATTAGGGAATCCAGGTAAAACCTACTGCCCAAGGGAAGTAAGTGAATTACATGTTATTAAAGTAATTTTAGTTTTGTAAGTGATTTGAACGGGTTTGAACTTAACTGATTCTAACCTATTTGAAATGTAAAAACTTGTTAAGATAAGTAGGGCTAGGGTATAACCGTAAATTAAAAAAATATATATAATAAAAATAATTCAAATTTTAGTTGGACATGGAGAAAAATATTATAAGCATGCTCGAGAAGTAACTATCTACAACCAGTCTCAAACTCGTTCTCGACTGGTAAAAGCTACTTACTTCCCTTGATGCTTAAATAACTATTTACTTGCCTATTAGCTGTTTTGTTATTGCATCCAGGAACACAACACGGTCTCATGATTGTAAATTTAAAAAAAAACACAGGAGACGACACAAATTTAAAATTAAAATTATGTAGTCAAAGCCGTACGAAGTCTGGTTAGAACACAGCATAAAATAGTATCAGCAAATTGAATCCCAGGCCACGAAAAGAATCGCGTAATACCGAAGATGAAGATATACTCTATTCACAATACCTGTACTACCTGTTGGTCATAAAACAATACCTACTCCACAAATCACAAAACAATACCTAATACCACAAAACAATAACTAATCCTAATACCTACTATAACCTCTAACTCGTGTTCAAATAACATATCTCTGATGAAACGGAAGTGACTAGTGAACCGCCATGACGGTAGATTAAAGAACTAATTGTTCCGTAGTGATGGTACCTTAATAACTAATAGTTATTACCGCCGGGATGATATTCAAGATACGTACTACAAAGACAGCTCTATAGGCGATTTAGTGATGATTTACTAGAGACCCTGTATATAGATTACTAAGAGTTGGGCAAACAGCGGGATACATTTTGATTGGTTTAGATCACTTTTTACAAGGCATGTGTGATAAAAGTGCCTTTTTTACAAATTTTGTAACATGTTACGACCGAAAGTATGGCATATGCAAATCTAAATGTTAACTAAATTGGGCGTATATTCCTAATAGTCGGTTCTAGAGATTCTAAGAATGATCAATACTCTGAAAACTCTCCCATCAAAAGCAAGTTAGCAAGATTGATTCCTATAACCTCTTTGTTCGACATATGTCAAATATTTAATTTGGATCAAAATTGTATGTTAAATGAGGCTGTTTGCCCAACTCTTAGTAAACTACATACAGGGACTCTATGATTTACTATAGCCCCTCTATTTACAAATAGTAGCGACAACCTGCCGCTGGGGAAAAATCACGTTGGTATCCCTTAAATCCCTAGCATATTTAAAAATTGCCAAGGAAGTTGTATAATTAATTAAAATGTGACATTGACATTTGTCGTGATTTTATTCATTTTTCTCTTCGGGGGCAAATTCTAAGTCGAGGACGTGGAAATGCCACGGTGTTGTGTCGATAAGTGTAAAAATAGTGGCAGAAAAGGATTTCAGGTACTCAGATCAGTTATTTTTTCACTGTTTACACTGAAATTTACCGTTTAGTAACTTTTTGTATTTTCATGTTTGCATCAGGTTTGCCCCAGGATGTCGCTACTATTTGTAAATAGAGGGGCTATATGATTTACATTAACCGAACGCCACCACGTGGCGATTTTTGAAATCACCATTGAAGGTATAGTTTTGCAATGGGTTGATGTGCTTGTATTGCTTATTGCCTAATATTACCATAATTGTCGTTGTTTTTTAAAGTATAAATGGAAAAAAGTGCATAACTCTCTACCTTGGCACTTGTTCCAAAAATTGAAGACACTTTTAATGTATGTGCAATTATAAACTAATCCCCAAATTTAAGCGACGATAAATTTTTGAAAGAAGTGCATTATATATGTTTACTTGCCTGGAACCCTAGGTTTAATAATTTTCTACATACTAGCCAATAGATATTTTATTTGTAGGATTTATTATACTCATTTTCTAATTTATGTACTAGCTAATTGGTTTTTTACAATTATTGCTTTGCTTTTATATTTATTAATGCATAGAAAGTTAGAATATTTTCTGGTAATATTGTATTTTAAATAAATAGCTCAAACGTTAATAGACTTTTAATGGTTTCATAATGTTAGCAGCTTAACCTAATAATTTTACATTATACATTTACATTATACATTTACAAATAGCTACAAGGAATGCTCTGTTAATAGTTAGCAGCAGGCCCTGGAAGCTCAATTGGCTAGAAACAATTGCAGCAATTGAATGTCGCATTAGTTACACACAATCACAAAGCACACAATTGTCAAACGTTCAGATTTCCTTGTGAAACGTAGTTAATTTTGTAAGTTAAGTAGTTGTGAATTTTTATTTCAGTTAAAATGAGCATTCCGCGAACTGCCCTTAGAGCTATGATTTTCTATTACTATAAAAGACAGTTAGGATACCAGCAAAATCATGAAAATTTGATAGCAGCTTTTGGCGATGCTGCCCCTTCATTATCCGCTGTTAGTCATTGGTTCAGCGAATTTCGACGAGGGCGAGAGCTGCTAGAAGACGAAGCAAGACCTGGAAGACCTGCAGAAGCTGCCTGTTCAGAAAATGTTGATCGTGTGGCAAGCTTGATTCAGTCCAATCGAAATATTACTTATAGGGAGATTCAGGAGGAAGTGAAAATTGGATCCTCGGCGGTGAATACCATTTTGCATAAACATTTTGGGGTAAGAAAGCTGGCAAGCCGTTGGATACCGCATTTGCTCTCAGAAAGTCAAAAACAGGATCTAGTAGACTGGTGTAAATTTATGTTGCAAAAATTTGACGGAGGAGCTTCAAAGCAAGTGGCATAGGTACAGTTACGGACACCTCAAAGTGCACGGTTTTTTGTTACTATGGTTATTTTTGCGATTTTTTGGCTTATTAAATGGGGATTTCTCCAGTGGCGTTGCTTGTGGTTATAAGAATAGGTATTACTTTTTTAATGTTTGTATTTTAGCAAAGTTTCACAAGTAAACAAACTATATAATAATATGTATTTAATAAATATGTATCAGTATTCAATTGCTACTACGCTTTGCAGTTTGTTTCGCATAGAGTTGACCAATGTTTCCATATTGTATCCTTCTCTCAGTTCCTTCCAAGCATTTCTTATTCTTTCCCATAATTCATCGGTTTTGTTTGGTGCAAAATCCCTGGTATAAATTTTTGTAGTTAAATAGCCGCAAACATTTTCGATGGGATGCAAGTCCGGAGTTCTTGCAGGCCATGGTAATAAATTGATATTATTCTCATCAAACCATCAATGAACAACCCTTTCTGCATGCACAGGACAGTTATCCTGTGAAAATAATGTTATCAATTACGTTAACATAAACAAAATTAATTAATTAGGTTATATCTTGCCTGTTGAAAAGTAAATTGATTAGGAAAGACCACTCTTACAGATGGCAGCATCACATTTTGCAAAATATTGCGATAATTTTCAGCATTCAGTCGACCATTAATTCTATAGCATGCCCCAGATCCGTGAGCATTGATCCATCCCCATACGTTTACAGAGAATCGTCCACTACTCCTTAAGGGTTGAACATAATATTGCTCCTCAAATCTTGAATTTTGTGGTCTACACACCCTTAATCGTCAATTGGTAAATGATTGAAATACCTCGTTTTCACCTGAGAAAACAGTCGTGTTCCAAAAGTCGTCGATCTCATTCAAATAGTCAGTTGCAAATTGTACTCTTCATTCTTTGTTCTCTGGTGTTAAAAAAACTTTTCTTGCAGAAGTCTCTGCTGCCACCGATTTTTAATTTTGAAAGTGCAGCTTTTGCTCACATGCAAATCTGTTGCGACACGACTTAGCGACCAGTTCTCTTCCAGTTTTGTAATAGCTCGCATTTTCTCTGCTTCTGACAAATGTCTGGGAATTTTCCGAGTTTTCAGTTCTATGACAGTTGATGCCAAATGTAAACGTCAAAACTCGACGTCTATGATTAGAATGTCGTATTACAAGCTAAAAATCTGCCGTGCACTTTGAGTTGGCCGCAACGGTACGGCTATCGCCTTAAAAATCTGGTACACCAAATTTTTCCCTTTGTGAATACGACTGAAATAACATAAGTATCATAGCAACCGCTAGATTTAAAGTATCCGTCACTGCTATCACTAGTCCCTCTTTATAAGCTGTTAGCCCAAATAACAATGTCCACAATTTTAAAATTCAAGTCACTAGATTTTCGACCTTGTACCAGATTTTTAAGGCGATAGCCGTACATTGTAACAGGTGACGAATCTTGGGTATACAGTTACGACCCTGAAACTAAACAGCAGTCTAGTGTTTGGGTATTCGAAGATGAAGACTTGCCCACAAAAGTAATTCGTGGCAGAAGGCTTATTAAGAAAATGATTGCTGTTTTTTTTTTCGCCGAAGTGGCCCTGTTGCTGTTATTCCGCTTGAAGATCGCAGAACTGGTAATTCTGAATGGTACTGTAACGTTTCGCTTGTGAACGCCTTTAAAGCAAGCGTGAAACGTGCGTGACGTGAGCGAAAATTCACTCACGCGCCCATCTCTAACCGAAAATTGGGTTCATCGGATTCGATTCTGCAAACGAAGCCCAGGTGGACATTTGAATAATGTGTTATTCAAATCATAAGTTGTACTATAAAATAAAAAAAAGTTTTGCTTTTGTCTCAAATATTTTGTATTTTATTTAATTTTAAAAACATATCGTTCCTATTGGGAAACCTTTTATTTAAAATATTGTTAATATTATTGTATTGTAATAGTCAATATTAGTTATTCTAAGTTATTAATTATCTCATACTATAACCATGTATGACAGCAATTGTCGATCTGGTATTTTCATAAAAAAAAGATGTTTGGAAAATTACAGACATGTCGCCAAAGGACCGGTTTGCGTAACATCTTAGTCCATCATGACAACGCATCCTTCCACACTGCTGGCAGAACATTGGATTTTTTAAAAGATTCGAGAGTTGAATTGGTAACTTATCCTCCGTATAGCCCAGATCTGGCGCCGTGCGACTTTTTTGTGTCCAACTGTTAAAAAAATGATGCGAGGTAAAAGATTTTCCAGCGCAGATGCAGCAGTGAAAGAATTTTTGAGGACCTTTCAGAAAATTAATTTTCCGAAAGTTTTAAAAAGTGGTTTCAAAGAATGCACAAGTGAATTAGTCTGAATGGAGAAAAACAATAAAGATTTTTTGTTAAAAAAATGCAACAGTCTTTTAATAACTAACAATTTTTAGCGCAACCCTCGTATACTTATTGTATCATTCCAAATTGCTTAAACAAATATAATGAAACATTTTCGTGAAATAAAATGTATTTTTTGTCAATTTTGCAATACCAAATTCCAACATTGGTATAACGTAGGGTCTCTTTTCCTTCATGGGGCGATTCTGTTAATGCACTGGTTTGAAGGGAGAGTGTAAAATTTTGTATTTCTTCAGCCATTTTTTCTGTAACTCCGCATTTAATTACACGTTTTGCATTTAACACTGCTTCTTCCTCGTTTATGCAGCGCGAATTAGGTGTATAACCCAAATAGTGAAACATTCAAAAGGCACATTCGTTCATAGCTTTGCTATAATTAATGAAGTAGGTACGTCAGCACTAATGTTAATCTAACACAAAACAGCTTACCTACTGAATCTACTGTTTTTATCTGAATAAATAAATGCAACTATGAATGTCCTTATAACTCGTTCATGCAGCAGAATATATTAGATACATCAGTGAACACACCACACACAAGTTTAATTGAATCAAAGAACACTCGCAATATAACTGATGTATTGTTGTTGTTCTATGGATACCTTCAATCGCCGCCATATTGGTGGCGGTGGTGGCGCCACCAACTGTGATGTAAATCGCCTATACTGGCAATTATTAAGAAAATGAAGTTTTATCAGCTACTAAAGTTTCAAAAATATTATACAATAATATTACAACGAGAACTGATATTAAATAATCAAGGCTCATAATAATATGTATAAAAATTCATAAAAATTTCGGAAAAAAAGATAAACTGAGTAAAATTAACACATTTTTTTATTTACAAACAAAAATATGATTTTATACAACTACACTTAAAATATAAAAACATATTTGTTTGAATGTATAACTTATACAGAAAAAAAACAAATTTCTTTGAAGCTAAGTACAAATAACTATCAAATTTGTTTGTTTGTTAGTTAATGGACAAGGTCAAGGCATGCGAAGCGCCGGTTACCTTAGACACCGGTCAGATGGCTAAAGTCCTACTTAGAATTTTTCCGACACTAAGGAGTTCCAACCCTAGCAAGAGATCTTTTACACGCTACACATCGTAGTAACTTGAGACCCACGGCTTTACATCACTTCGGAATTATGGCATTCTGTAGAGGCTTTCATCCGCATCTTTTTATTTTTTAATACTCCTCCGGACCGGGATCGAATTAACGATCTCAGATCAGTAGTCAGAATACTTAAACACTGAGCTATCGACCCCGGCTAATTATGAAATAAAAAAAATCTGTTTTCTTCACCATTAACAGAATGGATAAGTAGGCAATTCTAGTTAACTGAACAGATATGATTTCATATTCACAGACGGACTGATATGCAATCCACCAATCACAAATCGCGTTAGTCATGTGGTTACATAGGCAACTTTCATTTATTGTTTGATTGTTTAGTTATGGATAAGGTAAAATGTTAATTAGCGCTATCTGTCAAACTAATAGCTAAAAATGAGCGATTTGTTTAACAGCTAATGAAACGTACGACACGTAATTTCCTCAATAATCTAAATAAATATGAATTTACTTACAAGACATTCAATAAAAATTTTTAAAATCCACTGTTTCTATTTTTTGTTTCCACTTTGACAGATCGTACAAAAAATATACTGTGCAACTCGAGTGGAATGTCCATACTGCTCTCCGATGATTGAGCACTGCGCCCCCGGCGTCGTGCTCAAAGTTCATCCTCATGCGATATGCACAAGCTACTATTTCGCAACCGTCTTAAAAGTCATTACTTTTGATACCAAAATCTGTCACTGAAGTTGACGTTTCTCTTACTGACACAAAATGTGTATGTTGGTATGCAACACTTTTAGTTCCTAGGATTAATGCCTATTTATGTTACAAGTACTGTTACCCGTCTTTCTTATTCAACCGTTACCGTCTAAACGCTCCAAAGACGTAGGATTCTTTTTGTCGTTTCACAAATAACATAAACGGCAGTTTTCGATATTAGTAGATAAAGTTGGTTTATTTAACAAGAATAAATTATCTTCAGTTATAAATATGTTAAACACAAGCTATTTCCAAAGAATAAGTAGATTATTATTAAATGTAAGGAACTAGTTTAAATTATCACTCAACTAAATACTTACGATACATGTTCAACCTGGAATCGCTTCTGGGACTGAAAGACAACCATGCTTGGCTTTTCTTTGCTTTTTTACAGTTTTGTGTAATTAGAAAAATTGCAAGGTAAATTTTGGATTGCTTGTGCCATACTTTCCAAAATGCCTAGAGCCTCTGCATCTCCAACTAATTACTTGCATTTTGACCTCTAAATTCTTGCTTTCAACAGTTAGGTGACAAATAAGCATTAGCTAAAACCCTTTCCATATTTCCACATTAACAATACATAATATGAAAGTTCAATTAACCTATAATAGCTGTTGGCTAGTACAATACGAAATTTAATGGTACCTGGTATTTAATGGCAGCATTAATTAACTTTGCCCCAAATAAGTGGGTAACTCTTATTGGGTCCAGGTTCGATTTATTTATACCTTGACTGATTTAAATAATACCAAATAACAGAAATTACATTTATTCAACACTATGTACATGCCAAACCTTAATTGTAGAAATAAAACAATATATAAACTATTCCAAATCGTAGGCATAAAATAAAATTCAATTCGGTTCTGGTTGTGGTCAGGCCACCCAAATGGCAGGGTGGTCTCGGGTCTCAACTGTTTGACAGTCGCTGGAACTTCCCAGGATGATTGGCAGTAATGCGAATGTAAACAAATTTTACTGCGAGTACAGGGGTTGTATGAGGTTATCAGTTCCGTTAGTTAATAAAAGCAAGTAAATGGTCATATACTACCTTGGATACTTTCCCTTGAAGGTGAAATACCCCACGTGCGCGACTGGAATGCGACGAGTAGATAACGGCGTCCGGTGCAAGGTTACCTTTGGCTGATAAGGAGAAGCCGCGCGTGCCAAGGTTCTGGGTATAGTATTTCAAACAGAAATTAGAAAGCTATTTAAAATCAGGCCAGCATTGAGAACAGTAAGTCACTTCGTAATTTAATTCATAAAATGATTATTTGATTGTCATTCAGTGACACTTCAATAATAACCTTCAAATATAACATATGCATTCGAAATTTTGGAAGACATATACGCGTTTCAACATTTTCTATGTTAGTATACGATTTTAAAGACTGAGGTGAAACAACTAGTACCTACGTAAAGCATGCAAAATGTTACAATTGCTTAACAACACATACAGTCACTAGATATATAAAGTACCGCAAACCATTAAGCCAATGAGTGCAACAGAAATAGCGCTACTTTTGCCCGAAAATGGCGGCCTAATGTCAAATCTTCCGTCAAACGTGCGATACTTGACAGACCATTTGACATAAAGCATTGGATGCTGGCTGTCATCACCTTGTTATTGTTCGTATTGTTTAGTACCTAATTCAGTGGTTAATAAAGTGTAATTACACCTGGCTGTTGTGTTTTAAATTGCAAAAACAGTACCGCTAAAGGTTTCCCTTTATTCAAATTGCCCAGTGGTGAAAGGAATTCAAGCAGAAGAGAAGTGTGGTTATGTGCCATTAATCAAGACTATGTGCCGATACATGCGAAGGTTTGTGAGGTTAGCAGATATAACATATTATAACACTCACTTATTTAAGGTACATTTTTCTGATTGTCAATTTGAACAATCAAGAACAGATGGTATGAGAAAGCTTTCTCCAAATGCATAGCCTGACCTGGTCGACAACAATAAAAGAAGTAACTGTAATGCTCCGGAACAGGAAATACAAGCAATGAACCACAGTGTATACGTAGAGCAAACCATTACAGGTTCAAATGCAAGTAGTGTTGAAGAAAAAATATCACATGGAGACAATCTCGTCAAGAGCTTGTATAAAGTAGAATAAGAAGTAGACAATATCTAAACTATCAAAGAACTCAGACAACGATTGAAGGCAACCCTTGGAAAGTGCAGGCAATATGACAAAAAGTTGCAAAAAAAGAGCTTAACAAACTCGGAGAAGATTTTTAATGAATATCAACTGGTATATCTGGAGAAACATAATAGTAGGTAGTGGATCATCACAAGGGCGCTTTGCTTATATCTGGCTTGTGGTTCTAAGGGCTATGCAGAAATAAGACCACAATGAAGATGTAAAAAGTAGTCGTAGCGTTGTAGTGCGTGATTCACTAGATAAAAAAATTTTTTTTCGAAATAACCTGTTTTTTATTATTAATTGCCTTAACTATCTGCAAGTTTATTTACGCAGTTGTTGATACACTTGTGCTAATTTAAGAATGCAGTACAACATTTTATCAAATTTTAATTACTTTTTATCTAACAGCTGATATTCAAATTTGGGGCCAAGTTTTTGCCCGAAAATGGCGGAGGTTTGCGGTGCTTTATATATCTAGTGACTTTAACAACACAGTTACATGTACAATTTACAGATGAATTGTCGGTACTTGAAAGCTGCTTGACATTAGAGAATTATTATATTGATTGTATGAAACCAACTTAGACATGACTTACACTTTCCATGATGTACTTGATTTTCAATGGCTTTCCAATTTTTGGTTGGAATACTATACCTGCTTGTAACGGCGGCAAAGCTATGGGGAAGTTTCGAGACTTCGAGTTATTTACAATAATGCAGCCCGATCTTAGGTTTGCTTGGTCTCGGATTAATACATTAGAGAAGCTTTGGGAATGGAAATCTAAAATAGCACAGCCCGATCTCAGGTTTGTGCTATTGACTTTGAATTATTTCAAACTGAATTATTTCAAATCGGGCAGCCCGATCTCAGGTGTGCGCTATTTGAAACGAATAAGCTACGGGACTTTGAATTATTTCCAAGTAGCGTAGCCTGATCTCAGGTTTACGCTACTTGAAACTAATAAAGTGGTGTAGCTTCATGAATATGAACTAGCCAGTTTTGAAGCGTCCCGAATCCCACGTGTACGCCGTTTTAAATTAATAAATGATTAGAGTATCGTGAATATGAACTGACTATTATTGACGCACCCGGAATCCCAGGTATGCGTCGTTTTAAATTAATAAATTATGAACTTAATGGAGCGGGTCGGGGATGTGGTTCGGGGAGCTAGATCTAAATTTTCTAGAAGAATTCTGGTATAATTCTGGTGCTCCAACTGGGCCCCGCGAGCCAAGTCAGAGAATCGGGATAATTTCTCGGAATAATTCTCGGATTAATTCTCCTCTATTTCTGGTGGCCCAGCTGAGGTAGGAGCAAAGCCCTTCCTCAGCAGGAGCCGCGGGATCGGCCTGGAGAAGCAAAGTTCGTTTTAACGGAATAATTCCCCTCGAGTTCGCGGAACAATTTCGGTTTTATACTTTGTAGTCGCTCTTGCTGGCATCACGGGTAAATGCGCACTGGACGATTTGTCGTTTCATCCGAGCATAACAACGAACTTGCAGTCTCGAGCGGGCTGGAACTTTTATATTGTTGAAAAATGCGAAATTTTAAATGCCCATATTTGGTTATAATTAATTCACATTTAAAAATCGGAGCGAAACGTTACAAGGTCATGATCATACCGCAAAATGCGAGTGTCTATTTTGATTTCGAGCAATGGAAATGGTTGTTAGTTTTCGTTGCTACGGTTATTACTGCCTGAAAGTAAAAGTTACTATAGGGTATTCAGTAAATACAAAACATTTTAATTTTTTTCAAGTTGGCACATGCTTATAATTTTTGTTATAGGAATTCTGTATTTTGTTTTGCAAAGATTTCCACACCTGTATACAGACAGATTTGAATTTAAAAATGACAATTAATATTTCTCCTTGTCAGTGTCAAAGTAAATATTTTTCTAGAAATTCTCACCTGAACTTGTAATAAAAATACGTATTAGTAAACACTACATCAATAGTATGTAACACATTAATTGTATAATATCCTTAAAGGTAGTTAATTACAATATTTATGACAGATGGGAAGTAAATGTCACACCCTTAACCTATTTGTTTTAGTAACTTTTTGTATATACATTCCTAGACAAAGATAAATTCTGGAATTACACTCATGAAATTTTGGAAATCAAAGGCCACTTTGTGTTTTTATGTTTACTGAACAGACTATAGTATAAAAACGTGGAAGTTTTCAGCCGCTACATATACTGCCAAAATTGATAACGTTTCGATGCAGTAGAACAAAAAAGTACTATTACTGTAGGAGGGAATTAGCAATATGAAATATGAAACCCCATAAATTGTATTGCTTTTTCTTCGACCACTACTAAACGTAAGACAGTAGCTGGTTTTGAATTTAGTTGTTTTAAACTGAAAGTGGGATTATAAAGTTATTCTAGTTACTTCTTTCGTTAGAGGTAAAGTGTTTTTTAAATAATTAAAGTATTGCCTACATAATAAATAAAGTAAAATGTGTACTATTATAATCACCTTTGATAACTAACTTTGACAACTACCGGCTGCAGAAACAGTCACCTGCGTCGTTGCGGCCCTTACTATGAAATAAATGATAACTGTATAAGTGCAAACCTTTGTTAGATCGACATTTATGGATTAATAACAGTAAATTTAGGGTCGTAGAAAAAATATTGCATGCCAACTCGTGTTAAAAGTGTTATTGCATTCGACATGTTATGAAACTCAGCCTTCGGTTTCGTTTCATAATTTTCATGTCTCGTGCATAAACATTCCCTTTTAGCACTTGCTTCATAAATAGCTATTCTGTTCATCCTTAAACGCTTTGTCAAACTGACAATGATAATATTTTACAATACTAGCTTATTCATAATATTCATGGCATCGAGATTGCCTTTTAAGTACTAAATTATACCGTGAGAATTATGTAAGAGTGTATATTGCTGAATTATGCAAAATTAGACATAGAGGAAATGTATAGTCTTACATTATTCACACTGTATATTGTTAAACAGTTTTCAAACATATTTAATTAAACTTGTAGAAAAAATCATGTGTATAATGCGCATAGAAAGTTATTTGCTGACCTCATGCTCTTGCAATCCTTCCTACGGTCGGGTTGCAAACGATCACTCGGTGCAGCAAATTTTACTTTCTATGGTTATTATATAAATAACTATTATTTGTTTTAATTATTAAAATTTAAATTCCTTCAAGTATAATTCTTTTTCCCGCTACTGATCATGTAAGTCGGTGATACAGCCTTAGTAACAAAACGTGTAAATCGGTGATTATATATGTTTGCTGCTTTTCGTTGACGAAGTAACTTAATATTATTATTAAGTTCCTAGGATAATAAAATTAGCAACGCAAGATGCAGACTTAGACGTTTTGTTTATAATTGCAAATGTTTATGTGACATGTGACACTCACAGGTAACACGACTCACGAAAATTAATCCTGGTGACAGATGACAGACCAAACGATTTTTTCAAAAATTAATAATAAAATAGGAAAATTTCGATAAGCAACGGGAAAAATATAATAAGATAACTCGGAATGTATCGTCTATTAACATTTTCGGCAGACAACAAGCCGCGGCTCTGCCTTGGCTTGTACTTGCCTACCTCAAATGTTAATAGATCCTTACAATCCTTGTTACTTAAATAGCTATTTTAATATTATAAAATATTTGTTCACCGTTATTTAATCAGAACGTCTGTTTTCTTACTACTCTTTTATTACTTCCTTTTACGATAAAAGAAGTACTGGATTCACCCCAAAAATTCGAAATTGAGTTTTCAATAGATCTTTACATTCTAGAGTCCCCTGAACCCCAAAAACATGTTTTTGTTCATTGGTCTGTTTGTCTGTCTGTGAACAGAATATCTCAAAAACGAAGAGGTATGGCGTTGAAACTTCATATACAAGTTTTGTGTACTATCTAGATGCGACAGCAAGCTTTTGAAGAAAATTGCATAACTGGAAGTATGGTGTTTATTCATGTAATTTTTCAGTTTCTTTGGATTTCTTCAAAAACGGCTCTAACGGTAGGTGATTTTCCAGTTGAATACCTTTAAAATGGGTTGCTTTTTTTTATTAACTATTTTAAATAGAACACCCTGTATATTATTACATTTTTGAATTCGGCTTCAAATTTTCGAGAAAATTGGTCTCTTCAACTAACGCTCTATTTTGTACCGTTTTTGTAGAATTTGTACTTTTTGAAAATTTTTGACAAATGCTTAAAAATAAAAAAAAACAAATTTTTGGCTAATTATAAGATCACTGTAAAAGAAAGTTGTGTGCGTGTATCACACCATTTTAATTTTTGATTTTTATCTAATTCAACTGAGTGCAATTTTTGTGTATAAGGATTTGTGACAACCGGCAACGTTGCAAATTTTTTACATCATATACTACACCTAACCTTACTTCGTAACAGTAAGCTAACAACTTACCGAGTCTAAAAGAATAATAATCTTTCCAAGGACATGGTTCGCAAATTAAAGTATCATGAGCAAAAACTGCTCAAAAAAGTAGATTTCATATCATGGGAAATCGATAACAACCTGCACGAGGTAAAAATATTGAAGAAGTACCACATTCAAAAACGAGAAGACTATACCAAGTAAGCACAATTCTCAGCATGAAAACATTTTGTAAAGGATTGTCATTTCAGATACAACAAATTATCCCGCAACATACGAGAGGTGGCACGGAAGATTAAAGAAATCGACCCCAAACACCCTTTTAGAACCCTAGCGAGTGCACAGCTTTTAGAGAAATTGTAATTTTTCTACCATCTGAATATAACTTATTAGTCTTATTACACTATCCCATTTTAGATACCTAATGGGATTAATAGCCACAAGGTGGGATCTCAGTCTTGCAGAGAAAGTCACAGCTTCGTGCTTTTGTCGCCGGCGGTTACCTGTAGTGATGGTACGAAGTATGTATTATGCAGTTCGCAATATGCCTTCGGTATAAACAGTATTATTGTAGATAAAATGTCTGAAACTATCAAAGGCGCTGTGAAGCTGATAGAACAAGGCCATGTTCGTGTCGGTCCAGAATTGGTTACAGATCCAGCACTTCTCGTTACAAGAACTTTGGAAGATTTTGTCACATGGGTTGATAGTTCTAAAATTAGGAAACATGTTTTGGAATATAATGGATTGGTATGGTTTTTTAAATGTGCTGAATCTTTTATTAAAGTATTTTCTTTTTTGCAGAGGGACGATTTCATGCTCTAAGAATGTGATTTGTAATTAATTTTCTATGTTTAATAAAATAAGTAAATTAATAATATAATTTTTTCATTTATAGTGTTTAAAACTCATTTCATGCATCCTTTTGGGAATAGATATCTTGTAGACATAGAAAAAACATTTATGGCTTTCTTCAGGCTTAATTATATTATAAGCCGAGAAATTTAAGAATTGCACAACAGTTATTAATGAAATACATAAAATTATCTAATCAACATTTGTTCATGTAAATAATTTAAATTAACCCATGGAGGTCATATTCTAACCTCAAACTAAAAAGTGTGTTAATGTAAAGAAACATGAGTAAACGCTGTTTCAGTATATTAAAAAGGCATTTTACCACGCAAAAACCGTCCCCAACCATAAAATTATGTATAGTAGGATCAGGCCCCGCAGGGTTTTACGCTGCTCAGCATCTAGCAAAGACCCTCGATACAGCAGAAATTGATATTTACGAGAGACTGCCTGTACCTTTCGGTTTAGTAAGGTAGGAAATACGAACTAGCAATGTGATGCCAATTTTAGAGTACCTACTTTTTTAGATTCGGTGTAGCTCCAGATCACCCTGAAGTAAAAAATGTTATAAATACTTTTACTAAAACTGCAGAACATCCAAGTGTAAGGTTTATTGGGAACGTGAACTTGGGAACCGACGTGTCTCTAAAGCAGCTGAAGAAGGCTTACCATGTGGTCCTGCTGGTACTTAACGATTCAAGTCTTCACTGTTCTTATAATAAATTTGTCTTTTTAAGACCTATGGTGCCGAAAAAAACCGCAAACTTAACATTCCAGGAGAAAATTTGCCCAACGTTTTACCAGCTAGCAGGATTGTCGGTTGGTATAATGGAATTCCAGAGGATTCTGACCTTAAGATAGACCTTAGCAGTCCTTCGGTTGCTATTTTTGGCCAAGGAAACGTCGCAATCGATGTGGCGCGAATATTGCTGACCCCAATCGATCTACTTAAAGTGAGATTATCTAAATGCTAGGTAGTTTATTTGCTCGAGAAATATAGTTACGTTTTGCAGAGTACAGATATTACTCAACATGCATTAGCAGCTTTAGCTTCATCTAAAGTTAGAGAAGTTCATTTAATTGGCCGACGGGGACCTTTGCAAGCAGCCTTCACAATCAAGGAGCTGAGGGAACTGCTCAAGTTACAGAATTGTAAATCGTGTTGGCACTCTGATGACTTTCAGGGAGTAGCTGAAGTGGTGCCTAGCTTGGCTAGACCTAGGAAGCGCATCACTGAACTTATGTTAAAATCTTTAAGTGAAAATAGTACGGCTAACGAGACAGAAAAAGTATTTAAACCTACATTCTTCAAGTCACCGCTTGAAATTATAGGGTCCAATAGCGTGGAAAAAGTTTGTCTAGGCATAAATAAGCTTGAAGGGGATGATATTTTAAACAAAACGGCAGTTTTAACTGGAACCAAACAGTACTTAGATTGCAGCCTGGTAGTTACAAGTATAGGATATAAATCGGTCCAAGCTGATCCTGATATTCCCTTCGATGAGATTAAAGGGATTGCAAAGAACAGTTTGGGTAAAATAGATGCTGACTTGTATTCGACTGGATGGTTAGCAACTGGCCCGACAGGGGTTATTCTGACTACTATGAACAACGCCTTTTCAACAGCAGAGTTAATTTCCCACGATTTAAAGCAAAGAAAATTGGATGAAGCTAAGGCAGGATTTCAAGCCATCTGTGGTGAATTAAAAAACCAAAATGTACAGATCGTTACATGGAAGGATTGGCTCAAAATTGATGCTTTTGAACAGGAAGAAGGTAAAAAACTGGGAAAGCCACGAGAAAAACTGCTTGACATCAAACGTATGCTTGAAATTGCTTTGTGATAATTCAGATATTTTATTTTTACAATAATTATAATAATTCTAGCTAGAAACACCAAGTATGAGATTTGTTATTAAATATTTTATAATGAAAGACCTGTTTTAATTGAAACAGTTTGTATTTGTAATTATTATGTAATAAATGAGTGCATATATTAATATAATACTAAATAAAATTGTGATATGCAATATCGGTAACCAAAATATTGCGAATTATATGTCTGCGATCGACTTAGACAAAAAACATGCATGTTTTTGAAATAACCTGAAAAATAAACATAGTTGAAGCAATGAAAAATTTCAAACTTCTTGAGGTTTATGTAGGTATATTTTATACATTTTCTAAGTTTACTTCTAAAAAATAGACTGATGTTATATAAAATTCAGGGGTTTGAAAAGTAATGAAAGTGATAAGTCATGTGAACATTAAACCACAGAGTAAAAATAGAGTAAGATTTATCAAAATCTGTTATAGTATAATCGGGATATTTTGACCGCACTTAACGATAGGTGTAGAGAGTTCACGTTACTTGTGATGTCTGATCCTTTCTTAGGAGAGTGCGATAAATGCCAAGGCGCCACCGTGAAATTCAACCCATGCTGTACATATAGACGTAACATGTGAGCAAACGAAAATGAAATCAAGCTTGGCTTTGAAATATTTGTTGTATAAATAATATGTTGGTGGCACTGTAAGTCTATTACAAATTCGAGGTTAGCAGGTTAGGTTTTGCGTCAGTCTGTGTCAAAACTGACACAAAACCTAACCTGCTAACCTCGAATTTGACATAGACTTACAGTGCCACCAACAATACATTTCAGTATTGCCAACTGATTCAGACTATCCAGAGCCTGCTGCAATTGAGTTTTTACAAAATCCCTCGGTATATATGTATGTATCATCTGTAACCTCATTTACCTTGCAGTGTAGAGGCTGTTACTTTATCCGCTGGCATCTGGCGGTGCAATGCTCAACTTGCCCCGGATTCGCGATACAGAGTTAGAGCGCGCCTTTGATGCTTGCACAGCAACCATTGTGTGAGGTGTGTGTCTTGGTGATGTGTTAACCTTGTTACTCTCTTTCTTAGGTCTGTGGTTCTGAGTATAGCGCAGTTAATTTGGTGCTCAACCGTGAATGGTCTCACCGAGCCCGATTCCAATCGCCAAGGCTACGGAAAAATTTCGACCCCTGCGAGATTCGAACCGAGGACTTGCTGCGCCACGCGGCTTCTTGTTTCCATACTTATGTGTTAATAAAACGAAGGGGAAAAGTCAACGGCGTTTTAATTGAAGCGTTGTGGTAGCTGTTTACACTTATTTGGCAAAATGGTTGTAAGCTGTCAGCGAACGAGAGAAGCTGAGGCCGCCATCTTGTCAACTTCTTTAGCGCAGTACATAAAGTACATTTTTTCTAACGGGTGTTCATAAACAGTCGTCATCCCAGTAGGTTTTGACTTCAGAAACGTATGTCTATTAAACTTGAGAAAAAATGCGCTATGACAGTACTCAATGGCGTTTCATTGTGTTGCACGAATTAATCAAAGACGTACCATTTTGTTTTTCAAAGCAACTGGGATGACGACTGTTTATGAACACCCGTTATAATAATTTTCAAGGTCAATTTTCTAGGGGATAAGTTGCATTCCTGCAGGGTTCCTAGTTTTAATAATGTTGGTACATATATTTTTAGTTCCTTTTTTACACTAAAAAATTATTATCATTTTGACAGATATGTCATAATAGTGGGTAACACAAACAGCATAGTAAAATACAGGGCTGTGGAGTCGGTAACAAAAAATCCGACTCCGACTCCTAATATTTTAGTAGTTTGAATACGACTCCGACTCCGACAGTACTAGAATATTGATAACACCCCCCCCCCCCTCATTCCTTTTCATCTACCTGATAAACTTTACCGGCTCATGACGAATTTCACAAGTTTTGCTGAATGTGGATGATTATAATAAATTTCATATCGACAACTATTGCATTCACGGTTTCCAGTAACGTACTGATTTTACGTACAAATACACAGAGAGGTTTACAAACGTAAATGAGTAAAAGGATAAAATTTACTTTAAGAAGAATATATTTCATGGCAAAATTTCATAAACGTGCAAATGCCATAGTTATAACAAGAAAGTTTCTTACCTGCCTACTAAACTAACAGTACTAACTACATTCCGTAGTAGATTATTTTCTTAAGGGGTCATTTACTACCTGCCTACATAATACAAGTTTACTGAGTCATAGGAAATTCAAATAGTCTGAGGTCTGAGCAGGGTTGAGCAGATTTAAATTATTTGATTAAAATAATGAATTTGATGGAGTAATTTAATTATCAAAATCATTGATTTAGATATTTTTTATATTTTGCCAAATCAACAAAACAAATACGCAAAAGAAGTGCTCTTCAAATATTGCCAATTAAACAAATCCACCATGAACAGTAACAATATAACCAAATACTGAAACTATTTAACCTTTAAAATACAACTTGAAACAGTTAAAACATAAAAATAAGGTGCACTATAAAAGTTAGAAATTAGACGTAATACTAATAATAGTAGTAATACGTAGGTACTATGCTTGTTTTATTGTTAATCACATAAAACAGTTATTGGTAAGATATAGAAAAACCGTCTACTACGCTGTAAAAGGACAAAGTCGGCATTTTTAAATAGTTTGGTAGGAATTTAAATTTACAAACGGTGATAACACTGATTCTAGAACACACTCTGCACACTCGTGGATCTACGAATTAACATATTATAGTGCACGTGCATTTTTATAAACTAACATAAAGAAAAATCGATTTTTATTAACTCTGAGTCTGTTTTCAAATAGTCAGTACTACAGCCGTTCAAATAATTTGTTAGCTTTTGTTGTTTTTATTAAAAAAAATTAAGTGGGAGTTGGAGTCGGGTAATTTATACGGACTCCAACTCTGACTCCGACTCCACCCAAATAGTTCCGACTCCTCGACTCTGACTCCCGACTCCGACTCCGACTCTACAGCCCTGGTAAAATATTGCAAATTTATTAATTATTAAACTTACAATATTTGAAAATAAACATAATGAACGTTTGCAAAATTAAAGAAATTTGTCAAGAGTTCAAATTAAGAAACTGACATTCAAAATTGACACATAACCATAATTTTGAAAAAGTTCTACCAACATAAGGTATAAAAATTTCCTAGAGTTTTAATCACATATCTACCAACATTGTAACATTTTGACAGTTATTATAGAAAAAAAAACGTACTTTAAGGTGTTCGGTTCCAGTTTGGAGAAAGGAGCGTATCCAGTGTCGTACAAAAAGGTGGGGATTATTCTTTTTTTGCCTTACAATTTTTATGAGTTCGCGCAACAATGTGTAAATGTTCATTCTGATACAAGTAAATAAGTTTAGTGAAATGGGAATTGAAAAGTTTTGTTAGTAAGATAAAATTTCACTTGTAAATTTCACCGTCATGGACCCACGAAATTAATTTAATGCGGTGCGTTCTATTAAATTCATTCTATAGATAGGAAATTAGGAAAGAATAGTAAATAATAAAAACAGTGATAAAACGGCCAGCTCAAAATATGTTAAATTGTTAAATATGAAGGAAACAAAACTGGTCCAGTCCGAATGTAATACTTCGGCAGATTGCTCAGAAGAACAAATTGAACATAATGAATTTGCACGTCGTATATCAATCCACTAATTGGCCTATTAACTTATACGATTTTTTCTCAATTTTAATTGGCATCTATCTCATTTCTGGTAACATTTAAAAAATAAAATCCAGGTGTTCCGTCCTTAATAAGTGGTACCAAAGAGCATATAATGAGAAGAGACTCAGCGCTAGGCAGTATTAGCGTATAGCTTAAAATCTCCCGCCCGCTAGGCTCCCAGGTCTTATCCCTCTGGCAGGAGGGATCCCAGTTAAACAGCTCAGAGCAAAACCATAATTCTAGAATTCGTTGGTTTAAACTAAAGTGCGGTGTTGCCAAGGTTGACACAACCTTCGAACGAAAGTAAATAACTTGGATTACGAAACGCAGACAAAATTTCCCATTGTCTCTTAGCCAAAACAGAGTCGGGCGCTCACCCACATAAAGTGTCAGATTTCACAGGCCTCACAAAATCAGCTATATTAGTTTTGTCAGCATTATAGTATATCGAGTGATCAAGTAAATATCAGCTCTAGTTTACTGTAGTTTCATAATTGCGTGCATAATTTCGAAAAATGTTTTTAATTGTGAGAAATTAAAAACACCGTAAACTCAATAAAACATTTATTATTTCAATCGCTCCCTGAACTGACCTCCTCCGTTTGTTTACAGCTTCTTAAAATCTAACACATTTCGGACCATTGGCAAATCTGGGCTAGATTTAACCCGTCCGACAACAAAAGACAGCCAACTCAACGGCTCTTAAAGCTAAGGGTCGAGTTATTTATGGCCGTTTATACTATGCGTAAAAGAAACGTCATTATACACAAATAAGCTACTAAATGATCTTAAATATTATAACAGCATTATTTTTTGACTTAGGTAATTCCAAAAAGCCACCCCTATCTACATTATTTATCATTATTTTCAAATCAGATATACTGGAGCTAGAGTTCGTATGATATCAATTTGATATTCAGCAAAAAAAATCGAGGCACTGCTAAATAAATATGACCGCTAGACGATTATTTTAAAGGCGGCACATTCCATGCAAAATGAACGGTGTATTTTGTTTTCTTTGTCAACGATCGTGTTTGCCGCATCGCCACACGTGCAACCACACGTGCAAGACTACTATAGGAAATTCAATTCAAGTTATAAACAAGTTATTCTGTACAATTAAAATTTATTTTTAGTTAATAATATCTCGAATAAAATCTGTGGAACATCGTAAAATGAAGCATTCATTTCACTGTAGCCTGCCTTATTGAGATGACAAAATTCGAAGTTTATTTTTAGAATTATTATAATGTACCTTTTGAATTATATTTTTGTGAATTCTGTTAATCATAATTTTAATAAAAAGAGAAATGACATAATGTAAATGAGTTTCGCAGGTTAAATTTCTAAAATCTTTCATAATTGTTATACATTCTTTTTGTATATTTACAGTTACACTGTTACATAATTTATTATTTTCATAAAATGTGGAAAATTGTTTTATCAAAATACTTATAAAAGCATTAAATTCGTTAGATGGTCGTTTTAAATATTTTATGTGACTAACATTATATAATCTTTAGCGAAAATAAATGCTTCATTTTCTTCTAATGGCTCCTCTAAACATTTTAAAAGTACATCTGCACAATAATTACATTTAAATTTGTTTAGTACAGAATTTGCTAAATACCCAGCCACGTAAGTATTTGTACTAGTTTGTAACGAAGCTGGGGAATCGTCTAAAACTACATCTTGCACTTGACTGTCTTTATCTTCCAAGCACTCATTTTGTAAGACATTACGAGATCATTTAAACATAATAATTTGTATATAAATATTTTCAATACAAGTCAGAGAATACTATACCTTCTAAATCTGTCGTTACTGAGGCATTGTTTACGACTTCTACATCACCACTAAAATCTAAACAAAAACATCCAAATATACCGAAAATTTTAATAAGGTTTACCCACGTGGTACGTATGAAGATTCTAGAGCATTTTTTAAATTGCTCAATTCTAAGTGCTCCATGTCTTCATCGACTTCGCAATTGCTTGCGTTGATGTCTTTTTGAAGCCTTATGAACATATTGTGTTGCATCGAAATTCTGAATTGCTGAACAGTTGGAAATGGATTGTATCCGGCTCTGCTACGAATTACAGAAAAAAAGTTTTCAATAGGGTCCTGATTTAAATGTGAAGTAAGTAAATATTTGATGTCTTCTTTTTTCAAATCCTCCCAAAGTGATAGTATTCCAGTAATTGTCCAAATAAATCCATCAATGCAGTAGACATTAGACTTTATTTTCGAATTCTGCGACGTAAGTTTTATATTTTGAAATAACTCTTTACCTTCTTTTAGAATATTTTCAGGGTTGTTATTAATACTGATAACGGACGTTTATTTTTGTTGCGATCTAGGAAGTGTCTGCTATTTAGTCCATCAAAAATGTTATTCATATTTGCAATGAATTTCGCAGTATATGTAGCAGAATCGTTAGTAATCTGGTTTAATTTCACTGCAGTTTGTAAAGAGATCAAAGTTGGCCGAGGATTTTGAAATTTGGTATAAGGGCCTAAATGTTGATTCTAAACAACTTTTCTTAATAACTTTTTGTCGTATTTACTACATAAAAGGCACGCTAATCTACAGAAAATTTTTTTTTTTAATAATTTCCAAGGCATACTTGATTTTTTGGAATTGTCAAGGAAACATTCGGACGTGGCTACCTATTTTGTTCACGCGGAAACCCAAAACGCTCGGCGAGCGGCAAAGTGATGAAAACGCACGCTTAGCGGCAAATGTCAACTTTCTGTTGTCAAATGACAGTCAGAAAAATCTACTTTCGATGTCAGTCGTCGAAAAAGGTAATACAACCCACCTAACACTGCAATACAAACGTTTAGGTTCATTACTAGTGGGCAATGATCAACTTTATTTTAGTATAAACTGTCAAATTGGTAGTCTATATTTTGCGGTAATTAAATATTTAAAGGAATTTTTTAGAACATGTAATTGGATAAAGAAAAATTTACAGGATTTTTGTAACAGTAACTCATTAACAGTGGTAGATTATAGTTTCTTGAAGCCATTTAAATATACCGGGTGTCCGTTCTCAAAGTCGAACATAGGCGATTAATATTGTATTGAACGTTTTTGCCGATTCCTGCTCGCCAATTCAACTTACAGGGAAGGTAATGGTATCAATGGGAAGATAAAAATGATACCAATAATAATATTCAAGATGCGATTTTTATTTTAAAATATTAATTTAAAGCTTGGGAATTTTTAAATATGCCATGCCTTGATTTTCAAGTTCGACAGCATTTGTCAAAAAATTGGTAATTAGTTGACGTAAATCAGGTATTTTCTGTCAACGTCTGTTAAAATTATCTACAGAAAAATGAATTATTTTAATGAAGAATGAGTGAATGCTCTAATGTTAATTACCTATGTTCGACTTTGAGAATGGGCACCCGGTATATTAATTAGAATTGAAAAATATTTCTCCTAAAAAGCGCATTGCATAAAAAACGTAAAAATTATGCAAAGATAATACTTTTCGGTAAATAATAAAAACTCTGAGATTTTTTTAGAGTGTGTTATTTTTAGCTAACTGAACAATCTCAAAGCCAGAAAACACCTATTTTTTAAATTTAGCGAAAAAGTAATTTTTAAATTTTTTAAATATTTTCAAAATTTCACATACAAAGGCTTAATATTAAAATTAATTTTTTTATGTGAACCACAGAGCAATGCTCTTTGATGTGAACACTTTAAAGATTTATAATTGGGAAAAATAATATAAAATGTTAATTACTTCTTAAATTTTTTATTATTTACCGAAAAGTAGTATGTTTGCATAATTTTTAGGTTTTCCATGCAAGGCGTTTTTTAAGTGGAATTCTAATTAATACCTATTTAAATGGCTTCTAGAAACTTTAATCTAGCCCTGTTAATGAATTGCTGTAACAAAAATCCGTAAATGTTCTTTTACAGTTGTCCAAATAAAGAGATTTGTCTTTGTCCAATTACATGTTCTAAAAATCTCCTTATTTAGACAACTGTAAAAGAACATTTACAGAATTTTTGTAACTAAAATTCATTAACACGGCTAGATTAGAGTTTCCGTCGGCGGTACACCAAATGCAAGCATACATAAAAATAATATCTGCATTGATTACCTGCGCCTCAATAAAAGCCGAAACGGGCCATTATACCATGCACCGAAGTTTTTTAATTTATTACCTCCGGATATTCGAATGATACCGATTAATAAAATTAAAATAACAATAAAATCGTTCTTGTTAAAACACGCTTTTTACAACAACGAAGAATTTTGCGCGCGCATTGGCGACCTTATTGAAATCTTACTTAATTTCGGAAAAATGCCTTTTCGGATTTTAACAAATTCGAATATCTGGATTGTAAAATTCCTTGAAGTTTGCCGATCCGTACGACCAAAGAGCATATATGCTCTTTGGTACGACCTTAAAATACGGCAGCAACAAATCTGGCAACATGGGCAATTTATCTTCGCGCTCGAGTCACTTGAGGGTTGAGCCGCTGGTTTCAGGTAGAAAACCTAAAATAACGTTTGGTTTCTCCACATTTTAATTCGAGAAAAGTGGTATGCAACCCAATTAACAAGCAATACGTTTACAGCCATAAGCTTGCGCCTCTTCTCATTATATGCTCTTTGGTGGTACCTATATTAGTATTCACTTTTCTAGAAATAAACTTGAAATTACGAATCATCGCAGTTCGATGTTATCATAAGAACCACACTTCTACAAAGAACATTATTATTATTATCTAAACCAAAGTATATGTTTTTATCTAAATTTATTTTTAAACTACAATTAATGAATTATAAAGTAATTAAACCAGAATTTCTGTCAAACTACTAGACACATTATTTATTTAATTGTTTACATTATACAGTGTGGTCCATTAAGTGTGCAACAAATGGGCCATTTTTTTATTAGTTGTAAAACCGAAATTTAAATACCGCTAAAAGTTAGTGCATATTAGATAACCTTATCAGATGCCTTTAGAATGGCTTCAAGTCAAACAATATACAGGGCAGGACAAAAAATATGTAATTCGTTCAAGAATAAAGTTACCTTATTTAAAAAAATATAGCAAAATTTTATTGAGAAAAGTTGTTTAGAATCAAAAGTTATGCTCAAATAAAAAATCACGGCCTCCTATTCGAATTTTGATTCTTTTTTTGTAAATTTTTGTATTATCCCCGTATGATACATATTTTTATTATTCTGATTTTATTAAGAGTTTTTCATATGTAAATTATTATTAGTAAAGCATTTGCCTTGTTAAAAAGAATATTTGCGAAATTCTAAAGTTCTGTCAAATATCGTTGCAACAAACATGAAGTGGACGCTTACCTAAAAAATTATTAATCCAAGTAAATTTTACAAATACGCTTCAAGTTGCTAAAAGTTATTTAAAAGGGATGTGGTTGTGGCTACTTTAAATACATATAAAATCAAAATAATAAAAATCTGGTGTGATACACTCACACAACTTCCTTTTACAGTGATCTTATAATTAGTCAAAAATTTCATTTTTAATTTTTAATCATTTGTCAAAAATTTTCAAAAATTACAAATTCTACAAAAACGGTACAAAATAGAGCGTTAGTTGAAGAGACAAATTTTCTGCAGAATTTTAAGGTGAATTCAAAAATGTAATAATATACCGGGTGTTTCATTTAAAATAGGAGTTAATAAAAAAAAATAGAAAAAAAAACAAAAGAAACCCACTTTAGAAGTATTCAACTGGAAAATCACCTATTTCACATCAATACACATTAAAAATGTAATAAAAATGTAAAGTTTAAAAAAAATCGTTAGAGCCGTTTTTGAAAAAATCGAAAAAAACTGAAAAATCACAAGAGTAAACACCTACTTCCGGTTATGCGATTTTCTTCAAAAGCTTGCTGTCTCATCTACATAGTACACAAAACTTATATATGAAGTTTCAACGCCATACCTCTTTTCGTTTTTGAGATATTCTGTTCACAGACAGACAGACACACAGACAGACAGACAGACACACAGACCAATGAAAAAAAATATGTTTTTTGGGATCAGGGGACTCTAAAACGTGAAGATCCGTTGAAAACTCAATTTCGAATTTTTGGGGTGAATCCAATACTTCCTTTATAGTAAAAGGAAGTAAAAATATGTATCAAAATTATTCTCCTTAACAGGAGAGCATAGAATTTCGGCTTAGACCGCGTAGTATTTGTATATGAATACCCAGCATTTCCTGGTTTAGTGTGCCTTGCACCTTGTGAAGTCGAGCAAAAACCCGCGCGATGGCCATGCTCTCTGGTGGCTCGTGTAGTTTGAGTATCTTGAGAACGAGGATACTTAGGCAGATTTTGCCGTTTTGATGTTTGTGCATCCATATTCACTAACGTTTCGCAAGACCTTGCAGCTTGCTTCATCAGAGTGAAAGTCGCACTAAGAACCGAAGGTCGGTGTGGAGCTATTTATAGTCCTCTGTGCCAGGCGCGCGGAGTGGCGTAACGCTGGTTGGTTATCCGAGTGCAACGTAATCCGTGGGGCGTGGCCGTATGACGCACCGTGGTTGTAATGCTTTAGATCGTGTATCACAGGGGTCCACGTTTTACTAAGTTTAAAGCCATCTTCCCTGTTGATATTATTTGGATGTTTTTCTATTTCTATGGCTTCACGTATAACTCGCGGGAAGTAATGAGGTATTCTGGCAAGTACTCTGGCATGCTCAAATTCTAGAGTGTGTCCATTTGTAAATGTATGCTCAGCTACGGCTGATTTTGTGATGCGTTTGTGTTTGCAATCGCCTTTATATTCTTGGAGTCTTAGATCAACGGAACGACCAGTCTGTCCAATGTAACTCGAGCCGCAAGAACAAGGAATACGACATACGCCAGCGGTTTTTACGCCACTCCGCGCGCCTGGCACAGAGGACTATAAATAGCTCCACACCGACCTTCGGTTCTTAGTGCGACTTTCACTCTGATGATGCAAGCTGCAAGGTCTTGCGAAACGTTAGTGAATATGGATGCACAAACAGCAAAACGGCCAAATCTGCCTAAGTATCCTCGTTCTCAAGATACTGAAACAACACGAGCCACCAGAGAGCATGGCCATCGCGCGGGTTTTTGCTCGACTTCACAAGGTGCAAGGCACATTAAGCGAGGAAATGCTGGGTATTCATATACAAATACTACGCGGTCTAAGCCGAAATTCTATGCTAAGGAGAATAATTCGAGTAACCGCGAAAGCCTCAAACAGTACATAACACGCCTCTACGGCGAGGAAGTTCACAACCAAACCAGAACATTAGACCAACTAAGGCAGAAGAAGGCGAAATTATTAGCGGAACTAGCCTTTCCAAAACGTTGCCGTGACAGCAAGGTCTTACCTAACTATGTCCACATTAAACACCATCTAAGAAATCATCATAACAACAGAATTCTCAACAGTGCCAGTCTGGGCTTATTAAGATCCGAAATACAAAGAGTTAGACAGGAATTAGATAGCACAGAATCAAGGCTGTACACCCTACACATAAAACTGGCGAACACGCTGGAGCCAACATTGTGGGAGAAAATCGACGCTATCACTACGAGACAAGCACACAATACACTGGAACAAGCAACAGCTAAACAATCAGCCAAATATGATAAGCTAGCGCCTAAGCAGTCTTCGAAACAATTGGCTACGGATAAAGTAATCGTAAACCTTAGCAACATACAACTGGATAAACAGACCACATCCTTACTAAAGAAAGGTTTTAACTTCACCGTAGCCCCTAAGCAAATACCTGTGGAGGAGATAATATGTGGAGTGGAAGCAGCAATCCAAAAACTTCCCAGAAAAGATGCAGAAATCATCCGACAAGATGTGTCTTGTATTTTAAGAAGAGCGAAACCGCCCCGCTCCAACATCAGTAAAGCAGAGAGAGAGGCAACTAAAGCCTTAAAGAAGAACAAAGACATTGTCGTTCTCAAAGCTGACAAAAGAAATGCTACTGTGGTAATGAACACTGAAGATTATAATGCGAAGATGGAACTCTTACTATCTGATACAACTTACAAAAGGCTAAACCGCAACCCCACTACCTCTCTCAAAACAAAGATAACCTCTGCCATAAAATGCTCCGATAGTATCGATCCCACTTTAAAGCACCGATTGATTCCTAGAAATGCAATAACTCCTCGCATGTATGGCCTACCTAAGATACATAAGGAGGGCGTGCCGTTGAGACCAATTGTCAGCGCGATCAATTCTCCTACACATGCTTTGGCAAGACATTTAACCAGTATACTACAGCCTCTAACTGGTAAAACAGACTCCTTTGTCAAGGATTCAGCAGATTTTGTCCAGAAACTAAAGAACATAAAGTTAAACAAAGATGATCTCTTAGTCAGTTTCGACGTAGTATCACTCTTCACGAAAGTGCCGGTTGATGAGGTGCTAGTAATGCTCAAAGATCTCTTGCCTACAGACCAAGTTGAACTTGTCGAAATTTGCCTGAAAAACACTTACTTCAGTTGGAACAATAAAATATACGAGCAAGTCGAAGGAGCGGCCATGGGTTCACCACTATCACCTGTTATCGCTAATATCTACATGGAAGCTTTTGAAACCAAGGCTCTCGAGCAAGCGCAGCTAAAACCGACTTGCTGGTTGAGATATGTAGATGATACCTTTGTCATCTGGTCACATGGACGCCAGATATTGAATCTGTTTCTAAAACACCTGAATTCTGTACATCCCAACATACAATTCACAATGGAAGTAGAGGAAAATTGCAGTATTCCGTTTCTAGACGTCCTGGTGAAACGTAAATCAGATGGCAGTTTAGGACATGCAGTCTATAGAAAGAAAACACACACGGACAGATATCTAAATGCTGACTCACACCATCATCCAATGCAAAAAGCAACAGTTCTCCAGACTCTGGCGACAAGAGCCATTCGTATCTCAGACGAGGAAAATCTAGAGAGAGAAAAGCTACATCTGTTTGACTCTTTACAAAGGAACGGATACACAACTACCGCCATACGAAAAGCACTAGACAAGACTATGACCAAAAAGGCTAAAGAAGAATCTCCACCTCTGGAAGGCTTAGCATTTCTACCTTACGTTAAAGGCTCGACTGATAAGATAGGACGTGTCCTGCAACGATGCAACATCAAAACTGTGTTCACGAGCAAGGAAACTTTGGGTAACGGCTTCAGATCGGTAAAAGACAAGATTCCAAGTTTAAAAACCGCTGGCGTATATCGCATTCCTTGTTCTTGCGGCTCGAGTTACATTGGACAGACTGGTCGTTCCGTTGATCTAAGACTCCAAGAATATAAAGGCGATTGCAAACACAAACGCATCACAAAATCAGCCGTAGCTGAGCATACATTTACAAATGGACACACTCTAGAATTTGAGCATGCCAGAGTACTTGCCAGAATACCTCATTACTTCCCGCGAGTTATACGTGAAGCCATAGAAATAGAAAAACATCCAAATAATATCAACAGGGAAGATGGCTTTAAACTTAGTAAAACGTGGACCCCTGTGATACACGATCTAAAGCATTACAACCACGGTGCGTCATACGGCCACGCCCCACGGATTACGTTGCACTCGGATGACCAACCAGCGTTATGCCACTCCGCGCGCCTGGCACAGAGGACTATAAATAGCTCCACACCGACCTTCGGTTCTTAGTGCGACTTTCACTCTGATGATGCAAGCTGGAAGGTCTTGCGAAACGTTAGTGAATATGGATGCACAAACAGCAAAACGGCCAAATCTGCCTAAGTATCCTCGTTCTCAAGATACTCAAACTACACGAGCCACCAGAGAGCATGGCCATCGCGCGGGTTTTTGCTCGACTTCACAAGGTGCAAGGCACATTAAGCCAGGAAATGCTGGGTATTCATATACAAATACTACGCGGTCTAAGCCGAAATTCTATGCTAAGGAGAATAATTCGAGTAACCGCGAAAGCCTCAAACAGTACATATGTATCAAAATTTTCCAAAAAAGAATCAAAATTCGAATAGGAGGCCGTGACTTTGTATTTGAGCATAACTTTTAATTCTAAATAACTTTGGGAACAAATTAAATGCTCGGTATTTTATTTCTACTGCAGGTCATATTTTCTCGATATTTTGTCCAAATGCATGATTAGAAAATAAATGTTCGATAAAAATACTAAACGCTCGATAAGTGCATTGAGTGCTCGGTATAAAATTGATATGCATCCTAAGAAAATAAATGTTCCATAAAAATACTAGATGCTCTACAATGATAACGAACGCCCTGTATAAAATTCAAATTCTTATTAAAATAATAAACATAAAAGACGCTCGATACAAAATAAAGTTGCACGATACAAAATACAAATCTTTGGGCAAATGATAATAGACAAAACGTAGGTACGATAATTACAATCAATGCTCGGTATGAAATGTACTTGCTTTCTTTTGCTTGGCTTTTTTGTTTACCTTTAATTAAAAACAATGATTTTATCTAGGTAAACTTTAATACTCAGAAAGAATCTTTTTATTAAAAAAGTACATAACTTGATAAAATACAACAAAGGTATTTAAAAATAGTATATTATGTATCAAGTTTTATATACGTCATTTTAGTCACGAGTTTTATTAATCACGAGCGAAGCGCAGCGGAGCGAGTGTTTAATAAAAGAGTGACTAATACGTTTATAAAACGAGTTGCATACTATACTTTTTCTACGACCACAAATTTAGAGAATATAACATCATATTATTTCATTAAAATTTTGACATTTATTATATTAGGTTAAATTATGCTTGACAAACGTCAAAGTGACGGTTGAAAACTAACTTGATTTTAATTTTGGCTGTGGCTAATAAAGCAAATACTATTTGAACCTAACTTCACCCCATGACTAAAACATCGTTGCCAACTTCAGCTCATGGCTAAGAGGCTCTTTAGTCATAGGTTATGAAGGCATGATTAAAAGGTCACTTAGCGACGTGTATGGTAGTATGTTAAATGGCATTTTAGTTACAGGAGTAGAAAAAATATATAATAAATTCTGATAGGTAACACATAAACAACGAAACATCACTTCCAAAAAGGAAACTCTGATCATACATAAATAATGAAACAACATTAATTCAAGTAGATATTCAAAAAAAGAAGAAAAAAGTAATAATATAGTTCCATGGTAATAACATAACATATAGTCAAAATTATACCCATTCGGAGTCACGTGACTTTTGTCTGTCTCTGTTCATCTTTAGTAAAATAGATGAAATGGAAGAAATTTGAAAAAAAGGCATGTCGATTCATAAAATTAATTTTAAAAATTTGACGTTTCTAATCTGTCAGATTATATTTTTCGTGTAAGTTATTGAGATAAGGGTAATAAAACCTAAAATTGTTGAGCCGAAAACTGGAAATTTAAAGAAACCATCGGACATGCGGTATAACGAGCAGTCACAACAATTAATTTGAATATTATGCGTTTTTTTTATGAAGAGTACAATATTAATAATAGTAAATCAACAGTTTCACCCTCCAACGCTGTTCGCCGTGCTTCTCTTGCGTTAAATATCTCGGAGAGCACAATTTACCGAAAATATGAGCCAGAAAGTGAAGAATGCAAAAACGGAAGTCGGCGAAGCAGTCAAGACACTGTATATAAAATGTATGTAGCTAAAGAATTTGTAACCATAAAAAATCTAAAAAATGCTTGGTTGAAGAATCTGGAGATTTTTCACATTCAGTTTCTTCCCTAAATAGATTGTGCAAGGAAATAGGCTTCAAATGGCAATGTTCTATAACAGAATATGCATGCACAGAAATTGACTTAAAATTTGCTATACGCAGCAGGTTTTTAATGTAGCAGCTGACATATCTTTATTATATTTACATTTTACGACATGTTATGTTTTCTTTAACCTGTAAATTCAGTTTGATTTCATATAAGAGAATAAACCCGTAGCAACCTTGTTTTAGAAATTGGCATATGTCAGGATAACCTACAAAACGGAATGTCATTTATTTCCCTAAACTTGCATTTTTAAGAATCGACATACGTAAAATTACTAGATTATCACGTGACTCCGAATGGGTATAAATTTGACTATACAAGTATAGTATAATCAAAAATAAATTTTTGGTATACATAAAAAACCGAAAAAGAGAAAGATTCCTGTATTCTATTTGAGATAGTATGAAAGCCTCATCATCTTCACCATCTGGTACCTGAGATCGATGCAATTTTTTTCTAATTTACCAGGAGTTATGGAATTTGAACCGAATTTGACGTTTTTTGCTATTGCACACTTGTTTTCTTTTCTATTCCTTATCTATCTTCTTTCTTCTTTTATTTGGCGCATGCTTCTCAAATATATCACTCTCCCTTTCTTCAAATAACATGCACTGATACGCACACACGTCCATTCAGTTTTTCTAGTTTAGGCTGCACTTGGCGAGAAAATCGAACCTTTGAAACGCATTAAATTATCGAGCGTTTATTAATACAATATGATACAAAATTTCAGTTAATAGTAAACTTCAGCTATAGAGCATTTGGTTTTTTAAGGTACAGTCGCGGAATTAAAAATCCGGACATTTAAAATGATTCAGTGTATATCTTACTTTACTTTACTTATCACGTTACCTGGTGAAATAGTGAAAGTCAAAATACTTACTCGTATATGACAGCATGCCTCATTGTTTAACTGTCAATTGCTAACCTAGAAACGCAAAGCCCAATTTACATTACCCAAAAATTGCAAAAATCCTCTATACGACTCGTCCGGATTTTTAATTCCGCGACTGTACATATTTAATTAGAATAGTGAGCAGAACTTACCGTGCAAATGATATATTTTATATTGTCGGTTTTGTTAAAATAAAAAGCATTTCCAACTAAGTTAACATGCATTTTTAATTTTTTATCGAGCATTTATTATTTTTTTAGCTTGCAAAACGCATTAAAATATCGAATGTTTATTACCACCCAATAACTTTTCTCAATAAAATTTTGCTATATTTTTTGAAATAATGTAACTTTGTTCTTGAACGAATTTCATATTTATTGTCCTGCCCTGTATGATGTTTGATTTGGAACCATTCTAAATGCATCTGATATGGTTATCGAACATGCACTAACTTTTGGCAATATTTAAATTTCGATTGTACAACTAATAAAAAAATTTCCCATTTGTTGCACACTTAATGGAGCACACTGTATATAAATTCCTCCCTAGAGCATGTTTAGGATGGTGCAAATTTTAATTTTTGCCTTTTAGTTTATAGTTTTACATACTTCTTTAGTTTGCCTGTTGTTTGTAGATGTTACGAAAAAAAGGAAAGTTGTGTGCCTTGTCTATGTTAGACTCAGATGCCAAATTTGCTCAACTGCCGAAATTAATTTGGCCAATGCTGCAACTGGGAAAATTAATTCGGCAATTAGGAATATTTAGGTTGTTGAGGGACTAAATGGTATTTATGGCATCAAATAGGTCTTCAAGTGGACATTAGGTCGTTACTTGACTTTGCTTGAACAATAAGTTACTTAAGAGGTTTTGAAATCTAATGTACGGTTACTTTAGGAAGTTTAGAGTGCGTCATCACATATTTAGCTGCATCAAAATAACCCGATTAAAAGTCAGTCGAGACGTAAGGGTAGTTTTTTAACGATACGTTGGTGCTAGAAAGAGTTTAGAAATTGAGTTATCTTGGCACTACGAATTCTGTACTTTGGATTCTTGTTTGTTACGCTAGAATCCGAGATAGGGATCAAATGATGCCCTACCCAGATGTATGCGACATGACTTGCCACTGTGACTTATCTTAGATGATGTTGGTACTTTGTCTGCCAATTGCAGTACAAGAGTTAATAGAACATGGAAAAATACAATAAAATATTTGCGAGATACGAATAAAACACCCTTTACATATATATACAATGATAAAGAGGGTTACAGTTACATTTACAATCAACAAATGGGTCTAAGCTATGTTATAATATTAATCATTCATTAAGCAAGCAATTGTCGTAAGAGTGTCAGGTCATTTTGGTATTTTAATTAGCCACCTAGGCTTTAAGGCAGCGTGCCCGTATGCTAAATCCTTTTAGTTACTTATTTGGCTCTATCGCCTAATTCCATAATAATGATTTTGCACATATTTGGCCCCAAACGCAGTATTTCTCGTTAGTTGGAGCACCCCTTTGCTGGCACTTTGGCAGCCGGGTGTTATCGCTCGCAAGAATTCCGAACCTTCTAGAAATCACGCCGTTGAGGCGCCTCGCCATTGGCTGTCTTTGTTACCGGAATTTATTTGTTTTATGGAGCGCATCGCCATTGGCTGTCGAGGGTCACGTGGTAACGCCGTTTTGGCTCACGCCACTTTAAGCGTCGTAACGCTCCTTGCGGGGCAGTCAGCCGAGGGCCGTTGATCGAAGAAGTCGCAGAGTGTGCCGTTTCGCGGCGTTCCCGCCATTGGCGGGGACGCTAGCCTGTTTTTCCCGTCTCGTGCTGTTTCAGCGAATGTTTTGTAAATTGCCGTTGTTTGTTAGTACCGTTGCTGTGAAAGCGTGCGAGTGGCAAGTCTTTACGTCAAAGCGTGGGTGTGTGATGGGCTTCACGGGGCCAGTTCTGCGTTTGTGAGAAAGGGGGCTTTCCCTTTGCATGCCCCTTGCTTGCTTGTCGCGGCTTTTAATGCCGGTTTGAGGCCACCATGCTGCAAGACGCTACTTTAGTAGCCTGCTAGTAAGTTCATGTGCGCGAGTTTCGCGTTTCATCGCCTAAATAGCTAAAGAACTCTGCGCTTATGATTTGGTGTTACGTTTGTGCTAATTTTTAATTCAGTAACGTTAGGTGCGCGAGCTTCGCTATATTGTACCGATTAATACCTAAATAGAATTAACGCCTCGCCGTGCTGGGCCTGGCGCGCCCTAAGCTGTTCGAGTTTTTCTTTGTTTATGTTTGCGAGGGCTTTGTGCTTTGCTTCCTAGGTGTTAACCGCAGGTCGGCGTCTGTTATCGCGCACTAACGCGCCCTTTTGCCGGAGCGCGTATTTCTAAACTGTACTCTAATATGTAAAGGGTCGAGCCCACTGCGGCCGGCCACCCATAGCGTGTTGTTCATTAGCATAGTGCGTCCATCAGCTGGTGCTTAATGTAAGCAGTAACATAAGCTTGGCGGCACGATTTGCTGCCCAGATGTAATTAGCGATCAATAGACGCATATTTAGTTAAGGGACGTATTATTCCTATTCGACCTGTGCATGCTTTGTTTCAGATAGCGCCTTTTACAGTGTAAAGATTGGTGTACGGCGAGACGTGAGAGATCAGAGCGTGCAGGTAGGTCCAGTGATTGCGCAGTCTCGGCCAAAGAGCCCCAATATTACCATTCCAGTACGAAATTGTTATTTGAGCTTGCAGCTCATGAGAATTCTTATCGACGGAGTATCTTGAATACTTCGCTCCCGTTTAACCACCCAGGCCCGGTTATTCGAGCTAAGACAGGCTTGGTGGCGCCCTCATAATTTTGACGTACCCTATATATGCCTCAACACGCTTGCCCAGAACGTATCGTGTGACTCACGCCCGACTCCCTGAGCGTTCCAGCCGTGGCCTTTAGCCTGTTTCTAGCAAATCTCAGGGCAAGTGTGCCAGTTTTCCAGGACTGATTCCGTGGTGCGATGCTCACCTTGGGTGGGTGTCGTAAAGTTGTTTTAATACCGTAACAAATTCTAATTGGTAACTGCCATTTTTGTTAAAAAGCACTTGACAATTACTCTTTAAAGATAATTAATTACTACATTCAGTTACTCAATTACTTTTGAGTAATTAAATTACCCTAAAATATTTAAATTTCAAATATTTGAATTACTTCGGGTAATTAAAATTACTCGCAGAAATTGAGTTACTTTTAGGTTTCAATTACTAAATTACTGACCTCGATTGGGTATTAAATATTCATAACGCAAAAAATAACATAAGGCCTTATTAAGTTAAATGTTAAGCAAGCTCATACTGACTTGCCTAATTACTCAAGCCGATTAAATTTCTCCAATATAATAACTTTAAAAAATCGTAGAAAATGTTATGAAATCGTTATTCTCTATAAAATTGTAAATAATATGTTTAATTTCACATACACAACGCGCCACAGTTTCGTGCTAGAAATTTTCGGTTATTTAAATTTGAATTTTCTAGCACTAATGCAACTTTTAATTCATCGTTTTGGAGGATGATGAAAAATTACAATGTCTTTGCTAGGAATATCGACATCCTTTGCATTTCACTTGCAGTGCTTAAAAGGAGGTTAAACCAAGCCTTTGCGCCTATATAATTTTTTTTAAACACAACAGATTTCTTAAATTCAGAGATTTAATACAATTAAAATCAGATTTTTATTTAAATAAATACATTCCTATGCTAAACATCTATAGTCTTTGTAAAATTGTACAATCTTTTATAATTTTTGTAAAATTGTTTGTCTTAGTTTTTCATAATTTTCGTAAAACTTTTATAAAGTTGAATATTAATTCATAAAACCGAACTACTCTAGTAGTATGAATAAGTTATAGTTGTGATCATCATCTTGATTATTTTCTAATTGTAATTAATTTATTGCAATTTGGGAAAATTGGTACGTTTGCATCACAACTTGTTTACCTGTTTATTTGTTTATTTGTATTTGTTTTTATTTGTGTCAACCTGTAATTGGGCTTGCCTGTTGGTTGACCATGTGTAGCCATTAAATAAATAAATAATAAAAAGGACAATAGGGTATTCCTGGAGCAATATGAGTATAATTTATGATTTTCTATAAGTAGTCGCATAGCAGCTAGTTTTGTGCGCGAGCAAAGAGATATTTGGTGCAGGCGCGTATGTTTCTAGATGAGATGCGCATGTGTTGTGTTTTGCTTAGTGTAGGCTGTGCATGATGTAGCATTGTATGTTGCTAATAATTATTGTGTAAGAAGTGAAAAATATATCTACGGTAAGTGCAGATTACAGAGTAAAGTATGGTAAAAATATAATATCATTTTTACTTCCTTTTACAATAAAGGAAGTATTGGATTTACCCCAAAAATTCGAAATTGAGTTTTCAACAGATATTCACGTTTTAGAGTCTCCTGAACCCAAAAATATATTTTTTTCATTGGTCTGTCTGCCTGTGAACAGAATATCTCAAAAACGAAAAGAGGTATGGCGTTGAAACTTCATATATACGTTTTGTGTACTATGTAGATACGATAGCAAACTTTTGAAGAAAATCGCATAACTGGAAGTAGGTGTTTACTTTTGTGATTTTTCAGTTTTTTTTCGATTTTTTCGAAAACGGCTCTAACGATTTTTTCCAAACTTTACATTTTTATTAAATTTTGATGTGTATTGATGTGAGATAGCTGATTTTGCAGTTGAATACTTCTAAAATGGGTTTCCTTTGTTTTTTTTCTATTTTTTTTATTAACTCCTATTTTAAATAGAACACCCAGTATATTATTAAATTTTTGAATTCAGCTTAAAATTTTAGAGAAAATTTGTCTTTTCAACTAACGCTCTATTTTGTACCGTTTTTGCAGAATTTGTAATTTTTGAAAATTTTTGACAAATGCTTAAAAATTAAAAATAAATTTTTTTGCTAATTATAAGATCACTGTAAAAGAAAGTTGTGTGCGTGTATCACACCAGATTTTTTCGGTAACAATTGATAACAAATACCTTCATTAAATAATACCGGGTTGATAAGAATTAAAATTATTAATTTCAATTTGCTTGTTTAAAACGATGTACTAGCACATGGCTGTCTAAATATTACTAAATACAAATTATGACAATTTTTAGTGAAAGTAATTGACAAAGTAATTTATGTTGTGCAATTACAATTACCAAGTAATTGGTAATTGAATTACTATTTCATTTTAGTAATTGAATATGTGGTAACTCAATTACTTCATTGGGCTGTAATTGGTAACTGGAAATTAATTATTTTTTTAAAAGTAATTTACCTACCCAGCTCTGCTTTTGATTATAAAATTATTATATATTTTCGGAAAAGATGGAGACACCTAGCGGTAATAAACACTAATAATAAATTATTCCATATTGGAATTGAGTATTGCCGGGATCCGTAGCTCAGTGTTTAGGTATTTTGGCTACTGATCTAAAAGAGTCGCGAGTTCGATTCCCGGTCCACGTAAGGTTTTTAAAAACAAAAAAATGCGGATGAAAACCTCTACAGAATGCCATCATTCAGAAGTGATGTAAAGCCGTGGGTCCCATGTTACTACGATGTGTAGCATCTAAAAGATCCCTTGCTAGGGTTGAAAGTCCTTAGTCTCGGCGAAATTCCAAGTAGGACTTTGACCATATGACCATAGCAGTTGGTGTCGAAGGTACATGGTACTCCGCATGCCTAGACCTTGTCTATTACAAACAAACAAATAACAATTGGTTATTAGACATACTATATGATTTGTATTGTTCTTTTGCTACTATTTATATTATATAAACTTCAAACATTACATCAACAAGCAGTTCTTCCATATTATTAGCATATAATTTATTAAAATTAAAATTTTCAGGTTTGTAGAACATCAGATAAAATTATTTAGTAAAAAGTCTCTCGTCGCAACCAACCTCTTGGGTGGTTTCGAATGTGCCACTTGCGAAATTCGTCGAATAAAAAGATTGTAATAGCAAAAGGCACTGAATATAGCCACCTGTAATAAACGTTTCGTAACTATTAGAAATCACTCAGTTGCAGGTGCTTCAGTTTACCATCGTAGTTGTACAGGGTAGAATTTCAAGTAGTACATATAAGGACAATACGAGAGAAAACAGGCGACAGCTGTTTCCACTACAAGACTGAGATTTAGTGTCCAGTTGCCCATACCTACAACAGAGGTGGTTTTGGAAATTGTTATAAAAAATATTGTGGTAGCTTTGAGATAATTAAACAAATTGAGTGAAACAAATATTCATATTAGTGATTTTTTTCAATAATTTCTTAAAATTCCACAGTATTTAACATGTAAATTTTTTTCTGTTACCTTGCTTAAAAATGGAATTGTGCCTTGTTTTACAAACAATAAGATCAGCCCATTGGGTGACTACTACGGATACCATAATGGCAGTATAACAAGTGTACTCCAATACCTTTCTCTCTTGGTATGACCATTCTTGGCCGAAAGAATCAAGTAAATCATTTATATATGGCGACTCCCACTCTTGGCGAAGACCTTCAATGAAACAATAATTGTACAAAACAAATAAAACAGAGTGCTAATACTGTATATCACACACCTAACAATCTTTCAGGCATAAATCCATGCTCAGCCATGACCATAAAGTAGGTGAAAAAACCCGCTGCAGCTTCGATCATCCCGATGTGTCCATAAGCTAAAAAGTACAGCTTACGTGTTACCAGTCGATCAGTGCGAGGATTGCGAGGTGGTCGTTGCATAATGTCACTTTCAGCCTTTTCGTATGCCAGGCTAATAGCAGGCATCATATCAGTCAACAAGTCAATGCAGAGTATAGCAATTACACCTAAAAAGTAGTTACTTAAAAAAATCATAACTAAATTATATATTTGGGCTGGTACCGAGAGGTAATGGGATATTAAATGCAATGAAAGCAAGAAAAGGTAAAATTTCTGGAACGTTAGATGCCAGTGTATACGCAATGGACTTCTTAAGATTGTCAAAAATTCGCCTTCCTTCCTCAATCCCAACGATAATAGAGGCAAAGTTGTCATCTAACAGGATCATGTCGGCAGACTGCTGGGACACTTCTGATCCTGTTATGCCCATTGATATCCCTATATCGGCTTTTTTTAGAGCTGGAGAATCGTTGACCCCATCGCCAGTTGCTGCAACTAAAATAAATTCCCAAGGAATATAATCAGTTAGGCACAGTAACTATGTTCACACCAATTTCTCCCAATCGTTGGCAACTTTCAACTATTTGTAGTTTCTGAGTTGGAGAAGTGCGTGCGAACACTATTTCCCTATAGTTGTATATAATTTCATCCAATTCGTCGTTGGACATTTCACGTAAACTCGAGCCATGCACCACAATCGCCTTTTCTCCCAACAGCGGAGTCTTCTCATTAGGCACAGAAGCATCAATGGTGTCTTCTGTTGTTATTATGCCAACGGATTTCGCAATTGATTTAGCTGTCACCTAGGAAATATTCGGTTCAGTTTTGCTATCTCTCTAAGATGCAGGAAGAGTAACCGGGTGGTCTCCAGTGACCATAATAACTTTAATTCCAGCTTGTCTGCACTTGTCAACAGCATCGTGCACTTGGGGTCTTGGAGGGTCTATTAACGCCATAAAGCCGAGAAATCTTAACTCATTTTGGGGGAAATTGGGAGGTTCCACTGAGAAAGGGTAAGATAAGGTGTAGCGCTCTTCGAGTTCCAGATCAGCAAACCCTAAAACTCTTTCACCTGAAGAGGAAAATGGGTGATGAGTGGCAAATTTAGTATCACACAATGTGACCAAACTAAATATGATCCTCGCCTATGAAGCAAATGAAGTTAAAAACAATTATGTAGTAAACTGTAGAAAACAATAAAAGAACAATAACGGACACATAGAAATAGTTAACAAGATCGAAGATGAAGAATATGTTATGGGCAACGAAGATCTAGGATAAATAAATAAAAATGGAAAATTATTTACAAACTTTGCAAGAGCAAATTTGTATATCAAGAAAATTCCAACAGTGGCATCAAAAGCAAGAGTCAATGACAAAATTTAGGTAGCATCAATAATAATTGCATATGAAGCCAAAGGAAAAACAACTGGTTGAAGATGATCGGAGTGGAAAACGAAGCAATATTTTTCAATATAAACACATGGCCTCAAGTCAATACAACACCATCCAACAATTTAAGATGTTTATGTGAATTAAAATGGTAAATGATATCAGAGGTGTTATAGTTTATTTTGACGATATGGTAAGCTGGTAATGTACTTAAAGAACATTTTCACTGAACTGTTGTCAATTTGTAATAAACAATTAACACAAAAAAACACAACCTACATGAGGAAAGAACTAAGTTTGATATACAAAGAGGAGAATACAAAAATGAATGTAATATAACAAAATAAAATAACAATAACAGTAGAAATGGTAAGAATTGAAAACCGGAAAAAACCTAGATAAACAAGTCGAGTTACCTAGATTATATTAGATGCAGCAGATAAAGGCAGTATTATACAAAGAAATAGTTACCTAACAAGATCGCAGAATTCGCCAGAGAAGAATTATTACATGGCTATTGAAACTGAAGTCAAAAGTGATGAAGAGGAAATAGTTTATGATAACGACGATAACGTGTTACACGTGAAAACGCACTCACGGCATGTAAAAGGCCAAATGATGTACGTGGCTTGCTATAAGGGAAATGGGTGCGATAATACTCCAAAAACGTAGGTGATTTCGTATAAAAGTTAATTTGACAAAGAAGCCACAAATGATTATTAATTATTAAGCTCCACTGAGTTATTTACTCTAGCTTGAAGCTGTTTACAACGCTTCTAGACTTTAGAGTCCTACTTTTTGAATGAATTTATCTTACCTTCATCTACTTAGTTGTACTACCGGTACATGCGATTTTATATGCGCTTACAACGAAAATTACACAGAATTTAACTGATACGTTGTATTGAACACACAATGGGAAGCAGAATGACGTATATGAATTACACATATAGTAAATGGGTGATTACGGCATAATGGAGTGATATAGATACCAAATTACGAAGGTATAGCGACATCCACCAGCTTCAAACGGCGACATCAATGGGTGGAGATGTTCGAAGCCCTAGCCCAGGCATGGTAAACTGGGAGGTTAATGGGATGACCCATACAATTTCACAGTAGACCTGTGTCCTGGCAAAACGTTGAAAAGCGGCCAGCGTTGTCGCGAAACCAAAGTCACCGAAAATATTCGAGGCGATGCGTTATTCTGGTCCGATGTAATTTGATCTTCTGATACACCGACGGTAATTCAAATAAGAAAAGCGAAACTCCAAGGGTTTAAGCCATGTAGAAGTATGATAAACCGGGACAAGACAAACGTATTTACGACCGCAACGTTATTTATTCCTGCTATCGCGATCATCATCTCAAAACATGTAAGCCACACCGGCCATAAACGGTATGTGCTGTGCGCTCGATGTTTGACAACCTTCTTCAAACTAAAATACCTAGAGTAAAAACGCTCGCTGCACACGCAACCTTCCTCCTTGGGTGCTCATCTCAGCGATCAAAAACTCCTTTAAAATTCAAGGAAATATTTTAATATAAGCTTGTAATTATTATTTGATAGAATTAGAAATATATTTGTATATAAAGAGTTGCAATTTTATCATTTCCCACCTGCAGGTTTGCAAATAGGTAATAGTAATTTACATTTCAAAACCGCGAGTCACAGCTAGCTTGTTATCCGTATGAGCATGTAAAGTTCTGGTAATGGTTGACAACGTTTTATGGTATTCTGACACGTAAATCTTTCATAAAAACTTCTTAAATTCAAATTACGTTATTTCTTTACGGGCTAAGTCTAAAATAGTTATTAACGTCATTAGGCTGATATATAAGTATAAGTAGCAAAGAATGAAAGCAACTAAATTTTGTAATCCGAGCTATAGCCGAGGTTTATAATCAACCAAGTCCGTTATTTGCGTATTAGCTATGTGTTGTGCAAAATTTTTCGTAATACAAGTTTAAACTTTTAAAAATAATTTATTAAACACAATTTAAAGATCACGTGATTCCTAACTGCCGGCAGCGTTATAACCTTTAACGGCTGGCGGTCATTATGAATGACTTTGTTTTTTAAAGATCACCTGGTCCTTAACGGCCTGACTGACTGACTTTTCCAGTGTTTGTTTAGTTTAGTTAAAAATACAACAATGGTCTAGTATTACGAAATAGATATTAACGATACAAGTTTGGTTATGAGCATCTGAACGAAACGAGTTTCGTTAAGTGCCATATGGAAATATGTATTGTTCAACATTTTATCTTTATCAATAAATTCTGTTCAATGTATTTTTGTTTTGTAAAAAAGAGTACAGCGCTGAATGCAGTAATAGAGCTTTTAACGACACTCAAATTAATTTACTAAATACTCCATAACAACCCCGATGAAGATAATAGATATTAACGACACACTTTTGATTATGAGCATCTTAACGAAACGAATTCGATTGCCAGAACGAGGCGGCGCGCCGAGTTCTGCTGCTCTCAAATGAGTTTCGTTAAGTTTCATAAGCAAACGTGTATTGTTCAGTATTTTACCTTCATCAATAAATTCCAGTTCAATGCATTCTTTGTTTGGTAAATTTGTTTTGTAATATCCATTACCGCAGTGCGGTAATATTATCTATAACCGCACTGAGTACGGTAATGTGATATTAATATAAATAAAACTTCCAGGTACCGTGGGAGTCCCGCACGTAATTCATTAGTATAGTAACGGATGTTTACAAATTAGTTTTCAAACAAATTAAAATAACGCACCTAATTGAGCACCTAGGTAGCGCAATGGATAGGGTGCCAGGATTGAATTAAGCAAGTGGTTGGAATCCATGGATGGACGGAATTTTTCCGCAGTCTAGTGGAGCGGTACTGAGCTGGGTGACCATTCGACGTTGGGATACAATTAACGTCGCTCTCCTCTGAAGACTGGTCTATGAGGTAGAGTAACACGACGACACACAGGTGACTTGGAGGTAGCACAATAGTCCCAATGAGGCGAAGTGCGCGAACCTGGTTCAGCAGCCATAAAAAATGCACGCAATTTGGTAGTCTAGCAACGGCTGTTAATTAAATAATAGTCGTGGCTGTTTAAATTTAACGGCCTTGGCTGTTATGAGTGACATTTCGATTAAGCAGACAGTACTGATATAGTACACTAACATGCAGGTATTATGCAAAAATTATAACTGGCTGTTTATCGCTAATGTATACCCATGTTAGTGTGGTTTTGATGATAAACAGCTCGTTATAATTCATAACGGGCTGAGCCCGTAAACAGGCTGGTTAATCCTAAAGACAGAGTTCAGTAAAGAGGGGTTTACGATTCAGAATACCATAAAACATCTTACAATTCAGAGACAATTTAGTGCAAAATCAGTTCTATTTTAATAAACAAGATCTAGTTTGTTACTTTCAAACCAGGCACAAAGCTCTACTCTAAACAAACTCTATTTGAAAGCGACTGAAAAACTTCCAACAACTAACAGACGAAAATCCATCAACATAGTCCAAAATTTCCAAACCGTATAAAATCAGGATATGTATTTTTAGGCCAATATACCACAATAATTAATTAACTATGCCTTGAAAATGTATAGCTATGGAACCTCTATTCTGGCTTGGATTTTTGAGGTTTTATTAACATTTTATTTCTAGGTCACTATTGATCAGGAGATTTATTATAAATATTATTACGTTTCCAGATTGTAGGCATCTACTATTAGCGTTTTAGCAACTTTTACGCAGGCAATTTTTTAGAGTTGCTACATTTAGTATTCTCCCACATACAGAAACTCATTGGTTGTTATTATTTAGTGAGTGCCGTGGAGAGAATCTGAATGTTGTTTGATGTACTGAAGTCATATTGTCTTTTTCAGAAATGTTTTCTGAAAGCACGAATGTCTTATTGCTGTCCCTCCCAGTGAAGCTTATTTATATTTAGTACGCAGTTTTTTACATACCTGAAGTGTAAATAACTGAAATAAAAGTATAATTTATTGAAGTTTTAAGAGCTCTTAATAGTAATTTACGATACAAGTGCGTAAAGCTACTCTTTCGGCACGAGTGGGGTAGAGTTAAAACGCGAGTGAGCGAGCGTTTTAAGCCCCGCGAGTGACTAAAGATGCTTTTGCATGTGTATCGTACAATATTTTATCTACGATAGAATCTAGAAAACACGCTAAACACAAAAAAAATGTAAATTAGGATTACGAGCAACCGGTCGTAATTTTGCGTGTTTTAAAAATTTTAAAACACGTTGCTACTGACAACGTGCCTAATGAAATCTTTTAAACACGTTGCTACTAACGACGTAAACTAACGAAAACCTGTTATTAAACAGTCGTTTTACAAACTTAAAACTGCCAACTAAAAGACAATTTTACACACTTTCGTAGATAAAGAATATTATATATCTTTGGGGAGAATAGCAACATATTTTATTCCTCTACATGATATCTTCAGAAAAGGTGACCTATCACCAGTTATGACTGAAAAAAATATGGCTCAAGCCTACAAATGCTACTAAACACAAAATAATTACTTAGTTCTGTGAAGAAAACATAAAAAGATATTTTCTTAGATACTTCTTAACAAACCACTAACTAGGGACCACCTGAAAGCAACCTATATTTACTTGAGAAAGATGAAAATATTTATAGATGTCAATGTCCTTTTCACACAGTGAAGTAATCGTCTTCTGCCAAAAATATTCGTGTGAAAAGAATACATGGAAGAGAAGATGTAATACTAAGAAAAATAGATTTTTTGTAGAATTGCAGTTCTTCCCACTTCAGTCCAGAAATTGACCTCGAGCAGAAAGGCTGCTCTTAGAGCGGGTGACTTTAATCCCGCCGGGTTAGTATATTTTCGGGTTAAAACAAGGTGGAAAAATCGCAAGCAAATAGCACATGCGTGTGTGAATTATGTGTTTGGTTTACGTGAAGTCTACTTAAACCATTAGGGTTGCGTTTGTCCTTAAGTAAATTAGCGTCGGATTCCAAATACCGATTTTAATCGAACCTGTTTTTCACATTTTTCCAAATTCTCTTCGACTCCGGCTAAATTATCTTCGTGGGCCCCCGGTGATCTTCCTGAAGTTGGGACTCCAAGACTCGTCGATTCAAGCTAAAGATTAGCACTGCCTTCATGTCAGTATTGTTAACCACTTCATTATGCCAAAAATTATTTTCTTATTGCGTGTACTGCTTACATGTTTAACATCACACCGCATAGATGCCATATTTATATCTCTTTGAATTAGTAATTGAAATGTATATTGTTTTTATGTGTGTGTGTTCTCCTAAGTGTTTGCCTTATGGAAAGGCTGAACGCCTTTTCAATACGTACGGCCACTCGTGTGTTTATCTGTATTTTGTAATGCGAATATGCAGATCCATTTATCTAAATATATAAAGTTTTAAGGGGGTGAAATGGGGGCTTAAATTTTCAATACTAAGACAATAAGGTGGTTGCCAACGACTAACAATGTGAATTGTCGCTTATTGATATTTGTAATCAAGATCTTATTAAACCACTTTTTAGTACTGGTTAGTCTCCGAGCAACGCCGGGTAATTCCAGGTAGTACGCAGATAAAGGTAGAATGAGGTCATTCCAGCAAATAGTATTTCAACGTTCCCACGACGCCTTGGACATCTCCTTCTGAGTTAGGAACGTCACCAAGACCTTTAGGCTAGTTCAAACGACTCAGTGGCGCCCCACAAATAATTATAAACCTCTTATATGTTCCTACCGAATCAACTTTTAGACATAAACACTTACGCTTTCATAGTAAAAGCCCGCACATTTCACAGTGTGCATTTTTGGTGTTGTTATAGGTGGTAAATGAATTTTAGGGTGTAACAACTAACAACTTTATTGTCATTAATTAACCAACAATCACTTATAATACCATGAGTAGTCAAAGTTATGTCGACTATTTTTGCGGTGGTGTCACGAATGTCCATTGCGCTTTGGTACGATTAGGACGAGTGCGCTAGCACGAGTCCTAATCCCAAGCGCAATGGACATGAGTAGTGATACCACCGCAAAAATAATCTACTTAACTTTGACTAAGAATGGTATTCGAGGGACTATTTAATGAACCAAACTACATTTTCAAATTAGTTTTCAGTAAATCTCGCAACAAACTATGCAATTTCTATAGTAACAGAACACTAATATTGACTTTTTCTAATAAAAATCGCATTTGTTAAAAATAGTCACTTGAATACCTTCTAGGAAGGTATATCCACTGATATTTTTTTGATTGGTCAAGAAACGTCAGAATTCTGGATTTTCATTGGTCACTTTTTGACAGATGACAGGTGAATTGAATAGTCAGTGTAATAACTATAATAGTATGTGCATAAGATATTTTGATCTAATAAGATACGTTGAAAAACGTCACTCAGAAGAATTGGAAGTTGTTCATTCTTTAAAAATAGAAACTTCTAGTTTACATGCAACCATTGCATATAAAAATTGAACTATAAATTGATATAAATTTCACGTTTAGAAAGCAAGTGGTTCAAACAGCCTACGAAATAATTTTAACTCCAGAGCGAAAGCACGCAGAAATGTGTTTTATGCGACTACTTTTAATAAACAAAAACGAAGCCGCGATATTTCTATTGAAATGGAAATACAGGAGTTTGCAACCATCGACGACTTTACTTCGTGGAAACACAGATTGTATACGTCACAGTTTGGATGTTCCTTCTTCGAAGATACTAGCAAATAGCCCATTAAAACTAAAGGCAGCAACAAAATCAATGATTATTGCCCACCGATGATAACTTGTGGAAATAGTGGACAGTTGAAAGTCAATTTCGTGTTTAAATATGTGGGGCATCAAAATAAATTAGGACATGCGTTTGGCACTCCTTATAAAGGCGAACTCTCGGGGAACATTTCGCATTAGATGAGGTTAGTGATTAGAAAGAATAATAATTTGACGAGAAGGATTTGTATAATGTTGAAAGTGTTTTCAATCTTCGGCTGTGAGATATTAAAACGATGCAATTATTTTTTATAAACCACAATATGTTAACATTAAGACAGCTAAACTGAGACGATGTCGTATCAATGTTGATGAACGAATTTGTGTAGATAGTAGTACAATTTAAATAGCTAGTCAAAATGTTGAGGTTCTCTTACTACTAGTTTCAGACCATGTAATTTTTGCATTTATAGTGAGAGTGATAAAACAATTAAAATACATTTAGCAATAAAACATAATGATATACTAAAAATATCACCACTTTAGTTACCCTTTGTTGCAAGTTCCAAACAAGCAGCATCACATGTAGCGCGCAAACGGTCCGTTATTGCTACATTTTCCCCATTCAATAAAATGGTTTTGCATCTCTCTATAATTCTTTCAGGAGCACCTTTCATTGCAACCAAGCACTTACCACTTTGTAAAGCATGAACGCTTACCTAGCGGAAAAAAATTTAGCAACTGCTCACACTGCTACAACTCTCACCTGGTATTTAGTAGTAGAACTGAAGGGTATTTCGATAAGCTTAGGATTTTTTCGCCTAAACTGTTCCGGCGGGCCGTGCGCCTTACTGACTTCGACAAATTTCAATATAGCTGCCTCTGATGCATCGCCTCTCACCTCTCTTCGTTGGATCGGCAGCTTATCTGATCCTGGTACGAACTCTGCCCTATTGCAGAGCGTTGCACATCTCATTAGATACGGAAAGACTACAATTTGTTCAAATTAAATTGGAAATGTTGCTGGAAAATTGTGTTATTTACCTCTATCAGACTTATATTTACTGTCTCGTTGTTCTGGACTGCTATCAGCAATGAAGGTCTTTGAATTGCACCAAAGATGACAAACCGTCATACGATTCTGTGTGAGGGTACCAGTTTTATCAGAGCAAATTATCGAGGTCGAACCGAGTGTTTCGACCGCTTCTAAATTTTTCACGAGACAGTTCTTAGCTGCCATTCTCTTCGCAGTAACGGTCAAACACACTGTTACGGTTGCAAGTAATCCTAAAATAAAAATGCTTTTTTTGCGTGAATGGAATATAAAGATTATAACATGATACAATTACTTTTATTCTCTAAGCACGAACATTTTTCTAAATTCTAGTGTTTGGCTATAAATTGAATATGAGTAATACACTCATTTCCTTATGTATATGCCTATGTATGGGGTTAATCTATACATGGTGCTGAAAAAATGGCGTATTAAGTAAATAGTTTGCTGTTAAGGGACACTTAGTGGGCATAATTAAGTAAAAAAGCCTTTGTGCCATATTCTTTAAGCATTTTATTAATTTCATACTTTTTGGTAAAGTTTATAAACAATAATACCCTTTGAGAAGACATCGTCATTCAAATGTCATTAGAAATCAGACCAACGAGCGAGGCGAAACGGAAACTTCGTACTGGGACCTTTGCACATATGCAACATATTTGAGCATTAAGCAACAATGTGAAAATGTGCACACCAGTCTGTGTTTACGTAAATTTAATTAAGCACGGTTAGGGGTTTAACCGTACCACTATACCATTGAAGCGCTGCCGTATCCAGTGGGAGAAAACTATTCGCACACAACCTTATTTATACACTTTTTTGGTTGTACATACTTTGTAAATTTCATTTTAAGTTTAGAATTCCGTGATATGTATTAATTAAACCAACTTATTTTCATTTTATGTTTAATTAATCAGATAATTTTGAGCCCTGGCTTCTGAGCTATACAGAAAGGGCAACTGCAACAGAGAGAAATAGATGTTAAAATCCAGTTAAGTTGTAGTACCAGTGCAAAATATTAATCGTAGGTATACAGTAATCATACGCATTCTAGAAAGAGAAGATTTTGTACACATAATAGAAAAAAATCTAGCAAAAAACATTAGAAGTGTAGCACAGTAGTTCTGTTTATACAGAAGATTAACGCGGACTATTATTAATGATGAGGGATACCATCCATTCCACTACACCAAATTAACTTTTGCAATTGGTTACTTGAACAAACCGAAGATGATCGAAGCTCTACATATAGGGTGAATTAGATAGACGAAAGCAATTTCAATAGCCACGGTTCAATCAATACAACGAAGGTTATACTTTAGTATGCAAAATCCATATCAAAAGTATGTAATAAAATATTTTTATAAAAGTATTGGATACTGGAGAACCATATAATTGGAAACTTTGTGCAGTTTTTAACAACTAATTCTGTTGAACTTATTTACGATATTCCTCTGGCCGTAATGTATAATCCGTGGTTTCAAAATGACGGTGTACTGCACATAACACAGTACCAGATTGAGTATAGTGTGATACCAATTAATAAAGTAAGTCGAGTAGGAAGAGCTGCAAATGAAGACATTTTGAAACAAGTAGATGAAACACGAGTTTTCTTAAAGACAAAGAAGGTAAGAAGAGGCTAACATATAGAATATATCGTGCGTCATCAGATTTTATTGCATGCGATCGTAGATGAACAAGGGCAAGGCTATTTTACATCAACCTAACACTAAATGATGCAAGATGTGAGATGAACGGTTACTACAGAAGATTAGTCCAGAGAAAAATTCCCGGAAAGCTGGATTTTGGTATGAGCCTTGATATTGTGCTTCTAAACAAAATGTCAAAAGTCCTCATCGATCCGAGTACCGCTAAAAATTTTAAGGGGGGGCAAAGGTCACCAAAAATGGTATTTCGTGAATATCTCGTTAACTGTCACTTTTACAGAAAAAATATTGATTATAAAATTTGTAGCTTATGAAATTTCTAATAATAAAGATATCATAGCTTTGATTCGTAAAAGTAACCGTTTTGAAGATAATTCGATTTACAGATTTGTAACGAATAGATGCACTCCTCAATGGCATGTATATCTCATTGGAGTTGCGACTTGAAATATTCCAGAATTTCCTTGTTTCAGAGCCCATAAAAATAGAAAGAAACACATATATAGCACACTGTAGTCTAGATAGAGAAGGAATGTGCTCCGAAAAGTTTCCCTCCGTTGTCATAAAACCTCAAGGGACATCTGCTTGCTATTCGTGTAGAAGCATAATAGTATATTATGTTATTAGGAGCAAAAATTATACTTTATTTGGCGTGGTTGGACTGTTTATCTGCCGAGCTTGCAAGGCAGATAATTACAGCCGAGCCACATAAAGATACTTTTGTTCCGAATAACATATAGTATTTCTTCAAACGTTTATAACAAATTATTTAAGAAATTTTGAGAAACCTGGAATTATTTTAAGGTAGAGGATTGGGTAGACTGATAAATGTAGGGTGCTTTGGAGAGCGTCACTATGACTACACTATAAACAACGTTGTGAACAAAATCCGAAAAAAAAAACTTTATCTCGTCAGTTTTGCTTAAATGTAACACCCGATATAAATGACGTCGATACTTGCGACTCCACTGAAGATGTAGATCCATCACGTTTCCTGACTGAATCTATGGAAATAGAGAAGACAGCAGAAGAACAAGAAGAAGAAGAAGAGGAAGAAAAAGATGATGAAGAGGAAAGCATACCGATTGAAATAGAGTCTGAAGATGAATATTAATAACTCCTGTTTTGAATTCAAAATTGATTAATAAACATGTTCATAATAATTTTTTTTTAAAATAAACATTTTTCAAACAAAAATAAACGTGGAATATGCCTACTGGGGACACCACATGAAAAAAAAAACGCACCTTGTACTCTACCTTGAAGGTGGTGTGGGAAAGAGTGCACGTTTCAACTCTGTAAATCGAATTATCTCCAAAACGGTTACTTTTACGTATAAAAGTCATGATATCTTTATTGTTAGAAATTTCATAAGCTACAAATTTTATAATTAATATTTTTTTTGTAAAAGTGACCGTTGACGAGATATTCACGAAATACCGTTTTTGGTGACCTTTGCCCCCCCTTAAAATTTGTAGCGGCACTCGGATCGATGAGGACTTTTGACATTTTGTTTGGAACCAAAATATCAAGGCTCATACCAAAATCCAGCTTTCCGGGAATTTTTCCGAAGTTTTGCTTTTATTTGACCTGATTTGAAGAAATTAAAGCATCAACTATGAGCATGTGACAAGAAAACCAATATCACCCAAATCCAAGTCAAACGTGACAAGAAAAAAGCGAAAAATAGAAATAAAAAGAGTACCTATATACAGTGTGTCCCCGGATTGAGAAAAGTCTTTATTATTAGTTTTGCGCTGAAAAGCCATTCGTTATAAAAAAAATCTGCTGGTCAAGAAAATAAAATTACCATATAAAAATTTTTAGATTTGATGAAGGTACAGCGCGAGAAAAAATTAAGAAAACATGAAAATGTTTCAAGAGACGATTATCGATATTTGTTATTTTACACAGCATTTTTATAAAACAGAGCTGTTTTTAGCCTAAAATGATTCAAGCTTCAAAACTACTAATCAAAATTAAAATGTTTACATTTATTCTACTTAGCTATTTCTACTTCTACTTCAACACATTTTTCGCCTCTCTTAATATATTCTTCGTACACTTTACGAATGGTTTGCGGCTCATTCAGTTTATTTTTGATTAGAGATTTTGTATTCAAGATTCATTTTAGGCTAAAGGCAACTCTGTTAAAAAATGTGTAAGATAATAAATATTGATAATTGTCTCTTGAAACATTTTCACGTTTATATATTTTTTTCACCCTTTAATCTTATTTTTTTTATTTTTCTCCTATTGTCAACTCCATTAGTGGACACACTGCATATGTAAGAATTTGTCAAAAACTCAAATAGCTGTAAATAAAGGAATGTGAACGAATTATACATTCCGACCAGAAATAAAGTAGAAGGATCAACTAGTGCTGTGGTTGCCTCCACGCTAAAACGTTTGCCTTCTGTAGTTAGTTACATTTATAAATTTGGATAATTGTTATATGTAGTGAGAAATACCAATACCGGCTGAAAAATAAGGCTTCGGTGCTCCGGCGTTGAATTGACCAATTATTGAATTTACTTCACATCTTACTCTAGCTCGAGCCTAGCGATAAGATTCAATAATTGTGGCAATTCCGATCAATACATTGTTTAAATAAATATTGGGTATTTATTCCCAAATAGTAAGAGGCTCCAATTTTCGTAGCCCGTGTATATGGGTGTCTCACAGTCTTCAAGGTTTTCACCCTCTCTATCCTCTCTATTGGACTCCAATATGTTATCTTTACAATCCAATTTTTCATACCATATCGACCTTTCCTTTCTTTGTATGGCACTGCATGTTTTTCAATATATTTCGCTTATTGGTGTATAACGTCTATAACTTTGCTCCTAGTCTGTAATGTACAGGTCCGATGTTTTGATTTTTTTACTGATAATCGGTGTAACTAGGACTTTTGCCAATCATGATAACGTCACGACTTTGTATTCACCTTTAGGTACTTTTACTTACTGCCATTACAAAGTAGATAGGGACCGATTGAATACCTGCTTGTCTTTTATTGCGTTTTGATTTAAATACGATTGCTATCCTTTTGTTATGCTTCAATACTTACTTTACTGCATTTCTCTTATTGTATAGAAACTGTCATGCATATACGAGGTGTATCTGATTTGTTTCGTGCACGAGCACGCCTATTCCATTAAATACACTCCTATTTGTTACTAGAAATTTGCAAGTGTTCTTTTCTTGTTACTGCTTACCATGTTCTTTCCAGCGCAGCCAATTTCGTTGTCACATCTCGATTATCTCAAACGGATTTATGAGGTATGTCACGGTAAGTCTACAACCTGGCGCCCTGAATTATTAGTTTGTTATATTGTATAGTAAATCAGTATCAAGAATTTGTAATAATAATAATGGGTGACGTAAATGGGAAGAAAAAAAGAATAACAGTTGGGTGTTGCGTTAATTTAAATGGAGACGGATTCATTGGCATATGTGAGTTAAGAAATCGTAGGATTTTGATAAGTTTTTACAGGCGCGTCAGGACATAAAAAACTAGAAATTTCAGGTTTATAATGGACTATATTGTCTTGTAAAACAAGACCAAAATCACAGTAAAACAGACAAATTGACTACAAATTGCTTACAATAGAAATGAAAATGTAAACAAATAAGGGTTCACGAGGTAAAAATTTAAAAATTTGACCTGGATAGGTGAAATGCTTTCATTACAGAAGCTAAATAAATTTTAAATCTAGAACAAATGTAGGGATATGTATAACAGCATGAAAGACACAAAGATACAATGCGGATAGCACCAAGAGTAAAACAAACAACAAGATATATTGTAGATCTCAGCCAAAAAAACAATAGAGAGAATAAAGAACAAAAGCAAACTATATCATAAACAGTTAACGTACCACAGCGAAGAAAAAGAGGCAGAATTCCGATTAGAAAGAGATACAGTAAAATGAAAAACAAATGGAAGAAAATGAAATTAAAAATAACATTCTTAGATACAGAAGGTACAAGCACAAGAAGGTCGGAATCATGGAGAAAAATTAAATCATTAAAACAAATACAAGAGCTTAATTAACAGCACTTGTTACTAGATTCGCTCTTTGTTATTCGTAATTATTAACAAACTTCCAGGTTTAATCCAACTTTTAGCCGGAGTTGAAGGATTACTTCAAGATAAAGCCCCCCGTCCCCAATTTTTACGCAACTAATAAAAGCTGTTTCCTCCCCCACACAATACAACCTGGTCACTCAGATGCCTCGGACTCAATCATTACCGGGAATCGACGGCCTCGTTGAAGGAGGTCACAGCCGCGGGCTATGAGCTCGTCTCCCAATCACGGCCACGTGCTGGCACCAACATCTAAACTCAAAAGCCAATACCGAAAGCAAAATGTGTAATCCCCTGGTGCGAGGCGCAACAGCAGAAAAGATTATTTCCCACGAAGCTATGCAGACGTTAAATGCAAATAACATCATCTCCGTCTCTGGCAAGTATATCGGCAAAAAAAAATACGAAGACGATGCAATCTCTATGGACTGCACGCATTTCTTCAAACGTAAACCCCCCTTGCTTAATCAGCCATAGGACGAATAAGTAAATAATATCAAGAGCGGATTCGCGTAAAATGTTTACTACACAAACGGTAAACATTAAAATTAACATAAAAAATTGATGCAGAGTTTTTCCACATCGCCATATTCTTAAATATGTATGGAAAGAACATTAGAAAGCTCCTTGGCCTAAGGCGTAGAATCTTCAATACATTTTCGGTATCTCATTTTATCCGCAGCCATTATTCTAATCTTTGCTCTATTCTCTGCTGTTCTACCTATTTCCCAATCCGCTTGCATTCGTGATTCTAATATTCTTTTCGTTCGTTTATTCGTATTACGCGGCCAAGCCATTTTAATTGTCTCTTCTTGATCGTTTCTATTAGTGGTTGTACATCTAACTATTCCCTTATCGTGTTCTTTCTCACTTTACTTCTTCATGTGTTTTTAGAAAATTAAAGAAAGAAATTGCCAAAAGATGGGAGTCCTCTCGTAGTGCAACATGAAGAAGTTTTATGATAAGAACATACTAAATCAAGGCTAAAAATAGATTAAGACAAAATACTTGACAACACAAGAACGATTAAAAAAAGGCAGATAAATTTACATACAAGTGCTTAAGATTCTCCGTGAGGGGTTGGTAGTCCCCCATCGGGAGCCTCCCCAGGTGGTGGATAGGGGAATGCCCGCCAGATACGACGGGTACCGGAGAAACAAAATGCCCAGAGGGACCAAAACTAGCACAGCGTTTGTTATCCATGTCAGGAGCGGCTGAATATCCGAACGAAACCGGGATACGCTTTGAATCTCAATATTCTTTAGAGAGGGGGCACTCTATTGTCCTAGGGTTGAGAAATCGATCCCGAAGGCGCAAAAACCAAGAAAAAAGTAAACGGCATAGAATCAGACAGGCAACGGAAAACCACCTGATTAACATCCCAAGAGCACAACATGGACGACAAGAATATGATTGAGGATTTCTTTGCCGGGCGAACCGAGTAGCAATCGGTGCCAGACCGAGTCCACATCGGCTGGCTTGAAATGGACGACCGGCCATGCAGTATGAAAAACTCAGGTACTGTTTGGAAAACCAGCTACTGATTACCATTATTTAAAAGCAAGAAATAAGAAAGGAACCTGGAATGTTACAAACAGGAAAACTACACATCATTGAAAATGAGGTGATACGATAGCAACTCACAGTGTGCGGGCTATCAGAGACACATTAGGAAGGGAAAGGCCACTTTGAAACCCAACACCTGTTAGCTCCTTATTACTATAATAATTAGGCGATCTTCCAAAGAACCAAAGTTAGGTACACTTCGGTGCAAATGCCGGCCGCCAGCTCAGCGATTGGAGGCCGTGTAGTTCTTAACGACAGCAATGAAAAGGTAGAACACTAATTAATGAATGCCCAGAGCGCCAACAATTTTTGTAATAACGGCAAATGCACCCCGGTCAACTAACGAGAAATTGTAAACTCAAAACATACCAAACACTATACTATACTTCCTGAAAGATAACAATCAAGCCGTAACTAATTCATCCTGTAAACTGGTAAATCGGATCATTTAATATCGTTTAAATATCTCAGTACAAGCTTACATTTAATGACACACAAATCGCATAAATTGAATCTACAGAAACGCTCTAGACTAAATAATATACTCACAGTTTCAAACGCAAACAGCAATATGCAACATATTAAAATCAAGCAGCTTCAAGCTACTTAGTCGCAAAAGGTCCTGGTTCTGGAAGAAACGGCACGCGATCCTCGAGCTTTCGCCCGAAAAGTTACTTCGACCGAGAAGTTCCTGCGGCCATATGTGGTATTGTTCAGCGCGAAACGGCGCTGCTTCAACGGGAATACGGTGCCAAAATACGGATCCTTCATGCGCCCTAGTATGAGCGCTGGCGACAAAGGAAACTGTTCCGTGACGGCTCAAGAACATCGATCCCCGGGACCTGCAGCACGTCGCCATAAACCACGTGTGACAAAAAAATTTCTCCGTCGCGGCTAATTACAAGCGGCATTAATCTTGCCTGATACTGCTTGCTGTAAGAAGAAAAAAGGGTCCTAGTAAAACACGCAAGGACAGGCTTCCTAACGCGAAATAGCTACTCACCCCAGGTGGTTTTTGGGCACAAAAAAGAACAGCTCGTGAGTGCAATCACTAACAAGTCCGCCGAAGCGAAGAAAATATCGTACTTTAATGGGCTCGGGGGTCTCAAAACCACGAAAACATGAGGGTTTGCATAACACCAATACATCAAGCCAACCAAAAACCCTTTTAAAACATCCCCGGTCTCGTGAATTGCACCGTAAATGAACTGCTCGCTTCGAGCTGCTAGTGAAGAAGAACGCGTCAAGGTTTGCAATCGGTTTTCCCCAGATAAAAGCATATCGCAATTGTCACGGCCAAATGTCGGTGCGCGGTAGGCGGGAAAATAGCATTCGAATTCGAAATACGACAGGCGGCGTATTCTACACGTAACACACCATATAGCATATTTTGCAAGGTCAGAACAAAGGAGGCGAAATGGCTTTGGGATACTTATAACTAACACATTGATAAATGCGTTGAAAGCTACAATGCAATAAGTGATCGAATAATAACCATCACAATAAATTCCAAACCATTCAAATTACACATTGTCCAAGTCTAATTCCCAACAACTGATGCTCATGATCAAGAAATTGAAGACCTTTACTCAACAATCACCGACACCCTAAATACATTAAAAATTAAGGGCAGAGCTATATTTCTCGACGATTTTAATGCTAAAGTCGGTAGTACATCTGAAGACCACCATATAAAAAGTTCAGTCGGTAAATATGGATTGATCATACGACATGAAAGAAGCGAACGACTGATTCAGTTCGCAATAGAAAAAAAATTGACAATTACGAACACCGTCTTCAAACGTCGTCCAAGATGCTTATCGACATGGACTTCACCGAATAGTAAACATAAAAATCATATGCCCTTACACAACGTAGATGGATATCATCCTTTACAAATGTTAAAACAACGCCTAGTGCCGAATGCGGATCTTACACTTCTAAAAGCAGATTTTAAAATGACACTGCAGAAAATTATGACAAACAAGATCAAACCACGAATGCAAACTCCAGAAACAATAGTAGATTATGCAGTGAGAGGAGAAATCCGTTATTTTGCTGAGGTGCAATTTCTGACTCGAGAACGAAGAGAGTCAGAAATTGCACTGAAGCAAAATAGCATTCTCTCCGAATTGCATATACTATTTTTTTCACGTTGCTGGAAAATTTAAAAAGGGAAAACCCGTTTTTTTAAACGTCGTTTATTGACATTTTAGTTACAATTACTTCGACATGTAAAATTAGTAGCCCATGGTAAATTTTGAAGTTGGTGGCCCTGTAAGTCATTATGACAAGAGCTCACAATTATGTCAAATTCGAGGTTATCAAGTTAGGTTTTGCGTCAGTTTGTGTCAAAACAAAATTTGACATAATTGTTGTGTCAGTCATAATGAAAACTCCCTAGGGAAATTTTTGTCTTATTTGGTCTCTAGGGAGTAAATGTTTTACTTTTGTCACAATTTTGATGCTATAGAAACCGGCTTCTACTCCCTGTCGTAGAAAAATATATTTCAAGAATCATTATGGCGGCTTGGAAGCCCAGAAATATCAGAAGAACCTGAACAAAGTTGGACTAAAGCAAATGAATAGATACAAAAATCCGCAAGACTCTGCACACCACTAAATAACAATAAACCTCGAAAACACTGGATGACGAAAAAAAAATTAGAGTTAATAGGAAAAAAAGAAATTCCGATCCAGACATACTTGATAAAAATAAAAAATTACGAAAAATAAACCGAGGAATAAACCAAGAAATAAAACGCGAATGTAAAAGAACAAAAATGAACACATACGCAACCTCTGCGAACAATTAAAACAACATGCGAATAAGAGCGAATCCTTCGAACTCCACAAATCGGTTAAATATCTGGCTCACGACAAGATAGCCTCTAAAAGTAGACGCGACAAAAATGAATAAATGCAGAAAATTTTTAGGTTTTTTAAATAGCCACTTTTGCATCAATTACTTTGATTAAAATTTTTAAATTTTGATTTGAATTTTTTTTAGCATTGAACTACGAAATTAGATACTTTGACGACATGTTGCAGCACGATCAATATTTTAATTTCAGATTTGACACACTCTTTTCTTTGGTACATGGCTGAGAGATGTAATTTATATTTGAGCAATACAATTTTATTAATAAAAAACTATCCGATTGATAAAAACTACCGAATTACTTCATCTCCCAGCCATGCACCAAAGAAAAGAGTGTGCCAAATCTGAAATTAAAATATCGATCGTGCTTCAAGATGTCAAAAAACTTAATTTCGTAGTTTAATGCTAAAAAATTCAAATCAGAATCTAAAAAACTTAACAAAAGCAATTGATGCAAAAAAGACTAACACGACTCGCTACAGGCTTCACACTCGAGGGCATGGCGACGGTTATAAAAATGGCAACGTGCGTATCTTTTACCCACCTAGCTCAGCGGATCGGGCGTGGCGACCAGGGGTAGAGAGAGCTGAAGAATAAATACACACAGAGAATGTTCACACAATAAATAAAACTTTAATGTGTTATTTAAGGTCACGCAAATTACAAGGGCTATACAGAAAATAAGGAAAACACAAGCCCAAAACTAACGGTTCGCTAATACTAAAATCTATATATAAATGTTTCAAAATTGTTTGTGCATTGTTTGTGGTTGGGGCGCCACCACTATTCACTGTAAGTTAGCCTTACTCGGGGCTCACGGCACTGGGCACACGTTGAAGAGCACTGCCAGCTGGTTGGGGACGGCGACACACCGGGCCCGGGCTTCAGGGGCCGGTATTGGACATGGGGAGCGGCGGCGGCGGTGGAACCGTCGGACTCCCGGGATGCGGCGGGGCGAAGGGAGGCGTAGACGAGCGTTCAGCCGGAGATCCCTTCCTTCGGCGTTGCGAGTGATAACGGCGGCGGCGCGGCCCGGGGGCAGCAGCATCTTACGGAGACGGCGGCGGGCCGGGGGCTGATAAGCCAGACGCACTTCCTCCCACAGCTGTTCGAACTCGGCCGCCTCCTCGGGACGTAGACAGAAATCTATGTCTATCCGGCTAAGGCGGCAAGTGAGACGAGCCTGCTGGGTGCGGAGCCACGGGAGACGTTCAGGGGTGCCGGCTTCGATGGCCTGGTGTCTTGTGGGGGTGTTGTTCGGATCGAGCGTGCGAGGTAGCGCGAAGGAGTCGTTCCTTCGAGGGCGGCGACCTGGGGCTGTTTAGGCACCTGAGGACTCGGGACGGTAGGCACAGACGAGCCTTCTTCGATAGCGGTGACTCGAGTGAGCTGGGCGGGGAAGGCCCAAACAGTCGCTCTAACAGCTCCCTGGTGCGGGAATAAAAACCTCGATCAGAACACGCCGTCCCTTGGGGCGGTGAACGTTCTTCGAAGGATCTTCTTGGAGCGGCTCCGGGGAGTATTATAGCGTGCGGCTTACTTGGTCGACATGCTGCAGTGAACAGCAACGCGGGGCGGCGGGGGCGGTGATCCAGGGGTAGCCGCGGCTGGAGAAGCGGCCTGGACGAGGCGGTGCTGACGGCGACGCTCCTGGAGTAACAGCGGCTGGAGAAGCAACCTGGAGGAGGCGGTGCTGATGGCGACGTTCCTGGAGTAACAGCGGCTGGAGAAGCGACCTGGAGGAGGCGGTGCTGATGGCGACGTTCCTGGAGTAACAGCGGCTGGAAAAGCGACCTGGAGGAGGTAATGCTGATGGCGACGCTCCTAAAGTAACAGCGGCGTGAGAAGCGACCTAGAGGAGGTGGTGCTGATGGCGACGCTTCTGGACTAACAGCGGCTGGAGAAGGCGGTGGCAACGGGCTAGGGGCTTGCAGCAATCCCAAGCGTCGACGGCGGCGTTATTTAGGAAAAAAGCGGCGTTCCTATTCCAGATGGCTTCTAAGATCAGAGATCTATTAAAAGTGGTAGAAGACTCGAGATTAGAAATCAATCGAATTCCTTACTTTTCCAGGGTTCGCTCTTTATAAAGGGAAGCCACCTTCTTAATTTTTACCAAATCTCGGGATTGCGTTGTAAAAACGACAAACACGCCTTCCTCGTAAAAAACGCGTTTAACGATATGTCACACGCCCATATGTGTATCAACATTACGGGATTACAATTATTGCGTGACATTTGTTTATAATAGCATATTAAAGTATGAGTGGAAAACAAGGTCTTTAAAACACGCGCGAGTTTTCGAGCACGACGGCGTAGCCGGAGTACTCGAAATAGAGCAAGTGTTTTAAAGACCAGTTATCCACAAATACTTTACGCTATTTTTTATTATACCTGCAATACTGGAAATAAATTACGCACTAAAAACTTAGAAATAATTTTTGTCGTGATAAATCGAGAGGGCATAATAATATTGCTACTATAGTTACGAGAATTATTTACGTTTTTGTCGCGTCCATGTCCGTTGTTGCATTCAGTCGTTTCCTTGACAACCTTTAAAGCTCGGCGAGCTTTAATCGCCTGTATTCGCACGCTCAGGCGTGCTTTAAACGGCGATTCTGATGCAGGTATAATAAAAAAGAAATTGTGATCGCCCGGGGTTGTTTATTGTCAATTGTCCGGGGTCGACACTTGAGCTTCTTTATGTAACACTTGCGCGGTGTTATCTACCTGTTTTAATCCGTTTACCTAAGCGGCTTACAAAACTGCGTTTTTCTTTGTGTCCTTTAAGTGCGTGGCGGTTAGATTGTCTTATGTTGCATTTTCAATTTCGGTACGTGGCAGTGAATCTTCCTTCCATATTTTATGTTTTTATTTGCGGGTCATTTCGCCCTTCGGATGTTGTTCCTTTTGAATTTGGAAGCCGCACTGGGTTTTTTCCGTGAAAGCTTTTGTTTCTTCGCAAGCGGCAATGGTTTTAAGGCCTTGGCGAAATGTGGTTTTTAAAAGATTTGTTTCGTTTATTGTTTCCTTACTTTAGTTTGCCGAAATCTGCGTTTTGGCAGATTTATTTGTGTTGTTTAAAACTAAGCGCTCTGCGAGGCGTCTTTCCTGGCGCTCTAAATTATCTGCATGGCGACTATGTACCGTGTTCATATCAAGGCTATTTAAAAAACCTAAAAATTATTTGTTTTTAGTCATTTTTGTCGCTCCTGCTTTTAGAGGCTACTCAGAACACAAGTCATTCAAGATGAAAAAGGCAACGTAATTGCTAATTCCAAAGGGATTGCAGAAGTCTGGAGAAATTACTGTCAAAATCTATATATCATGGAGACTAAATTCCTGACAATAACTAACACAACCGAAACAGAACCCCAATACTCAAAACGGAGGTAGAAAGAGCTATTAAGGGTTTGAATAACAGGAAAGCAACAGGAGATGACGAGATAACAGCCGAAACTATAAAAGGCGAAATTGGAAAAAAAATAATACATAACATATGCAAAGGAATATGGAAAATGGCTAAAAGATTGGTGCCAATCTACAAAAAAGGAAGCCCTACGGAATGCAGCAACTACAGACCTATAGCACTTATTTCGAATGCCAGTAAAATCATGTTAACAATGATAAATGAAAGGCTCAAACTTTTTATACTCCCACAAGTCTCAGGTGAACAAACAGGCTTTATAACTGGTAAAGGAACAAGAAATCAAACACTCAACATAAGACAAATAATCGAAAAGTCCAGGGAATTTAACATCAAAATGTACCTGTGCTTCATAGATTATAAAAAAAACATTTGACAAAGTTGTTATCTGTGAAAACTATGTATATAAAGGGAATTTTTCTTTTTCATATACATACGAGTATCCCCTATGTATACTTTGAAGAAGAACGCATCAATTACGGCTATTACGTAGACAACCAACAATACACAAATGACTGACAGTGACAGTGAATCCTATTTATATTTTTTTAGGTTAATGTTATGTTCCAGTTCCATGCATAGTGATTAAATTAAAGTTGATGGAATATCAAAATCATTTTATTTAAAAGATTATTCTAAAACAAAATATCAATAATACACAACAGAAATCAAAATAAAACCGCAATAGTTACAAGGTGAAATTTCATTCTCTCTAATGAATTGAATTACAACTGTTCAGAATGACCGCCTTGCACTTCTATACAGTAACCCAGGCGATCTCTGAAAACCTGTCGTTCAGAACGTTTGTAATAGCATTTGTGGAATGCGGAGAGGATCCATCCATCTGAAACCACAGGCCATCGATATTTAAGTTTTCTATCGTCGGAATGATGTCGTTTATTAACAGCTCCAAAAATTTGGCTGTAGTGAGATTCCCGTCAATAAAATATGGACCAATAAGCTTATTTTCAACTATTCCTAGCCATACATTAACTTTCCCAGTGTATTGGGTGCGAGTTAAGTTTTGTAAATGGCGGTTAGTGCGGGACTAATATCTGAGGATTAGGAAGGAATGAGGTTAGCAAGATAAAATGGACAAATGAGGAAAAAGATACACACCGGAAATTTTGTGAATTAACTTCTCCATTTATTGTGAAAGTTGCTCCTAGCCATACATTAACTTTCCCAGTGTATTGGGTGCGAGTTAAGTTTTGTAAATGGCGGTTAGTGCGGGACTAATATCTGAGGATTAGGAAGGAATGAGGTTAGCAAGATAAAATGGATAAATGAGGAAAAAGATACACACCGGAAATTTTGTGAATTAACTTCTCCATTTATTGTGAAAGTTGCTTCATCGCTAAAAACTATCTTATTTAAAATGTCTTCGTGTTCATTAAGTGAATTAAATAAAGTTTCACAAATGCTTGTTCTTTTTTCTTTGTCTTTGTTAAATAGTTACTGGTGATTAGAAAATTTGTGCGATTTATATTTAAATTCTTTTAGTGTTTTAAATACCGAGGTTTTAGATACATTAAAATGCGAAGCTATTTCTCGTAGTGGTATTATGGGGTTTTCTTCAACGTAACATCAAATATTTCATTTCATTTCTTCAGTTAATACATGATTAATTTTAATTCTTGTTTTATGGGAACTGATTACGCAGCCTTCCTATTTAAATTTTATAGTAATATTTTGTATGGTTCTAATGCAAGCAATAGGTCTTTCTGGATATTTTGTTGAAAATAAGTCTCTCACAGTCCTTAAGCTGTTACCATTTTGATACCACATTACAATTTCTACTTTTTCGTCTTTACTATAACTGATTGTATAAAAAATGTAATAAAACGCTTTCAATATACAGTGTGGTCCATTAAGTGTGAAACAAATAGAACATTTTTTTTATTAGTTGTACAACCGAAATTTAAATACCGCCACTAGTTAGTACATGTTCGATAACCATATCAGATACGTTTAGAATGGCTCCAAGTCAAACAGCATACAGGGCAGACCACACAACAATTTGAAATTCGTTCAAGAATAAAGTTACCTTATTTCAAAAAATATGGCAAAATTTTATTGAGAATAGTATATTATTATATGAGCGATTATGACAGCATTATTCACGAAGATGACATTTGCGCCACAAGCCGAAGGCGCATGGCGCAAGTCATCTGAGTGAATAATGGCCATAATTGCGAATATAATACGATATTTTATCTACTCCTATGCAATAGGAGTCTTGTGTTCATATTTCCCAATTATGATATTTGTGACAGATGTTAACTTCAAAAGTCATTTAATAATAAGAATGAATTTTGTGATTGGCTACAACCTATTGAGTAATGAAAATAGAATTTTCTGATTGGTTGCAACTTGCAAACTATTGAATAATGAAAATAGAATTTTATGATTGGCTGCAAACTGTGAATTATGAATCATAATTAATGGCCATTGTGCAGTAGGAGTAGATAAAAGTTGTTAAGAATGAAAAGTTAGACTCAAATACAAAGTCAGGGCCTCCTATTCGAATTTTTATTCTTTTTTGGAAAATTTTGTATTAGCCCCGTACGATACATATTTTTATTATTCTGATTTTATATGTATTTAAAGTAGCCACAACCTCATCACTTTTAGCAACTTGAAGCGTATTTGTAAATTTACTTGGATTTATATTTTTGTAGGTAACCGTCCACTTCATGCTTGTTGAAACGATATTTAAGAGAACTTTAGAATTTCGCAAATATTCTTTTTAACAAGGCAAATGCTTTACTAATAATAATTTACATATGGAAAAACTCTCAATTAAAGCATACATTTTTCTATATTTTTTTTAAATAAGGGAAATTTTCTTCTTTCACCAATTTCATATTTTTTGTCCGGCCCTGTATGCTGTTTGACTTGAAGCCATTCTAAGGGCATCTGATATGGTTATCAAACATGCAGTAACTTTTGGCGGTATTTAAATTTTGGTTGTACGACTAATAAAAAAATGTCCCATTTGTTGCACACTTAATGGACCACACTGTAGTCTACTATTCTTTGATGTTAAATTAATTTATTTTTCCACCGCATGCTATTTGTTTCAAATTAAAACTCTTAAAATTGAATTTTGCTGTATAATTGGTTGCCTACATATCGGGTAAAACAATGCTTTGATGCGTTTTTTCTTAAAGTATACAAAAGGGTATCGTCGAATTTTAATTTAATTTAATGCTGGAGTCAGACAGGGCTGCATACTGTCGCCAACGCTGTTTAACATATACGCCGAATATATGTATAATGAGAAAACTATTAGAAAATTGGGAAAGAGGCATATCAGTAAAAGAAGAAACATCTCCAACCGTAATACTAGCTGCAAACTAAGAGAAATTAAAGACTATTATGGAAAAACTAGAAAAAAACAGCAACCAATATGGTATGGAATTAAATATCGCAAAAACAAAAGTAATGATAATGGATCCGTTGAACACTGTTGACACGGGTGAATACTGGCGAACTGCAACCACAAAACTTTACCTAATATGGAAAGACCAATCTCTCACAAAACAGACAACACTAATAAAACTACTCAAAACATTAATATTCCGAATTGCTACTTACGCTGCAGAAACCTGGATACTGAAACAGGCAGATCGCAGAAGAATCGTTCGAACTTTGGTGCTACCGCAGGATATTACGTATACCGTGGACAGTACATCGCACAGACAACTCTACTCTCGAAGAACTCAAAACCTACAACACCGATTATTACAACGAATTGAGCAACAATACCTACGCTACTTTGGACATATACCAAAGACAGGCGACACAATAGAAACATTAGTAGTGGAAAGAAAAGTAGACGGACGGCGGTCCCGAGGACTCTCACTCACACGATAGACAGATCAGTCCAAAGACCTTCTCGGCGAGGGACTATACGGGTCAATACAAATTGCACGAAATAGATACCTGGATAACAATAACAACCCCTATACGACCATAAGGTCACCCCACCTTCGACGGGGTTGCGGAATGAAGAAGAAAACTTAGGATTCGTAGGTAACATCAAATAGATATTGGAAGTCGACTCGGATAAACAATAACTTGTATGAAACAACTAACTTCATTACAGTATATTGGGCACATCGCTAAGAATACAAATTATAAGCTAAACCTGTTTGTTAGAATATCTATTAATTAAATTGTATTGTGGTCGTAGCGTCAATTCACAATTATAGGACTTCATCATGACATCACATATTTTATAAATACATTCGTACGTCATATTTCCTATATCAACATTTTAGCAATCGATATCTTGAGGACCATCAACATCTTCACAGCAAATGTAAGAACCTATTTCCCTACTTCCCTATCTCATTGATAAATCGGCGAGATCTATATCTCAACCCATTGAGTAGGCTTCATCAGTTTCATAACAGGATACTAATCTGTCCCCGTTGGTTCCGTGTGCATTTTTCCAATGTTTTAGAAACAGGATGTTTTTAACGCGAATATTTGATTACAATGTTATCTCAAACAAACCTTTGGGGATCGCAGCTTCAACTGAGCTGTTCACGTTACGAATTTTAAAATTCTGTAAACGAAGCGTGTGCAAATATCCAAATTTACAGATGGAACAAACGATAGTACTTTCAAAGCTTCCTATTAAGCCTTGAATAAGTTAGCAATCCAACACCGTTGCAATTGTTAGGGTAGGAATTAATTTTAACGAGAAGTAATTGATGACACAGCTCTTCGTTGAGTTTTTCCCTTAAAACAGATTCGCAATGCAGATCGTTTTCTGACAAATTTCTATTTCTTCGAGTTAGAAACAATCAATACCTATATGTGGTGAGTGTGCCATCAGTTGGGTTCTCTTCGTTTCTTACGATGAAAGTTTTTCCTTCGCGATGTGGGTGTTAATTCAATATAAATAAATATACCTTAGCTTTGCTGTAACGGTCTGATAGATTGGTCGCCAAGAACTCCGGGTCTTAATCCGATAAATTTTAGTAACTGGCGCAGATAACCAAATACAAGAGTTAATTGCATGCATACTTGATGTTGCCGGAAACAATGGCAAAATTAACTTTCAACTGCAGAGGGCAAGTTGAGAAAACTATTGAATTTGGCGGTAAAATTAAGTCCGATTTGCCAGTCTTACATTAAATAATTAACTCATTTACAGCTACTGCCTTTTAATTCGATGTTTAAAGCTCGATTATAGTAACAGAGATGGCGCCAGTTGAATGAAGAAAACTGGCAACGTGTTTGTGCAGGTTAAAGTTTTATTGGGAGATCATTGATTATTGGTGGTAAGTACCTATTGTATGTATTTTTCTTCGTTGTAATATATAGTATCTGGCTAAAACTACTTTTATTAGCTGCAATCCGCTTTTGCACAACTTCAATCGATTTCTTGGAAATTTATCTTAAATATGACCGTCCTTTTAAAAGGGCGGTAGGATAATTTGAATTTATAAAAATGTGTCTATTTTCTGCCTCTTTGACAAATGTTATTTATATATTATAGTGGTATAGATACTCTCCGAAGCCTTTTTGTGGCATTTTATAATAATTCATGCTGCCTATTTGACGTTTTGCACTTTATAAAATTAAAAAATAACCGAATAAATTCTCCTAAAAATATTATAATTTTGAAAAGTGGTGAAATACCCTATAAACAGAACATGAATTAATAGTATAGTGGTGTTTTATGCTACATAAGCAGTACCTCTTTTTAGTAAATACAGTAATATTTTATAGATGATTTTTGAAGCTTCACGAACGCTTAAAGGAACCAGAAAATATTAGCGAAATCCCGGTACATCTAGATGGTATTGTGTTTTATCTACCTGAGGATGCAAACACTACTGCAATAGAACGCTAATAAATCTACCGAAAGAAAAGTTTATCGAATTTTCACTTCTACAAGGTGTTCCCACAAAATGCTACTTTACGACACAATTGGGAAATTTTCACGGATACGCTGCCCTAACCCCGTTATGATGGTCGGTAACAAAATATTCTGGCTTTAAACGCTCAGGGAGAACGGCTGGTTCTTCACTACCTTCAGATTAGGGCTGCGATTCATTAAACGAGCTAAAGGTGTTAAATAATAGGAGCGCCACCACTTTCTGACTAAATCGAGGAAACTCAACAACACAGGTGAACTCACTCTGAAAGTGGAAGTGATTCACATTTCTACTTCTCACTTGGCACTTTTGGTCTATGAGTCACGTGAAAAACTGACTTACCTTGCGGGAAACTCACTTGTGCAGCTGCTAAACTCCTTTTACAACAAAAAAATACATACAATACATCCTTAAATAAAATGTACTATACATGGTGGGCCACGAAACTTGTAGCCCCTGACGAATTATGACTGCAGCCCAAATGACAAATGTCATTACATTCTAGATGTGTACATTTCTTATAAAGCAAAAACAGATCAGCGTAGGTAATGTCACACAAATTACAAATTGTCATTTTGACAAGTTAGTGTTTTCGAAATTAGTTATCGCAAAGGTAAAATCATGTTTACAAATAATATTTGGAGAAGCCCACAAAAATGCAAGTGCTGCTCGCACTTTATACATTCAGCGTGATCCTAATCGTATTATTGGGTAATCACATGATTGGACCCTACTTTTTTAATAAAAATTTAGCAGGTGAAGAATATTTACGGTTTTTGCAATATATACTCCCTGGATTACTAGAAGACTGCGCGCATTATAGTCATATTTATACCCATTCGGAGTCACGTGATAATCTAGTGACTTTATGTATGTCGATTCTTAAAAATGCAATTTTAGGGTAATAAATGACATTTCGTTTTGTAGGTTATCATTAGTGATGGGCATAACCGAACAATTTTCATAACCGAATTATTTGCATTCGAATGATATTAATAACCGAATGATTATTTGAATAATCATTCGAATACATTTTGGCTCTCGATTCATTTCGATTAGGTCAGCCGGTTTGCCGGTTGGCGGTTCACCGTCATCTGCATCGACATCGTAACTTGCAGATAGCAGAGGAACCAAAACATAATATGTACGGTCGGCGCCTTAGAAATCGGGACACGTAATATGTTCTTCTAGTCTTTGGAGTATTCTTGCTCCGGTTACTTCATTAATGTGAGATGGCATTTCATAATTGACAAACAATAAACAATCTGACGTAACAATTAAAACCATAATAACTGTAAAAACCCAGTTTATTCACTTAAAAAATACATGCAAAATATATCATAATAGTGTGTAGTGCCCGATTTCTAAGGCGCCGACCGTACATTATGTGTTATGTATTGGAAATTAAGAGGTATTTATTAAGAAGTGTAGAAAGAAAGAAATATGCGGGACTTGCTTGCTAATCGCAATAAGAACAGGGGTAAACGTTTATCTTTATCGATCGGGCGGGTTAAAAGCGCCGCCTCTTGTATTGAACCTTTTGAGATGTAAGCAAATAAAAAATTATTTTATAGCTCGATGCGTTTGCAGTTTTTAGGCGTTCAGGTTTCAGGTCCCCAGAATTTGATGATTTGATATTTTTTATGATAGGAGGTAGGTGTTTTCAGTACAGCCTGTTTTGTTTATGAGTTATGACGTATTTATATTTACAGAATTTTGAGCACTGCGTAGATCGCTGTGATATGGCACGTAGTACCGTTGAATAGAGGTTTTATATTCAAAGCGTAGTACGTATCAAAGTGAGGTTATTTTTCATTTGAATACTTGGAACGAAAACCGAGTTACATAGGTTATTTCAATAACCGGATAACCGGTTATTTTTCATTCGAATAAGCCCATCACTAGTTATCATGACTACTCGTTATATCGCATGTACGATAGTTTCTGTTTATTTTTCAGTTTCCTGCTCAATTAATTTAGGTTTAATTTAGAATTCATTATCCTGATCTCAATAACTTGCACGAAAAATATAATCTGACAGATTAGAAACGTCAAATTTTAAAATTATTTTTTTTAATCGACATGCCTCTTTTTCGAATTTCTTCGATTTCATCTGTTTTACTAAAGATGAACAGTGACAAACAAAAGTCACGTGACTCCGAATGGGTATAATTTTGACTATTCAACACTATAACATATAAGCCAATCATATTCCAGACATTTGCTTTTTTCAACCAATAACAGCAGTATATCACTGAATATTGGGCACCATGCAAAATATGCACAAAACAATGTACGTACTCAAAAACTAAATAGCCTTGTTGCGAAATATCGCTTAGCAACGATGTTCTGTCCTTAGCGATATCGCTAAGTTACGTAAAACTAAACACTAACAAACTGTGTGAACAAAGTTTGGCTTTCATTAAAAAAATTTAAATGTTGTGTTTTGGAAGTATTCTGCTGAATTTAATTGTTGGTGAATATTAACTGTTGGATTATTTTTCAATGAAGTTAATCGTTAATGTATTAATATTGTTAAATAGTCGTCCCAAATACCATTCGAAGTGGATATATATTTTTTTAATATTTTGCCATTTCCTTAGAAATTATTGCAAATTTCACTCAACAAAATCACACTTAAATGTCACTCGCCTTCGGCTCGTGACATTTTTGATATGATTTTGTTTCGTGAAATTTAAACGCAATAATTTACATGGAAACGGCAAAATATTTGTCAAAAATATATCCACTACTTGTGGTATTACCCTTGACTATACCACCGAGATGTAAGAAATTACTTGAATGACGTTTATGGAGAAAATTGGATTAGAAGAGTACATTTTAGCGTCCACGAAGTCCCGATCTAACTCCATTAGATTTTTTCTATGGGGTACTGTTAAGGAAGAGGTCTACCAAACGCAATTTGAAAGCGAAGTGGAATTAAGAAACCGAAAAGTAGACACGTGTGCATCCATTACACCAGCTATTTTGGCTCGTGTTAGAAGATCTATTGTCAAACGAATAAGAACATGTTTACATATTAATGGAGATCATTTCGAACATTTGTTATAACAGTTAGGGAATTTATAATTTAGTATTTTTTACGTTTGATTGAGTTTGTTTCTTTTGCATTTATTAAATTAAAAATATGTCGTGATCCAATTCATTCTGTCACAGTTGTCATGCGTCAGCGTTCGTGATATTACTGCGATCAGTTTTTGCATCATAATAAAAGAGGTTGCAATGAAATCTGCAATTTAGGTTGCAAATTCGTCAGGGGCTACAGGTTTCGTGGCCTGCCCTGTATTTACAATAATATCTGAATGAACAAGAGTTTAAAACAATTATAAACATAACGACATGGGTTAGTGAGAGTTGGGTTATATTACGTAACATCTTAAATTAGTTAAATGCGGTAAACTTTCCTACAAATGAACGGACTGCGGAATGACTAGCAAACGGTAACAACATTAAATAATCACAATACTGATTCAATAACAAGGCGAATTGACATTAAGTACATAAACGTGGCTCAAACACTTTACTTGCTACAACGTTAAGTTAAGCAGTAACATAAAATATGACAACAGTTAAGTAATTTGACAAATTGGCAACTACAATGGTTTAATGGCAATTGAGGATACAGTTAGAGAACGTACTAACCATGGACTCGGATACCAAGATCCGGCAAAGGAAGAACGCGGGGCTTCCCAGGTGGTCATCCAGCGAAATCCCTGCACAATAAATGAGACTAACGCACTAAACGCCCACAAGGTGCTAAGAATCTCTCAACCTGCTAGGATAACTACTTGGAACATCAGAAGCTTATTCCAAGCTGGAAAACTTCATAACACCATAAAAGAGATGAAACGTATGAAAATAGACCTACTTGGGCTGAGTGAAGTCAGATGGTCAAATAGCGGTCAAATAACAACTGCAAATGGTGAAACGATCTACTACTCAGGAGACAATGATACTAGAAATAGAAACGGGGTAGCGATACTGGTTACCTCTAAATTTAAATAATATGTAGAGAACTTTGTGCCGTCTTCTGATAGGACTATCATGCTTCAATTAAGATCTTCAAAATTAAGAATTAACGTCATACAAGTATACGCACCGACAGCAAAATGCGAAGAAGAAGATATTGACGAATTTTACCATCAACTGGAAGCGGTCCTAGAACTAACAAAAAAATATGTTAATGCTATAGTAGACAATGAACGCTGTCAAGATGTTGTTGGAAGTTATGGACTAGGAAATAAAAACGCGCGCGGTGAAAAACTAATTCAATTCTGCCAGGAGAAATATTTGACCATAATGAACACGTGGTATAAACAACCTAAAAGTCGCTTATATACATGGCGATCACCGGCAGATACAAAAATGATCATATAGTACGTAATCAAATAGACTACATCATGATAAATAAACGTTTCCGCAATGCCTTCAAATCTGTAAAAACATATCCTGGCTCAGATGTTGGATCTGACCACAATCCGGTAGTGGAAAATATAAGCATCACATTAAGGAAAGTCCAAAAGTCATACGTAAAAGAAGTAGATATTTATAAGTTGAAAAATACACAGGTTTGTCAGGAAGTACAAGAAAAATTCAACAAAACACTGAACGAAAAATACGAATACAACGCCGATATACTGAATAAGTTGAATGTTCTTTAATCAAGTGCTAGGGATATCTGTAAAGACATGCTCCAACCAGAGAAGATAAGGGGTAAAAAATCATGGATGATAAATCATATACTAGACATGATGGAACAGAGAAGAAAACTAAAAATAAGTAATCAAATGGAACAGTACAAGACTCGACATAAAGTAATAATGAAAGAAATAAGGAAGGCAAAGAACAAATGGCTGAATAAAAAATGTGAAAAAATTGAACACCTAGAAAAACTACACGATGTACGCAACCTACACAAACAAGTTCGTGAACTAAACAGAAGGCCACACATACACTAAAGAAACATTTTGACAAACGCTAAAAACGAAATTCTCACAACTATTGAAGAGAAACTCTTGGAATGGAAAAACTACATATGTGACCTCTTCAAAGACAATAGGGGAGCACTGCCGATAATAAAGATAAAAAATTGCGAAATCTAACAAAGAAGGAGGTAAGGAATTCCATACAAAATTCAAATTCGGGAAAAGCATTAGGATCAGATGAAGTACCAATTGAACTTATAAAACTAATAGAGGAAGAAAATATCTCAATCCAAGTAGATCTCTTTAATAATATTTATAAAACAGGAATACTCCCAAAAGAATGGTTACATTCAACATTTATAACTTTTCCAAAGATCAGAAAACCAAGAATGTACAAAGACTACCGCACTATAAGCCTCATGAGTCACACATTAAAGAGTTTTTAAAAAATCATACATAGAAGAATATACCGAAAATGCGAGGAATCACTATCTGAGCAACAATTTGGCTTCCCAGACGGATTAGGCACGCGTGAACCACTACTTTTCATGCGAATATTGTTAGAAAGAGCTCGTGATGTTAATAAAGATATCTTCCTTCTCTTTACTGATTATGAAAAGGCTTTCGATAAAGTAAAGCACGAAAAACTTTTCGAGATACTCTCCACCACACATATAGATCGAGTCGACATTCGTATCATAGTCAATTTATATAAATACCAAAAGGCCCAGGTAAGAGTAGATGGGAAATATACGCAAGATCTAGAAATACAACAACGAGTGAGACAAGTTTGTGTGTTATCACCATTATTATTTCATATATATTCAGAAGAAATTTGTAAAAGAGCAAACGAAAATTCCAGCGTGGGCATAATAATAAACGGAGAAAGAATCACATCGATACGCTATGCGGATGATACGGTTCTAATAGCAGAATCCGAACAGGAATTACAAGCTGTGCTAACTAACATTTCAACAATTAGTGATGAATACGGACTTAAAATAAACGTTAAGAAAACTAAGTCAATGGTAATACTAGAAACCCCGTTATCCCTAGAGTGGAACTACAACATAACAACCAAACTATTGAAAACGTTTCCCAATTCCGCTACCTAGGATCAATGCTAAATGACCGTAGCGATTGTCTCCAGGAAATCAAGTGCCGTATTGAAGCCGCACGCACAGCCGTCATGAACATGAAACCGACATTATGTTCTCAACAAATTAATATTAAATTACGAACTAGACTACTGCGGTGTTATGTATTCTCGGTATTATTCTATGGAGCAGAGACCTGGACTCTAAACAAAGAGGCAATAAGAAGAACAGAAGCATTTGAAATGTGGACATATCGGCAAATGTGGCGCATTCCCTGGGTAGATAGAGTGAGCAACAAATGCGTTCTAGAAAAAGTGCAGAAAACATCAGAATGTGTTTAATGCAATAAAAAGTCGCAAACTTCAATATTTAGGTCATATCCTAAATACCGTTTATTACAACTCGTGCTGCAAGGCAAAATCAACGGACGCCGCCCTCCAAGTCTCAGACGTATATCCTGGCAAAAAAATCTGAGGGAGTGGTACGGATTAACATCGACCGAGCTATTCAGAGCAGCTGTATCCCGGCTGATGATCGCGAACACTCTTCTCAGAGCGTCTCCTTCTACTTCCGAGATGAAAGCTGGAAAAGATAGAAAAAAAGGCAAGCATGCATGAAAAAGTAAAAATTAAAAAGCAACAAACAAATAAACACATGGAAGCGTGGAAGCTTTGTTTATCTAAAAAATAGGCGGGGTCAGCCGAATGAAACTGACTGTCTCGGTAAGTCCTTCCAGTGACATGTAGTTATTTGTGTTGACAAACTTTAAAAAAACTTAACTAAGTTCGCAACTGCAGAAGTGTGCGAGGTCTATTGCATGTGTCCTCCCGGGCAAGCAACCGATGCTTATGATTGATTTTGCGTATTTGCAGGTTATATCGTAGTGACCAGCCAGCAGTGCCCGGGGAAGATGCAAGACCGCACACGAGTTACTGCTGCATGCACGGACCAGGATAGGTCGTGGGTGCACGCAAGCAGCAAGGGCAGATTGCAGTTGAAACTGCGAAAGTGGCCGATGAACGAAAGCGAAAGCGCAATGAGACGGTAGTGCATAATTGCACGGAAAAGATACCACCTTTGATGAACGGGGTGTACCGTGAAAGATTCCATGTGGTGCACAGCGAATATTGTTGAGAAGGGCTGTGGAAGCACATCAGGGATGGAATCGAAGGGAGTCCGTTCACGTATACTGGTGGTGTTTCAGATACGTCAAAAATCCGTTGAAGAGCGTGTAGTGCCCGCTGTGAGAAAGGGGCTGAGGCACGCGAACTAGTTGGCGGATGAGAACTGGAGATAGCATGCTTGGGAACTGCGCATGCAAGAATGTCGATGGCTGTGCAGGCATGTATGCCAAGAACGGTGCACGCGCATCCAGTGCCCGCCGCACGCCGCGCCGTAAGAATGGGCACTCGCATGCATGCAGGACGCACTTGGTCGACATGTGCCATGGATGTGAGAACATCGAAAGCGGAAGGGGACTGTGCAAATCGTTGACAGACAGACAGACAGACAGACAGCCGTTTTACGGAGAATTTTGTGAAATGGGTCTTTGTTTGAGATTAAACCATAGGATCCATGCTGCTACAGTCAACAGCAGTAGGTCCACATGTATCGGACCACGGGCGTTGCAGGAAAATGTTCGAAGAAGAGCGAAAGGTCAATTTTAGCAGTTTTAATATTACATAGTTATTGTACTTTAATGCGTTGCGATATGCAGCGCGAACGAAGCTGCCTTGAAATGTCACTTTTGACAATTGTCAATTGAAAAAAACCTATCACTTGCAGTCTGTTAAAGTCTGCCAGAAATTACCGAATGAAGTTTATTTTACGGTAATACTGGTGAAGTTCAATGTAAGTGACATTTAAAGCTTAATAAATGTAAACACTTAGCTTTTGGTTAGGCTGTTTTCACTACGGCAGAAGGCATCCGGGTTGGATCTGGAGGGTAGATGGGCATGCGCCGCGGGCAAGTTTGGTTTGGGTCTGGCAGATGAACCAAGTATGCTCCAAAGAGTTCCAGCTCAGCTAGTAGGTTAGCCTTGTACAGTTGATGGTAGTTACACTGTGCGAAAGTATGGCAAGGTGTCAATGTCAATTTTCTAATTTGCGATAACACTTAGCTTTTGTTAGATGAGCTCCAGGGGACTGCACGACACAAGCGCAATGTGCTGCAGGAGACGGATTTAAAAACTCGGTTGCAGCTGCGGTAGTTCACACAGGAACCGGTTGCTTCAGAGGATGGGAGGTATGATGTCCATCACGTCGGGGTCACCATTTGTAAGAGTAGAGCCTTTGGGGCGTTATATCTTACATAAATATGCTCACATATACTGGTTGAAATAAAACGCGTGTTTGATTTATGAACCAATATAATGAACTGTTTATAAATTTGTTTTAGGATCGTTGCCTACACAATATGTCTCTGGCAACTATGATCCGTAACAGTACGCACTTAAAGAAGAATGGTTTACACGCTAAATGCTACGATGACACGCAAAACTGCCAGACCCATTGACGGGACGCTACGTGCACTTTAAACTACGCACAATAAATCTAGAACATAATACAAAACGGCACCTGAAGGAGCTTCTTTAGCTGCAGACAGCAGGGTTGCAGGTGGTCGTCTCCCAAACAAACTGCCCTAAGATGATTACAGAAGCTGGACAATAGCAACTGGAAGCTGCTGACGAAAGCGTTCTGGATCTAACATCCCCAACGAGGGTAAACTTGAATTCCGTGGCGATATGGCAGCTCTCGGAACGATAAACGGAAGCTTCGGTATGCAAAAATAAGCCTGTTACTGGAATTCCCACGATAATAATCCGTCAGACGACGTAATTTGTAGCTGCCACTTCACGATAACCGAGAATTTCAGGCCTACAACCGTACTCATACCTCAGAACCGATCGTCCCAACACGTGCATTAACGGCACTAAAGATTGACGAAAAGTTCACTGTTAATTTTAACTTCTTCGGAGGGCCCAAAAATTGACGAAAAACACGCAGTTCCATAGGCACAAAAAGCCGACGAAAAGTACACAGCTAAACTACACAGTTAATTAAACGAAACCGCACGTCCCCCAGCCGAAGCTGGGGCGCGGAATAGACGACACAGTTTTCGACCCTCTTAAGCCGGAGCGGGGATCCGAATGCAATCGCTCCGGGAAGAAATTCTACCACCAATTGAAAAGCGCACGTGCTACTTAAAATCGTTGTGTCTTTTTTAACAACATGCTACATTTTCGCTCGCCTAATTCAAATTATACCACCACCAAATGCGGCATATGATCAAATATTTCGGGAAAGCACCGAGCGTTTCACGGCGGCTTATTGGCGCCACGGAAACAATGAGCAATACGATAAGGCACAATTGCATGCGAGGGCAAAGCTAAATTTAGATTTCAACGAACATAATTAAGCTGCGACGCTGATCTTTAAAATGAACGAAATAAAGTTTTGGGTACACCGCTACACTATTAATTATGCAGGAAAAATACTAAAGTTTGAAATACAAAGCAGAAAAATGTAGAAAAGCACTAAATTTCGAGAATTTGAAACCATTTTTCTCGCCGCTTAATTGTTTTCTCCATTTATCCAATTATTTCTGGTCTAACCTGTATATTTTTATTTGAATTATAATCCATTTTATTTCGAATTATTTCAATTTATTAGTTCGCTCATTTCGTACCGATTCTGGAAAACCCAAAAACTTCCACGTGCTTATCGTGAGGTCGCAGCGTTCAGCGTTCAGCGTTCGCTAGGACTCTTTTCCTGCACCTCGACGAAGCAACTTGTTTCTAAAAAGGTCCCGTTCGTGTTTTATTACGCTACGACGATTAATTTTTGAAGGGCTGATGGTTTTAATTCAAGTACGATTGACATTTTCTGCTTGCTATTCTTGTATTAATTATGTTTTTATAGCTCTTAATTGACAGTTTTACCTGACTTAATTTTCAACACCGGCTAATGTCCTACCTAGCTTCTGCAATTTGGGAGTGGCTCTGCTTCAATTACGGGCGCATCCAAGGTGCTTTTAACCACAGGGTATAGCAAACCCCGCCAGCATTTGCTTGTCAGCAACTTATGGGCGTTGGAGGTTCGAGGTTAGTGTTACCTTTGTGGTGAATACCGCATTAAAAGTGGATGGTCTCCCTGCTTTCAAGCTGATCCGGCCTGGCTATTCCGGGATTAATATTATATCAAATTATCTTCGATACTTGAAATTTAAATTCGTACATTCCATAACTATCAGTATTTAAAGTTTAAATTATACTTTCCGTTATTACTAACATGTAAAGTTTAGACTAGTGATGGGAAGTTTCGATACTTTTGCGGACTCGTTCATTCCAATCCCATTCCGCAAGTGAATCGAGTCCATCGGATTCGATCCTCGGATCGACATCGAAATTGAATGTGCATTTCAGACACCCGGGGTCCTCGGTCATTCCGGACCCGGAACGAACAACGGGAGTTTTGGTGAGTGGTCACGCAGTCGGTAATTCAGTATGTTTATATGTCTCAAACATCAATTGGGCACGTACAAATCAGCCAAAAGCCATAAATCACTGATACCTGATAAAAAAGCATGCAACTTCGGCCGTATCATGTGTCGCCTGTCGAAGTCGAGCCTCTAAAACGAACACCATCATCATTTGCTGTTCCCCATGAACACATTGTATTGTATTCTGTATTGAAATGGATTGAATAACGGAATGCCAAAGGAATGAATGTCCGCGAGAATTGACGCCTCGCGAACCTTTTCGTTCCTCGGAACGAATCCGGACCGAAACTTGGACTCGATCCAAATCGATCCTGCCCCGGATTCGATCCTTTGTATCGAATCCGACCGGATCGACACATAGCTAGTTTAGACGCATACGTTCAATCAGTTTTAATATTTGAAGTTTAAATGCGTATACTTAATTACAATTAATATTGAAAGCTACAATTTATATGTGTAATCAAACCTTTGTAAAAGGAGCATTCACGTTTTTTGCCTTCAATAGTCTGAACAGAAAGGTTTTTTTACATGACAGCGATATGCATATCACTCGATTTATTTGTGGTTACCATCAATTTAATAACCTGAAAGGGGTTCTTGATCTTGATGCGTGTCGCAATCTTCAATTAATTTGCACATTTCTATCACTATTACATTCCTTATGACCAAATTATTCTAATTATTTAATATTGAATTACCATTATAGACTGCAAGATTATTTAGCGTTAATAAATAAATGCTAGTCACTTGTAGTTAGTAATATTATTCGAAATCATCTGATTTCTGGCGCCCCAGGCTTTGCAGGGTACACAGCTGGTGGTTTGAACTTACGACTTTATCGCCGTATTTGTGCTAGTTCGGCCTGCGCGGTAAGCAAATTTTTTTAGAGGTTCCGTGTAGTGTGTACTTTAAGGAATCTCTGCGATTTTTTACTACCATTGATTATTTTAATTAATTAACCGCAGGTCAGCTTCTTCATCATTTTAAATTGTCCTAACAAAGGTAATCATAATAACATGTGAGCAAACGAAAATGAAATCAGGCTTGGCTTTGAAATATTTGTTTTATGAATAATATGTTGGTGGCACTGTAAGTCAAATTTTAGGTTAGCAGATTAGGTTTTGCGTCAGTTTTGACACAAACTGACCCATAACCTAACCTGCTAACAATGAATTTGACATAGACTTACAATGTCACCAACATATTATTCATAAAACAAATATTTCAAAGCCAAGCTTGATTTCATTTTCGTTTGCTTACACGTTATAAGGAAATCAATGGTTTATAACTAAGTTTGGGCGACACAGTTGCAAACATTTTATAAGAAGAGCGTGAGTTTCTACAATATGCATATGTTTTACAGAGTTACTATCAAAATATGGCATTGCAGATTTTTTCACCTCATTTCCCCCTTGTGCGAACTTAAGAGTCAGAGAAGGAAGTGGGTTAATACCGTCGTCTGTTTAAAAAAACTCATTGGCAGCATTCCATGATCAAATTGAAGTTTGTCATAACTTGATACATACCCATTGAAGCAAATGAACTACCATAAGTCAGAGAGAACATATATTGATCTTGAACCATTTTCCTCAAAATATACAAAATACTTAATAAAAACAATCTTTATTGACTGTTATTATTAATACACTCGTTATTGTTGTGTAAATGTCATCTTATTTCCCTTTTTGCTTGATACAAGTAAACTTAATACGGTGTAAACTTTTGCCGGTCACGCTGGCAAATGTTTTCATAAACAAAATGCAATCTGACATTTACCTACAGACTTAAGTTAAGACGTGACTAGATGTTTTATCTTTCTTTCCAAGGCTTACCCTAAATGAGTTTTTTTTGGAACACACGATACAATGATCCATACCAAATACGGGCTGTACCAACTTCATTATTCTAGAACTCGCGAATATAAGCTGGACGATTTCTCGGTGGTATGTTATTCGCAACTTAGATTAAAAGGAGATATCTTAAAATTAAATTTATTAGACGCAGGTGTTTTTATAAACTATAACCTGTTATAGAAAAAAGACAAATACTACGCAATTACAGTGATTGTTTAATCTCAAATTGAACAGATTTAATTTTCATTTCAAAATTTGAGAAATACAAATCAGCATTAAGTGTTTGATTCATAAACATCGAGGTAATACCTTTCCAAGCCTAAGATTTTCGGGTGCAAAGCTGCATTCCAGGTAATGGACGTCCTCTGAGTGGCATGACTACCCTTGCCTTAAAATACAGATTGCAGTCTCAACCGTATGCTCAGAATTAAAGGGACGGAACCAGCGCAAATAACAGAAACCTGCCAGTCTCTAGGCAATTCTGTTCAAGATACTTATTTTTAATGCTTACATATAGACAAATAATATAAGAGAGTACTTCCTCGTATTTCCATACGAAACTTCTAAAATCTGTAAAATTTTAGAACGTCTAAAAAACTAGAAAAAGTAGAAAAACCCTTGTAACCAAAAATACGCCATTAGCGTACAGAAAAAAACTACTTACTTCAGGTATATAACGACTCACTGCTCCGATCTCCAGAAGAAGTGGTAATTTCCTAAAATATAAATCCACTTCTATAGGGTTTCTCCCAGATTCCATTTATTTAATCCAACGATAAGAATTCAAAAGAAAATGACGAAGACACAGCGATTACTGAATCACAAATCCCCCCTAAAAGATCAGACGCGAGGCCTAGAAGATATCAATGATTTCATTTTTAACAATTCGGCCGGAAGTTATTCAATTCGAAAAAAACAAAATACAACCTATAAGTCGAAATTCGGGAGATCTTTAAATGATTTTTCTACTACGGTAGGCTGAAATAACCCTATAACTTGATCACTGATGGAAGTTACTAACTGACAGCGCCAGAGCTCACGCCACAAGAGAGGCTACCTATCACGATCTGCAGGCGTCAAAACTTCAAAATAGACACTTCGCTCACAAACAAGCAAGTATGCAAATTACCACAGCCATCCGAAAAAATAACACTCTCAGAGGGACCTAACAACCAAACGTATGACTGCATCTACAATTCCACGTTAACGGTGACAGCTAACATCACCTATGTATTCTTTTAAAATCGCATAGCCATTAAGTAGGTTTTAAGGGAAACTAAGGTGAGTTAGATGGCTAGGGCTAGCGTTAGTAATTAAAGCCAAAAATGTCAAAATGAACGTAACAAAACGTTCCCTATATGCTTCGAAGGTAGTAAAAAAGACGGCCAAACGACGGAATTATCATATGCATGTGGAATGAGCAATAGCGTTGTAAATGATGCATTTATTCCTTTACAGGGCGATCCTATTTTGGCCCACTCATTTTCAAAATTCGTATAACCAAGTTGATCATTTATTTATTTACCAAGAAAACCAAATATGTCCTCCTGAGTCAACCTGTACATATATATTTTAGTCATAATTATGATTGCTGTGTAAAAACTACTTATTTCATAGGTAGACTAGATTAAATGCAATTCAATTAGCTTACCTTCGGGAACGTTAGCAACGATAATGCCAATGAGAAACAACGTCGATTCGATCCATGTGTAATCTAGGCATATTGCTGCTGCTCCAACACCTATTCCCAGAAAGCAAGCCCACAGGCTGATAATTTTCATGAAGTAGTCAAGTTCGCGAGCTATTGGAGTTTTATTGGGGTGTAAGCGCGCCGTGAGACCAGCAATACGCCCCATCACAGTATCATCACCACAGGCTATTACTATACCTGAAGAATTCAAAGATCGAATATGCAGTGTAAAAATGTCAAAAACTAACCTGTGGCAGTGCCTTCCACAGCGTTGGTAGAAGAGAACGCCAAGTTTTTAGTCTCTAGAACATGGGGGCTAGTGCATTCTGCAGTCCGATGCACAGGCTCAGATTCTCCAGTCAGGCAAGAATTGTCCACCTATGATTAAATCTTTCAGACAAATTTCCGGCGAAGTTGTTATAGAACGGACTCTAAATCCTTGACTTTTAATGATGCGAATATCGGCTGGCACTCTATCTCCAAACTTGAGTTCGATAAGGTCACCAATTACTACGTCTCTTGATACTATAGACAGCTTTTCACCACCACGTATAACCGTTGCCTTTAGAGGTATCATGTTGGCGAAGCTATCCATTATCTAAAAACAGTTTGAAAGAAGATTTGGACTTGCGATTATGAAATAAATCGAAGCGGGCGATCGCAAACCTGAGGAATAGTTGGATGTTACACAGACGCTAACTTTAAGCAGGTGCAGAATACGTCGCAAAATAAAAATATGTTATTTTAGCCGTGATATTGCACCACCTAGACATTTTGACGCGTATCTCTGTTAAACCGAACATACTGTGCAACGTTGTAACGGTCCGGTTCGTGACACCTTAGTGTTTTAATAACTTTGATATTTAATTATTATTCTGCTTGGAATAAAACTAAACTGTATTTCTATATTGTAGTAATTGTGCATTTAAAACATATGAATTTCACGCTCCAGATTGTGCGTGAAAATCAGCTGGAATAGCGTTGCGTGCAGTTATAAATAAAACAAAGCAAGCTGTGTTCACCGGGAGAGACGAGGACAGTCAATCACCCTCGAACAGGCAAGCGGTGCGTTACGTCCAAAGACGAAGGGCGTCACGCAAACCAATAAAGTGCGGTTAAAAAGTTTTGTGTTGGCTTCCGTTAACAGCAGTCTACGACGAGTGAATCTCGAGTTGAACTACAGTTTTCGAGAGTAGATAACCACCTTGGAAGCAACCCCGAGGTACTGACCAGTCGACACAGTACGAAGCTGCGATTGCGGCTTTAAAGGATCCCAAGAAGCTGATCCTTTGCCCGTCATGCAGAAATATAAAGGCAAGTTTAGCTTCTATAATTAACCACTACAATTGAATGCCCGAGCCAGGGAAATTGTGAAAACCAGAAACGTAAACCGCAAATTACGCTGGATTGCAACACTCTTAGGATATGTCAGTGTGAAGCGATTACATCACACACTGACTCAGAGTGTCGGCTCGAATTTAAGCGCGAAGGTAGAAGCGGCTTCAGTAGAATTGTATGTGAGTGTAAACTATTGGTGCGCAGTTTGTTTTTTGACTTAGCGTCAACCGTTACTAGTTAACCCTTGCATTTACGACGTGTATCAAAGCTAGTAGAGATCAGCACTAAGCTAGTAGACATTTACTTTAGATATATTACATTGCTGACATACAGCTGTAAGATATATACATGGTGTCCCAAAAGAATGGGACACCAATTAGCCATAGATTCCTTACGTCATAATAAGTCGATGAAACCTAATATACCTTAGTACAAAGTTCCTTCAGTAGGAAGTTATAAGGCCTTGAAGTTCAATTTTTTATTTTTTATTTTTTATTAATTTCCACAAATGTAGAGAAACCGATTTTAATTTTGGTATACATCCTTATTATTATGTACTGCACTAATAAAATCATTTTCATAAATTAGACTTGACTGTAAGAGGCACTTTACCTATCTTTGAAAACTTCGTTATCTGTAAAATTTTTGGATATTTTAGGTTATTCTCTGAAAGAAAATTAGAATAAACAAAAATAATGTACTCTTAGTTCTTAGGCCTAAAAGCAACCGTTTACCTTAAATTCCCATCAAAGGTTTTTGGTTGTCATTAAGACGTGCAATTATCAAGTAGCCATGATCGCAAAAACAATGGTCATCTATTAAAAAACAATGATAAATCAATTAATGACATTAGTGACACAAGAATATGTTCTTTTATGTTTAAGAAAATGCATCTACATAACGAATTCTGCAATGCTGAAAGGTTCGTTATGTCGCAGCATTTTCGTAAGCACAAAAGACAAAAAACTGACGTCACCAACGTCATTAAGTGATTTTTAGTTGTTGTTTACTAGATTACAATCATTACCCATTGTTTTCAATAATTTTAGCTCCCTACCTTTTTTTTAGTTTTGCCTCTTTTTTAACCCTTTAGGAGTAATATTTTAAAAAACTCTTAGACGCCTTTGAAAAGATTTTAAAAATGCATCTATATGCCAAAAAAGAATGTTCTAACTCAATAAACATAGGAGATACTAAGCGTTCTTTAATTCACCCCTAATCCAGATTTGCACCTTTAAGGGTTGATTAGCGCAAAACCCTGAAATACGTTTCTAGATATTTGCATTGACAATCTTTGGAAGTAAACAACAAGTTGCTATCCCATCTGGTCTAAAAGATATTGAGGAATTCCTGAAATCACATTTTATCCCTTTTCACCCCCGTAGGGGTAAAATTTCAAAAAATCTCTTTCAACCCATTTCACTGTGGAATAGAACTCACAGCGACAAAAATGAATAATTTTAACACCCCTACCCCTTTTCAGATTTTCCTCCTTTTACCCCTTTAGGGTTAAAATTTTCAAATTCCCTTGCACTCCTTTCTAAATATTTTAAAAATACAAACTATATGCCAGAAAAGAATGTTCTAACTCAATAAACATAGGAGATACGCAGGGTTCTTCAATTCACCTTTAATCCAGATTTGCACCTTTAGGGATCGATTAGGGCAAAATCCTACAATTCGTTTCTAGGTATTTGCATTGATAATCTTTGCAAGTAAACACCAAGTCGCTATCTCATCGGGTCTAAGATATATTTAGGAATTCGTGAAAACACTTTTAACCCCTTTTCACCCTCGTAGCGGTGGAATTTCAAAAAATCCCTTTTAACATATTTTATTGTAAAATGAAACTTAAGCAAAAATATTCATAATTTTAACCCCCCTACCCCTTTTCAGTTTTTCCTCCTTTTACCCCTTTAGGGTTAAATTTTTCAAATTCCTTTACACCTCTTTCTAAATATTTTAAAAATACATTTATATGCTGAAAAATAATGTTCTAACTCAATAAACATAGGAGTAACGAAGGGTTCTTTAATTCACCCCCAATCCAGATTTGCACCTTTAGGGGTTCATTAGGGCAAAATCCTAAAATACGTTTCTAGATATTTGCATTTATAATCTTTGCAAGCAAAGACCAAATCAATGTCTTATCGGGTGTGAGAGATATTGAGGAAGTCGTGAAAACACATTTTACCTCTTTTCACCCTCTTAGGGGTCGAATTTAAAAAAAATCCCTTCTTAGCACTACTTTACGTAACAAATTGAACCTGCCACCCAAATTTCAAGTTTCTAGTACCACTGGTTTCGCCTCTGCGTTGATTAGTCAGAGTTGTGACTTTCCTTTATATATATATGTTACGGGAAATGTATCTAATCCGTCATTATATAGAATTCCTAGGAAATGTATATAATGCCTAAAATCGCCAGAAAATGTATGAAATACATTTTATTATACACCTTTCCTAGGAATTGTGTACATTTCCTAAACTGGAATCGGAAATGTGTTAAATTCGGGATGTCATGTCGGTAGGTTAGGTTAGGGTAGGTTAGGTTAGGTTAGGTTAGGTTAGTAGCACTAAAAAATTGTCACACTGCTAAGGAAAACCTCAGTTCATCTGTATTTTATTTTTCATTCATTCACAAATTCTACAGTATAATGTAGATTTTCATATATTTCCTAGTACGATTTAGGAATTCCATACAATGCCTAGGAAATACATACATTTCCTAGGAAATATATGTATTAAAAAACCTTTGACAAATTATTTTAAACATTTCCTAAATTGACTCGGCATATATACATTTCCTAGGAATTGTATAGAATTCCTAGGTTTCATACATTTCCTGTAACATATACACTTATACAGTGAGGTCGTAAAGTTTGGAATAAATTCGATAAAACATTTTAGAAGGGTTTTCACAGAAAATCCTCGGACACGTCAATCTTATTTTTTAAAATGCCATCTTTTTACGCCAATAGCATATTTTGATCGTGTTTTGTTTTGGAGCTGGAAAACTTTTGAGATAATCAGTCCTAAAGTTTCGAAAATGTATGTTAAAGTTATTAGAGTGGGCCAATCATTTATCAAGGAAGCACTCTATCTGTATATATAACATCAATTTATACAGTTGATAATTGTTTTAGTATTTACATAAGAATGAACATTCGCCATTCCCTTTTGCCTAGGGTTACCAACATTGAGTCGATGCTGACCCAAAGAAAATAATTTTTGGGGGAAAAAAGTGGAATAAAATTAATAAAAAAGTTCAAGGTGAAATAGTTTTTACATTATAAAGATATAATACCTACAATTGTTTTATATTTTTTAAATAGCATATGAAATGCAGCATCCCCCCCCCCCCGCAAATACATTAAATTTGAGCAAGACGTCTCGTACACCTTAATATTTAAATAATTGCCCTTTTTATCCCTTACGTCCAGTGAACAGGAAACTCTCTTAATGTCTCAGTTAGTCGGTTATGCAAGCTCACTATCTGCAAAAACAGAAATCTGGTTCCCCCTTATAGTGTTTGTCAGACTGAAACTTTACTTAAACAATGCCCAAAAAAGCCGAATTCTTTACATCATCTATTGACTTCAAAACACATATAAAAACATAAAAAACAAAAAAAACCCCATAAAAATGGAAAAGAAATTAAAAGAAATAGAATTAAGTTCTCAAACAACCTACGTGCGATATAGATTGAGACTATTCGCAGGCGTGTTGCAAACATACATGAACAACGTAAAACATCACAAATATTGTTCAAATAATTATCTTTTAAAAGAACGCACATGTCAAAATGTCTAACAAAACTGGAATGTCAAAATTGCATAAAAACTGGTACTTATTTGAGTCGCTAAAACACATTCCTGCGCGTTTGAAAAAGTTTGCAGTTAAACGCAACATTATCAGGCTCTGCAAACATTTTACCTGGAACTTGTTGCTGCATACCCTTGGAAACGACACTCCTCGATTGCATCACCCGCTTCTGGCGGACATTATGCTAGGAACCACAGATCGCGCGCAGGCGTCGTAAGGACAGTTGAATTGGCGCCTCTCAAAATTGAAGTTTCAAATAAGTCTTTAAATATGGGTGTAATTACATGTACACTCGGAAAATGCGTTTGTGGTATTTGAAAACGCCGACGCGCTCTATTTTAACACTATCTGCAGCAAAAGTTGGCTGCCATGCTCTTTTAGGGCCGCTTTAAATTAACTTATATCTCCCTGGAAGAATTCACGTACTATACTTTCCTCTCAGAAGAGGGTGCGTGCGACTGCTGGCTTTTTGTTGAATTTGCATGAGTTGAAAATCCCAGTATCCCACGTACAGCGTGTTTCTCGCTGCACTCGCGGAAACCAAAATTCACAATACATTGCTTGCATAAAATACAATATTAAATCTAATAATAGAACATAGGAACTTGGCTTCTACATTTAAGCATGAAAATAAACATTATCGATAAGGAATCCAGCTGGCCCGTTCCATAGCATAATTCTTTGTAAATCATAAAAATTAAAGAACAATACCATTTTTACATTCCATAAAAGAAACGTTCAAAATCCATATTAGAAGTTACATAAACTACTAGGAAACTACGTTATTCTGAAAAAAATTTAAGATATTTTCTAAAATTATATTTTTTCCTCTTTGGCCACTTTCTTACCAATGACTTCTGCTCTGGAGGTTTTAAGCAGGAGTAAAACTTTTTGCAATCCATGTATGAGTGAACTTTTAGTTAACCCGAAGCATTTTATTAAAAACTCGAACCCCGAAGAATAATTGCCAAACCCGAAGTCTTCGGGTCAAAATGACAGTGTTCGCAACCCTGCTTTTGCCCCTTTTGAACATTTCCGTTTGACGCAAATATTATGTCATATTTTGAAGTTTGCATATAGGGTGTTTTGGAAGGTCACATAATAATTTTAACCAGCGATAGAGCTCACCAAACTGAAAAAAGTTTCTATTTAGCGTATTTCGCTTAATCATATATTTTTGACATCATTTATGCCCCCTACATTTGACGAACCGTTCCGTAAGCATATATAAATTAGAAGCGAACGCGACGACTACGTTAAAACTATCGAGTTCTTACAGCGCAAAAGTACGCGGTCAACAACTGATCTATATCAAGCAGTGAGATATGTTTTAGTGACCGTTAACTAAAAGTTTCATCAATACCTATGCAGTTTTTGGTGGTTTGCATTCTAAATACACGCCGTTTGTGTTTGTGCCATTAGATTAAAATAATATTTCATAGGGTATACATTTTAACTCAGTTTTGGGGGTGTTATCGAAAAGTGATACAGGAAAAAGTTGATCAGTTTAGTGAGATGTCAATGTGGTTAAATTTATTACGTGGACTTCCATAGTGTAGTGTAAATAAAGATTAGGTTACAGACATTTCTGATTTTTATTGTTTGCTTTATTATGGAAACAATCATGTTGTTTAGGGATTTACACCAACAGCTGTAAGACTTCTGGCATGGACCGTCTTGAACCAGTGGCGCTTTCGGACAAACCACCCTATCCTGCTCAGAAATAGGAGTGGGCGATATTAAAATTTACATATCGATATTCGATATCAAGATTATATCGATATTTGTTAATATATCGATATTTATCAGTATATCGATAAATATTCTAAAAATATCGAGATACTGATGACTATTCAACACTATAACATATAAGCCAATCACATTGCAGACATTTGCTTTTTTCAACCAATAACAGCAGTACATCACTGAATATTGGACACCATGCAAAATATTCACAAAACAATGTACGCACTCAAAAAACAAATAGCCTTGTTGCGAAGTATCGCTTAGCAACGATGTTCTGTCCTTAGTGATATCGCTAGGTTACGTAACACTAAACCCCAACAAACTGTGTGGCTTGTTTTAAAAATTTTAAAATGCTGTGTTTTGGAAGTATTCCGCTGAATTTAATTGAGAATGAATAATTATATTAATTGTTGGATTATTTTTCAATAAAGTTAATCGTTATGTATTAATATTGTTAAATAGTCGTCCCAAATACCACTCGAAGTAGATATATTTTTTTAAAATATTTTGCCATTTTCATAGAAATTATTGCAAATTTCACTCAACAAAATCACATTTAAATGTCACGAGCCTTCGGCTCGTGACATTTTTGATGTGATTTTGTATCGTGAAATTTAAACGCAATAATTTACATGGAAACGACAAAATATTTGTCAAAAATATATCCACTGCTTGTAGTATTACCCTTGAATATCGAATTGATAAATATCGATAATGAATATATCGACAGCTCTACTTTCACCCAAAAGTAGAAGTAGAAATTAGATTTAGATACCAAGAGAATATCAAGAACGGTTACCAGAAAATAAACGAGGACACGGTAGTGGAGATGAGATGGGAAAACTTACTAAATTATATAATCTGAGGCTGAAAAAGTAATAGAGGAAGATAAATAGAAAAAATCTGCAAAAAGCTATACACAAACTGCTCTCGCAAGTAGAAGTTTTAAAACTAACAATTTTGAAAATGTAAAGGATTTATGTCTGGTCCAAAATATGCCCTTTTTCATCAAGGGCAAAAACCTGATATATGTGAAAAATATTACTTTTATTGACTAATAGTTCTTGAATTAAAGCATATATACATATATATATCTGACCTAAATTTTCTTGGTTTCATGCCAGGTAGACATACCATGCGTTCTTTTTAAAAGTATACATAGAGGAGACTCGTAGATATTCTAAAAAGAAAAATTCCCTTATTTTTGCCACAGCATGCTATTGTTTTAAATTAAAACTCATAAAATTGATGTTCGCTGTATGTTGTATAATTGGTTGCCTACTTATAGGGTAAAACAATAAAAAATAAGGAAATTTTTCTTTTTAGTATACATACGAGTCTCCCCTATGTATACTTTTAAAAAGAACGCATGGTACGTATAATCCGCATGGAAAATATGGTTTTCCCCCAACAAGTAGTTTTTGAGTTATACTGGCAACAGCCAGACAGACAGCTGGAATTGAGAAAACATGTTCTGATCTAGAGATCCTGAAACGGGAAGATCTGAAGAAAATACCGAGGGTGATTTTTTTGCGATTACAATACGTTTTTGGGCTTTTAGATGAGGGAAGTAAAAAAGAGAAAGTTGGTTTAAAACCATTGCCGCGAGGAACGTGACCGTAGATGTTACAATTATAATAGAAGACCAGGAAAGATACCGAAAAATAGGGGAAAAAACAAAAAGCGTATACAAAGCAAAAAAGAGGAAAACTAAAAAAATTAAATAAAGAACTTTTTCCAAAAAATAAAAAAGGATGTAAAGATCCCCAACAGAAAATGTTATTTTGTAGAGACAACTATGGACATTTAATAGAAGACACAGAGACAGTAAAAATATGAAGATAGTATTTCAAGAAAATTTGAAGTTGCAAAGATGCAAACGAGAAAGATAAATTTGAAATGAAGGAAATAAATATAAATGCTACAGATCAAGCGAATGATCCAACAAAACAAGAAATAACGGAGATAATATTAAAAAGGGAAAAGGTCCATGCGGAAATTCAAAAACAGCATAAATTATGATGTATGGTAGTTCATAAAGTATAAAAATTAATATTAGAAGTGTGATGACAAGGAACAATGCTTAATCGGTGGAAAGAAGCAATACCTGGTGCCCTTATATAAACAAGCGAATAATCTGAGTAAATAGGCTACAGAAAAATTACATTTTTAGAATCTGTATACAAAATGTTAGCAACAATTTTAAGAAAAAAATTACATGAATTCAGAGTAAGTTTCATCAGAGAATATCGTTGTGGTTACATAAGGATCCGGTCTGTAATAGGATAAGTATTTATTTTAAAGGAAACTCAAACCACATTTTACGAATACAACACAGAAATACAAGCCCTTTTTGTCAATTTTAAGCAAGCGTACATCTCAATAAGGAGAGCTCAACTGTACTAGACACAGGAAGATTTAAGTACTATACCAAATAAGTCGATTGGGTTAGTAAAGCTAGCAATAAACGGTACGTAGAACAGAATAAAAGTTAATGGCATACAGTCAGAAACGTTTGAGATAAGGTAAGGTTTGAAACAAATAGATTTTCTTTTCGCAACGCTCTTTAATTTAATGTTGGACGGCGAAGTAATACGAGAAAGTGACGGGTAGGTAATAGGTATCCTCCCCGATCGCGGTGAAGGATAGATCTACTTCACGGAACTAACAAATCCTGCCCACGCTAGCTCTTAGTTTCTTCCAGATTCTAATACAGGGAGAAATCATGTCCCACCTTTGATCCTATCCATTAATTTCAATATTATACTATCTATACTTTTTCCTCTCATTAAAACTAACACTAACCAGCGTGATTAAGAATTGGCTAAATTCCTCTTAACCATAAGTACAAAATATATATGCCCTCAGTCCCCGGGAAATGGTTAGTCTTAGACCGCGGTAGCAATCGAAACAGACAGAGAAGCTACCATGGAAGACAAAAAATGCATATTGCCACTTGTAATACGATGAGGCGTTTATCTGATCAGAACATATTAGAATTAAAAGAAGAACTAAATCGAATTCACTGGGGTGTAGTTAGAATAAGCGAAATCCGAGACAGAGAGAGAGGGAATAGCAGAGCCGTTTGAAATCACGAAACATGTTTTATTACAGATGTAATGAAAACTGTGCCATAGGAGACATTGGATTTATAATACACAAAAGATACGGTCAGTATATTGTTCAAATTGAAAGTATAACCATCATAGTGTGATCTGCATTACAACTAAACCGGTGATACAGAATTAAAATCATTCAAGCCTATACCCCAACATCTGCACAGTTGGATGAAGAGGTCAAGAGCTTCTGTAAAAGCATTACTGAACCAATGTACGCTGTCTCAACAAATGTCACTATATTAGTTGGAAACTTCAACGCCATGCTAGGAAGAGACAAAATAAAGCTGATACTTCACTTGGATATCAAGAGATCGGAAATAGGAAATGAAAGAGGAGATCTTCTGCTTCAGTTTTTTCTTCGCCGTTGATTTGCCATGAATACTTTCTTTAAGAAAGCGCAATACTAAAAATGCACATAGAACAAAGAAGCTATTGTTTAAAGTGCTGACTTTGTAACCTTGTATGCACGCGCATCCTGTCACGAGGCATACTTGGAAGAGAAGCTTATCTTAGCTGATTAGAAATACTATATAAGCTAATGCATGAATTTTATTTTTAGTTCGTAGTTCACATGTTAGATGTAAGAAGTTGTCTGACTGTCTTTGAGCTCCAACGTGTAGCATTGCCGTTGTAAAATAAAAGTGTTTTTTAAAAAGTCGTTTCGACGGTCATTTTATTTAACTCGCGCGCCACAAGCGTTACAAGTGAGATAATTTTATTCTATTTAAATTGTCGTCAGTTTGCTAAATCTCAAATTTGTTTGTTAAAACGTTACTTAAAGGGGGCTCTTCAAAAAACGCCCCTCAAATAAACAATCACGTAACAGCAAATCTGCCTCAAAAATTATGCTTCAAATGGATTGCGAAGACGTGCCACAGAACAGCGACGCTGGTTCCACATCCGATAAGAAAAGGAACAATAATTCTCCCACAGATGTATCTCCAAGGAAAACGTTTTTATTTACGAATAAAGAACTCCCAGCCAAAAATAAATACTATCTTGCTGACCAAAACGTTCTACAGCACACAAACGATTCACTGAACCAAGTAAAGAATCACAAATTATTAAATAAAAAATCCTCCGATTTTGTTACATAATACTACAGACTATCAATCGGTAATCAAAGATTTAAAAGCTAATACATCGAACGAATTTACTACAAGTTACAAAGACAGTTTTTAAAAAACCACATTAACAGCAATAGAAGATTATCGGACACTGATCCAATTTTACAACGCCAATAATGTTAAATATCATTCGTTCAATAACCCCGCTGATGCACCGATGTCGGTTGTAATATGTCATGTCCCTTACTCCCTTACTCTATCACTACCGAGGAAATCAAAGCAGAATTGGTGCACAAAGAACTGCCTGTAATTAGCGTCACTAGAATGGTAAGTAAAAATAAAAACTTGATTCAATTATGTGTTATTAATTTAACAAAGAAAAACGCTATACCACTGTATTGTAACTGTTGAGCCAATTCATAAGAACAAAGACATACCACAATGCCAGCGATGCCAGCGTTACGGGCATACTAAAAACTATTGTAAATTGGACCTCCGTTGTGTAAAGTGCACAGTGAACCACTACTACAAAGATTGTCCAAAACTAAAAACTACGAAGCCACAGTGAGTGAACTGCGGCGAAGAGTATCCTGAAAATTACAAGGATTGCTCATACTATCGATCTATTTCTTCGGCTCGACATACCATTAATAATAATTTACCTAAACGACATTCCAGACTAATACATTCCTACGCCCAAATAACTCAAGAAAATCAATCAGATCACAATCACACACATACTCCTAATAATACTGAAGACTGTAACTAAACTTATAAAAATTTCGTTAGAATTGCTGGCTCCACATATGGACCAAATTAAAACACTTTAGCTTCGCTGTTACCCTCACTACTTCAAAATGTCTGCAAGTAACATGCAAAATCCCTTTAATAATACAATTATTGTAAACTGGAATGCCAATGGCATCAAGATACAACTGTCTATATTTATTGCATTCCTGGCGAGACACAGCATCGATATAGCTTGTGTAAGTGAAACACATCTAATACTAGACGAAAACTTCAAAATTTCTCGATACAACATTTACAGAAAAAACAGAGATGCCCTTATAGCTTCAGGTGGCGTTGCAATTATAGTTAAAAAGCAGCTGAAAGTCGTACCACTATTAGAACTCAACCTATCTAACTTAGATGCAATTGCAGTTAAACTCACTATTAAAAATAATAACAGCAATATAGCAATAATATGTGTTTATAAACAACCCAATAAGCAACTAGCCGAACAGGATATTAATATGCTACTTAGGTCCGGTTCTACAATGCAAGTATATACCTAGAATAAGCTATCTGAGGTATAATTGTCATAGTTTTCTTTGTTACAACAATCGTTTCTAGGGTATTTATTTCCCGGATAACTTTATCCTTGGATTGTAGAACCGGCCCTTAGTCGAAGTGAACCTACCCTTGTCATCCGCGACTTTAATAGTAAACATGTACTATGTGGATACCATGTTAGCAACCCAAATGAAATACGATTGCATAATTACTCCTCCAAAAATGGAGCACAAATTTGTTCCCCTGCCGAAAATACTTACGTTCCCTATCGCACCGATCACAACCACGACATATTGGACATCATTGCATTTAAAAACTTCTACCTGTCGATCCACCAAACAGTACTACTCCGACCATTTGCCTGTCTTGATCTCATTTGTTTCATACCCGGATAGCCCAGTGGCCAGGTTATTTAAAGGAGTGGTTACCTGACAAAAGGTCATGTAGTTTTGGATTTTGGATATGTTGTATCCTAAGCCCTTATTAAAAATCCAAGTTTTCTAATTTGGCGCGCCTGTGCGAGCGTCAGTACGACCACTTTTGCGTCACGTTTTTCGGTTTTTGCTCAATAACTCTTTACTATAAAAAATTATTCTATCTGTTTTTGTAGAGCACAAAATTTACTATAATTTACTTTCACATTTTTTTTCTAAACCTCATAATTACCGAAATACCGACCCTCAAAGATAACAAAGTTAAGCAAAACTCAAAAACACATTTTTTAACAATTTATTCCACTGGCGTTTGGCCTACTTTTATTCATCAAACTGGTTCAAATATGATCCACAAGAGATTCTACTTCTTCGTACATATAGTGGGTGTAACACTACATCCCATTTGGACATGGAAAACCAAATTCTGAAGTGTTCTTCAGAAGCACCCTAATTTAGTTGAAGCAGTAAGTGCATTCAGTGAGTCAGAAGCTACTTTTGACAAAATTGGATAAGCAGGTGAGACATTTTTCGTAGCAAATCCCAAAAAGCCATGACATTAAGGGTTGAAATGGGTTTTACGTAAATAGGGAGATTTTGCACCACGTCACGTTAAAATAACGTTACGTTAAACTCGTAAAATTTAATTTGGATTGGCTGTAACGTTGACGTCGCTAGGTAACATAAGCTTTAACGGTACGTCATTTTATCGGAACGTTATGCAAAAACTCCCTAATATATCGTTTTCGGTTAATCCTACGATAAAAATACTCTGATATTTTTTGTAGAACAACTAATTTGCATAAAATTTTTATGAGTATTTTTCCATTCGGACAATTATTTACCGTTCTACAACTCCGCAAATGTCGCAAGTCACGTAGGCCGTACATTTAGTGTGCCTTCGAGTGTGTCGGACTAACTGTTTTCCACACCACCTTCAAGGTACAGTATAGGCTTAATCCACGAAGTGTATTTTTAACATTCTCACAGTTCCCTTGGTCTTTTTGATGGACCGGGTTCTGTATCGTCCATTCCAATCATTGCAAAATTCTCGATTTTCTCGCCCTTGTTAAGTTGTGTTTCCCTTGAAAAGAACTCGGAAAGAGAAAATATGTCGTCGTCGTAGTTGGTGTGGTATTCGTCTTCATCTGTAGAAAGCATTCTGGAGATTTCTTGCACATTCTCACAGGATTACCCGGCGCATATAAAGCAAATGGTAGTGCACTTTAAACCCGCTTTGCGGCAGCCAAAAGCCATTCCACATTTGGTCTTACACCCGCATGAAATTAATTTAATTATTGCAGTAGGCTGACGTTGGGGATGACGCCGATGACAAATACGTCGCCTTGGCGGCGATGGCCTCGGCAACTTGCCTTGGGTCGCTGTAATGCTTGTAGCATGTTTTGTTGAATTTCCACCTGGTTTCCTTCTCTGAGAAATTTCTTGTGCTCATCTCCTCTATCAATACTCCTTTAGAGCAGAGATTTTACTGCCTTCACCTAAAGAATTTTTGCACAGTTAACAAACGTTCATCATTACCGAGTACGAAAAACAACTGAACAATGAAAGTATGTTGTAGAGATGTGTTGTTCGGGAAGGATTCAGCTTTATAGTACAGGGTGTTTGGTTCACCGACGTATATCCGAAAGGAGGTGGTAGGTGAGTCGGTTTGGAACTTATTTAACCAAAAATACCTTTATACAAAGTGTCACGGTTTTTATACGTGGCTTACTAGATCAAAGTTTGATATCTAGAGAATACATTTTTGAACTTTAGTCGACTCCATATTTTGTTTTATCACATGTAGAGTGTATCAAGTGATTTTATTTGATAGAACAGATATCAAAGACTACTAAAATAAAAGTTACAAGAAATTAAAAGTTTGCAGTTGTGTCTAATTAAAATTAATCATACTAAAACTGCAGTAATTTAATAAAATCACAAAGTTGGCTTTATCTCAAAAACCGTGACACTTTGTATAAAGGTATTTTTGGTTAAATAAGTTCCAAACCGACTCACCTACCACCTCCTTTCGGATATACGTCGGTGAACCAAACACCCTGTATACCGACTCCGTCGCGTCGTGTGAAACATGAGATTCGACTCGCGTCATTTCAAAGATTCAATTCACTACCTCACTGTCACACTAACACATTTCAGTTGATATGAAACAGACAGGCTGAAATATCGTGAAGTCCGTCTTAATTTTACAAACGCCGACACGCGGTAATTTACATCTACCAAACACCCGCCTCGAACTACGAGCAAAATATCAAAAAATTGTAAGAAAACCGCCAGAAGGCTTACTACAGACGATGACGAATATCGCACCAACGACGATGACGACATATTTTCTCTTTCCGAATTCTTTTCAAGGGAAACACAACTTGACAAGGACGACAAAATCAACGATTCAGCAATGAGTGGGATCGACGATGCATAACCCGGTCCATGAAAAAACCATGGAAAGTTTTTTTTTTTTTTATTGGACTTTAATTAGCAATCAGAACAAGTTATTCTATAGGCTAATGTGCTAACATAGGACCTTAAACTAAAATCCTTGTATGTCAGGATGAGGCCTCTTCCAGTGAGGAGTCCTCATGTTTTTCATCTGTTGTCGTTTGGCCAATGACGCTTCAACCTTCTGTTGTCTTGTGGTTGTAAAAGCGGACGTATAAGAGGATTTCTGTGTGTTGTCAGTCTGTCATGATGTTTGTTGCTTCTTTCTTGTATGACCTCAGTGATAAATGGAATGCGAAGGTCGTCATGTAGCGTTTGATTGGACACATACCAGGGAGCGTTTGTTAGTTCACGTAGGATTTTGGATTGGGATCTTTGAAGGATGGAAATATTTGATTTGCTGGCACAACCCCACAATTCAATGCCGTACGTCCATATTGGTTTTATTATTACTTTGTATAGTAGAATTTTGTCTTCGAGTGATAGGCGTGATCTTCTTCCGAGTAGCCAGTATAACTCCTTGAATCTGAGATCTATCTGCTTTCTCTTTTTTGTTATGTGTTCCCTCCAGGTAAGTTTTTCGTCTAGGTGTAGCCCTAGATATCGCACTGAGGACGATTGTGTAATGACGGCGTCATTGATGGTGACTGGAGGACATCGACCCTTTCTTAAGGTGAATGTTACCTGTGTCGATTTTGTTTCGTTGATTTTAATTTTCCATTTGTTGGTCCAGTTTTGTATTATGTTGAGATGGTCTTGTAGGTAAGAAGTAGCAATTTCAGGATTTTCATGGCTTGCAAGAATAGCTGTGTCATCAGCGAAGGTACCAATCACGGTATTGGGTGTAGTAGGAAGGTCTGCTGTATATAGTACATAAAGCAGAAGGCCCAACACACTGCCTTGCGGCACTCCAGACTTTATTGGGAATGAATCAGAAACTTCACCATTTACTTTGATTCTAAACTGGCGATCGCGTAGGTAAGATTTGAGTAGATTGAAGTGCGAAGGGAGAAGGAGCTTGATTTTATATAGAAGACCATCGTGCCAGACCTTGTCAAAAGCTTGACTTATATCCAAAAAAACAGATGTACAGTATGTACCATGGAAAGTGTGAGAATATTAAAAACACACTTCGTGGAGTAGACATATCGGGGAAACCACGTAAAAAAGTGCTACAAACTGTACCTCAAAGGTGATGTAGAAAACAATTGGTGCGATACACTCGAAGGCACAGTGCTGTTCGAAAGTGCACACTAAATGTAAAGTCCATTTTTTTTTCTATAATAATTTTCAAGGTCAACTTTCTAGGGAATAAGTTGCATTCCTGCAGGGTCCCTAGTTTTAATAATGTTGGTACATAGATTATTAGTTTTTTTTCCACTAAAAAAATGATTTGTCATTTTGACCGATATGTCATAATAGTGGGTAACACAAACAGCATAGTAATAGTAAAATATTGCACATTTATTAATTATTAAACTTACACTATTTGAAAATAAACATAATGAACGTTTGATTCCATGTAAAAAAAAATGAAATTTGTCAAGAGTTCAAATTAAGAAACTTTGACATTCAAAATTGACACAACCATAATTTTGAAAAAGTTCTACCAACACGAGGTATAAAAATTTCCTAGCGTTATACTCACATATCTACCAACATTGTAACACTTTGACAGTTATTATAGAAAAAAAAACGTACTCTACGGTCTACGTGACTTGCAACATTTGCGGCGCTATAGAACGGTAAATAATTGTCCTAATGGAAACATACTCAAATACAAATATTATGCAAATTAGTTGTTCTACAAAAAATATAAGAGTATTTTTTTATCTTAGGATTAACCGAAAGCGACATATTTACGTAAAAACCGTTTCAATTCTTAATTTCTTGGCTTTATGGGGTAACAACTTTTGAATTGTTGAGTGCACGAGAAAAAGGTATTACGAAAAGTTGTGAGCAATTTCATAAACTAAAAACTTGCATGGATGCAATTTTAGCGCCAGAGCAACAGGAAAAATTTGCTAAAAAACCGTTTTCAACACTTCTTCCTATATTGCGGAAAAACAATTTCTCCGATCGATCCGAAAACTTAAAGTTCAACTCATAGCACAGCCTCCCACCCACCCATTAACACAAAATGCTGTTATCAAGTTTTGTATGTAAAAATTCCCTGCCGCCTGTACTAAAATACTACAATTGCTTTTCTTGATGTAAAAGAAGCATTCGACCGCGTCTGGATCAAGGGTTTAATCTACAAATTAATTCAGCTACCATTTTCGTCATACCTTGTTAGGATAATCTCCTTCTTTCTAACAAACAGGACGTTTATGGTCAAGGTGCGCGACAAGACATCAACTTCCAGGACAATAAAAGCAGGAGTACCCCAAGGGTCTGTTTTAGGCATAATACTACACAACTTGTTTACATATGGCATTCCAGAACCTACAAATTCGTCTCTATCGATATTTGCAGATGATACTGTCATAATAACGCAAAGCGGTAATTTAATAACATCCGCGGCAACGTTACAAGATGCTGTTAACATTCTGATAGAATGGTTCAATGAATGGCACATAACATTGAATCAAAGTAAGTGCGTTTGCAAGATATTCACACTGAGAAGAGTAGTGGAGCCCCCTAATATTACAATCAATGGCAAAGCTGTCTTATAAAGTCCTAAACAAAAACCTATCAAGTATCTTGGTGTTTTTTTCGACTGGAGGCTTTACTGGAGTGCCCAAATACAAAACAAAATAAAATAGTGCTACGTTAGACTAAACAAACTATATCCAGTCATCAATAGAAAGTCTCCTCTCAAAGTGCAGTGCGGGATATTGATTATATACATCAATACTACGATCCATAATAACTTATGCATGTCATGTATGGTGTGCAGTGTCTCCAACACATATTCACAAACTACAGGTATTACAAAACAAGGTGTTACGTATGGTAGTTGGGGCGCCTTGGTTCATTAGAAATTCTCAGGTGCACAAAGAACTGGGTATGCCAACTGTAGTGCAGTTTATCAGAAAACTAGCAAAAAACATTTTTCGCAAATATTAATTCTTGTCCAAGTGCTCGGTATTATTCTCTGGGTCAACAAGAACTTCACGTGCGCCTCAAAAGACGCTTTCCACAGGACGTCCTACTAACGGATAATAGTGATTAACATAACATTGCTATACTATTATACGCATCAAATAATGTTTTCTTTCGAAATAACTTTTTTCTTATAGCACATGTTAAAGTGTGGTTTTATCAACTCAAAACAAACGGTCAAGTTTTACTTTAACAGCAAGGGTAGATAAAGTAGCACTTTAACGTCAAGGATAGATAATAGTAGAGTATATTATAAGTGAGAGAAATGCATCATTATTTGCGAGTGAGAATTTTGAATCGCGAGTGCCCCAGCACGAGCGATACAATTTCTCACAAGCTTATAATGACATTTCGCTCACGTGTGATATACGACGTTTTATCTTACAGTAGCAATTCTTATGCCTAAATAGTTTGCGCAGTCAGAATATATCGCAAAATAAATTTATAATTAGTCGCCTATGATTTGTGACATACTTTTGACAGTACTGAAGTGTATTGGCAGTACTGCAGTGTATTGTCAGTCTATGTCAAATTCGAGGTTCGTAGGTTAGATTTTGTTTGTTATTTGACACAAACTGACGCAAAACTTAACCTGAAAATTACGAATTTGACATAGCTTGACAGTGTTACCAACAATGCAGTAGTATAAATAATGAAAACTCACATGTGAATAAAACTTCATTTTAGTCACTGAAAACAGTTGTATAATGTATAGTAATAGCTGCTACTGTAAGATAATAGTATATTATGTATCAAGTTTTATAAACGTCATTTTAGTCACGAATTTTATTAATCACGAGCGAAGCTCAGCGGAGCGAGTGTTTAATAAAAGAGTGACTAATAAGTTTATAAAACGAATTGCATACTATACTTTTTCTACGACCGCAAATTTAGACAATATAACATTATTTCATTAGGATTTTGAAAATTATGTTAGGTTAAATTATGCTTGACAAACGTCAAAGTTGACTTTTCAAAATTGAAAACTAACTTGATTTTAGTTTTGGCTGTGGCTAATAAAGCAAATACTGTTTGAACCTAACTTCACCCCATGACTAAAACGTCGTTGCCAACTTCAGCTCGTGACTAAGAGGCTCTTTAGTCATAGCTTATGAAGGCATGACTAAAAGGTCACTTAGCGACGTGTATGTTAGTATGTTAAATGCCGTTTTAGTTACAGGAGTAGAAAAAGTAATTTAATTTTCTAACTTTTGTTTAAATTAAATATGACAGCTTCGCATTATCGTAGCAACCCAATCTAGTTACTGACATTTTGAAATGTCATGGACTGTCTTTATTTTCTTTTGAAATTGTTAAAGTTCTTGCTATAGAAAAAAATATTGTATTATACACTACGAAAAAGTTATTTCTATCCACTCTTGAATCATTAACGTCTCGACTTCGTCTCGACGTTGAACGATACAGTCGTGGATAAAATTTAACTTTATCGTCTTGTAAATAAATTACTATTAGTTTGTTTTTAGTTCCGCAAGGTAAATGAGGTTACAGATTATACATACATACATACATATAGTCTGTTTTTTTGCTTTATGATTCAGAGCAGGCTTTGCTTTTGCATTTTTGTAACAGTGTAGGTAGTTGGTTACAAAGAAAAAAACACTAGTAGTGTCAAAAACGTATTACAACTGTCAATGTGTTACCTTATAAGCACTATTATACATAATGAAAGCTACAATTATTACTGAGTCACTGACATTAAAAAAGGTATTGCTTTATTTTAAGAAATTTTATTTAAACATAGTTGTTATCTAACTGTACAGAAACGCCATAAAATTTCTATATGTTCTAATGTGAAAATATATTATTAAAAACTTGCTGATGACTTTTGTTTGCAAATCTGTGTTGTAGAAGTTATTATTTATGCTAAACGTATAAGAGGGATTAACTGTTTTTCAACATTGCGTAAAAATGCCACCGTTCATACACTTATGATAGTACCATTGTCCGTGTCAAACAGTGTCATACCCTCGTAAAAATCCTGATGTGCATCCTGCATGCAAAATAGTATATCTCTTTCCCTCCGTCTTAACTTTAGATGGATGTCTGTGTCGTTGGTCTACCTATGCAGACTGGTTCCATTGCGAAATATCCAGTTTCATCAAAAAATCGGAACATACATTTTCACTAGAATTTCGAAATTGTAAATATTTCTTTAAAAAAGCAATCTTTGCCGAAATTAAATGATTCTTTTCACGAATTAATTTTCTTCCATTCACAATTTTGTATTTATATCCCATATTTTTTAATGTGTAGTATAATTTTGAACGAGTCCTGATATAATTTAGTTCCTCTCTTCCACATCGCAATAAATTATCCAAAGTAAAAAATCCAAAGTTTCTTAATATCCTCCCTGAAACTATAGTCCTCCCAAGTAAAAAATTGATTTTCCTTTTTCATATTGTCATTAGGTTGATGCTGGGGTTGTGATTTTGCTTCATTTAAAATATTAAACAGAATTGCATTCAAAATCTAGCATAATAACAAATTGTAAGAAATTTTATAATGGTTTAATTATTAATACTTACATCAAAGATTTGATCAACTCTTCCAATGATGGCCGTTTTGCTTAATTTACCATTGATATCTTTTATATTAGTAAAACAGCGTTTTATAGCCACTTTAGTTTTACTATTAATACTGCTTTTTCGTGGCATTTTATTAAACGTTATTGAAGTGTCAATGTGACAATCTTGGGGACCTTGATTTTGACGTTAGGTATATTTTGTAACTAAACTGTTGTACACTGCTAAAATAATATAAATGCAAGGCCTGCTCTGAATCATAAAGCAAAAAAAAAACAGACTATATATTGTTTTGAGTTTATTTTGCATGTCCCATCTAACGGTTTTCGAAAACCGCAATGCTATAATATTCGATTCTCGACAAGGAAGAAGTCGAAAACAACTGTGATAAAACTTTCCTTCTTAAAATACAGCCTGGTATACACATTAGCAAGGAAACTGTTCGTCAACGTTTAGAGGAAGGTGATATGAGACTTTGTATCGCATCTAAAGTTCATAACCGTCGATCATCGTAAAGTCAGGTATTTTCCCAGGTATAGGTATCCAAGACAAAAAAATTGTTTAGCTTAAACGAGGTTTTAATAGCTATTTATATATCTAGGGAGCAAAGGTATTCATTACACCCGCGTGTGAATTTAATGCCCGACGCGTTAGCGGAGTGAAAATTCATGAACTGCGAACACGAGTAGTTCAAGGCGAATTTACGATTGCCTGAAAAGACGCCAAGACCAATGGACAGTCATTTAAAAAAAGGCTTATTTTGTATTTTAAAATAGTTTTTGTCTGATGAAGCTGGTATAACCAGCGAAACGTTACTTTTTAAATAAAATTTTAACATGTTCTTGACAATACAGAGACAGACTGAAATTTATTTTTCATATAGAATCTCCAAGTAGCTTAATTTAAAATAATACTAAATAGCTGATATTATCTCGAAATTCTGCACTAAATTATATACCAAAACAGCTGTAACACAAAAATATTAAACTAACTCATAGTAAAAAAAAGATGTAAACAAAAATAAAACTATTTTTATTTCAAACAACAGAATTCAAGAAGTTTACATTAGCTCGTGTTCGAAGAGTCTGCCTTCTTGCACTAAACAATATCCTAAGCGATCATAGAAACTTCTCCGCACATTAGCCGACGTATTAGTGCTAGTACTTTGAACAACCCCTTGTAGTGAAAACGACTTTCCAGAAGAAGTTTTCGGTATTTCTGTCACAGTTTCACAAATTTCCATACTTTTGAAATGGCCAACGGGAAGAATATCGCAGCTAAATCTACTAGTTCTGCAATTTATTTAAATGAAGAATCTGGATAGTCATTAGTCAACCTCTTTCAAATTCCTGTCCTCGTTGGCAATATTAAGCCTTTTGTGATTTTGCGGAGAAACACATTCAGATTTTCCAAAATTTGAAATAACTCCATGTAACGATGATGACGATGAAGAACACCTATTTCCAAAGGTTGTGAAAGAATTTTGAATTTCCCGGACCGTTGAACCCTGATAATATCATTTTACAATTTGCACTATTCCGTTGCTTGGAAGTTATCGATTTTAAGATAGAAATGACAGCAGACATTATCTGCTAAAAAAATACGCGAACTGCCAAAGTCAAATTCTTGGCATTTGTAAATACGACATATCGTCTGCCGTGTTCGTAGTAAAGAAAATCTCTCTGTATGGTTTTTTCCTCGAACTCTAGATTTCTGTAGTGACATTTTGTCTAATTTCCAAATCAACATAACGTTGTAAAGCTTTGGTGTGATATCCATGGTGACATAAACACAAATGCAGGAGCAAAAAAATATTTGCTCCCGCCGGGAATCAATAAAAATTGGCTCCCGCTCGTTGGAAATTGACAGTTTTGTTTCCTAAAACTAGGGGGTAAAAGCCGACTTTCTATACAGTGAGTACAAAAACCATTATATATACTTACCACCTTTGTTTTATAGCAGCGTCTAAACAAGTTGACAATTAAGTTAGAAATACCTAGCAACTATACATATTACAGCAAGTCACATTCATAACAGAACATATTAACTGTCCCACTTTTTTTTGTCTTGGATAGTACATGTAAAACGGTTAGAAGCTGATTTGAAACACACTTTCTTCTTCAATTAAGTTTAGATGACAGTGATAGATCTTTATAAATTTCAATTAAACTTTCTAAACACTACACTTTATTTGGAGGAAGTGTAGTTATAGCCCAGGGAAGAATTTATTTGAATAATAGACTGCTGAAAGATATATATTGGACAGTGTAAAGAAGTATTGAGTATTAGGTATTTGAGCCATTTTTTACCAGCCTAAAATATGATACACACCATACTGCTGTTACAAATTACCTTCCAAAAGTGGGAATTGACAACACAAAGTCCTGAGCGGTATGCTATTAAACTCCTCTGGACATATTTGGCATCATCAGCATCATATATTGAGCCTATAAGCTTGTTACTATATCAGGCATCTCGATTTGTTCAACATTTTCTTGGACTTTACGTTGGCTTATATTTGTAAGTTAGTTTCCGTCCACAGAAGATTTTGTATTTATTCGTTTAAATGAGTACTTGCAGTTCGTTTCGAACGTCTTCTTTTCTTCGTTGATCGAAGTGTAAGTGCATTATTTTATTTTTAGATGCTTTATGCAGGCGGCTGCAGACCAATACAACTACTGGTTTAAGAAAGGATCAAGCGAAGGTGCTCCTGGCAAGCACCGGCCCAAATGCTCTAACTCCTCGTTGATCGAAGAAAAGAAGACGTTCGGTAACTGATCGCTAGAAATTTTATCTTTGTTTCCGTCCTAATATTTTCTACATTATTTTAATAGTGTCAAGTGCCACAGAGGTATTGAAATGTTTGTAATTTTTTGTATATACTTTAAATCACAAAAAAATCGAAGATATGAAAAAAGATCTTAAAACTATCTTAACAATTTTAGTCAGCTTCACAGACAAAATTTTCCTCTTATTCATAAGTGATACCCCATAGTCATTAAGTATTCAAAAATTCCAGGGAGGGACGTATCTGGGAGGGACGGGGACATATTTCATACACACGATTTTCCATAAAAATTTACAGAAATGTTCTATGAAGTTTTGGACCGATGGTACCAGACTTTGGCTTCACTAGGATGCACCGTCCCGTGTGTGACGGTCCAAATACCCCAGAAGTGCCGAAAAAGAAAAAAAGTCTTTTTCTCAAAAATCGCTCTAAATATTTTGATCATTTTCACAGATGACAGTTCTCTCTTACTCATCAGTGATACCCCATACTCTACTATGTGAAGATACAAATTGTATTTCAGTGCTGATGCTGATTTTATGGGGTATGAAAACTAGAGTGGCGCGAGATCTATTGATCTCAGTAATTCTAGTATAATAGTCGTCTGATTTTTGCTGTTGACTAATTTTAACTGCTCGTTGTCGGTATCAACCAGTGGTCTGCACTAAAAGAGTTTTTCTTTTTAGTTTTCTTTATAGAACCTGCTTCATATTTTACTTATCTCTAGATGTTGTTTTTAAAGAACAGATTAGTAGAAGTATTAGTGGTACATATTTGGTTTACTTAACATTAAAAACTTATTTTATTGAAGTGTGCCACTCCTTTAACCAATATAAGATAGGAACTCTTACCCTTGATCCCTTGTGTTCCTGGTAATGCATGAAGCCTCCAGTTATTACCACAACCATTACAAGAACAACTCCCAAGACGATATCGTCAGTGTCGAAGACATTGTGTACCGTGTACTGAATCGTGGCTGCTATAAAGCAAAGTGCTGCTCCGACCCATAGTAATAGCGAAAAGCCTTAAAAGAACAACTGCACTTGGTTGAAATATTCCATCTGATACCAATTACATCAAATTGAATTGTTTGTTTGTTTATAAAAGTTTATGTATGAATGTTACCATGAAAAAGATTTTTAATAAACTTGACGAATTCAGGTGTACGCCTAGTTGGAGTTAGAGCATTTGGGCCGGTGCTTGCCAGGAGCACCTTCGCTTGATCCTTTCTTAAACCAGTAGTTGTATTGGTCTGCAGCCGCCTGCATAAAGCATCTAAAAATAAAATAATGCACTTACACTCACTTATGTTATTGTTATTTGAGGTTAAGAAAAGATTTCTAATATATCCTTAGATAATTATCCTTATTATTTGTAAAATTGTTCTTAGCAAAAGGCTAACATTCACATTTACCCCCTGTTATCAGATACCTAGTGTGATCCACAAATAATCAGAATATTAGTATTAGTATTCATTACTCTGATGTAACATTAAAATATATTTTTTAAATAAAATAGAATGAAACACAGTAAACAGAGAACAAAAAGTAAAGCAATGATGGAAATTCTAAGAGCGACATTAGAAGAAGCGCTAGGAAAATTCAAAGAAAAAAGAAAGGCAGCGAATGCATAATGTAGAGAAAAAATAGAAAGTATGTACAAACAATTCTGAAAGACATGAAAGATAATGAAGCTACAAACAATACCAGAAAATTTTACAAGGAGATAAAACGACAGAAAGAAATATTTTAAACCGAAAACACTGCCAATCAAAGATAATGAAGCATTTGGAAGAAAGACGCAAATAATGAGAAGCTGGCAAGAATATTTTAAGAAACTGCTAAATCCGGATAATTCCCCCAAGTAAATGACGTGAGAATTGTAGAAAGATCAAGAGAAGAATATAGAGTAAATCCATCAAAGATGGAGAAAGTAGAAAATATAATAAAACCACAAGAAAATCATACAACCCCAGGAGAACAACAAGTCTCAGTGGAAATTGTGAAATGTAGAAAACATGCTATGTGAATGGTTTGCGGTACGCTGACAAATAGGGAATTGAAAACTTGATACGGAGAAGCAAGCATGTCTGTTGATAAGCTGGCTAGAGTATGTCGAACGCATGGCAGTTCACAGAGGAATTCAGAAGATTTTAGAAGAAAAACCAAAAGGTAAGAGAAATAAGGAAAGGTCAGCACCACGATGGTTGGAAGAAGTACAACAGGATTTGAAAATATTGGGGGCCAAGAGATGGAAGACGAGGATAGAGAAACACAAAGACTAGAAAAACAATGTTAGAGAAAACTAGAAGGAAAATAAGAAAAAATAGCCACAGTTTTATCGCAACGATTTAGCAGATAGGAAGGCTAAGAAGAGAAAACGCTTTTTTGTAAGACACTAAAAAATTTTCCCATATATGCTAATTTACGCTAAGAAAGTTACCGATACAATCAAAGAGGAAATCGGCTTTATTCTTAGGCTTTGATTCGAATAAGAATGATCATTAATCTATAAATAAACTATGCTTATGTATAAAAATGTCGTACCTAAATCAATAGTATGAGAATCAGTATCAACTTCTTTTTTAAAATTCTCGAGTCGATTTCGACTAACATCCCTCTTGGATATCTTCTTATGGGGTCTTTCTCTATTTCCCATGGTCTCACTATGCAACAAAAAGGCCAAAATAAAATCCGAGAAACTTCTTAAACCGTAAAAATAAGTTCTTTCATAATACAAAAATGACAAAACTGTCAATAAAGCGAAATTTAATGCTTCTAAAAATTGTAACAGGCTACTAGTGTGATTTTGTACTCTGACGTTAAATGGAAACTGATGGATGAAAATATTTATAATTATACTTAATCCATCGTTTACTTATTTAGACTTAAAAAATGTTAGCTTTAAAAGGTATTTTTAGCAAATTAAATATGCATATCTATTAATTCATTTTACTCAAAATAAACATAGCTTGTAGATACTATGCTCCTACGTAATTTACTTGTTATTAAAAAAAATTGTCACCGTATATAGATTAACATAAAGACGTCGGCCCTCTCAAAGCTTTGACGCAAATCTACTTATACATCACGCAAACCAGTTTTTACACGAACACAATGCATACCCTAAGTACCCGGAATTAGTATCTGAAAATTGATATAAACAATTAATAAACCTGTTTACAGAAGTTTCTGATTATCTTAAGTGTACAGAGATAAATTATCTACACCGTTAATTAGAGAATTTCATGACAATCTGGCATTTGATGAGTGAGCTTTTTCGAAATATTTCTATTTCCGATATTATTATGTTTTGATGCCGAACTCATCTAAAATTTTCAATTCCAATATTTCCTATTTTATGTAAATGTTTGGTTGGCAGTTAATCAAAGTACATGAACAAATTAACGATATAAGTTGTGCAATGAAAGATGGAAAATGCTGCTTACGTTTGTGTGCAAGTACGCAAGCAAAAAATATAAGTTTATTTAAGGACACGAGATAAAAAAATGCAAATATAAATATTTTTATTCCTCCAAGCAAAGACTATATTGTTATGATACATGAGGCAGTGTAATCAATTTCAATAAAGAAATATTTAAAACGAATAAGTTTGGAAGATTGATATAATTAAATCTTGATGGGTGTTAAATTTTAAACATTATTAATAAATTTAATTGAGACAATGAGAGAGGAGATTTTGCTATTAATTGAATATGCTAATTTAATAGTTACAGCAAATTTTAATAAAATACAAGCCAAGGTAACGATTGACAAATGTGTTATAATGATAATGTGAATTATTAAGTTGATAATAGATAATTTAAAATATGGTAGGGTGCAGTAAGAATTGTATCCAACAAGAACAAGTTTTTGTTTAAAGGTAGTTATATAAATAAACTCGAAGAAAGATGTATAACATATTTTGAAATGTGATTTTGACTAAATAAAAATGGAAATTGGTGCATAATTTGTATAGTTGTTTGGTTTACATACAAATATAAATGCTATAAATAAATCTACGAGGTATTAAAGATGGACCTAAATATTAATATTATAAAATACTCACAATCGGTGAAGGGATTGTTAAGTGCTGCGAATTACATTAAAGGAATTAGAGAACGAAAAAATTGGATAGAATTGAATTTATTGACTAACGTGTAGCATAACTACATGTTCATATTTGACATTGGTGGTTGCATCGTAATAAAGTAATTCAACTAGAACGAGATTTTTGATGGTGCTACCAGGATTGGACCACTTCAGAGGAGATTGCAGAGTACCGAAGGATATCTAAGAAAGAAACAAGATAAGAGCTGTTGCAGTTATAAACCTGAAACTTACCAGGTTTGGTTGGAGTTGAAGCTGACGTTTGATAGAGGGATTGCAGCCAGAATCAGCAGGGTATTGGAGTTGGTTGACAGGTGTAGGCTGTAGGTGTCAAACGAGGATAACATTGGGATCTTTTGGAAGCAGGAGGCACTGGTGTATGGAATTGTGCGAGTTAAGCTGAATAAGTGACAAGGTTTGTTAGTAATTAATATTAAAACATTTTGAATAAAGATCAATCAGTGAAATACAATAATACAAAGCAAAATTTAATTTAATGAATTGATTAATGTAAAAATGCAGTTGTCAATACCTGGATTGATGAGTTTTGAAAATCGGTTTAACAGCAAATGTCATTAACTGTAATATTAAAATTCAATTAATAGAGATCTTGATTTGGCGAACCACCTGAGATAAGAGAACTTGATTTTAAAAAGGAATTATTATTTAATTAGAAAGGGCATTGCTTTAATAAAAGGCTAGCTTTATATAGCCATATACATAATAATATATAATGTTTCGCATAAATCATACATTTTAATAACTGAAGTAACTTAAGCAACACTGCTGTCATTCCACTGTAGGCTGTGTAGTGTATACGTTCTCGATTTGTTATTATTAGCAATCACGATAAAAGCCTGCATTTTTACTTCCTTTTACAATAAACGAAGTATTGGATTCACCCCAAAAATTCTAAATTGAGTTTTCAACAGATCTTCACGATTTAGAGCCCCTGATCCCAAAAACATATTTTTTTTCATTGGTCTGTCTGTGTGTCTGTCTGTGAACAGAATATCTCAAAAACGGAAAGAGGTATGGCGTTGAAACTTCATATATAAGTTTTGTGTGCTATGTAGATGCGACAGTAAGCTTTTGAAGAAATCGCATAACCGGAAGTAGGCGTTTACTCTTGTGATTTTTCACTTTACATTTTTATTACATTTTTAATGTGTATTGATGTGAGATAGGTGATTTTCCAGTTAAATACTTCTAAAATGGGTTTCTTTTGTTTGTTTCCTATTTTTTTTATTAACTCCTATTTCAAATAGAACACCCGGTATATTATTACATTTTTGAATTCAGCTTAAAATTCTAGAGAAAATTTGTTTTTTGAACTAACACTCTATTTTGTACCGTTTTTGTAAAATTTGTAATTTTTGAAAAATTTTGACAAATGCTTAAAAATTTAAAATCAAATTTTTGGCTAAGATCACTGTAAAAGGAAGTTGTGTGCGTGTATCACACCCGATTTTTAATTAAATGTAAAACGAAAAATGATTACAAAATTAGTAATTTACTGTCAAAATATTACAGTACCTACTGTATTTTGCGCTTGAAATTATATGCGACATTTGCTATTCTTTCGGTAATTGATAGTGTTTGATACAATTATTCATTAAACTACAAATTCTCTCCAGTAGCTTATCACTGCCGTATTTGATTAGCTCTACACATGTCTCCTGGTCCTGGTGCCCTACCATTTTTCATATGTTTTACACTGTTTTTAATGTCTTTCAATGATATATTAATATTTTGTTCTCGTTCTTCCCCCGTTATTGGAATCTGCTCCTCTTCAGTCAATATTGTATATTCTTCGCGATCCTCAGTAAGTAGGGTTTTGTAATGTGCTGACCACTCCTCCATCGTTATCAAATTAGAAATTTTTGTGTGATCATTATTTTTCATGTTTTTTAAACGCCTCCATACCTCACTTGATTGTGCACCCCCTATTAAACTATCGATTTCTTGATATTTTCTTTCCCAAGCAGAATTGTTTGCAGTATTTGTTCTCCGTTTAACCTCTTTATTTCGGGATTTATAATCTTGCCATAGTTCTGGTGTCTGATTCATCAACCATTTGTTGTATGCTTTCTTTTTAACGTCCACTGCTTCTTGTATATCCTCATTCCACCAAAACTGATTCGGTTTCTTTCTATGCTCTCTTTCACCTAGAGCCTCCCTTGCTGCTTGATGAACAGCATATACAATATTTGCGTATTCCGTTTCTATGTCTTCTGTCGACTCTGTGTTATCTAGTATATTGTTTAATCTTCTTTTGTATAAGTCACGTATGCTATCCTGTTGTAGGGAGTGTAGCTTGTATTTCGGTGTACTATTTTTAACCTTGTGAGTAGCAGTAAAATTTTCTTCCGGTTTTTGTGTCGTCGTATGATATGGTATTGTTATTTTTGCATTAAGCAAGTAGTGGTATGAGCCACAGTTTGCTCCTCGCTTTACTCTTACGTCATTTATTTTAATTTTTGTTTTTTTGGTGTGTTATGATATAATCTAATATTGACTTTTGGTTTAGCGATGGTCTTTCCCAGGTGTATTTATGTATTTGTTTGTGTTGGAAAAACGTGTTACATATTTTTAGTTCTTTTTCTTTGCAGATATTTATCAAACGATCGCCATTGTCATTAACTACCTGTTCTTCAAATTGACCTACTACTTCGTCGTTTATCCTGTATCCTACCCTGGCGTTCAAATCGCCTGCCAATATTAACTGCTGGTTATCTTTTATTGTGTCTAGCTGTTTATCTAACATCCACAGGTATTCGTCTTTGACTTCATCGGGAGCATCGTCAGTTGGTACATAAATGGCCACGAGTACCACTTCCATATTCCATAATTTCATTAATATTTTTAAACATCTTTCGGACACCCATTGAACATCTCGTATGTATTTTTTAAGTGCCTTTTTTGTTAAGATGGATACACCTGCTTTTGCTCTTTGTGATTTATGAATACCTGACCAAGAGTGCACGTACTCATCCAGAGTTTCATTACCTTGTAATTTTTTTTTGTTTCAGTAATGCATAAAATATCTATATTTTGTTCCTTAATTCCGAAACTATCTCCCCCATTTTCCCTGCCACACTACGAACGTTCCACGTTCCAATATTCAAAGTCTTTTTCTTTAGCTTAGTTCGTCTTCTTTTGTTTCCGTCCGAATTCCGAGGTATAGCGTACGAGTTTTTTGCAAAATTAGGTTTTATGAGTACCGGAGAGTAAGTCCAACGCCTCAACCCCCAACCTGGAGGACCAGGTACTTTGATTTTGGGGTGTACGTCCCCTAGATTGATAGTTGTCCCCATCTAAAGGGATCAATCTTCCCTAGTTTTTTCGAGTATTTTTCTCACTGCACACCTTACCGTACTGGGTAAGATATTTCAGCCGCCCAATCTGAGTACAGACGCTGTTGATTGCCGCCCATTCTGGGTACAGACGCTACCGTCTGTTTAAGTCCGCGGGTGGTTGTAGATTTCCCACCTACCTTCCATATCTGGAAGGCGTTCCCCGATCCGCCACCTGGGGACGCGCCCGATGAAGGACAGAAATCCCACACGGGATGTACGCGTTTTCCTTTTCCCTCATCTGTTGTGCTTCCCTCACTATCAGTCGGATAGTCGGATATCCGCTTTTCCCTTTAGTGGGGGTTCTCTTAGTTCTGCTAGTTCTCCAGAATACGTTGCTTTCTCCCTTCGCATTTTCCATACTGCTTTCGTCGTCTCTCATTTTATATGCTTTGCTTTGAGTTTAGACTTTGCCTCGCAGTACCTTATTTGTATTCAAATGAGTGGTATATGCAACTGGCTTTCTCTCTTAGCACCGTAGTTTTGTTCGTTTATCTAATTGCCGCCGCTTGTACTCGTTGCCCGGGTCAACTCCGCGGAGGCAGCTTGTGCATATTCTCATCTAGGCTAGCTGATTCGTATGATCTTATTTCATTTCACTTGCTTTACACTTTTCGTTGCGTCCCTATTCGTATGAAAACGTATGGGAACTTTACTCGTTATAGCACAATTTGGGTTATAATAGTGGAGCTCTTTCACACACGTCTTATCATATTCGCACTCAGCTGGAAAACTCCTCAATATTATTAGTAATTTTATATAAATTGTCTTTAATGTATCCCCAAAAGAAGATATCTAGCGGGATTATATCTGGTAAACGCGGTGGTCACCTTACTGGTCCGTTGGTTCCTATCTTTTTGACTCCAAAATTTGCGGTTAACAATTCCGAGCCGATTCTTGTATTATGAGGTAGTGCACCATCTCGCCAGAAAAATATTATTATTGCCCATTGCAGAAGCAAAACAAGGTCGGAAACCATTTATTCTAGAATTAAAACTAATGAAATTTTTGGTAAGGTTTTTTTTGTGCATTTTCGGTCGCAGCGTCCGTCGAGTGTTTTGTTAAAATGTCGTCTGTTTACTTACGTTTTCTGTTATCACCTAAGCAACGCATCACACGTAATCGCCGACGAAATTGTTGAAATTTTAGGCCAACACTGTTTTTTGTAAAATGTGGGGTTATCTATACATGTATATAAAGGAAAGTCACAACCCTGAGTAATCAACGCAGAGCCGTAACCACTGATACCACGAAGTGGGTGGATGATTCAATTTGTTACGTAAGGTAGTGCTAAGAAGAATTTTTTTGAAATTCTACCCCTAAGGGGGTGAAAAGGGGTAAAATGTGTTTTTAGGAATTCCTCAATATCTCTTACATCCGATGAGATATCGACTTGGTGTTTACTTGGAAAGATTTTTACTGCAAATTCCTAGAAACGTATTTCAGGATTTTGCCGTAATCAACCCCTAAAGGTGCAAATATAGAATCGGGGTGAATTAAAGAACCCTTCGGGTCTCCTATGTTTCTTGAGTTAAAACATTCTTTTTCCTCATATAGATGTATTTTTTAAATATTTAAAAAGTGGTTTAAGGAATTTTGAAAAATTTTCCTGTAAAGGGGTGAAAAGAAGTAAATCGTGTTTTCACGAACTCCTCAATATCTCTTCGACCCGATAAGATATTGACTTGTTGTTTGATTGCATAGGTATCCCAGGCAAATGTCTAAAAACACATATCAGGATTTTACCCTAATCAACCCTTAAAGGTGCAAATCTGCATTCGGGGTGAATTATAGAACCTCTTGCATGTCCTGTGTTTCTTAGGTTAGAGCATTCTTTTTTGTCATATAGATGTGTTTTTCAAATCTTTAGAAAGGGGTTTTAGGGTTTTTTAAATTTCACCCCTAAAGTAGTAAAAATGGAAAACTGAAAAGGGGTAGGGATTTAAAATTATAAATTATTTCCCCTCTGGGTTCATTTCAGGATAAAACGGGTTGAAAGAATTTTTAGAAATTTTACCCCTAAGGGGTGAAAAGGGGTAAACTGTGTTGGCACGAATCTCTCAATATCTCTTAGAATAAAATAGGAGAATTTCTGAAATTCCATTCCCCTGTGGTGGAAACAGGTATCCTGCTATAATTTATGAATACAACATTTACTAAGTACATATATTTTTGATGATATCTCATTGTTATACTAAAACTATAGTTTTATCAATCTATACAAGGGTAACGACAATTACATACACATTTCCAGGGGGTATGTGAAGAATAAAAGAGTTAAGAAAAACTTTTTTCGGAAGAATATTGTTTTATTTTTACTTACAATATTGTTTTGCAGCCTTTTTTAGTTCAGCGTATTGACTGAGGGAAAGGGGGGAGGGGGGCAGAATTTATTTAAGATTTAGAAGAAGAAACAAGCATTTGTAGTCCGTACGAAGAACGGGCATCTTGCTAGTATACCATATTTGACACTTGTTCTCATTAGCTTAAAAATCCCATATTATAGTGGAAAGAAAAATAAGTAGTATTTAAGACGATAGCAATTGATAAAAACTACAATAATTTATGCTAATAACCAATATATTCGAAATAATTGTACAAATCAACATAGTAATTTGGTATTATGTAGAAACCCAACCCAATTGAGATAAGAGTCACTAATAAAATTTAAATGCACAAAATACAACACAGGAAAAGCCAGGAAAATCGCAAATTGTGAGATCGGAGTCATTAACAATAATTTAATTAACAAATAAATAAAACCCCAAACCCGCAGCATTAATAATAATATATTATATCGTTTCCAGCTCCCAGTTAGGAAATCTCTTATGAGTGTCAATGACAATTGTTATTATAATTAGAGCAGGATACTTGTAGTATGGTATCTTCATGTCCAACTAAAACTAGGAGAAGGCCGAAGAGAACTTTGAAAGACTGGATTACAAAAGCGATGTCTGAATGCAACTTAAACGAAAGAAACTGGGACGATGAAAGAGTATGGAAAATAAGCATCGGATAACGTCGAAAGACGTTTCAACAATATATCGTAGTAACAGGAAAAGCGGCGAACCAGCGTGTAAATAAGCAGATCCAGATAAGAGATAATAAGAATCAGCTCAACAACCGCTTACAGCATCTAGACAATACCGAGTTCCTTAAAAATTCACTGCCACTTTAGATGTATTTGATTTAGAAGAATTTCTCACAATTCAGCAGACAGTTGATTTTAAATAAACATTTAGGGCAGGTACAGTGGCCCACTGCAAAAATCGGCCGACTTCGAAAATTTACTTGTTCCACTGCTACTGCATTGCCCGCTGCAACCACCGCAGAGATGCGATATGTTGGCTTTTCTCTAAAAATGATTAATTTCTTTGTAAATTAGGACTTTTGTGCAAATCTACAGTAGCAGATTTCATTTAAAAAAACTATAATCAAAAGCGGCCTGTCTCCAAATAGGTGTCGAAAGTAAAAGCTTCACGTTTTAAATATGTTAAGTATATTAAATGGGACAGTCACAGCTAGAACTTGGCGAAAAATAGTCTTTTTTAAATACCTTCGTTTGTTTGTTGTGACGTTACCCATTTGTTTTTAATTGATCAGTATATTTTTTTCATATATTCTTGCAGATCATTTTAAGTACTTATGCTATACTATAACATTTCTGCAAAAATGCAAAAACTAGTTTGAGCTAGTAGGCTGTTAAAGCTGAACTTCTTTGGAATAAGCAATTGTTGATAATAATTAAGCAACATTAAAACAACTGAGTCGCTTATTTGATGTTTCAAAGTGCTTACGAAAATTCATTTTGCTTACTGTTAACTATCCCAAAATGGAAAATATTGATGAACTAACACATATGCAACTGGTTTATTTTGAGTGTCAAAAAATAGTGTACAAGCGGAGAGGCTTTATGCTGATCGTTTTTCCAACAGAATTCCTCCCTACCGTCGTAAGTTCGGAAAGTTGGAACAGCACTTGCGAAGCACTGGATCTTTAATAAAAGCGAACAGAAATCGTCGTGTTCTAAACCAAAATTTAATTGGACTCCGACTAGCTCAATCCTCGGCTGCGATACGGGTATGAGAAATGTGGGATTTTCGTTTACTTCACTTTCGCATAAAGGTTTTAGGTTTACTTAGAAAGAAGTATTGGGTGCCAACAACTTTACTAAATTGTAAATTTTTTCTATAATATTTATATATACTGAGGTGGAATGATGCCTTGTATTAATAAAGGGTTTAATTAGAATGTGAATAATTAAATAGGGCAAATCACCACAATGCTCAGGGTATTTTTATTGTGCAAACTTTGCCTGTCAGTATTTTAGGCTAATCAAAATGAAATGTATTTATTGTACCTTAATAAAATGGTTAATTGCCCCTTTTTATATTTTATCGAATTGCAATAATATTCTGCGCTAGCTCCGGCAAGAACACAAAACTAATTCTCTCAAGTTGGGTTCAAATCTGAGTTTTATTTGATATTTTGTTTAAATTATTTGACTCAACGTAGCTCATATACGCAATTTATTTTAGTACAACTGCTCTACTAGATTCGGCTACTCATAATCTCACAAACCTGACTTTTAACACAGAAAGTCGTTAGTGCATATAGCGTGTATTTTACGATTCAAAAGTGAAAATTTGTGCCTAGCAACAAATAACTTTCTTTTGTTTAGGTGTGACGTAAAGCGACGCCAGCTGCTCTTTTGTTCCACTTCCTGTGATCGCTTTAATTTTCTGGCAAAACCGTAATTTCTACTGACGCCATTCAAATTACTCAAACTGAGACGAATCTGGACGCTTGGAAATACGATGGACCTCTTCCACAAGGTGTAATCTAGCAGTTCACTAGCTTTCACGGCTCCCAAACAATCAAAAACATGGCACTCCTACCTTTTAAATTCTAGCCGATATTCGCCACGGAGACGTTTGAAGGTAATGCCGAGGTACTAACTCGCTTGAAGTCGCTTCCCTGGCAGCAAATCTTGTTCAGGATGCTCGTATACACCTCTCTAGGCCGCTGGAATTACGAAACCTGGCTTCTGCAGCTCAAATGGTCAGTTGTCGACGTTCGAAATTCTTAGGTGTCGATGCCGTTTCACAGCCGAAGTCTATTTTCACAAATTTATAATTACTACCACAGATTCCTGGTAATTGGTATAAATAAATGGTATACTTTTTAACTTGGTAAAACACTTTTTTATTATGTTAAAACATTAATTTACTGGATCACCATTTTGCCCCAAACTAGTCAATTTACAGCAATTGTTCTTATTTTTTGACAAAACAGCATCGCGTTGCTTAGTAATTGCGATCTGCAATTGTTTATAGGAAATTAGTTTTAGTTACAATTTTACATCAAGGAATCAAATTTGATAATATGTTTCTTAAATCTGCCTTTATTTCTTATAACTAAAAATTGTTCTTTCTCATCACATAATAGTATATTATGTTATTAGGAGCAAAAGTTATACTTTATGTGGCGTGGCTGGACGTTGTATCTGCCGAGATTGCGAGGCAGATAAGTACAACCAAGCCACATAAAGGTACTTTTGCTCCGAATAACATATAGCATTTTTTCTTCAAACGTTTATAACAAAATTCGAAGAAAATTACTCTATCTCGTCAGCGGCAGATAATAACTTTATCTGCCGCTATGGCAATAAAGTGACAGTTTTGAAGAAACATGTTTTTATAATCACTGCTCTGCTATAATCACTTAGTTTTTACAATGCACTGGCACTTGAGTTCAATTTTAAACACGTCACTGGATTTTCTTCAATTCAGTTGCTATTTGCAAATCTTATCTTATCTTGCCTCGATTTCCATTTACCTTTCAGATTGCTTGCTTTTCACTGGCCTGTACGTTTATTAATAACTCTACGCTTATATTATGCACATAACCAACCCTTCGTATCATTTAATTTCATTTGATCTGGCTTGAAATATGCTCAAACCTATCATATTACTTATATTACATACTGCTCCACAAATGAACTGGACCATTTGCATATTATATTAGTGCAATTTTTTTAAATATTTTCCAAAAGGAAAATCATAGCATTTTTGGTAACCTTTCAGCATTGTGTCACTATGAAAAGCATTTCTTTTCATAATTTGGTTTAAATAAAACTAAGTCCATTAATAAAATATTATCATTTGAAATTTTTTTATTTTGCCCAAATGTTGATAGCACATTGCATGCAAAGTACGTCAAATCGTTGCCAAAAATTTTTAAACATTCTGAGGAGACTCAAAGAACTATTAATTTCCTTTTTTTCGTTCTTCCTCTTATTTTTGTTAAATTTAGTTTTTTTGTATTTATTTTTTTTTTTAATTGAATAATATGATTTTGTTAATGCTTCAGTTAATACTTAAGAATAGGAAATTAAATATGCTTAGTATGGGTATCCCGTGTGGGGTTTTCTGTCCTCCATCGGGCGCGTCCCCAGGTGGCGGATCGGGGAACGCCTTCCAGATATGGAAGGTAGGTGGGAAATCAAATACCACCCGCGGACCAAAACAGAAGGTAGCGTCTGTACCCAAAATGGGCGGCAACCAACAGCGTCTGTACCCAGATTGGGCGGCTGAAATATCGTTTGGCGATGAGCCTGCAACTCATCACAAGAAATTTATTAAACAGAATGAAAAACTCGTCAAGTGAAGACAATCCCCGGGTGGAAACCCACACCTCTGCTAGAGGGAGCCCCAGCGGATACGGGGGGGGGCAATTCTGTTTTTGCTAAAAATCCCAAACATACAAACAAAACAAGAAAGAGGAAAATGACATATGCCACATGGAATGTACAGGGTATCTCAACGAAGAAAAGAGAGATTACCGAACAACTTAAAAGATATAAGGCAGATATTGTGACACTCACAGAAACAAAAAAAAAGGGAAGCGGATACGAAGACTTTGGAGATTACATCCTATTCTTTAGTGGTGTTCCAAAAAACAATAGGGCACGAGCCGGTGTCGCTATCGCAATACAAAAAAAATTAAAGAACTACGTAAAAACGTGGGAAGAAATAGATGAGAGGCTAATGAAATTAGAAATAAACATATGGGGACATGAAATCATTATTATAGCAGTATACGCCCCCACAGAAGATTCAACCATTGAAATAAAAGATGCGTTCGAACATAAGTTGAATGACGTACTAAGTAACATAGGCAGGAGAAAGGAGATAATTTTATTAGGCGACTTTAATGCCAGAACTGGGAGGAAACCAAATGATCAAATAGTCGGTAATTATGGAGAAGAAACAATAAACAACAATGGATCCCGACTTATAGAAATATGCCAGACATATGATCTTAAAATATTAAACGGACATTACCAACATCGGGAAATCCATAAATTTACATGGACCCAACCAACAAGAAAGCTTAAATCTATTATTGATTACATAATTGTAAAACAGACCACACATCTGAAGATACAAGATGTAAGAGTATACCGAGGGGCCGAATGCGGCACCGATCATTATTTATTAAAGATGACAATGTTCCTTTTACATAAAGGAATTAATAACCGTAAAGAATCGAATATAGTGGAGAATGAAATAACGGAATGCACCCAAAAAATATACAACGTAAACTCTCTCAATATAGAATCGACAAATTTCCTCTATAAATTAAGACTTGCTTCGAAGCTGTCAGATAATCTTACTGGTACAGCAGAACAAGAGTATGGAAAACTAAAAAAAGCTATCCATGAAGCCGCATTTGAAGCCCTAGGAGAAGATACACAACAACAAAAAAGAAGCAAAGAAGAATGTTGGTGGAATGAAGAACTGGAAAACTTGGTAACCGAAAAAAAGAACCTATACAATAAGTGGCTAACAACAAATGACCCTCAAAATAGAAGATTATACCAACAAAAAAGAAGAGAAGTAAAACAAAAAGTCCAGGACGCCAAAAACCAGGAATGGGAAAAAACATGCGACAGAGTGGAGCAACACATAGGAGGTACCAAAACAAAAGAAGCCTGGAGTGTTATTAAGAACCTGAGAAAAGACCAAAAAGCATGGACCAATGGCAACAATACTTTATTAAGGTATTGCAAGAGGATAGGAGAGAATACGAACAAACAGAACAAGAAACAGAAGAACCACGGTGCCACGTCGAGGAAATAAGTACAAGAGAAGTACAACAGACTAGTCGAGAAATGAAAAATGGGAGAGCCCCGGGTCCAGGAGGTATCCCCGTTGAGCTTATAAAACACGCAACTACAAGAACATTTGAAATACTCGCTTATATATTCAACAGGTGCCTCTTACAACATGACGAACTACCACAAGATTGGAAGGTAGGATACCTAACACCTATACACAAAAAGGGATCACGAAACGATTGTGCAAATTATCGAGGAATCAGCGTATTAGCCACAATGGGGAGACTGTACGGACGTATAATCAGAAAAAGAATAGAACATGAAATACCAGTTGGGGAAGAGCAGAGTGGATTTACAGCGGGACGATCATGTAATGACAACATCTTCTCAATAAAACAAGCAACAGAAAAAAGGAAACTAAAAAATCTCGAGACACATCTAATATTTATAGATTTAGAAAAGGCGTTTGACACCGTCCCAGTACAAAAACTCTTCGAAATCCTTGAAAAATCCAACATCAATAAACAGTACATATTCACCATTAAGGAGATATACAAAAATCAAACAAACGCAATTAAAATATCAAATAAATTATCCGCAGCGTTTAAGACCACTAAAGGATTACGACAGGGATGCTGTTTGTCACCCACACTTTTTAAAATATATTTAGAAAGTACTCTAAATAATTGGAAAAGAAAATGTCGATACATGGGTATCCCTATAGATGAGAGCTATATGTATTCCTTATTATTTGCAGACGACCAAGTAATCATGGCAGGAGATGCACATGACATCAAATATATGATGAGAAAACTGGCCGACGCCTATGAAGCCAATGGTCTTAAGATAAACTATAAGAAGACCAAATACTTAGTAATTGGAGGAGAATCAAGAGACCTGCAGATACAAGGACATACTATATCCAAGTGCGAAGAGTATACATATTTGGGAAGTACAATATCGTCAGAAGGTAACTCAAAAAGAGAAACTACAAGTAGAATTGGACAGGCTAGACAAGCAACACAAAAACTAAACTCCTTACTGTGGTCCAACAATTTACAAAAACGCACGAAAGTCAGAATATACAATAGGATTGTACAAAGCATACTGATATATGGTTCGGAAACATGGGAAATATCTAAGAGAGACAGACAAAGGATTAATGCGGTTGAAATGGACTTTTTACGACGTGCATGCAGAGTGTCAAGATGGAACATATTAGAAACACTGAAATAAGGGAAAGAATGGACAAGAATCAAACAACGATCGATGAAATAGAAAAGAGACGACTTATATGGTATGGCCATGTACAAAGAATGGACCCCAAAGATGGCCAAAAAGAATAATAGATTGGAACCCACCGGGAAAAAGAAAGAGAGGCAGACCCCAGACACGTGGAACAAACAAGCGAAACAAGACATGATTAACAGAAACCTCTACGAAGAAGATTGGACAAACAAAAAACAGTGGCGTTTGGGATGCGAGAGACGGCCGGAGCTGTAGAATAAACTCGCTTGATATATATATATAGTATGGGTATACTATAAAACAAAGCTATTTTTTTGTGACGTAATGTAGCAAATACAATTTTTATGGGTGGTCCAGGTTATTTGTGGAGCAGTATATTAGCCATCTTAAATCTTTCTTTTACTCAAACTTCAAATTCAATCCCTCTGAAATCTGCTTTGTTTATGCTTGCCTTTATCCCCCTAATTATGCCTCTTGTATCTCATTTCCAATGCATTTAATAACTTCAACTACTGTTCAGGTTGCAATTACATAAAATATTTCAATTCTGTGCTTTAATTGACTTTCTCACTGCATACAGAGCTAAATTGTGAGCTTAAAACCATCTCAATACATCCAATCATGTAACTTAGGGGTTATGTTAATTAATTAATTATGAGTTAAATATAATAAAGGTTTATCTACTATGGCAATTCATAAATGACACTTTCTACTGAAATATCGAATTAGAGTTCATATCAGTTTGATTTAAATTGTTTCTTTATAGAAAGGTTTTCTTTCGTTTTTCTGAAATTCTGCACCACATTCAGGTAAGATAAATTTAAAGAGCTCTTTATACCCTCTTAACTTATTTCTGCTCGCAATGATGGCTGTTAAATGATTTATCGGTAACTCAATTCGCATTTCTAAAGTATAAGGAATGCCCATTATTTGACACATACCTGCGCTATAATATTAAGTCCTAACTGACATTTAGAAATATAACCTGGTGGATATCTATTTGGTTTCTTTTAGCATTTCTACTAAAAATGTAATTAAATCTTCTTATTACATTATTATGAAGTTGACGGTACATTAAATTTATAGGTACATTTTAAACTTGTAACTTTGACATGTTTAGGGTTATAACTGAACTGAATAGTTTATACATTTAGTGATGGTCTAACATTATCTTCTATTTCAATTGGGCCCTCTAAAAAGGCTTCGTCGAGACTCCGTGCGATTTTATCCAACTGAATCACAACGTTTCGTGCTCAAAGATAGCAAAGAATTCCAGGGGAAGCAAAAAGCAAAGACACCTCTATTAGGATATATATTGATCGCCTATGTATGTACCTACCAGTTAATTTGTAACTTCGTTTTCTATTAAGAATCTGCCCAATGAATTAAATCTATTTGCCTGAAAAACCATTACACTATAATATACTGCAAAATTGTATTAATTACAACCTTACAAATGGAAGATTTCATATTCTATTACCCTTTTAAGCTGGGAATCAGCTCCTAACTTATTTGTTGCTGGACGCTATCAAACCCCAATCTGTTTTTTATTCAAAATATGAAGTGATTTCTCTCTTTTATTTTTCATTTAACAATTCCCAAATTAGCCTTCTGTTTGAAATTAAATACTAGATGAAGATTATGCAACCTGTATTTCTCCCAAGTACTTTAAGTTGTCTGACTTTCAGGGTTTTGTTATAATTCAGATTTATTATATTTTAGTAGCTCTGACTGTGGAATGCTACACGGGTTACTTAACATCGAAGAAAGACCACAAACGTCTGTTCGTGAAATAACGCGTAACACTAACGCGTCTGTTAGCACGGTTCACCACAGTTTGAGAAAATACAAATTACGCTCTTAGATCTTGTTATTTACATATTAATGTACATTTTATTAGGTCAGCCTAGTTCAAAATTTACAAGTAAATGATGCTGCAACACGAATAACCTGCTCAAATTGGCTTTTAAACTCGTGCAAAGAAAACCCTAATTTCCCCTTAAAAATTCTGTTGTCCGACGAATGTACCTGTACCAACAATGGCATGTTTAATCGAAACAAACATTATGGCTGGAGTTAAGAATAGCTAAGAAAAGTGAGAAAACGAAATGTTCAGAGAATATTTAGTGTTAATGTTCGGTGGAAACATTGTGAGCCCTTTCTTTATCGACAGCACACTAACAGCCAAGCGTTATAGCAATCTTCTCGCTAATGATTTAGCCGCATGCCCTGACGAACTGCAAGTGATTGTGAGACAGAATTTGTTTTTTCAGCAAGATGCTGCTCCTGCCCATAACGCCAATATTACTACAAATTGTTTGAACGAAATGTTTTGGCAGAACTGGATAGGTACTAACGGCCCAACTAAATGGCCCTCTCATTCGCCCAATTCAAGTCCGCTCGACTTTTTTCTGTGGTTTGTTGGAGTAAAAATACAATTAATGTCGTTATAGTCTTGTGCCCTTTTTGTAGAATAGACTGTATGTTTTTAAAAAGTCAAATTCCGAACTATGTGCCCCAAAATAAAAAAAGGGGTAGATTCTCCACACTTTCAATACGTATTATAATATGATTATGATGATCGGTAGTTTGTTACTTTTACAAGCATTTTAATGCTGCACATAGGTATGTTTTTATAAAAGACAAAGGCAATTAATACATCGCAAAGGAAATGAACAAGAGCCATCTCGTGCACATTGTAATATAATTTGTTAGTTTTCTACAATTATTATATCGAGGATCCCTAAGCGCAGGAAAGCCTTGATTATTGCTAGAACTATGTGTTCTTTCAAATTGTTTAAATAATAACTTTGTTTAGATAATCATCATTCTTCCTTTGAATACCTGCATTATCCTTTAGAGTTTATTACCATATTAACAATATGTAATTGTTATATTTACGTAGGTAGCTGAAGTATTAAAACATGTAAAACCCTATAATGATAGTCAGTTTTATTTATCGTAAACATTTCATGTCTTCTTATGATAATAGTGGATAGACACTTAAGGCCCTGAACACACGAGATTCCGTTTCCCAGATTCGGTATGCGGGATACAGAATCTGAGTCTCTTCAGACACGGCGACTGAATCTCAGACGCGGGCCTTCAGTCACTTGCAGTGCCGTGCTGTTATGGACCTAACATTGCTGTTCTTTGTTTCTGTCGAATTAGTCTAGAAGTGCTGTATTTAAAGTCAGGGATTGGGCTCTACTAAGCTAATAAATTTTTCATTGTCAAATAATGTACATTCTATGATCGTTTTATAGTAAGGAACGCCTTGCTTATTCGATTTAAATAGAAGTTGAATAAAATCTGCTACGCCTATGACATGATATCATATGTTCTGGCTGGCAAAAGTAGGCGAGTCCAGGCCGTGGTACACGTGGACTCATATCCTCTATATGCTCCAATGGTAAATCGGTATCCGAGATACAGAATTTGGCGCCGGCGGCCGAAATGGAGAGATAAGGAAAATCGGCCGCCGGCGACACATTCCGTATCTCGGATACCGATTTACCATTGGAGCATATAGAGGATATGAGTCCACGTGTACCACGGCCTGGACTCGCCTACTTTTGCCAGCCAGAACATATGATATCATGTCATAGGCGTAGCAGATTTTATTCAACTTCTATTTAAATCGAATAAGCAAGGCGTTCCTTACTATACAACGATCATAGAATGTACATTATTTGACAATGAAAAATGTATTAGCTTAGTAGAGCCCAATCCCTGACTTTAAATACAGCACTTCTAGACTAATTCGACAGAAACAAAGAACAGCAATGCTAGGTCCATAACAGCACGGCACTGCAAATGACTGAAGGCCCTCGTCTGAGATTCAGTCGCCGTGTCTGAACAGACTCAGATTCTGTATCCCGCATTCCGAATCTGGGAAACGGAATCTCGTGTGTTCAGGGCCTTTACAGGAATAACTTAGATGACCGGCCCTGATCTTAAAGGTTATATCACGTAGGTATTTACATCCATTGCAAAATCGTATAATACTTAGTGATTTCATCAATTGTGACAGTTAATCAGTTCCAGCTAGTTTACAAATATCACAACGTAATCCTCGAAAATCACAGATAGAGCAAAGTGGTCGTTTAATATAAATGTAAATTTATCTGATATGATTGCTTTCTACTAACAATTTACGTATGAATCAAATACACTGAAGATTAGAGAAACCACATCTTAAACAACAATCAGACGAAGAGCACACAATGCCTTATTTTTAGACCGTCGATTTAAAATCAGTTGGGCAGAGATCATTATTTTTCGACTATCCCCCCCCGCCAAAATGTGTGCGACTTCACTGTAGGGTCCGTTTTTTTATAACTTGAACGTTAATAAATCTATAATTGAGAGTGTTTTACGACTTTATGAAAACATTTCTAAAGAGAACTTTCCTCCCGCGAATTTCATCGATTTGGAAATAAACAAATGTAGTCCGCTGGAATTCGAACTTGGCGCTCGGAGGCGAATATTTCGAGCCATTTTCTTGTCCGCCGCTAGGATAACTGAGCCACGGGCGCGTTTGAATTGGACGAGTTTCTGATGCGTTATAAAGCACCATACTATTCTGTCACATGTTAAGTCACATATTCACCAGTGATAAAGCCTGAGCTATGTGCAAATTATTACTTGTATCTATTTCTCAGGTAAAGCAAAACTAAACAAAAAATTTTTTAAGGTGTTCAGCTTGTATAAGTATATTTCTCCGAATTTTTCTGGGTTTCATGCCAGGTAGACATATAATATACATGCAGAATATCCTCTTCTTTTTGAGTTATACTGCCAACAGATAGATCGATGGAATTGAGAAAACTTGTTTTTCGTCATCTAGGGGCCGTGAAGATCTGAAGAAATCTCAGAAGGTGATTTTTTTGTGATTACAATACTTTCTTCGTATTTTGGACGAGGGAAGTAAAAAGCATACATACAGGGTGCCCAACTAATGGATCAGTTAATAGACATAACTGCCATTATTATACACAATAGAATATCCTCTGGATTAGAGAAACTCACTTTCAGCGAGTTTTTTCTCTTATTCTTAGGGCCTTTGTTTACACGGACGGTTTTTCTTACAGGTTTGGAGCGGGCGCGTCAAATACGAGTGCAAAGAGTGCGCATGTAAATGCAGCAAAACTGTTCAGGCTAAGAACGTGTTATAACAGGCACGCCAATATTATCGCACTTTAGGCTCATACAATTTTATTTTAATAGATTCTTTCTTCAAAATGGTTGCGGCTTGGAGTGCGCACTTGATTGGTGTTACTATAATAATACTACTTATATTTAATAAAATCCTTTAAAAATTACCATGTCCGACACACGGTATTGGGCAAAAGATACATTCGAAAAGTTTATAGAAATGTATAAATCTTTCCCATGTCTATAATCATACGGATAATTTTCAAGCAACTCTCGTACTAGTGTCATGCGCCCATATAAATTTCTGTTTTCCTTCCATTTCTTTACCCATACCGATCGCGGTGCTTTCTTTTTTAGTGTTTCCAATAAATATATAAACCTGCGCATGCAACTGCACACACTTTTCTTTTTCTTCTTGAATAGTTTTATTATTCTGCAACTGATCAGCTACGCGCTAACCCAAAACTTTTAGAATTTCTAAAATTCCACACGCCACATCAATACTTGACGAAATCGCATTTGGATTGTACGCTCTAAAACTGCAGACCAGTGTGCACGCCTAGAGTGTAAAGGGTGAGTATACATTTGGCGAGCCTCAGACAGGTGGGCAGCACACCTTGTAGGTGACTGAACTCCACCGCTTACTTTCGTTTATGATTTTTTTTAATTACTTAGGCTCTAAGTCATGGGAAATATCATTTTAATGTTAAATGCTAAATTTAGGCAATTTCTGACATTAACATAATCGTGCGCAAGAGCTCCATCGTTCTAAAACCACTTCAGTTCCTTGATGTTAAGCGGAATGTCTTCAAGTAATAAGACGTTTTCAAGAAAATTTAAATACATTTTACCATTTAGAGTACCTTCAAAGAAGTGGGGCCCGACAATGTAGTTTCCTAAAATACCACACCAGACAATTATTTAGTGCCATTTACGTACACTCCGATCGCGAAGGTTTGGAGCGAAACTCCAAACGTGCACGCCGGAGCGCGGGCAAATAATGCACGCGCAAATCGCATTGTTACCTAAATCGTAAGGGTGCGTATACATTTGGCGAGCTGCGCTCGAGTCGCGCCTGAGTCGCGCCTGAGCCGCGCTTTTTGACCAACGAGCCTGCCGCGAGCCTCCTGCGAATTTTATCTCATCCGCAAGGCAAGTTGATCACCACGCGAGCTTCCCACGAACTTAAAGGTTTAATACCTGTCCAGGCGAGCGAAGAAGGTAGCAGGTATTATTATGTTCCTGTTCCCATAGAGACTTTACTTTGTTTTTTTTCCTTTCTGTAGGTCGCCAATAAACTCGAGATTTTCTTCTTGCAGGCGTCTGCAGATTTCCCGACGGCTGATTAAATTTCATTCCACGCCTCAACCTTCTTTTCTTTTTTTAAAGTAATCTTTGTCTTTGGCATTCCACACATTTTTATATAATTTGTAGGTCTCCACTAAATTTAACATACTTTCTTCGGACCACTCCATATTCATATTATAATATACAACTATCGCGGTCGAAGTCTCGCTGAAAATTAAATTTCTGCACGAGTCTGCCACAAACCCGTTCCACTACACGCGCAAAAACCCTTTGGGTGCGTATACATTTGGCGAGCCGCGCGAGGCGAGCGTGAGTCGCGCCAACAACGATCCAAATTTGTCATATTTATACCGAGTTGCGAGTCTACCAGGAGCCGCGCGACGGAGGCTTGCTACTATGTTTATCTTTTTCTTACTCAAGCAATACGTATATCTTCTTGTTCATGTTATTGCTGATATATATAATTGTGACCGACAGGCAACGACCGGTTAGGCCATTTGAGGATGACGAAATAGAAAGTTCTGCAGAGTCGGTGATATCATAGCAAATTCCATTGTCTGTGCTGCAAAAACCATTGCGAATAATTACACATTTTATGTTGAAAATTGAAAATAACCGCCGCGTAATTATGATCTCGCTATATAAAATAAGTAATTAATTTTTAAGTATATTTTTAAACTATTTCAGGACTATATTCGCAGAATCCGAAGTGCAAACTTTCACTGGCTGTTTTGTAATACCGGGCGTAACGATAAAAATAAAATAATTAATTATGACGAAATCACGCGCGAAATCAATTTTTAAAAAATTGCATCTACCTTTAATCACATCAAGCTGCACATTTCAGTTCTTAAAATTAAAATTTTCGAAAAATAAGTTGTTTAAAACACAGACTCGTAGCGTCACAGTAGTGAAATGGCTTTCCGCTATTCACATTAAAATTTGTTCAGTCTCCGTGGCTCTGTGTCACTAGAGGTTGTAGTTGATTTGTGAACACGAACGTAAGGGGTTCAAATCCCGGTCGGGCTGAGATTTTTTTAAATATAAACAGCCATTCTGCAATGCATGAGAGAGACAGCCAACGCCAGATGAGCAGAAGAGAGAGAGAGAGAGATCTACCAGTTTGAAATTAAAATATTTCCGCGAAAATTCAAAATTAAAAACGACTACAGTGCGAAGTGCGCACGCAGAAAATAAAGATGGACGACACACCGCGAAGTTTAAATTCAAAAACTGGGACTTGGAAAAAATCTGAAAAAAATTTCAAATTCAAATATTCGCGCCAGAAAACCAAGATGGCCGACGTGTAATTCCAGAAGTCCGACGCGTAATTTAATCGGAAGCTAATGCGTAATTTAATCAGTAGCACATGTGAAAATTAATTAGATCAAACCGCGAAATTAATTAGATCAAACCGCGAAATTAATTAGGTCAATCCGCGAATTGAAATTAAAACCGCGAAATCCGCGAATAAAACCGCGAAAACCGCGAATAAATCCGCGAATTACACCGCGAATCAAAATTTGATTGACAGCTATCAAAAACAAGGTGCCCCTATTCTACTACAGTCTCCGTGGCTCTGTGTCACTAGAGGTTGTAGTTGATTTGTGAACACGAACGTAAGGGGTTCAAATCCCGGTCGGGCTAAGATTTTTTTAAATATAAACAGCCATTCTGCAATGCATGAGAGAGACAGCCAACGCCAGATGAGCAGAAGAGAGAGAGAGAGAGATCTACCAGTTTGAAATTAAAATATTTCCGCGAAAATTCAAAATTAAAAACGACTACAGTGCGAAGTGCGCACGCAGAAAACAAAGATGGACGACACACCGCGAAGTTTAAATTCAAAAACTGGGACTTATAAAAAATCTGAAAAAAAAATTCAAATTCAAATATTCGCGCCAGAAAACCAAGATGGCCGACGTGTAATTCCAGAAGTCCGACGCGTAATTTAATCGGAAGCTAATGCGTAATTTAATCAGTAGCACATGTGAAAATTAATTAGATCAAACCGCGAAATTAATTAGATCAAACCGCGAAATTAATTGGGTCAATCCGCGATTTAAAATTAAAACCGCGAAATCCGCGAATAAAACCGCGAAAACCGCGAATAAAACCGAATTACACCGCGAATCAAAATTTGATTGACAGCTATCAAAAACAAGGTGCCCCTATTCTACTACTGTGGCGTACATCATAATGTATTGAAGAAAAAACTAAAAGAATTAAACAGTTTTTTAATGAATCAGGCTTTTTAGTACCTATTTTTGCATAATCAAGTTCCGATTAAAAAGATTTAATATAACGACCCTCATTAGGATACAAACAGAATTGTTATGTTTCAACGTCCCCTATAACCTTCTTCAGTTTGACACCATGTTTTTGAAACACTCTGTATACCTAGTATATTTACAACTTTCCCGTATTTTTTCCATAAATTTTGCTTATACAGTATGTCCCCGGATTGGGTTGCAAAGGGAGAAGAAAAGTTTATTTTTGATTTCTCAAAAAAAATCACTTTTTGTAAAAAACCCTGCCTGTTCTCAAACTACAAATGCACTTGTCAAAATGTATATATCCCCTTCCGTATACGGGGAGGTTCGAAAATATGAAAATGGCTCAAGAATAAAGTACCCTTAGTTTTCAAAATATACAACGTTATTTGAAAAACTTGCTTAGAATTAAAAGTAGATGTAAAATATAAAGTCACAGCCACCTGCTCTAAAAAAACAATTTTTACTGGTTTTTCTTATTCTTCTACTACCCTTCGAATTTCCAAACGCGATACTTCAAAGTTAATTTATTGGCCGATACGATAAGAGTGTATTGTCGAATTTGAGTTTCGTTCACTTAACCTGAAGTTTATGTGACCCGAAATTGATGATAAAAATCTCATATTTGTGTCAACAAAAACATAGGTATCTTAAAAAAACAATAATAATACGCGATCCAAACATCAACAGCAATTCAAAGCAATTATAATTTTTCATAGGAATGTTATAACAAATATTTCCAATTAACATTATTGTATATTTTGAAAAATAAGGGTACTTTATACTTGAGCCATTTTCATATTTTCGAACCTCCCCCGTATACGGAAGGGGATATTTAAATTTTGACAAGTGCATTTTTACTTTGAGAACAAGCAGGGGTTTTTATAGTTTTTTTTTTTTGAGAAGTCAAAGGTAAACTTTTTTTCTCTCTTTGTAACCCAATCCGGGGACATACTGTAGGTAAAACCCAACTATAATAATTATTTAAAAAAGGCGAGATATTGCTATTAGCTTTTCTTTTCTACTTATAATAGCTGCAGCGTTAACCTGCAAAACAACGTAATACACTGTACCGGGTGGCCAATTAAGAAGGGCACTCGGCCCTATCTCGAAAAGTAATTGTCGTAAAGACTTGGGGTAAAAAAAATTATGAATAAAGCGGCCAAGAGAAAATGCTGGAAATTATTTTTAAGTTTCTAGAATGGCCGCCAGGGGGCGTAATCGCATTCTTGAATTTTAAATCACGTTTTTTGAGAAATATTTTTATATTACAGATAGCTAAAATGGACACCGTTTTAAAGCTGATATAAATTTTTTTTTGTTAAATGCTTTTTGCTCTATCTCTTAAGGAAAAATGGTGGGGGGTGTCCGAACATTTTCGGAAAGATATGTCAATAACTTCAAAATGGCTGAACGGATTTTGTCAAACTTGGAGTCGTTGAAAAGGGCTTTTCTTAGGCTATCAACTCTGCCTTGAGCGGATTGATTTACATTGCTTCTGTCGCCGCTAGAGGGCGTTTTGCGACAACACTACAAATGAAATGGATTTTCTCAAAAAAATTAAATGCAACGATATCACTTTTATTGCAACAAAAGATAGCCAAATAAGGGTCTAACACGCTAGTGAAAACCGCATTTCGATATTTGTTTCCTAACCTAAAATATCAGTAAAGGAAATTAAAACTCGAAATAATGTCGCATCTTTGGGAATATTTTCAGTATACCATTATTAAATCCTACTTATCGTTCTTTTAGCAAAATATATATAAATTAACTGTTAAAATGCCAACATTATATTTAAAATGTCAATAATAATTAATACTCATTCAATATGATTGAATATTGGCCTTCTGTCCACACGAAATTCGAAATTTTTAAAATGCAAGTGTGCTTTGGAAAACAAAATAGCAAAAATTATAATGGTGGTGTTTAAGTGTCAATCATATTAAGATTGTTGCTATATATAGTGCATTTTGGTGGCCATATTTGTAAAAAATGCCTTTTCCATCTGTAGAAGTGTTTGATATGTTTCGTGTTTATTTTAAAAACAATGAAAACGCAACAGTTTCTGTTAGAATCTATGCGATGGAGTATCCTGATAGGCGCCATCCAACTGTCAAAGTTTTTCGTGTAGACAGAAAGGCAATATTCAATCATATTGAATGAGTATTAATTATTATTGACATTTTAAATATAATGTTCGTATTTTAACAGTTAATTTATATATATTTTGCTAAAAGAACCATAATTAGGATTTAATAATGGCAGGTATACTGAAAATATTCCCAAAGATGCGACATTATTTCGAGTTTTAATTTCCTTTACTGATATTTTAGGTTAGGAAACAAATATCGAAATTCGGTTTTCACTAGCGTGCTAGACCTTTATTTGGCTATCTTTTGTTGCAATAAAAGTGATATCGTTGCATTTAATTTTTTTGAGAAAATTCATTTCATTTGTAGTGTTGTCGCAAAACGTCCTCTAGCGGCGACGCAAGCAATCTAAATCAATCCGCTCAGGGCAGCGTTGATAGCCTAAGAAAAGCCATTTTCAACGACTCCAAGTTTGACAAAATCCGTTCAGCCATTTTGAAGTTATTGACATTTCTTTCCGAAAATGTTCGGACACCCCCCACCACTTTTCCTTAAGAGATAGAGCAAAAATAATTTAACAAAAAAGAATAGAATTTATCTCAGCTTTAAAACGGTGTCCATTTTAGCTATCTGTAATATAAAAATATTTCTCGAAAAACGTGATTTAAAATTCAAGAATGCGATTACGCCCCCTGGCGGCCACTCTAGAAACTTAAAAATAATTTCCAGCATTTTCTCTTGGCCGCTTTAGTCATAATTTTTTTTACCCCAAGTCTTTACGACAATTACTTTTCGAGATAGGGCCGAGTGCCCTTCTTAATTGGCCACCCGGTACAGTAATAAGCACCTATCTAGATCACAAATCAATCTTACTAGAAGATAATTGTGTAGGGAAAGATGAATACAGTTTACTACGACATAAGAAAATTTGGGAATTTGATAGTAGCTGCCAAATTTCCTACTTGTACATTTTATAGGTAAATCGTGAATAAAATCAAGGGTAATTTATGACGTGCTATCGTTGATCGCATATGTTCAAACAACCGTTAAATTCGCCAATTCTGTTAATCGTTGACAATGTTTTGATAAATAGGAACATAAAAATCCCCATCGGAGAGAATTTTCTGGCGCTTTCACTTTTAAATAATCCCTAATTACCTTGCTTACTGTTTACCACAGAAGGGACAGTAGACGAGGGAACAATTGAAAATAACGAACGCCGCGCGGTCAGGTGTCACCGCGTTCATTTGTTTCGGCCGTAGCCACGGCCGCGGCAGCCTACGATCAAACTTGGAGGCCGACAGAACAATCGGAAGAGCAGAGGGCCCCGCGGGCCCCGGACAGAAGTTAAAACTCGGATTAGGGTTAGAAAATAAAAAAGGTCTGCCAGGTCATTGGTTAAAATACAAAAGGCGGAGCGCGGATCCTTGCTGGGGGCCTTTTGGGGCCCAAGCACCGACCTGCAGCCGCGGCCGCCTCTCTCTCTGGCCCCGTGGAGCGACAAGGACGGCGAACGCAAATTAACAGTCCCTCGGAAACTCGGCTTCTTTGTATGGGGTCCATTTTAATAGCCGTGCAATCAACAAAAGAAACCCAGCTCGATTTGGGATTGAAATGCGCCCGTTTTCGCCGGCGGCTCCGCAGAGCCGCTGCTATAACATGTGTTTTTTTATAATTTCAAATGAAAAAACGCAACACCACAGTGGTCGATGTTGCAGGGGACACAAGGAGCAGTCTTTAAAAAATTCGTGGTTCGAATGGGTCTTCTGCGATAACGCTGCGCTATTTGGAATTGTTTTCGGGCGATTGTTTGTTTTTCTGGAAATCGGTGTGCAGGTGTTATATTTTTGCTGTAGAGCCTTCTTGAAGTTTCGGTACGTTACAGAATTAATTTGTGATTAACTACTATAGTGTATAGTACATATCTAAAACGCAATCCCTTCTTAAGTGTTTGCCAACAGCACAAAGACCCTTGGCTTCAATAGAATTCTATATATGCCATTTATTTATGAGATTATTTACTTGTATCTCATTTTACAAAAAATATATTTATAGGATCTTATATGTAGCCACTCTTGTAAATGCTGAGAAAGTTCTTCATATTTTTTAACAAAAAACATCTGGTGTGATACACGCACACAACTTCCTTTTACAGTGATCTTATAATTACCAAAAAAATAAGTTTTTTAATTTTTAAACATTTGTCAAAAAACTTTCAAAAATTACAAATTCTACAAAAACGGTACAAAATAGAGCGTTAGTTCAACAGACAATTTTTCTCTAGACTTTTAAGCTGAATTCAAAAACGTAATAATTTACTGGGTGTTCTATTTAAAATAGGAGTTAATAAAAAAATTAAAAAAAAACAAAAGAAATCCATTTTAAAGGTATTCAACTGGGAAATCACTTATCTTGCATCAATACACATCAAAAATGCAATAAAAATGTAAAGTTTGAAAAAAATTATTAGAGCCGTTTTTAAAAAAATCGAAAAAAACTGAAAAATCACAAGAGTAAACACCATACTTCCGGTTATGCTATTTTCTTCAAAAGCTTGCTGTCGCATTTAGATAGTACACAAAACTTATAGATATATGAAGTTTCAACGCCATACCTTTTTTCGTTTTTGAGATATTCTGTTCACAGACACACACACAGACCAATGAACAAAAATATGTTTTTTGGGTCCAGGGGACCCTAAAACGTGAAGATCTGTTGAAAACTCAATTTCGAATTTTTAGGGTGAATCCAATACTTCCATTATCGTAAAAGGAAGTAAAATAACAGAACGAGACACTTCAGATTATTTTATGTTTTATAAGTCCACTTGGTTCACTTTTTTAAATAAGTAACATACAATTTTTTGCTTAAAGATAATAAACGTTAAGTAACCTATGAATAACAATCGACGGACGTCAAATAACTGACAATTGCAAAACAACCTAGATGTTATTTTGAAGCTGACAAGAATCAATAAGTCTGTTCAGTTAACTTAAAAACGCAAAATTTCATGAGTGTAGGTACTCCCAAAAATCGTCTAAGAATGTTTTTAACTTTTTACAAAAAGTTACTAAAACAAAAAATATGTTAAATGTGAGACATTTACTTAACATCAGTCATAAATGTTATAAATAACTATTGTAAGAATACTTATTATACAATACCGTGTTGGATACTATTGACGTAGCGTTTATTAATAAGTATTTTTATTACATCTTATAAAAGCTCAGGTGAGAATTTCTGGAAAAATATCTACTTTGACACTGAAATAATGAGAAATATTGATTTTCATTGATTGTCGTTTTTAAATTCAAACCCGCCTTTATACAGGTGTGGACACTTTTACAAAACTATATACAGAATTCCTAGTGCAAAAATTGTATGCATATGCCAACCAAAATCAAAATATTTTTGTGTTTGCTGAACAGACTATATGCACATTTATTATTTTCACAATGAAGTTAGATGTGACGTTTGTATATTCTGCAAATCGGTCTTAGCATATACAGGGTGTTGCAAAAATGGCGGATTAACTCCGTTGTACGTTATTAGAAGGCACTTACCGAGTTAGGTAATAATAACATAAATTCTTTGACTACAAGTCACTTCAAAATCAAATGTCAAGTTTGATATTTAAGTATAAACGTATAGTTGCATTCATAAATTAGGAACTATTCCATAGTCATACTTTTTTAATGTATTTAAGGTATACATCACAATAACATTGAATTCACACACACTGACGAACTTGGCACTTAACAAACACTAAATCTTAAAATTCCAGTTCTCACCAAACTGTTCACGTGTTCACTAGACAGCGTTTCGACAGTAATATTCGAGGAGAAACGACGGTGGTTTTTAAATTTCTGAACAGAGTATAGTTATATTCATATAATTAGCTTTGAGTGTGTAATGTTTTCCATCATAATACTGAATATTTAAGATATTAAGAATCAAATTTTAAACTCCCATATTTTAAAAATATAACAAAGAACTGTTTTTATAATTTTGTTTTCTACTCAGGAAGGTTTCCTTAATAACGTAACATGAAGTTAATCCGCCATTTTTGCAATACCCTGTAGATGCCATAAACAATGTAATCCGCGGTTGCCTTTCTGACTTTTAATAAGCAATATTTTGTCTAAAATTGTTACTACAAGCTTGAATGCTGTATTTCTAGTCACCAATTTCTCGCACCATTTTTGGAAAATTGATTATTAAATAAAATCTAGTGTTCTTGCGAGAAATTAATAAACAGACACAATACAGTGTCAAATTGACAGATGATTTAATTGTATGTCAACTAATCTAAGATACTGATTTTGTTTTCTATAGCCGCTCTTGTCCAAATATTTTTATAATCGCAGTTATCAGTCGGGCAACGATGCGGAGCTGGAAGATATTTCTAAAACTATGAGAGTTACCTAGGATTTGATTATGTAATAGTTGTAGGTACGAATGTGGTGCATATTAATATATAAAATATGTTTGGTGATACAAGGGTGATAAACCTAACTAACGTTTTTAATGGAAATATTTTGGTAGCTTGAAAGTATTGCTTCGAAATGATAATCATTTTAATATAAAGTTTTAGATGATAATGATTTTATGTAAAAAGAATGTTTAATTTCATGCATAAGTAGCAGAACACATTTCAACGAAAAGAACTTCTGTTTTATTTAAAAAAGTACACACTTTTTTCAGTCACCCTGTATAATTAAAAATATTTTGCCTAAATGCGCCACCTTAGTATAACACTTTTATATAAAGACATTTTTGCAACTCTTACAATTTTAGAAATATCTACCACCCCCGCATCGTTGCCGTACCTTGCATACAGTGTGATTTGCTTCACTCGACAATTATTCCCTGTTTATTAGATCTCATCAGCCAGGTCGTGTTCAATAACGTGCATTGCAATGTCATAGAAGGCACCTATGGACTTCGACATACATTTTAATATTGGCCACAGTACAACACTTAAATACTCTTGAGACAAACGAGTTAAAAATAGATAAGTGGAATAGGTATAACTGATCAATGGGAATAATCGAGGATAGACGTAATGTTCTAAGGGGCGATTATTCATCACATTATCTATGATATAACGCCAGGCAATTGCGCAAAATTTATTTTTACTTATTATATTGGTCATGTGAAATTAATTAAAAACGAATGGAACGAGTTTACATTATTAGGTACTGCGTTTTCCAGAAATTTTATATAAAACTCTGAAATCCGACAGCATTCTAGTTTAAACAACATAAGCACCTTGTTTCAATGTTCACTGTTTATTTAGATGGTGGTTTGAATGATTCACATATTTAATACTAACCGCATAACAAATATAAAAGTTTAGATTTTCCACATTTCGAAAATTACGTAGGTCGATTTCTATTGATTTCTTTTGTGTTGTGTTGTAGACCAGAATGTCAAGTAATAGTAGAAAGTTTTTATATAAGCAAACCAGTTCTTTGTAGGACGTATATATGATAAATAATTATTTTACTACGAAAGGCAAAGAATTTAGACTCAAGCCTCAGATTAAACAGACTCAATTACTCTACCCAGCTTCAAATCGTACCAAGCAAATGTTCAGGCTAAATGGAGATATCGAAGGGCCGACCAACTACAGTGAAGACGATGTGCGGATGTTTTCTATAATTAGCAAATACTGTTCAAATTATCAGGGGGCGCCAAAGAGTCTTTTACAATCGATAGTTCATTAGCTTACGATGAACTCTTAAACTCACTAAAGTACTATGCGTAGCCAATTCGCTACGACGTGAGACAGACTTCAAAAGGCCATCGATATCTCAATAGCTTACATTAGCTATAAACAAAACCATAGTAAACATGAACAGGGTTATATTAATTAACGACATAAATATGATACAAAAGAATACATCAGTTAATTTCAGCACTCATATAAATCACAAACGCGACCCACGCTACTGGCGAATGCCACAAATACAGCCAACTCACTGTTGCCATTAATTTTAGAGAGTTTAGCTAGCACATAATGGCGCAGATGATGCAACACTTGCTGGTGATTTTAATCTTTCGGTTCGTTTTTACCTTTACGACAGCGGATTGCATAATTACCCACTTGTGCAAGTGGGGTGCAGCAAGGACTCTCAGCAACAATTGCTAACCGAAGAGGAAAAAGCGGGGGCCACAACAAGGGCTCAGTAACAAACGGAAGACTCAGCAATGATTACAAATTCGGCTACCAATTAGTAGAACAACCTAGCTGCTCATACTTTAACTACTGCAAGTCGACTCAAAGCCTTAAATCGCAACATCCAAATGCGGTGGGTAATTAAGACTCAAATATCTTAGTTCGGCGACCTCAATGATTGTACAAAGTTGAGTTTTTCGGAGTGGGGCAACCAAACGCACAAAAGCCAACGAGGCCATTAAAGGGCCATAATGCGTAACAATTGTCACCCGTAACAACTATCAAATATTTTTGAACTTGCCGAATGAGAAAAAGTCCATGACGCCTATATCCTGGCGTTTTTTTTTGCGTATTATAATTTCGCATGAATATAATTAACAACACCGTCCATTATAATTGGGAATTCACGTTAAAGGCCGGATATTAACGTAAATTTTCATCAGTATAAGTAGGCCAATGGTCACATTGCTCGGTCATTAATGTGAATTTTTTGTGCTTCAAAATTATTATCATTTACCAGTAACACTATTATATGAAATGCCACTGCTTTCTTCTTTGACATTATTGGTGGCAAGCCAACTCAATAAGAATATATATTTTAAACCAATCAAAGTTGGTTATTGGTTATCACTCAATATATAACTCTAGAACTATGGGAAAACGTAACATACGGCATTTATGTACGATCTCCAATTGAACTATTTTATTCCCAACATTGCTTAAACGGTGTTTGCAGCTGTATGCAAAAATTTAGAACGTGTTTGTTTTTGCAGCATTGCACTTTGATTGACTTAGTAGTAAAATTACAATTTTTATAGTGTTAGAAATTTTGAATATTAAATTCAAAAAAGCTAACAACGTATATCCTGCATACAACCTGAGCAATCTTATTTGTGCATTTTTAAACAAATATGAGATTTTAAACCTCTATAATCTGCTGTTTTTATTGCAGACTTTTCATAGAACAGCGTTTTAATAACATAGTTATTTGTTTTTTCTTTGTATTAACTAGATATTGTGCATCAAAATATGTACAGAGCTGTATTTTTTAAACACGTGGATGTCAACGCACCTCAACAACCTTCAACAAAGGTTATTTTGTTATGTTCCACTATGCATGATAGTAATGTGCATTTGTGTACGATGATAACTTTTTGATTGTTAATTTCGGAAGTCAGAGTAAGTGAAAAAAGTTTTGTTTTTTATCATTTCTAATGTTAAATTCAATGGCCGGAAACGGTAGGTGCTTGACCGTGAGTAGAACATCCGGTATTATATTCTAACGACGCTTAAGGTTAAACACAAATATAGTTTATATCTAAAATTGATAACAAGCCAAACATTTCACCTTCATTTTATTTTAACAAAGTTGAAGTTGGTGTGATCCAAAGTTTAGAATAGATACTAATAACAGCAAAATAAATTCTAGTGACTAAATAATAGCTGGTTTTAAAAGTCCATGTCATAATGATGACATTTGAATTTCGAAATGACAGTTATTTTCTCACTAGTTCGAAAATTAACCATCTGAACGAATTTTAACAAATAGTTATTTATATACCGAGTCCATTGTGAGATGTTTCTGTCCGTTCGAGGGTGACGAGTTTACAAGACCGTGGGCTTCTGGCTGCAGACGTTTGTAAGTCGCTTTAGCGTTTTATTTTCCATTTTGAATACGCAAATAAATTGAGAAGCTTCAAAGCAGTCCATAACGCCCTCGGGCGTTATGGACTGCTTTATATACCTTGTATCATAGATATAAACAATAACTAATATAAGTGAAAAGCAAAACTCATTATGTATTTGTATGAATTCTCTATCAACCAGGGTACTACCCTACCAAATATTTTGGTATTTTAAATACTTGAAATAAAATTACATGAACTATAAAAGTTTAAAAAATATTTAAGATTGTTATGACATTTAAAATAATCTTATATGTAATAACATCTTGACCATTTCACACTTAACGCAAACAACACGATCATTTGTTGTTTGTTTGTTAATGGACAAGGTCTAGGCATGCAGAGTACCAGTTACTTTAGACACCGACTGCTTTGGTCATATGGTCAAAGTCCTACTTAGAATTTTGCCGAGACTAAGGGTTCCAACCCTAGCAAGGGATCTTTTACATGCTACACATCGTAGTAACATGGGACCCACGGCTTTACATCACTTCCGAATGATCGCATTCTGTAGAGGCTTCATCTGCATTTTTTATTTTTGAAACCTACCGGGAGCGGGAATCGAACTCGCGACCCTTAGGTCAGTAGTCAGGATGCTTACCACTGAGCTACCGACCCCGGCAACACGATCATTTTGCAACTTATTACATAAATCGCTATAGTGTGCTATTATTACCAAGGTTGTTCGTATCTTTCCTTAATGGTAAATGGGGAATTAAGTTCCATAAAATACTCGTACTGCCAAAATGTTTGGATAAAAACAGGTCGCCATCATTGTCAGCCTTGTTATTCACATCCTCTTCTCCCTCTCGTTCTTAAGACTAGTAAATAGTGACCAAACAAAATTATTAGCGCGTCTATTAATACCAACGGTGTTCGAATATCTTCGTTGTAAATTCAATTGCAACTTATTATACAAAAGTTTGCAATAGAGTTTCTGACACGATTAATCAAATGCTCAATGTGTGAAATAAACCAATAATAGATTTTTCAGTGTAATCAATAATGCTTATTTTTCTGTTAAGCAGTTCGTTACACATTTTTTTATTGCCCAGGTGTAAATGTTGCACATAAGACATTTAATATGGATTATAATAGTAAGACTAATCCCTATTGTTAATGTTTGCAAATTTGGCGATGCAGTTCGTTACATAAAATTAAAAATATAAAAATGACAGCTGTATAATTTAATTTAAAAAAAATCGCAATCGTACAGAATATTTGAATGCTAAATCCATACTCTCGCATAATAGAATTTCACATTTAGGCTATTACTACCGCTTTGGGTAATGTATGGCTAGAAAATTAATATAGTTTGATGTCAATGTATTTTCACACAGGTTTGTTGTACATTAAATTAAGGGGTAGTGCAGCTTTCCCCCTCCAATACGTCTTTTTTACTTCCTTCTTCATTTAGATCGTGATGTATTCGTGAAAAAATCACCTTCCGAAATTTCTTCAGATATTGACGTTTCAGGGTCCTTACATGACGAAACATTTTTTCTCAATCCTTCTGTTTCTCTGCCCGTCTGTCGGTTTGTCCGTGTTTTTGCCGTATAGCTCGAAAACTAAATGGAGGAACTCGATATTTTGCATTCTGATTATATGTTTACCTCACTCGAAGCCCAGAGAGAAATCGGGTAAATATGTATAGGGTGAGCATGAGCACGTTAAAAAATAAAATTCTGCGTATTTTTGCTTTAACTTAAGAACTATTAGTTGAAGAAAAAAGACATATTTTGGACCCAACATATACAGGGTCAAGACTCTGCTGAGTCCTGTCGTGAGCGCGTCGTTTATACCGCTGTCGCAAACCCATAATGTAAGCGAAATTTCGTGGTCCAGAGTCAGAGAGCCGACCTAGCATCGTCTGAGCCCGAGTTCGAATCCCACAGACCACAATGTTTTTTTAATTTGCAAATAGATGCAATTTGCATTACTCTTGCGAGGAAAGTTTCTTGTAAACCCCTTTGCAGATTTGTGAATCGTTTAAATAATTTAGATGGAATTTAAGTGAACTTAAGTAGTTTTATCTACTTACTTTGCGTTCGTACTGAGGCTATTACGATACGCGTTTGGGTATCGTAATAGACACAAAGCGATGCTATAATAAGAATACTAAAAATTTTCATTTTTTTGCTTAAAAAAGTGGCAAAGTAGATAAAATACTGTATGATATCTCGTTTATAAGGCATTTTGTAGCACTTACTCCTTTAGGGCACTCCTCGCTTCGCTCGTCGTACCCTAAATCCGTGCGTGCTACAAAATGCTTCTTATAAAACTCGTATCATAATATACTATTATGCACCTAAATAAACAAAATGTTTATTACGGTGACATCATTATCCATAAAGGATGCTCTATCGATTATTCTAGTTCTGCAGGATCATTAATTGGAGCCGAACAAACTAAAGTTCAAAAACAGCTAAAATTAGCTGTTTTTGAACTTTAGTTTCAGCAAATGCTGAACAATGTTTATTTTCTGATCTATTCAAAGTTGTATCAGACTCCGTACAATTGTGTACACTTTTTTTGAAATACCGTGTGTAACAGTAACAGCTGCTCCTCAAGGACGTAGGGGTGCTAGCTTCCCAGCCGCCAATAGCCTATATGGCATTAGAAAAAAGTAAATATTCTGTAATTGAAAATATATTTTATCATCTATACTACCATTATAATATAACAAAGTTTAAGTAATAAAATCCGTAGGTCGCTATTCGATACCGCTTAAAACATGTAAAACAATATCCAAGAAGTATGTCAACGTAACATGAGTTAGGTGTTAATCATACTCGCTCGTATTAATGGACCGAGCGGATGGCAGCTGCTGGAGGCGATCCGAAATAACGCTCAAACTTATATGACAATTGCGGGCAAAAACGCTGACGCAGCAGAACTGAGGTATAGTAGTTTCAATGTGACGCAAAGGCTAACGACGCTGCAGCCGAGAATGTCGTAAACTGGCGGGTTCATTTACAAACATAATGCCCCCGAAATGTAATGCAATCTGAGGGTAAAGGCAGCCGCCGATAGGAAATGTGGTGCAATCTTTGAAATTGAAAATGAATTTATTAAAACTTTCAGCACTGTTTTAATAATAAATTAGTTCTTATCGGCATAACTGAAGATTTTATACTTTTTGCGGGTTAGATACTCATATGCGAAATGTACGGAATATGAAAGGTGTGATCACTTCAAGCTTTAAAATCTTGATATAAAAAATTGCGGTAACGACTCAGACTGCGATTAAAAAATCACAATATCTCCCATCACTAGTTGGAAAGTGTTTATTTATCAATAAAAAATCATTGCAATATTTGAATTAAAACATCTCGACAGAATGTAGGTGAGTCATTAATTATTTTTTGCTTAGTAATTGTGAAAAAGAGCCCCCCAAATACAAGTATCACGAGCCGCCACTGGTGTGTAGTAGTACCCAAGCAGCTTTACAAGTTGGCCAATAAGATCGAATGGTCAGTCGAATAAGGTTCATCATCTTTCATCCTATTCCAATTTTGCATTCATTTAGTAGTGTGGTATGCGGAATTGTCTTGTTGGCGCATATACCTAATAGCGGTTTTCCATCTGAAGGATAAAATTGATGGCGAAATCTGATGTTGCACTATTTGCTAATGTTTCGTAGCAGTGTACCACCTAAAAAGATAGAAAAGATGCAATCCCACAGTATAACAAAAGCTGTAAATTTCGATTTTTTTAAACAGACAAAATGTAAGTCTTCTTGTCTATTTTCTTAACCTGTACATTTATATTTATTATATGTAGAGAGTATATTGAAGCGTTCAAATGTGTGTGGTACACCTACAAGAATTTTAATTCCAAATAACCCCCTCCCATTCCATTTCCATTATTTCGGTGAAAGAATCTGACTCGTCGGAGTCCGTTTCTGAATCAGACTTTGCCAGTGAAATAATATGTGGAAAATTTTCTAACGAATGATTTCTTATGTTTTGTCCAGTTTGCTGAAATAAGTTTTAAATTTGTATTTTGACGGAAACTTCTGGCATTGTAGTGTCAACTGCTTCCTTACTGCTTTCCAGAGTAAAGTGATCTATTACAGGATTGCTTGAAATTCAGTGGTAATATGGAAATAGAATTAAAAAATGATAGCATACTCTACAATTGCTGCATCATTATAAATAACGCTAAAAATCTACAATGTATGCAACGCAATGAAATTCAATCATGGCCCCACCGTGAGACAAAATAATTATGAATGGAGTATTGATGTTTAGGTTCAGCGCTTCTTACGAGAAATAATTATATTCTGGACCAGAAACAGTCACCTGTGACAGAAAAACAATAAAAAGCGGAATTGCAGCTTCTTAAATAAGACAATCTTCTTTTAATCAACTAAGTTCCAGCGATCTCTATTCGCGTATTCATTAAGAATGAAGCGACTTCTATATAAACAATGGATCGCTGCGATCTTGTCGTTACTCTTGACAAATGGGCCTGTTCCTGTTCGGCCTCTCCCAAGGGTATGAGGTAGGTGCTAAACCAGAACCATTATGTGGACAACAGACAAAGCGTCAGTTGGCCGTGCAGGAGACCTGAAGACCTCCCGCGAGCCAAATTAGCATTAACTTCAAGTACTGATTGATGATTAGACCAAACTACCCATTGTTTACGTCCGGCTATTAAAACGATCCCCTGCGCTTTTCCTGCGTCGGCTGCGTTGAGATCTACCGATAGTTTCAAATATAAACACGCCTCGAATTTAACGAAACTAAGTTTTAAATATGGTATTGTATACGAGTGACACTAGCGTGCTTGCCATCAAAAACCCTAATAATTGTAACATCACTTTTTTAACGTGATGAGATTGCAAGTCAATTCAATTCGAGTAAAAACATCTTAATAATAATAGAATCCGTCTTAACAAAATTTAAAATAATTGTAATGAACTAATGAGGTAAAAATCCTTTAATCTAAATTAAACGTCGTTAGATAACACATATTTAGAAAATGTATCATTTAAATAAAACTGAATTGCTTAAAATAGTTTAAAAGAAATTTTAAACAATTTTTACGTGAAATCTCTAGTCATTTAGATTAGATTAAGTACGTATATTTATCATATTAATGGGTTACTAAACTAAATTATATTGCTGCAATCCACACAACGCTTTTAAGGGTATTAAGAGATATTTTAATAAAAGTAAATCCCATAAACAACGCTTACGATTGTTTAATCCACGTTTAAACTATTTTGAGCGAGATTAATAATCGTTTAATGAGATTAATAATAATTTTAACGAAATTATAACCGTTTAAACACACTTTAGGGGTATTAAGTGAATAAAAATTACTGTAGAAGAGTTAATCATTTTAACGAAATTACAATAGCTTAAATATACTTTAGTAGCGTTTTCTATATAAGAATTACTGAAACAAGACTTATTAATCATTTATACAAACTTTTTATCGTTTAAATTAAATTTAAAAACAAGTTAAAGTTGCTTATACGAAATTTGAAGAATGTTAACGAGATTAAAAATTACTCTAAGAAGATTAGGGGTCACATAGATGAGGTTCACTCACCATTGTTTAATTGAGATTTAACAATATTACCAAAACAGGAAAATTAAAAAAAAATGCAGGCGCGGTGATATTCAAACCCGAGCTCGTCGAGCTACCAGGCGCATGTCGGAACGAGGCATACGATTGAACCACTGCGCCACGAGCGCACTCGCTGTGTTTGCCCTTCTGCTGCTTTATAAAAACGCTATACAATTCTCTCCCATTTGTGATGTTTACCCTGTATCTGTTAGGTCTCATTTTTGTCAAGAATAAAGCCTGAGCTATGTGCAAATCATTACTTTTAGTCAAAGCAAAAATAGGCAACTTTTTATTTTTTGAAGCTGCTCACCCTGTATATTCGGTATCTGCCAGGTAGACAGCTAATGGGGATGTAAAATATCGTCTTCCTCCAACAAGTACTTTTTGAGCTATACCGCCAACAGACGGACAGACAGAAAACATGTTTTTCACCCTGAAATGTCAAGATTTGAAGAAATCTAGATAGGTGATTTTTTCAAGATCGAAATACTTCCTTTGTCTTTTAGACCAGGGAAGTAAATAGTACGGAGACGGACTTAATCGTGCAAATAAAATTTAATCGTTGAAATTAGATGTAAACAAATCTGTAAATGGGTTTACACCGAACTTCCCTTGCGCGAATTAGATCAATTTGCAAATTTAAAAAAATGTATCCCGCTGGGATTTAAACCCGCCGCATATGCATAGCGATCATAACCGCATCTGCGAAAAGCGCCATCAAGCCTAATTGAAATGAGTGCGGCGCGCGCCTCTATTTAAGGGAACGGTCTTATTGTTGAAACGTTTCGACTCTTTTGTGACATTATCATGTATCTGTTGAGTCCAATATTCGGCAAGTGTAAAGCCTGACCTATGAGAAAATTATTACTTCCTTCTATTTCAAAATTAACGCAAAAATAAACAAAATTTTATTTTTTAAGGTGGTCACCCTGTATATATTTGTCTGAAATATTCACGGTTTCATTCCAGGTATATATATAATGTGTATACAAAATACCATCTTCCTCCGACAAATATTTTTGAGTTATACCGCCAACAGACAGATAGATAGACAAGCGGAATTGAGAAAACCTGTTTTTCGTCATCTAGGGACCCTAAAACGTGAAGATTTGAAGAAATCTCGGAAGGTGATTTTTTCGTGATTACAATACTTCCTTCGTCTTTCAGACGAGGCAAGTAACAAGATAAAAGTTGCTTTTACGAGAATAATGAGATTGAAATGTATTCTAAGGAGATTAACACCCGTATGCATAGTCGTTGGCCAGCGGCTCGCCGGAGTTTCGTTATGAAATAGTATGTTGGCGGCACTGTAAGTCTATGTCAAATTCGAGGTTAGCAGGTTAGATTTTGTGTCAGTTTCTAGAAACACGTACAGTGCCCCCAACATACTATTCATAACGAAACTCCGACGAGCCGCTGGCTAACGACTATGCATATGGGTGTAAGAGTCGCACAAACGAGATTAATTATTGTTTAATTGAGATTTAAAGTATTTGAAACAAGATTAATAATCGTTTAACGAGCTTACTGATCATTTTAACGAAATTATAATCATGTTACTGTAGTAGTGCTCCCAATATAAAAATTACTGAAACAAAACTTATTAATGGATTAAACCAAATTTAATCGTTTTAATTAGATGTTAAAGAAATATGATAATAATAATAATCTTTATTGTCTTTAGTCATAACATAGATTGATAGATTCGTATCTAGTATACCAATTACAAGAATATCATATACAAACATATTTGAGTCATACATAGTATAAAACAAAACAATTAATATCAGCAACCGACAAAATTAATTTAATGTGGGTACCCTTGTAGCGAATAATACGCCTTCTCTAGCAAAAGTTGATTCTACCAGATTGATTTTTAACGAGTTGTTTTCACATTTGTTTAATTCAGATTTAAACTATTTATTACTGTAGGTGTTAATCTTATAAAAGCTACGTAAACAAAACTTAGTCATTTAAACAACATTTAATAGTTTAAATTAGATGTTAAAAGCAAGATATAAGTTGCTTCGACGACATTTACAAGCATTTTAACGAGAATAAATTTAATTTAACGAGAATAAATTTAATTTAACGATTTTAACATTTATTTTAAGAAAATTGGAAGTTGCATAAGCGAGGTTCGCCGTCGTTTAATCGACATTTAAATTATTTTGAGCGAGATTAATAATCTTTTAAAGATACTAATAATTATTTTATGAAATTGTAATCGCTTCAACAAAAGTTAGCGGTGTAAAATCTATGCAAAATGTATTGAAAGAAGGCTTGATCATTTACACAAAATTTAATAATTTAAATTAGATATTAAAAACAAACTCAAGGTTTTTTAGAAGATTTAAAAGAATCTGAACAAGATTCAAATTAACTTTAAGGAGATTGAAAGCGCATAAATGAAAAGTGGTCAAACTAAATATAGACTATTTAAACTAAATTAAAATTTTTACAATATTAGAAGATTTTAAAGATACTAAAAGCCACCTAATAACTATATAAAAATAATTTAATCCACATTAATACTCTTACTAACGAGACTAAATAGTCGTTTTAGCAAGATATGAAACCCTGTCAACTATACTAGAAGAAATGTTGCAAGATGTTTTTTAATCAGATTAAGATTCATTTTAACGAGATTTTTAACGCAGTATAAAAACCATTCAAGGTAGATTTCACGAAATTTACGATCCTAAAAAGATATTATTAACAGTTTTAACGAAATGATAAGTGGTTTGAGAAGCTTCTGTGTTTTAACGAGAGAAACTCGTTCGAAAGTAGCCAAAAGTCATTTTAATGAAATTAAACATGATTTTAACACAGTATTGAAGGGGATTTACATCGTCTAAACCGGAATGAACAATACTTATATATTATGTCGTTCAACGTGCTTTGTAGCGCTTACAACGCAGCGATGAAAGAAATCGAGTAACTAAATGCATGAAAGTACGAAGATAAAATTAACGAGTTCTCAAACGTTGACCTGGGTAGGTTCAAGTGTGATGGAGTACAAGGAAAGGTTACTTTTACTTCGTATACTTAGTTGATTATTCAATAAACTATCACAACTTTGTTTAATAGGGCGTCATTATATATAAATTCCCTGAAACAGGTACCTATGTTTTAAAGTCGGAATTATTATTAGAAACAAATTACGCTGTTTTCTTACCTAATAGTTTGATAGTTTGTAGATACTTTACATCAATTTTTGAATTTTGCTGTATTGCTGCTTCTCTACCCGTTACTAGGCTTGTGTTATAATCTTCGTTAATTTTTTCTCAACTCTCAGATCTTTTTAAAAAGTATTTCTTTATTGTACCCCGTATAAAGAAGCATTATACGCGCGCCATTTCCCCAACGTCCCCCCAGCAGAGACAGCCAGCGGGTTTCCTACAAGACAATAAACTTTCCTAATGTTATTAACCCATATTTGCACTCCGACGTATCTCTGCATTTTAATTGTCATGCTGACTTTCGACACAGTTTAATCGCAGGGAGTTTACTTGTACATGACGCGATAATTGTCCTGTAAAAAATTATCGCCACGGCTTTGCGTTAAGGAGCGAAGGTCAATTTTCGAAGGCGATTGCCAGTTTCATCGTTTGCAACCAAGATGGATTTAGGGATTTGACGATATGTTAAAACGCTCCATGCAAGCGGCACCATTATCGCCCCCCTTTTGCTATTAAGTCAGATACTTATCAATTGCACCTGGTAACACTTTGCGTTGTGCAGAGCTACTGATTCGCATTTCAGAATAGCTGGTATTTAAATCGCTGTTCTTTTTTAGCCTCAATGTTAATTTTTATCTTTAGCATTATCTATAAGTGTAAAATTGGAATTTTTCGCGTTTTATAAAGCTTTCCATAAAGATTAAAAAAAATCAACTGTTTGTGCTACTTTTAAACTTCGGTTGTACGCTATGTTTATTTGAAAGCAACTGTACACAAATTCTAGTGCGCAGAAACAAAAAATAATTGCTCCAACTTAGAACTGTTACACTTTCGTTTGACATAAGGTAACCTTCAAAAATAATTTCGCGTAAATGATGTAAGCGGAAATATATTCCGTCTAGACAAAAGCCCAGTATTAAAAGCTGTAGATAAAGTAAAGTAAATGTTTAATAGAACTTCGCTCGTCTGGATAAAACCAGATCACGATGTAAGAACATTCAGAAAGTCTAATTTTTATTCAGTCAAGTGGCACTTCTAATTGTGGAAAAGTCCATGCAATTCATACTTGTATCAGCTAGTTGTAAGTCTTTAATAGATAAGTATTGTATTGATGCGAGAGAAAAAAATTATGAATTGGCAATAGAGCAGATATGGTAGCGTTTTTCAGTACAAATACAATAGTTAATAAATAGTGTCAATTCTACATTATTTTAATTATTTTATTTTATGATTTGTATATTTTTATAATAATTTTAAAATATTTTCATAACTGAATTTAATACTAACTGTTAAGAGCTAACAATTATAACATTGAAATGTTTTTTATGCATAAAAACTTGGAAACAGCGGTCACAGAATTAAAAAAGATACAGCTATACGAAGTGAGTACTAATACTGAGATAATTTTTTTTTGTTAAAAAGGTCTTTAGTAGAATTCCAAGCTCTTACATTCAAAATTAGTTAGTGTAGTCATATCCGTTTGCGAATTATTATTATTGTTATTTACAGTTCGACTTAAGTGAAATTTTAGATTCTTAACCTCGATCTCATTTCTGGAAATATAAATATTTTACAAAAAGAATACACTGGGGGGGAGCCGACGAGGCTCCACTCGCACATGTCCAAGACCACCTTGAAAAATATCAATTTAAACATTTGTCTCGCAAAATTACAGCTTAAGGTTGCTTGCTCTCTTAAAAACAAGACAATTAAAGCTGCTAATGTAATCTGCTTGACATTGAGTCTAATCTATATCTGCAGATATTGTGCAGAATGTGGACGAAACAAACATCGAAATATAAGGTTCTTGATAATTCCAACAATAATTGCGCGGAACTATATTTAAAGGCTCTTATGGAGGCATATCAGGATGAAGTACCGCCACAAAAATGCAAGGATTTCCTTGAAATATTTGTTGTTAACTTGTTCAATGACGGTTTAAGGTTAGGTTCATTGTTAAATAAATATGTCGATATAAACGATTCGCCAAAATTTTAAATTCAGTGTATACGAGAGTAGATTTTTAAGTATTATACCTAACCATGAAAGCTATGAGCTTGTTTATTACAATACTTCTTCCATATATTGACGGTCTTTGCATCTCTTATTGGGACAACCCATGCTTTTCGAATCTGTCGAAGGTTTTTGCTCAATATCTCGTCGTTTCTAGTTTTTCCTAATACTCATCCAAATAATCGCATTTTTATTTCTTATGTAACTTATTTGATTTGGACAAAAAGCTTAGGCGATTATGACTACTGTTCTAACCCTCAACGAATAAAGACAGTGAACCCTGCAGAAATCGTAGTGTTTTTTAAACAAAGGGAGGATTCACGCAAAAGATAGCTTTGAAGAAAGATATATTTTTACGAAGAGACATAAATTTACTTTTGCCTGGCAACTGTCCAGTTCATAAGGTGCAAAATATTCAACAACACATATCCAATATTCATGATCCATTGACACTTTTCTTTGCGAAATAAAAAGCTTGAAAGAGAGCGATTTTGAACCAAGCAGAGCTAAAAGCTGCTGCAGTTAAATATTTTCGGAGCTCTGCTTAAAAATTGTTAGAAAACGAGTGAAGTGTTGAAGATTACTTAAAATGTGTCCTCGTAGGGTTTAATTTAATTTAGATTTTATGATGTTAAAAACACTGAGCCCTTACGCAACAAATGCCCCTGATTTGTTATCATTAAGCAGTAAAAATAATACCTCGCATGTCTGATGAAGTGATGTGCAATGATACTGATAAAATGCTTTCGAGACTGTTTATACTGTAAACCTGCAAACAACTGGTGGGTTATAAAAGCTGCTGTGACTAGCATATGATATCTTGAATTAGAGAACTATTATTTAATTAACTGCAACTTAAAGAAGAAACGTGTAAACTACAGTAAAACATTTTACACTTTGATGCCAAACGTTGCATCAAATGGGAACTGTAACTAATTGCACCGCTTCCTACACTTTCAATATTTAAATGAAAACTTCTCATATAAACTGACGAGTTAGCCGTTTGATCTTTGGACTACAGCTCTGAGTAATATGATTATTTGTTATAACTTCTACTTAACTGACGTCACTTGATTGAATAAAATGTACTGAATAATGAAAATAATTATCGCTTGTGTCATACATATTGCTATGATATTGCACCGCAAGCGGTGCTGTTCAATCCATCGGTTATGTTTGAACAATAATTAAATTAAAAAACAAGCGAATTGGTTAAGTTTTAAACTGTAAAAATGTTAATATTGGATAAAATAAAAAAGTTGTTTAATAAAACGATGAATTATATGTCAAGATAAGAGTTAAACGAGTTTTAGGTGAACATGATTGACTTACGTTTGGAGCAGGTAGCATTTAAGAGATTAGTAACTGAAGAAGAATGTTAACAGATTACTTTTAGATCAATACAAGACGGTTTCACATTTAATGAAAATAAATATGCAAATCTAATCTAATTAAGGAGAAGTTTACTGTACAATTACCTTAAAAGTAATGTTAAATAATGGTAATACATGCTAAAATTAACAATGAATTACAAGTTGTTTAAAAAATTAAGGTTGGTCACGTGAAGCCTGTTGATAATTACAAGAAAATTCTCACGTGAATCACATAAAGAATGTGTAATTGTAAATAAATAATAAGGCAGAATGCAAGCAAAATTAAAAGCGTAAACTAAAAAGAATCATTAAAATGTGTTTAAGTGAACAGTTGTCAAATTGTTATCATTTACAACAATTAGCAGTGGTGCTGTCAGTCAGCTAGCGACATCAGGTATTCTTAAGTGTGGCTTTCACTGTGGTACTTAGTTTCCATCTACATAGCCCAGCGGTACAGTTGGAAGTAACCTCGCCATAAGCAGGAAGATATCTGCATTGTTGGTGTGGTGTAAAAACACAGGCACCTAAAATGAGAATTCTTTATCACATGCCAATAAATAAATACAAACAGAAAAGACATACCTAAATAAAGAGATTGTAATTAGTTGCTTTATTCAATACTAAATATAATTGAGATTATTACAGAGTACAAACAACGGTTTACTTGCGATTATGCGAAATATTATTTAACCGATTTTGCATTGGATCTAATAGCAATTTTATCAAATTATTAATTTGATTCTGATCAGTATTTATGTTCTACCGAGCTAGTCAACTGATATAAAGATTTAACGATTAAGCTAAAGGGCAGAATACTGGGTCATTGGATTAAATTTGAACCTAGTATTTATATAAGCAATTTTTGAATAGCTACAAAAATATAAATTGTAAATTAATATTAAAAATAATAATAATAAGCTTTCATATTAAATACGAGGAATAAAAACACGTTTAGATAATGTAGGCATGAATTGATCATGGCACTTCAATGCAATTAATGAAATCGTTTATTGACGTATTAATGAGGTGTCTGTTAAATTTGTTTGCGATTGCTTCTTTGTGTACATTTTTATAAAGCTCGGAAATGGCGTTTACTATAGAAAATCCCGCCAAATAATATACGTACCGCCGAAGGACGTCAACCACTACAAATCCTTAAGAAAAGGAAAGCTGTCGATGGTGACTAGTTGTTCTCACATGGCGGTAGTTTAATGGTGCAGAAAATTTCGACAAGAAAGAGAATTGACTCAACACTTGGCTCGCCCAGGACATATTCGAGTTGCAATTCCAGATGAAAGTGTGAGGCGTTTGGAAACTGCTTTACGTGCGAATAGACGCATTAAAGTCAGATAATTGTCAGAGAAGGTGAGCATCAATATAGGAAGTGTTCATTTCATTATTCACACTCTTATCACAAATTTCATGTCTTTGGTCCACTAATGGGGCAGCGATTCATGTCGGACGCTGAAATGCAGACGGCCATTAGAGAATAACTTCCTCGACAGCAGCAAGAATTGTACCAGCAGGGAATCTGGAGATTAGTACAACAGTGGGACTCATACCTTAATGTTAATAGATAATTTTTTTAAATTGAGTTAATAGAAATTATGCTACAGCTCTAAGCGTGTTTCTATTGAACAATTCTCGTACAATATAATGCTTTCAGCGCTACTGCTGACTTGTATTACATTGACTAAAGTTAACTTTGCACTTGTCTATACTTTCCGACATTATAAAAGAGCTATAATTCAAAGTTCCACACTAAGTTTTTTGGAAAGTATTAACGGTGTCGCGCTTCAACTCCCACTTACCTGGAAAATGGTTGTATTAATAAGGCAATATGAGCCCTTCGCTATTGGAAATTAACATCGTCATAATAGTGTCCAAGCTACAGTGTATAATGTTCTGACAATTTGACACATTTCGCTAACAGAAGAAGATCCTTTCTTTTTAAGTGATATCTTGAAAGATATTTCAAGATACATGGACGAATATTACGATATCTTCTAAACATTGTTGAGCAGTCCTTGTTGCTTGATTTTACCCTGAACCACCAAGTCAATATTGCTCTCAAGAAGAATAGCGAAAAGTCGGTTGTAATGTTTAGTTCCTACAGAATAGATGCACTTGTTCGTCTTTCTGTTCACGGGGTCCATGGGATTCACATTCTGCGAAACTCTGTTCACATGAAGCTCAATAGTGGTCAACGACATACCATCTAATTAACAACCTAATAACCAGCAATTTCCTAAACGTTTTTCTTTTCTTTTCGTTATACACACATAATTTTTTATGTTGTGATGTAGATGGTAAGGCATTCACTCGTGTTATTCAATTTATCCAGCAATTCTATCAGTTCATCTATACTTTTTTTAGTAAAGCGTCATCAGATAAATTACTGTATACCTATTCTAACGGACTCATCGCTAAAATGGCATAATTTTCAAACTAAATTACAAAGTTGTTTCCATCGATATCAGAACTTGCCTTCTGATAGTCAATATAGTTATTTATGTACTCAAGGCATTGTGTATATGTTTATGCTCGAGAGGCATAAATATCAAGTAATTCCTGTGGTGCAGACAACGTTTCATTTTCCACTGTGAAGACGTAAATAAATTAAGAAGCCTAGAAGGCTCGAAAAGCAGCTCATAATGCCCCAGGGCATAATGGACTGCTTTATGTACCTCGTACACAGATATAAACAACAATTAATATATCAGTGCCAAAAATACATAGTACAAAAAGGTCGAACCAACATCAAGCTTTCCTTAATTCAACAACTTAAAACAGTTGCGAGTAACATGTTTCAAATTATAACAAAAATGTTGATTATAGAATTTTAATAAAAATTATGACAGAGTCGCGATTACCTGCGCTGAAACAGAGTACCAACAGATCGAACTAGAAAAAACTTCAAACATGCATGAACATATTACTAAGAATCTCAAATACGAATACTCCTGTGTGTCATAGTTTTTAATAATAACAATATATACTGCTCCACAAATGAACTGGACCATTTGCATATATTGGTGCAATTTTTAAAAATATTTTCCAAAAGGGCAGTCATGGCATTTTTGGTAATCTTTTATGATTGTGTCTCTGTAAAAAGCATTTCTTTTCATAATTTGGTTTAAAGAAAACTAAGTCCATTAATATAATATTATTATTTTAAAATTTTGAATTTTTCCCAAATGTTGACAGCACATGGCATACAAAGTATGCCAAATCGTTGCCAAACATTTTTAATCGTTCCGAAGAGACTCAAAGAACTATTAAGTAACCTTTTTTGTAATTCCTCTTATTTTGGTGAAATATAGTTTTTTATAATTTTATTAATATGATTTTGTTAATTCTTCAGTTAATATTTGAGGGTGGTGCACTTAAATATGCCTAATATGAGTATACTATAAAACAAAAGCTTTTGTATATATATTTTGTGACGTAATGTAATAATAGTAGATTATGTTATTAGGAGTAAAAGTGATACTTTATGTGGCGAAGCTGAAGTTTATTTAGCCGAACGTTAGTGAGGCAAATAATTCAGCTAAGCCACATAAAGTCACTTTTACTCCGAATAACATATACTATTTTATTCGCAAACGTATTCAGGTAAATTTCATTAATATAAATTAAAAAAGGATGCATCGGCCGGGAATCGAACCCAGGCCACCCGCGTGACAGGCGAGCACTGTACCCCTGCGCCAACCTCTGTTGTTCAAATAAAGCGCTACTGTAATGATATATGAACATACTAAATCACCCGAGCTAATAGCACACGTCCACAGCAGCTGTCACACCATAACCCACGGCGACAGATGCTCCGATCCGCTGCTTAAAGGTTTATTTAAATTAAAACTTTTTCCTACTCTTTTTGAAAATAAAAACCGGCCTACGATGTAAGTCTAAAAATTAGCAAAATTAGTTTCCTTAAAGAGGGATAGTGACGTAACAACAAGGTTGGCATCGACTTTTCTCTTGGAATGTAAGCATATTCTAGGGTTGTATACATTTTTCGAGAAAAACACAAACAAACAAACATGTACTAAAACCAATGTGCACCTACTCTTATACGCAGGGTGTAACTGAAATAGTAATTTACGATACACGTGCATAAAGTCCCGCGAGTGACTAAAGATGCTTTACGCATGTGTATTGTACAATATTTTATCTGCGATAGAATCTAGAAAACACGGTAAACATAAAAATAAATTTTAAATGTAAATTAGGATTACTAGTAAGCGGTCGTAATTTTGCGTGGTTAAAAATTTTAAAACACGTTGCTACTGACGACGTGACTAATGAAATCATTTTAAACACGTTGGTACTGACGACGTAAATTAATGAAAGCATGTTTAATAAAATAGTCGTTTTGCAAACTTAAAACTGCCAACTAAAAGTCCATTTTACACACTATCGTAGATAATAGCTATTTATGCAACAAGTGCTAAAAGTCGACGTTTATGCACGAGACATGAAAATTATGAATTTTCATGTCTCGTGCATAAACGACTTTTAGCACGCGATGCATACAATATTTTATCTAGGACCTTAATTTTACTGTTATTAATCCATAAATATCGATTTAACAAAGGTTTGTATTTACGACACTTCTAATTTATGTCATAATAAACAGTAGACCATGCCGCGCGGGCGAATGGCAGTAGTCAAGGTCAGTTACGAAATGTAATTATTAATACTCCACATCTGACTGTATTCATTACATAACGCTTTCATTATTTCAAAAACACTTTACCTGTAACGCAAGAAGGAACTAGAATAACTTTACAACTTCACTTCCAGTTCGAAATTGTAGTTTCATAACCTCACTTCACTTTTAGCACATGGGCTAAAAGTAAACAGCTGATTTCCTTAACCACGGTAAACTATAAAACGTCACTTTTAGTGAAACAATCTAGCGCTAAAAAGCCTACTTTTAGTAGTGGTCATAGATAAAATAAATTATATGGTACTGGTCTGATATTAACGGGCTATTGCCCATAAAACGTATCATCTTATGTAGACGACCTACAGGGGAGTTAACTTTTATTTAACTCATTTCCCTATAGTAATTAATAACTCCGTACTTCTGTCTGCACTTATAAGAATCGCTTTCTATGTTCATTTGTTGTTCCGTATCCATGTTCCACGAATCGGATCGGATAAACGAGACTTTACTGTAAATACAAATATGAATAATAATAATTTAAAAAAACCAAAAAGTCTGGGTCAATTTTATTTTTGTTTAATATTTTGTATTTTCGACGTCTCGAGTACACTTCGCGAGTGCTATTTATAGGCCTGTTATCTGCCCACGACAAGTGGTTGTCCCCGTTGAGCACATCCCATCACTAATGAGCCATGTGAACAAACCGAAATGATCGTAAAACGTTACCACGACGAAACTGGTTTCGCGATGTTGTTCGCACTGGTGGCTGCTGTTATCGCGACCTCCTGCGAAGCGAAAGCGGTAATCATCGCACCTAGGTCGGAGGTCGCCTAATCGCCTTCAGGATGCTTGCACAACCGCGTTAACAAACCCGTGTTCGGTCCCCTATCAGCTGCTTGTTTGTCGCCCGCTCGCCCGTAAACACAATCGCCTGGAAATGTCAAATATGCGATTGTGGAAGATTTTTAAGTGCTTACTGGAAAGAACCACTGGGGGCCACTTTTAGATGATCTTGAAATTGTGCGTTTCTCGAAGATTACAAACTCAGCGCAAGTGTACGATACGAAACACACGATATGGAAGAGTTTGGTCAGGACTGTTCTCGAGAATTCCAACTTCAGTAATAATGGAGAAAAAGGAAAAAAACTGTATATAGGCCCATATATTAACGTTCAATAAAGACAACTTCTTCGGCTTGGCTTACGAGCTTAAGACGGAAATGTGGAATGGTAATATTTTAAATTTTAACTATATATTCTCGCAATGGTTAGCATATCACAAGGTTGGAATCCTGGACCAAGCGTATTGATCACGTTTTATACATTTATACACAATCACATTAATATATTCGGAAAGGTCGTGTGCCTGAAAAATAAAAGATTAACTTGAAACATAAATAAGGTGCTGTAAGACAACAGATTGCAATCCTGGTAAAAGTAAAAAAGGGGGGACGTCAGCTAAGAGATAGAGATTGATCAAAACCGTTATTAAATACCTACATCCTGGAAAACAGGTGTCCAAAGGATATTATGAAAGGAAGAAGCAGTGGATCAAGCTAAAACGTACCAAGGTTGAACAAGATATTAAAGAAAGAATAATATGTAGTTGAGGGTGGTCCACAATGAGGCATTTTTTTTAAATTTGTGCAGTATATTTTAAAACCTGAAGTATTGAAATTGCGCACACATGCTGCTACGTTGTTTTTTACAATAGGATTTATTTATATTTCGCATTCCAAAGTTTGATAATTTTATTTTCGTTTTTATGAATGGTTGCATTTTGTCTTATTGTGGAAGTTTTTGTTTCAAAACAGTTGCTTGATTTCCACAATGAGACAGAATTAAAAACAATGGATACTATTGCAAATTATGTTTATTTCAGAATATTAATACAAAAACAAAAGTAAAGCTCATTCCATATCTACAAAATAACTGCTGAATAATATTTTAACGTACGTCTATATTATTAAAAATAATTCTAAAGTCAAATGCATGTGTTGACGTCTTGTGTCTTGTATGTTAGGTGTCGGTAAAATCATTTTAATGTCATCGATAGATAAGCAAGTTCCTATCTTCAACTGCCGGAAAATGGTTTTCACTTCGGAAAAATTGTGCTCATATTCATTTTCACAAATTTTTTCTTCCACAATTTTCCCGATGTAAAAGCATGTATTCTCGTTTCTACATTTAAATTGCACAAGAACAAAAGATCCTAGCTCAGGTGGATTGTCCGAGCCCCATTTGTCTCCCAGAAAATTGTTAATTTCATCATTTATTTCCGTTTTATTTATACCCGCCATTGCTGATATTTCTTAAGCACATGAGTTTAGATTTTTTCGCAAAATTTGAAATAATAAACGTTAAATGAAATTACACATTTATTCTTTGAAGATATTGAATTTGAAAAAAATGTTTACTTACGACATGGTTGAATATCTAGTAATTCAGTGTTTATAATACAGGTGATAACTAAAATGTTTTAGATTAGTTTTGGTTATAGCGTGTCTCAAAAGTTTTCGGAAAATTTTGCAATACAATGTACCTACAGTAAATAACGACCCATCCAGTTGCTGTTGGAAACAAATTGTATCAAATTGATTGACGTTTAATATAATATGTCAGTTTTGTAATAAACACAGTTATAAGGTCATGTTGTTGTCTAACGCTAGCATCTGCAGAAATGTATAAAATGAACATTAAACAATGTATGTAATTTGTACAGCGCTCATTTAGGCGTTATCAGGCGTTACATCTAACCAGCGCTCGAACTAATAATAACAAACTCGTACCCGCTATGCGCTAAGACACGAAGATTAGATTAATCAGAATATATCGTTGGTAAATATATTGTGTTTTCCTAACCGTATACAATTGAGAAGTAATGACCATTTTCTTTGACTGAGTTACTCGGGGTAGAAAAATGAATAAAAGTTTGAGCCTTTCCGAAATTAATGAAAGTCGTAAATAACCAGAATTAATTACCAGGACTAAAGTTAAATTCGGAGGGTCGAAACGTACAGTTGAAATACAAAATCAATAGAAAATTGTACAAAAATTTTAACCATTACTTCTTTCCGAAAACTTTTGAAATATACGTTAGTTCACAGTCACACTAGTTAAAACATAAAAAAACTAAATACGAGACAATTCTCTCCGGAGTAGGCCACTATGCTCTGCAACTTTGTTGATCACTGTATCGGATTTAAATTATGAAAAACAGATTTTTCACCATCATCAATAACAATGCTTCTAAATTGGTATTATTTAAGTTGTTCCTCAGTCTATTTTTATGAATATTAATGGTGAAACCTCACTGTGTTACAGGAAGGGTCTTTGGGTGCTGCTCCCCGTGTGTAATGACAACACCCTGAGTATTTCTAAATGATAACACTTTATGGAAAACAACAATCATTTATTTAATTGCACAAAATTACTAACGATAATATACATAAATGTAGCAAGATATACAAATACTTCATGCGCTAACAGTTAACGCACCCGGATATTTCGATAGGCTATGTTAACGAACAGATTGAAAGTGACACGGTCAGACAACTGAAAAACACAGAATGCCGAAGGTTGTAAACCGAATGACTGGAACGAAAGTGGATCCTGGAGCTTACATGTCCGTCTTTATATAGCGTAAGTGGAGGGTTGTTTATTGCTTGACGGTGGCTGGACGGACCCTGCATTTCCCCAAAAGTGCAATTCAGCCATTGTGCTCTGTTTCTGGTGTCGGGTATTTGAAATTTCTTTATTACCCTTCTGATGCAACCGGAGGTCTCTTGGCGAAAGCGTTAGGTTACTTTCGTACGATGTCTTGCATCACTCGAAGGTTTTTATTACTCAACTCTTTATCTGCAAGTGGTCAATGGGATTTCCCCGATTGCTGCGCAGCCGCGCTTTGTTCTCCGAAAGGGCTGAACGTCTACCTGCTGTTTGCTACCTGATCCCCTGCAGTTTACAGATGACGTACTGTTGCTGCAATCTGAGTTTTAAATTGCGTCTTTTTACACTCGTGTTGCGGATACAATTTGTCATTCGCATAATTAATTATTCAGTTTACGAAGCTCGCAGCGTAACATCCAAAAATAGTTACCCACTGCTTTACGCTGCACAGCTTAGTTAGTCAAAGTTTTCCCTTTTTATGGTTCTCAGTGCTACTTTTGTAGTTCTTTAGCTGAATGATTTATGAACCTTACACATGGCCATGTATCTGTTACAGGCCAATAAATACTTATAAGCTAAAGTTCAAATAAGACACGCTTCACTATATAAATTGTAATAAATCAATGCTCTGTAACAACAAATTGCACAATTTTTGTCACCTTTGCACATTGCAGTTATTGGTGCTTTCGACTGATCTGCTTCTATTTCACCGTCATTCTCCTCCGAGGATTCTGTATTATCTGTATTAGGTAAATAATATGCACATTCTTCGTTTTTGTTGTTTTTTAATCTGTCTCAATTATTTGAAAAACGCAGAAGTTCGTTCCTTAAATTTTCTTCAGTAGCCTGTTTATCAAATTTCAATAATTCTTTGGTCGAATGGTTTTTCATGTTACACCGATGATACGTTGGCAGAATTCCGCACTCTGCACCTGCAGCTTTTATGTGCGTCACACTTTCAGCTGCTACTTTTTACTTCTGCTTTTGAACAGTTGGTCTTGACATTTCGTCGAGATTGTAGATTTGACTTCAATCAGCATAAGTTTCTGAATTTATGTAAGAGAACAGTACCTACTTTATATTTTTTAATTTAATTACCTAGCGCATTTTATTTTTACCTTGCTACAAGGGTTCCCGAGTTTCAAAGACGGCCGTTAGCAAAAATAAATAAAAAGCAAGTGTTGAAAATTAACCTTTGATTAAGAACGTCAGTGACCCGTTTATGGAGAAAATACAAAATGAAGAAATAATATATCGATACAAAAGAGAATATAATTGAAGAAAACGTGTTAACACGGGAAAGAACTTTGGGAGAAGAACGCCAGTGACCCTTTTATAGATAACATACAAAATGAAGAAATAAAACGGCCAATGGATATAAATGAAAATATAATTGGAACGGTGCGTGATACGGAAACGTAGGAACAATAGTTACCCGAGAAAATTGTGCAATGGTATTAACAGAAAAAGAGAAAGGCAGATGTTCAAGACAATATAGAAGAAAAATGGATAGTGAAATCGCGATCAACGAGGAAAGAGACTGGGAGCTGAAAGGAAACGATAGATAATATAATGATATTGTGCATGTGCTCCACTCCGTGTCCTGCACTGATCAGAATTCATTCTGAACAATCTTTTTTCCTCTCCTCATGTTAAGAGGCCCTTCACTGCTAATCATTAAAATCGAGAACTTAACAAATGTGTTTTCTGTAGCGCAACCTTGCTAGGCTGTTTTATATGTATAATTTTTACATCATGTGTTTGGGTTGTGATAATTTTTACAGCATGCTTTCATAACATCAGTTAAGCGCACCTTCATTAATTTAAAGCGATCACGATGAAATGTAGTGTTCGCGTACAAATCTCGGTACGATAAGCAGTTAACCTTTTCTTGTCCTTTTTATTAATAAAACACTTGAAAACTGTATGCGCACAAAAAAACTTCCACGGTTGAAAATTGTAATGACACAACAGTATTTTAGAAAATATATGTTCCTCTGAAGTTCTTATCTGTATTTATCCAAATGCGAATTCAAATAGGTACCGATTTTGCAATGCTCACAATTTGAACTTTAATTTTCCCACTGCAGTTTTTAATACTAAAAACGGCGATAATTTGGAAATTGCGGCCTGACGAGATTTCAACCTATTTTGATTTTAGATTTTCTAATATTTTCAAATATTTTATATGGCCCCGGTCCCCGGATTTTAGGCGAGTCAGTCGTAAATAAAAGGGCCTCTGATTGTACTTAATATTTTAGTTAAAAATAGAATTCTTTATCGACGATCCTCCGCAGATTTCAAAAATTGGTATCTTTCCACTGCATTTATTGTCTCTAACTTTCTGCATATCTCACCCATAGTATCTTATCCTGTCTTCGTATCCAATGTAGACCATTCAAGGTTGATCCTTGAATATTTTTACAATTTTGTTTAATTCGGAATCATCTATCTTTTGACTATGGTTTGTTTTCCTTGTCTGTTCTTCACCATCGGTACTTTTTTAGCTACGTTCACTATTAGGTTAATTATGTGATAATTTATTTCATATACTTATATTCTTTGCATATCTGTTGGTAGGTTTTCGAACAGATATTCTTCTTAACGTTTCCTTAAATGTATATTCATCTAAATTTTAGTTTCATTTCTTTCTCATTTGGTCCGTGTTCGTATTGTTCCTCTTTTTCTTCTTCCCTTTTATAACTATTCTTGCTCTGACTATTCTATGGTCTGTACTCTGGGAATAGTAAGTCTGTTTCACTTCTGTATAATCCATTGGGGGTTATTAAATATATAACTTTTTCAATTTCCAGCTTTCATTTACTAGTGTTTTCCATTTTCCTTCCTATTCTTCCAACCACATATTTCTATCATGATGCCATCTTCTGTTATTGGTTTGCCTTTTTCCATGAAAATCTCCTATCATGACTGTACCCATATTCAACTTCACATTTGATATTTCCTAGGCCGATTTCGAGCGTGTTATAAAACTCGGTTGCTTCTTCTTTTCCCGCTGTCAAGGTTGGATCATAGATTTGTATTAGTACCACGAGTAGATTGTCATTGGCTTCATTGTTGGAGATGTTATTGTATCAGAATAACCTGCAACTTATTGCAGGTTTCGTCTGTTATCAATCAGCGTTGATCCAGAAACCAAGTCCTATTTCGTCTTTTCTTTGAAAGATGTAGTAGAGCAGGTATTCACTTATCTGTCCCTTTTTACGTGGGAGAGACCTTATTTAACTTTTTCTGTTTCCTTGTTGTTGTTTTTCTGCTGTAATACCGGTCTTTCAGTGAACAAAATGTGAGGGGTATTGCAGTCTCCCAATAACTGCTGATCTGTCTTCTAGAAATCGGTTTACTAAAGTTTTTGGATATTGCATTTTTTCTTGTTATTCCTGACCTTTTTCTCAACGTCGTCTTCTTCCTCTGCTCCTGGTGCTTCATATTTTGATCCGACCACGTATTTGGATGATTGTCTTCTTTTTCTCCGTTTTTGCACTACAGCCTTCCTTTCTTTGCGATTTTTTATGGATTTAAGAGCATTTAAAGATATGCTATTGACTGTTGGTTGGGCTTTTATCTTGAATTATTTAGTTGTTCTTAATTTCGAAGGCTTGCACGACCATTCTCCTTCATTGTGCAACGAACGACTTTCGAGATTGAACAGTGTCAATATTGAGATGAAAATTCAACATTTTGCTCACATTAATAAGAAGTCAGAAGCTAGAGAGTTTCTCCTCTAGGGTGGTTCAGTTACTGCGTTTTTTATGCTTGTAACGTTTAATGAAGCCCCTTATGAAGGTGAGCGAAAACATTAAATTCTTCTTTTTCAACAATGACATGGTTTAATTCTGAAAGGCGTTCATTTAGTAGTTCTTGTGGTATATGCATTAGCTTTCTCTTCATCATCATCATCATCATCTTCAGCGCTTATACATTCCCTGCTTCTTCATTCTTTGCACATACGCCTCTGATGTCATTTCCAATATTTTCTATTGTAGGCGAAACTTATCCACCACACTCCTTCTTGTTGCTGGATGTCATTCTTCCACGTTGTTCTGTGACTACCGCGTGCCCTCTTCCCCAGTCCGGGTCTCTTTGGTGATTTTTCTGGTCCATCTGTCATCTGTTATTCGAGCCACTTAGATGCCGCTACTCGTTCTTCTATATTGATATATTTGGTTTGGCTTTGGCTTCTAATTCAATCTATCGCTTTTATATTTTGTAGTATTCCGCCCAGCATTGATCTCTCCATCTTTCTCTGTGTTACTTTCGGTTTCCTGATCACGGTTTCTCTCATACATCATAACTGGAAGGATGCATCGATTGTATAACTGGGTTTTTAGATGTTAAGAGAATTTGAAACGAAAGATGGTTCTTAATTTACTGTAAACAGTTCAGCCATTCTTCTAGATATTGATTCAACGTGTAGATTCTTGGAAAACGATACTTTTGTTCAAGGTAAACCTATTCCTTTACTGTTTTGATGGTATCTTTGTTGTTTTTTTCCGCATTCGTCATTATTTTGGTTTTGGAGATGTTCATCTTTAATCCTGTAGATTCGGCTGCCTCCTTGAGTTCTATTATCATATTTTCCAGTTGTCTCATTTCCGGTGCAATTACAACTATATCGTCAGCAGATCTGAGGTGTGATAGGTATTCACCGTTGATATTGATTCCCTTAGTTTTCAAGTTGAGAGTCTTAAAGGTACGATCCATTCGGTACAGTCAAAATTTTTCAGGTATCTTTATATTGTACCCACAAAAGAAAATCTTTTTGGGCAATATTCTTACATCATAATTGTAGGAGTTTTTAGCAATATTTTAAACAGCTTTAGCAATAACAAATTACAAAAAATAATCGAGACACACTAAATTAAAAATAAATTATCGATTCACTTCATTTGGCCATATGATCAAAATATCATTTCGTTCACCTTAGCGTGTTTTGGTTGAAGTGAAACAAGCTGTTTGTTGTTTAATAACATATTGACAGTCTGGTGTCTGTATTCTTTTTGCAAAAATGGTGTTTGGTAAAACTATTGTCAATTTGCGTAATTCTGGTAATTCATGTGGCAACATTTCCAAAAAATTGCAATTATCGTATTATAGTGTATGAAATATTGTGAAACTATAAAACAACAGGATCCATAGCAGAAAAGCCGAATTTGGAACTAACTACAAATATTACACCAGCAAATATAAGAGCTTTACGTATCTGGGCCAAATGATATGATTCTGGGTTTGTATCTTCGAGGGTTTTAGTGAAAAGTTTGGGGGAGATAGTACCTACGTTCATGGGCTCTGTTTCTGTATGTACTTGTATTCTCGGCGTAGCATTTTCGTAGAGTGAATGATAAGATTGATACAGTAAACGTCGATCTTTAAATCTTTTGATTGAATTTATTAGTGCCCACTTCTTTCTGCTGTCAAATGCCTTTTCAAAATCAATGAATGTCTAACATACAAGTTGGTGGTATTCCTGACTTTTCTCAATTAGTTTGCGTATTGTGTGTATATGATTAATTTTGCTATGCCCTTTCTGAAAGCCGCTTGTTCAAATGGTACGAACTGGTCTAGACGGTTTGATATTTTGTTTGTAATAACTTTCGTGAGAAGCTTATAAAGATGGACCAAGAGGGAAATGGGTTTATAGTTTTTAAATCCTGTTTATCATCTTTCTTGTATATTAGTATTACTTTTGCGTCCTTTCATTTCGTAAGTATTTTCGCTTGATCTAAGCAGTTATTAAAGAGTTGCTGTAGATGTTATAATTTGTAATACACGCCTACCTCAAAATTGTATCAATTCTATCGCTTCCTCTTCAGGTTCTTGCTGCTTTATCGTTTTTAGAATTGAGCGTCATTTTTATCTCATATATGCTTTACCTTGACATTTCGTACTTGTAAGTGGTGATACTTAATTATCTTTTCGGTCGGCTGTACGTCAGAACCAGATCTTTGAGATGAGTATCATGCATGTTTGATAGAACTTCTCGATAAGTCCTAGTATGTGCCCGTCCCTCAGTGCGTCTTCTGTTTTCGTCTATCAAGGTCGTAATATTTGTTTTTCCTTCAGCTTCCTTCCATTTGAACATTTCTTATATCTTATATCTCTGTTCAATTCAATTACTTTCTTAATTGGTTGTGCGGCTACATCCTTCCTAACCAATCTTCGTATTTCTTTGTTTCCAATTGTAATATATCTTCTGCAAATACTGAAAAGACATAAACTTCTCTTGCGCATTTTACAATGCAGTATATCAAGTTTATTGCAGTCACTAGAGAATTTGGTTTAAAATTAACAAAATATGTCGAAAATGTAAAGCACGCGCATACAACAAATTCGTGAGGTCCCAGTATACATATACTGAATTGCAACGTGACCCTAGCTGACTGCATTTAGCTTACGTGAAACGAAATGGGTTACTATACTACAATAAGAGAAATACTGGAACAGGAAGCAGAAATTGGAAAAGTAGAGCAACAGCTGGTACGAAAAAGGTGTGTAGAATGGAGGAAAACAGTATCCCCAAAATCGCTATGGAAATGGGAGTAGAAGGTAAGGAACTTGAAAAAATGGGAAGATGCATTCATGAAATAGCTGAATTCGAATAATGACTATAGACAGGAACACCTTGAGAAAATTGATAGAAACCCGACGCCCAATGGATATAGAAGATAAAGAAGAAATGGGTTACTATCATCACTTATTATTTTTGGACGGTTATGGTAACACGTGGACCCTCAAAGCAACAGACCGAAAGAAATTGGATATTTTTTAGATGTGGAATTACCGGAGACTACTTCGCATTTCTTGGACGGAGCATCGAACTAACACATCGGTAATAGAAGAGTAGTTTGAGATACTTCGGGACCATATCAAGGCATAGTAATGACCAAGGTAATGACCTGGAGTTGTTAAGAAGAATAATGTTATCCTGATTTGGAAAAAAGACAGGCATTTCAAAAGTACGCTCGAGATATCTACAAATTATTAAACGACCATGAAAAATATGTAGTGCTTCTAAACTCATATTTAACCCCATGTGCATGATATTAATATATGGCCGGTAGGTACGTTTTGTAATTAATACTAATTTTATTGAAAAGTACGGTTTCTTGCTTTGAAACCTCGTTTTCCATTATAAAAAAGCTAATGGATTGCGACTAAGGGCTCAGTGCACAACTGGTAACCCCGTTGCCACACGAAGCCCATATTTTAAGAGTTATAAATACTCTGCGCGTATGCGATTTAATCGACAGTACAGGTAGATGTGCTGACGTCACGCCGAAGAGATGGGACCTTGTTTCTAGGTGGTGTTGGCATAGTCATAATAGCTAACTAATGACAGTGGCCTTTTTGAAGGTCAATCCGCTGCAACGTATTTGTTAAATTTGTAGGTACCTACTATATCGGTCTTTTATTTTTGTGGACCTGCTTTTTAAATTATACTTAAATAAAAGCATAATTAAAAACCATTACAGTCACAAATTATATTTACTGCTTCGTTGAATGTGCTAGAAATAAACAAACTTCGATCGTAAGCAAATAAGATTATAATACTTATAACAACGAGGTTTATGGCTCTGGTCACGTCGTCCATAGCGCCACTAAAATACAATTTTTACGTTTCCAATTAAAAATCAACTTCCTGGTGGAGTTCACAATGCGATGGTGGAATGCCATGCCACCACGGCGAAGCTTATTAATAAACCCATCCACCTGTGTGGCGAACCGCGGGGTGCGTGTTTATTTCAAATTGACGATCTTGGAGGCATCGTTTAAAGCGTCCACTTATTTTTATCCTCGGCGAACGGAGTGGACGCAATTACGTAATTTGCGTTTAGGCCGTCCCGGCGCTCAGTCAAAACAATTTTCGCGGGTTTATCTATTGATATGTTTACAGTCACAAGCGCAATTATTTCTCGCGCTGATAAGCTGACAAGGAATTCGTTACACAAATTGCTGGTATCTCCATAACCAGTATTTATGTTACGAAAGTTCAAAAAGTCAAGTAAATAAGTAGCCAGTTCTGTCTAACATCGAACGCGGATTCGTGGAGTTATGCAAGCGCCTTCTGGGCCTTCAAAAACGTCATAAATCACCAAAAACGCGCGCTTTATTGACCGACAGGGAAAATCGTGTAAACAAAGAAATTTCAGCACAATTCCTGCGTCTGTGTTTACCTACAGCTTTCGCAACAAAGCGCTATTTGGAGATTCTAATTCTAGAATAAACTGTTTGTATTGCTCTAATTTACCTAAATTATGTTTCGGATTGTGAGCAATTTATAATAGTGGCAGGCAGATAAGGCTTTGTTTGTAAGGATTAGTTATACCAGACCTTAAAAATATAAATGCTGAAACAGAATGGGAACATGTAGCACAAGACAGGTCAAAATGGGGAAGGGCCTAAATCTACGAAAGTGCTATAAATCAACGGGGAAGAGCATAGAGCAAAAAAATTATTTCATTCGTAACATATCTCGGCCAATACTTTTATTTTTTCGTAAAACAATAATCTATTTCTAACAGCTGACATTATAAATAACAGCTCTCCTTAACAACCAGTAGCAGAAAAATATCTAATCGTGGCGACAATATCTTAATAAATTATTATTCAGCTAAGAGAGGTCAGCTTAGGAACTAAGCACAGCACCAGCTGGTAAAAATAACCACCCGTACGTAGAGTGATAGAGTGCACACCATAATACACAAGTCAACAGAAGTGCCTGTAACCAGTTTTCGCCTTATCACCAGTTCTCCGGATTTTGCCCATTAAATAATCTGTAACAGAGCTGTACAATACTGGAATATATTACGTACATCACGGAAGCACAAATGACCCAGTCTTTGCTTTTTTATAAATTTTTAATCTGATAAAGATGCAACAGTAGAACGATTTACTGTCTTGCTTTAGCATTTATTATTTAGAATAGACACTTTTTATTTCATACGCATTGACACATTTAACTTCTGCTTGAATACCAAACAAACTAAACAACCCCTTATGTGAGGTTTGATTTACATTTCTCTATATAATTCTGATGCAATTTGCTATTTTGATCACTTTAGGGCCTATGGAAGAGGCACTGCCCCTAATTTTTATATCACATTTAAATTGTAATCATAACATTGTCAAAGAAACAAAGTTATATAACTAATAATATGTAAAAAAAACCATACTATTGCTTGAGAGTTAAGTTATTTTAGTGAATAGTATATTTAATCGTGGGTAAGAATAAGGTCCCCTGTATTTTTCAGCAAACAACAAGAACATAATAGAATAACAAATACTTATATATTAAAAAATATATACAAAATAAAAGTCTTACGTCTAACTTACTGTAACAAACCATCAAAAAATTAGTTGCCAGAAATTTTATGTAATATAAAAAAAATCTGTAAAGAGCTTTACTCAGAACTTCCCTTGCAAGTGGACGTTGTGGCACTAAACAATTTTAAAAAACAACGAACATAGGTGTAAAAATATCTTAAAGTTCGTAATAATACTAAAACAATAAAAGAAAACACTTAGTAATGCATTTTTTCTTTTTTGGAACGTTTACTCTGCATATGTTGGGTCCAAAATATGCTCTTTTTTGTCAAAGGTAAAAACCTGAGCCATGTGCAAAATATTGCTTTCATTTCAGTAGAAGGTCTTGACTTAAAGCAAAAATACCCAGAATTTTATTAGTTTAAGGTGCTCACCCTGTATATATTTTATCGAAATTTTTTCGGTTTCATGTTAGGAAGGTATATAATCCACATGCAAAATATCGTCTTCCTTCAACAAATAGTTTTCGAGTTATACCGGCAACAGACAGACACAGATGGAATTATAGGAACCCTGAAACACAAAGATCTGAAGAAATCTTGGAAGGTGATTTTTCGCGATTACAATAAATAGTACTTCCTTCATCTTTTAAACGAGGGAAGTAAAAAGACTAATATTTCCATCTACATCTGATTATATGGCATTGTTGTTAAGTGGCGTACCTATCGGTGTGTAATGTGTGCAGGGACACACAAACAGAGTTTGATCAGAAGCAGCAAAAATGACAATAATAGTAATAATATGCCAATACAAGCGAGGCTTATAATGGTGTTCAATTTTGAGATGAGCACCAACTGAAAATTTGTTTTCTGTGCTTCTCATAGGTTCAGTCTTGAATTTGAAGACCAGAAGCAACTGCAAAATCAATTGTGCCGCTCAGACATTCAATCTCATATTTTAAAAAAAGAACCAGCTGCAAATTTTGTTCTCTGTCCTGCGCATAGTTTCAATTTTATAATATTAAGACTACAACCAACTGCAAAATTTGTTCTCTGTGCTGTACATGAGTTCAATCTTAAATTTTCAAATGAGAACCAACTGTGAAATTTGTTCACTGTGCCACCCGTAGATTCAATCTTGAAATATGAGAAAAAAATCAAATGCAAAATGTATGAACTCTGCTGCTCGTAGGTTCAATTCTTAAGATAAGAACCAACTGCAAAATTTGTTTTCTGTGCTGCAAATAGGTTCATTCTTCAATTTGGAGATAACAACCAACTGCAGAATTTGTTCTCTGTGCTGCGCATAGGTTCAGTCATGAATTATAAATTGAGAACCAACTGCGAAATTTGTTTACTCTGCTGCTTGTAGGTTCAATCTTTAATTTTGAGACTGGAACCAACACTGATATTTGTTGACTATACTATCCGTAGATTCAATCTTTTATTTTGAGATAAGAACCAACTGCAAAATTTGTTTTCTGTGCTGCAAATAGGTCCATTCTTCAATTTTGAGATAACAGCCAATTGCAGAATTTATCCTCTGTGCTGCGCATAGGTTCAATCATGAATTTTGAAATGAGAACCAACTGCAAAATTTGTTCACTGTGCTGCTTGTAGGTTCAATCTTTAATTTTGAGACTGTAAGCAACACTGATATTTGTTGACTATGCTACCAGTAGATTCAATTTTGTACTTTTAGATAATAACCTTTTCTGTGCGGCACATAGGTTCATTCTTCAATTTTGAGATAACAACCAACTGCAGAATTTATTCTCTGTGCTGCGCATAGGTTCAATCATGAATTTTGAAATGAGAACCAACTGCAAAATTTGTTCACTGTGCTGCTTGTAGGTTCAATCTTTAATTTTGAGACTGCAACCAACAGCGATATTTGTTCACTGTGCTACTCGTAGGTTCAATTTTAAATTGTGAGAAAAGAATCAACTGCAAAATTTGTTTACTCTGCTGCTCATAGATTCAATTTCGAATTTTGAGATAAGAACTAATATAACTGCAAAATTTGTTCTGTGCTGCGTATAGGTTCAGTCATGAATTTGAAAATGAGAACCAACTGCGAAGTTTGTTTACTGTGTTGCTTGTAGGTTCAATCTTTAATTTTGTGACTGTAACCAACACTGATATTTGTTGACTATGCTACCAGTAGATTCAATTTTGTACTTTTAGATAATAACCTTTTCTGTGCGGCAAATAGGTTCATTCTTCAATTTTGAGATAACAACCAACTGCAGAATTTATTCTCTGTGCTGCGCATAGGTTCAATCATGAATTTTGAATGAGAACCAACTGCAAAATTTGTTCACTGCGCTGCTTGTAGGTTCAATCTTTAATTTTGAGACTGCAACCAACACCGATATTTGTTCACTGTGCTACTCATAGGTTCAATTTTAAATTGTGAGAAAAGAATCAACTGCAAAATTTGTTTACTCTGCTGCTCGTAGATTCAATTTCGAATTTTGAGATAAGAACTAACTGCAAAATTTGTTCTGTGCTGCGTATAGGTTCAGTCATGAATTTGAAAATGAGAACCAACTGCGAAGTTTGTTTACTGTGTTGCTTGTAGGTTCAATCTTTAATTTTGTGACTGTAACCAACACTGATATTTGTTGACTATGCTACCAGTAGATTCAATTTTGTACTTTTAGATAATAATCTTTTCTGTGCGGCAAACAGGTTCATTCTTCAATTTTGAGATAACAACCAACTGCAGAATTTATTCTCTGTGCTGCGCATAGGTTCAATCATGAATTTTGAAATGAGAACCAACTGCAAAATTTGTTCACTGCGCTGCTTGTAGGTTCAATCTTTAATTTTGAGACTGCAACCAACAGCGATATTTGTTCACTGTGCTACTCGTAGGTTCAATTTTAAATTGTGAGAAATGAATCAACTGCAAAATGTGTTTACTCTGCTGCTCGTAGATTCAATTTCGATTTTGAGATAAGAACTAATAAATTGCAAAATTTGTTCTGTGCTGCGTATAGGTTCATTCATGAATTTGAAAATGAGAACCAACTGTGAAGTTTGTTTACTGTGTTGCTTGTAGGTTCAATCTTTAATTTTGAGACTGTAACCAACACTGATATTTGTTGACTATGCTACCAGTAGATTCAATTTTGTACTTTTAGATAATAATCTCTTCTGTGCGGCAAATAGGTTCATTCTTCAATTTTGAGATAACAACCAACTGCAGAATTTATTCTCTGTGCTGCGCATAGGTTCAATCATGAATTTTGAAATGAGAACCAACTGCAAAATTTGTTCACTGCGCTGCTTGTAGGTTCAATCTTTAATTTTGAGACTGCAACCAACAGCGATATTTGTTCACTGTGCTACACGTAGGTTCAATTTTAAATTGTGAGAAAAGAATCAACTGCAAAATTTGTTTACTCTGCTGCTCGTAGATTCAATTTCGAATTTTGAGATAAGAACTAACTGCAAAATTTGTTCTCTGTGCTGCAAATAGGTTTACTCTTGAATTTTGAGATGACAACCAACTGCAAAATTTGTTAACTCTGCTGCTCGTAGGTTCAATCTCGAATTTAGAGATAAGAACCAACTGCAGAATTTATTCTCTGTGCTGCTTGTATGTTGAATCTTTAATTTTGAGACTGTAACCAACACTGATATTTGTTGACTATGCTACCCGTAGATTCAATCTTGTAGTTTGAGATAAGAAACAACTGCAAAATTTGTTTTCTGTGCTGCAAATAGGTTCATTCTTCAATTTTGAGATAACAACCAACTGCAGAATTTGTTCTCTGTGCTGCGGATAGGTTCAGCCATGAATTTTAAAATGAGAACCAACTGCGAAATTTGTTTACTGTGCTGCTTGTAGGTTCAATCTTTAATTTTGAGACTGCAACCAACAGCGATGTTTGTTCACTGTGCTACTCGTAGGTTCAATTTTGAATTTTGAGGAAAGAATAGAGTGCAAAATTTGTTTACTGTGCTGCTCGTAGATTCAATCTCGAATTTTGAGATTAAGAACTAACTGCAAAATTTGTTCTTTGTGCTGCAAATAGGTTTATTCTTGAATTTTGAGATAACAACCAACTGCAAAATTTGTGAACTCTGCTGCTCGTAGGTTCAATCTCGAAGTTTGAGATAAGAACCAACTGTAGAATTTATTCTCTATGCTACACATAGTTCAATCATGAATTTTGAAATGAGAACCGACTGCGAAATTTGTTCAATGTGCTGCTTGTATGTTGAATCTTTAATTTTGAGACTGTAACCAACACTGATATTTGTTGACTATGCTACCCGTAGATTCAATCTTGTATTTTGAGATAAGAAACAACTGCAAAAATTTGTTTTCTGTACTGCAAATAGGTTCATTCTTCAATTTTGAGATAACAACCAACTGCAGAATTTGTTCTCTGTGCTGCGCATAGGTTCAGTCATGAATTTTAAAATGAGAACCAACTGCGAAATTTGTTTAGTGTGCTTCTTGTAGGTTCAATCTTTAATTTTGAGACTGCAACCAACAGCGATGTTTGTTCACTGTGCTACTCGTAGGTTGAATTTTGAATGTTGAGAAAAGAATAGACTGCAAAATTTGTTTACTCTGCTGCTCGTAGATTCAGTCTCAAATTTTGAGATAAGAACTAACTGCAAAATTTGTTCTTTGTGCTAAAAATAGGTTTATTCTTGAATTTTGAGATAACAACCAACTGCAAAATTTTTTAACTCTGCTGCTCGTAGGTTCAATCTCGAATTTTGAGATAAGAACCAAAGGTAGAATTTATTCTCTATGCTGCACATAGTTCAATCATGAATTTTGAAATGAGAACCGACTGCAAAATTTGTTCAATGTGCTGCTTGTATGTTGAATCTTTAATTTTGAGACTGTAACCAACACTGATATTTGTTGCCTATGCTACCCGTAGATTCAATCTTGTAATTTGAGATAAGATCCAACTGTAAAATCTGTTCACTGTGCTGTCCACCTTTCTAATATTTTTACTTCCTTTTACAATAAAGTATTGGATTCACCCCAAAAATTCGAAATTGAGTTTTCAAAAGATCTTCACGTTTTAGAGTCCCCTGAATCCAAAAAAACATGTTTTTGTTCATTGGTCTGTCTGTCAGTCTGAGTGTGCGCCTATGAGTTTGAACAGAATATCGCAAAAACGAAGACGTATGACGAAACTTTATATAAGTTTTGTGTACTATCTAGATGCAAGAGCAAGTTTTTGAAGAAAATAGTTTTTTTTTCAAAAACGGCTCTAACGATTTTTTTTAAGTTTACATTTTTAATGTGTATTGATGTGAGATAGGTAATTTTACAGTTGAATACCTCTAAAACAGGTTTCTTTTGTTTTTTTTTACTTACTTACTTTTTACTTAATCCTTCCTCTTCATACCCATTGGGTGTCGAGGTTTCTTGCCTAATACTTGCAAAATTTTCTCCACTCTTTTCTGTCTTCCGTGAGGTCTTTTGCCTGGTTCCATGTTTTGCCCTTCCTTTTTATTATTTTTCCAATCGCCTGGTTCCATGTTTCTTTTGGCCTTCCTCTCCTTCTCTTTCCCTCTGCCCTTGCTTCCCACACTTTCTTAGTTTGTTTTCTGTTTTCCATTCGGCATATGTGTCCAAACCATCTTAATTGCCCTTCTTCAATTTTCTTTTGTATTGGTTCTACTGATAGTCTCTCTCTTATTTCTTCGTTTCTAATCCTATCCAACCTTGTTATTCCTAACACTCTCCTAAGATATATCATCTCCGAGGCTTGTACTTTTGAATTGTTACTCTTGTTTAACACCCACGATTCACTTCCGTATATTAATATTGGGGTATAGATTGTTCTGTACACTGTTAATTTTGTTTTTATAGAAATCTCTTTTTTGTTTATGAAAGATCTTTTTAGAGCCATGAACATGTTGGATGCCGATTTTATTCGATTGTCAATATCCACTTCCACCTTTCCTTTACTGTCTATTTAGTCCAGTCAAATGGTAATTCGAGGTGGAAAGTTCTGGTGTAATTGGTTTTAGTGGCTTACTTGGTGTTTTTTGGGGTGCTGAATACGAATCTGAAGTTGTCCAACAAAATTTTTTTCGGCAAATATGAGAAATCATAAAAAACCACTAAAAATCACAGTTTTTTTTAGTTTTTGGCTTATAACTTGCAAAGTATGCTATTTACGCAATAGATGACCCTATATTAAAATAAAGACGATAAATTTTCCTACAATTCATGTTCATATTATTTTTTTGTACGACGTATGGTTTCCGCGCTAAGAGGCGTTGAAAAACTGCCGAAAATCAGTAGGTTTTGGAAAATAGCAAAAAACACATTTTTTACAGTCTTTCCGTTCATAGCACTAAAAATAAGCATTTCTCTGTAAATATTATCCTATACTTCGAAAGAGCAGATAAAATTCTGTACAATTTATGTGTAAATAATTTTTTTATTCAAACGGCAGTAAAATATGGCATTATATTGCTCGTCAGCGGCAGATAAAGTTATTATCTGCCGCTGACAACTTTATCTGCCGCTCGTCAGCGGCAGATAATATTATCTGCCGCTGACGAGATCAAGTAATTTTCTTCGAATTTTGTTCACAAAGTTGTAAATAATTTGTTATAAAAACGTTTGAAGAAAAAATACTATATGTTATTCGGAGCAAAAGTATCTTTATGTGGCTCGGCTGTACTTATCTGCCTCGCAAGCTCGGCAGATAACCCGTCCAGCCTCGCCACATAAAATATAACTTTTGCTCCTAATAACATAATATACTATTTTGGACTTTCAATAGTTATGAGAAAAGCAATGACGAATGCATGAAGTAGTCAGTCGCCTCCTTATTGGAGGCATCATTATACGTCTGCGCAGATATGTAAAACGTTAACCTTAGGTTATATAGGTGCAACAAAAAGATAAACAGCGATTCATGGTTGATTAATATGAAAACTGTGTAGTTTTATCAATATAATAAAACAGGTATGTGACGTATTGAGCTGGCGGACTATCTTGTGACCTTCAGCTCCCCCTCTTTCTACTGATAGAGATATGAACAGATATTGCTGCTGATTGTTAGTACCATGATAACTGTTTAAAAAATCTGTACATTGGTAAGCCCAAGGTTGATATGAAAAACAAAGTTGGCCCTTATGCGAAAGAAATTGGGAGAACATTTTTACTTTTATGGAAAACAGTGATGATGAATGTCAGTTTTCATTAGACCAGTTAATAGCTCAGACAGAGGGTGAATACATTCCCCAATGGAAAACAGTAATAAACCATCTACTGAAGAGATATAGGGAGGAAGGGAGGATGTAATCATATCAAAGATTAAACAGAATACGATCGTATGTTTCAAACATACTGGCCAGATGCGTGGTACACCGAAAAACGTCTTCGATTAGTTGAAACAGCGGCTGTTATAATTCTTGAAGAGATAAGATCTATAGCGTATGTCGTGGATGATTATCCCCCTCCAGATTCTTTCTTGCACGAAAATGAAAGCCTTGTTCCTGAGGTTCTCAGTCTTTTCTTTAAAATGCTGATACTGAAGAAGAACCGTGAGGACAGTAATAAATGAAAAAAAAAACGTTTTAGCCATTTCACAGTGTTATTAGCGTTGTCAGACCTAGTTCTTTGCCTTACAAATTGGACTATGAGCTTCTTTTTTATAAGAAGTATGGGTCACGAAAGCTAATCGATATTATGTCAGCCTTGGGACTTTGCACCTCTTATTCTGAAGCTGTTTGTTTGGAAGTGTCAGTAATCATGAGACCATTTTTACAAATAGACTCCACAGCTTTCCATCAATCCGTTCATGACAACACGAATTTTAACACTCGTACACTGGATGGGTATAATACCTTTCATGCAATGGGGTGTATACATTTGATAATCCCAAGAAATGCTATTGCTCCAGATCAGAGAATTGCCCCCCGAGTGAAGAAAATACTACCAGCTCAACTAGTTGGCGAAATGGGCGCTGTTTCCTTGCAAATTTTTGAGAAAGCAGGTTCTCCTGGCTTAAAGGATTTCCAAACGTTTTTTGTTTCATCCGATACTATCACACCCTGCTTGGCGGACCTAATTTGGCTTTACAGCAAGTGGAAAGATGTGCCCAGCATTCCAAGATGGAGTGGTTTCATGGAGCAAACCACAAGTGGTCTCCTTTGTGACACAACCTTTGTTGCTTGCGTGCTATTTATCAATGCTCCACCGAGCGATTCAACAGTATATGTACAGCTTTACTCACTTCCGTAGAACAATTAAAATCTATGAATCAGCAAGCATCTGTGAACACTTTCGACCTGCCGAGGCTGGCTAGGGAATGAAGAAGATCCTGAACAATGGGGTTGGAAGAAAACCACAGATGGTCTGGAGCCAGTAACCACGCTAGAACCACCAGCACCTCAAGCCGTTTTGAAACTTATTTCTTGCAAATGCAAGGAGACCTGTGAGAAAAAGTGTTGATGAAAAAAGCAGGCCTCAAGTGCTCCAATATGTGTGTGAACTGCGAAACCAGTTGGAATAACATGCTTCTTACTGAAATCGAAGAATACGGGGATGACCCGGAACTTCCTGAAGTACTTGAAGGTAACTATGCATAAATAATTCCATTTCAGCTTTATTTTTTACTCATTCACTTTTATTTATGTGTTCAAAATATGTATCCTAATACAACTATTCAATGTTCAAACAATTAAAACTAAGTCATTAATTATATTATTTTTTTTTAGATGTAGAAGAACTGGAAGGCATCCCTGCAAAAATCATGGAACCTTTGACCAAGAGGGCTTGGTTTGACTGAGGAGGTTCACTTCAATGTCAATAATCATATAATAATAAGCGTTTTATAAAATACCTACCTATGTACCCATCTTATTATATGTATTGTTTAACATTGCACAGATTTCATATCAATCAACCATGAATCGCTGTTTATCGTTTTGTTGCACCTATATAACCTAAAGTTAACGTTTTACATATCTGCGCAGACATATAATTGTGCATTTAAGTATATGCCTTCAATAAGGAGGCGACTGACTACTTCATGCATTCCTCATTGCTTTTCTCATAACTATTGAAGGTCCGAAAAAATTATTTACACATAAATTGTACGGAATTTTATCTGCTATTTCAAAGTATAGGATAATGTTTACAGAGAAATGCTTAGTTTTAGTGCTATGAACTCGCGAGGCTGTAAAAACTATGTTTTTTGCAATTTTCCAAAATTAACTAATTTTCAGCAATTTTTCAACGCCTCTTAGCGAGGAAACCATATGTCGTACAAAAAAATGATACGAACTTGAATTGTAGGAAATTTTCTTGTCTTTATTTTAATATAGAGTCATCTTTTGCGTAAAAAGTTTACTTTGCAAGTAATAAGCCAAAAACTAAAAAAAACTGTGATTTTTAGTGGTTTTTTTATGATTTCTCATATTTGCCGAAAAAAATTTTGTTGGACAACTTCAGATTCGTGTTCAGCACCCTAAAAAACATAAAGTAAGTCACTCAAAACAATTACACCAGAACTTTCCACTTTAAGCTCTTTTTGAACACCATTTTACTGGACTAATTATGGTATCTAAGTATTTAAATGTTTCTACCTGTTCAAGTTTTTCACCGTTTACACGTATATTCACTGTTTTGTTTTGGTCACTTATCACAATCACTTTGGTTTTCTCCCTGTTTATTCTTAGTCCCCTCTTTTCTAATGCTGTCTTCCATCTGTTCATATTTTCGTTCATGTCTTTTTCTGATTTTGCAAACACTGCGATATCGTCTGCGAAGGCACATTCTGTTATTTCCACTCTCTTCATGTTCCAGTTTCCTATCATTATTCCCTTTGTCTCTTTGATTACTTCAGCCATGACTACTAGGAACAATATAGGGCTCATTATCCCTCCTTGTCTTACTCCCTGTGTTGTGACGAATTCCTCTGAGTTCACATTGTGTGTTCTAACATAATTTCTGGTTTTATTGTACAAAGATTTTACTGCTTCCAATAGATCGTCTTTTACCCCTCTTTTCTGTAGGTTCTTCCATATGTTCTCTCTAGGAACGCTGTCAAAGGCCTTCTCCAGATCAATAAAACAGATGTTTTTTTTTAATTACTCCTATTTTAAATAGAACACCCGGTATATTATTAAATTTTTTAATTCGACTTAAAATTTTAATGAAAATTTGTCTTTTCAACCTACGTTCTATTTTGCACAGTTTCTGTAGCATTTGTAATTTTTGAACATTTTTGACAAAAAAAATTAAAAATCAAATTTTTCGCTAATTATAAGATCACTGTAAAAGGAGGTTGTGTGCGTGTATCACACCAGATTTTTATTACTATACAATAATCTGGATATAGGAAGAATATACAAATGCTTGACAAATGGTCTTACTGATCCTAGATTGTTCCGCATGTACCTACTTACCAATACGCAAGAATTTATAACTTCCAAATTTAGAGCATGGAAAGATGCCCAATTACTTGGTCTTCTTCAACATTGCAAAAAGGTTTTTTTTAGCAACTGCTGAAATACTGGCTAAACACTAATTGGCTGTAGACGGAAAATAAACTTATTACATATTACTATTTCTGTGCCTATCTTGTTCTGTTGCCCTTGTATCACAGCTTGAAATAAAATTGTATTGTTCGTCTAAAGTAGGTACTACCCATGTGTTGACACTTATACTACTCATTTGATATTTTGCTGATATTGCGTAATGAAGTATCTCGTTTAAATAGCAAATTTTCTAAGTTATGCTGTAGTAGGTGTACAGGTACCTAACGATATATTTTCTAATATCAAAATTTTTGCATATTCCCTGATATATGGAAGTTTAGCACTCGGACGAATATAACTCTGGAAGTACAACATCAATAGACCCTACTTGTATGAAGCCTTCCAGTCATGAGATCCGGGTCCGCAAACTCTTTATTGACTGTTATGCAATCATATTTTGCTCATTACCACAGTTACAAGTTCAATTTCCATTACCAATTGCTATGTAAGATGAAACACAAAGTGTTATAATGGAAAATTTATAAAAAATAAACTCTTTTTTTCTAAAACCTGTTTAAGAGAGATTCATAATCAATACTTATTAGGTAGTTAATCACAAACTTAAATTTAACTGCTGGAACTTTATTAAAAAAAATTATAAATTTTAAACCAAACTGTTGCAGTTAAAGTTTCAAAGCAGTCAGATTCAAGCCTAACCCATTGGCAAAGGAATTGTCATTTGGATGTTTAGTGTGGATTATGTCAGTTATAAATCTGTTTCATACATTAAGCAACTTGTAGTGTTCCCAAAACGTGATAACCCTTTGGAAATTTTTCTTCATTAGTTCTCTACGTTCAATTTTATCAGAAACACGTAATAGTTTCATAGAATCATAACGAAATTTAAAAATAGTACCACAATAAAACAACTGGAAAGTAGTAAATATGAGTATTAGAAATCTATTTCTATATCTTCTGCCTCGGTGCAATCTTCAGCAAACAATGGCCGTTCAAATTTTTCCGGCAACTCCAATTATCAAAATTTCCAGTCCAATTATCTCCAGACACTGGCTGGGAAAAGTACTGCAAATCCAGTTTGGCTATTAACAAACTGCGTGGTTGATACTTAAAAGGCAGCTCCATAGGCCATGCGATCATAATGGCCACAAGATTCGACGTATTTTCTGAGATACGAAAAACAAAAATTAATACTACTGTCATTGCAGCATATTAAAGCAATCAAAAAGTCATTTAGCGTGATACCTTATCAAGAACCACTTGAAACCGGTTTGGTGGCAAGCAATGTTTGGTATCATCGCTTATCAACGCCCCATTGACCATAAAAATCTCTTAACCAGATTTTACTGGAATATGTTGACTTTAAAACGACTCTCTTTCCTCATGGACAAAATCCGTCTGCCCCCCAACGACTAAAATTAGAGAGAGGCAGCGCATGCCTATCAGCATACCCGAGACAAGGACAGAGCGACTTATCATGTTTTGGAATAATTTTACTGAAATAGAACACAGCGTTATCAAAAAGCGGCTGAATTAAGCTACGAACAATCGTCTTCATCTCAAATGAGTTGAACAAGGATAAAAAATCAGCGGGCAAAAATTATTTAAGTCTCGCAGCTTGTGCAGCGCTTTATTATAAGTCTAACCTTTGCGTGAGATACTTGTATTTAGTGATTATTACGACTCGTTCAAAATGATTGCTTACGATCACAGGATGTTAGAGGGAAAGCCCCTGCAGTATTACACCCCCAGCCCACCCATACCGATTCCGTCGGGCAACTTCTCCTACTTCAACCGGTTCCAGAGCTACGCTTCTCCCAGCATGTCTGAGGACCTGGTGATGCCACACTCACCTTCCGGCTCACAGGTGTGTATATTTTTTTGGTTAAACAATCGGCAATACGGGTAATTGAAAACGTGAATGAGACTAAAAATATTTCTTTTTTACAGAGCGACAGTGACAACTCAGTTTCGAGCGTCGAAATATTCCCGAAAGAAATCCGTGGCAAGCAGCTGCCCTCCACCAACAAGAAAAATGAGGAAGTGCAGTGCCGCTGGGCCTCCTGTGGCATCGTCTTCGAGTCACTTGACCAGCTTGCGACACATGTTAGCAGAGTTCATGCTGCGAGTGGCCCTGGGGGCCTGTTCTACTGTGGATGGGAAGGATGCTCCAGAAATAATAAAGGATTCAATGCCAGGTAAGGATCCTACTTAGCATTTTTTAGTTTTTTGAAATCTCAATATAAGCTTAGACATTAAAGAACACTTTATATTGATAAGTTTTAATGTTTAATAATTAGGGGTGTTCCTCAGGTATCTAAATACAATCACTTCTATTTTTTTTAACAAAAGTGTTTTTTTCCAGATACAAAATGCTTGTCCATGTCCGCACCCACACAAACGAGAAGCCTCACCAGTGCTGCCAGTGCGACAAATCGTTCTCCCGTGCCGAAAACCTCAAAATCCACTCAAGGTCACACAGCGGGGAGAAGCCCTACGTATGCCCGGTCCCAGGCTGTCTCAAGGCCTACTCTAACTCGAGCGACCGGTTCAAGCACACGAGGACACATCAGGTGGACAAGCCATACCAGTGCAAAGTTCCGGGGTGCCCCAAGCGCTACACAGATCCCAGCAGCCTCAGGAAACACGTCAAAACCTACAAGCACTTTGTGAACGATAACGAGGCCAGCGTGAAACCCGACAACGTCATGAGTGTCATCGTGGCAAACAAGAAACACGAAACCTCCGACTTCCACCCGGCATCCAGCAATAAGTGTGCGCAGAGCGATCCGTGCACGTGTACCCACTCCTGCTGCGTGTCGAAGAGCATCAGCAAAGCCAACGAGCTGCTGAAGCTGGGCGCCTACATTAACCTGAAGAATCAAGATATCACGTCGTGGAATAAAATTCTGGATCCGTTTATTCCGGAGCCAAAACTGTTCAGGCCGTACGAGATCGAGGACGAGCAGATGGACATTGATCTGCCGCTAGACTTAAGTATAAGCCGTAGACACGTTTAGTTTTCGAGTGTTTAGTTTTATTTATTTTGTTGTATTAATTTGTGTTCTTTTGTGTTCGATTATTAACACTTCGTGATAATTTTTGTATTTCATTAACGAATTTAAGTTATTTTAGTTGTAATTTTACTTACAAGCCTTACTATTAAATACATCTACAAAAAACAAACGTGCCACTTACGGCAACACATGCAGCAATATATTGTGATAATTGTATACAAACGCATTAAGTATAAAATCTTATTTATTATAAACTGCCACTATTATACTAAGTATAAACACATGATTTAATAAAGCTCTATAAATCGACACGAGCATTTTATTTCATTACAGATCGCAAATGTCTGAGTTCTTTTCTGTACAGTTTAAAGCCACCAATGCTGCTTACTTGTTTTGTATTTTTTGCAACCCTTCTGATATAACCTTCAAGTTCTTCAAGTCCGTGTTGATGATGTTGATCAGATGAGCAATGCCATTCTGCTCCATTTTGAGGAATTGTTTGATGTCTTCCTGCACCTTGGTCTCCATTTTGTAACGTTGGTTATGCAAAGCATCCGGCACTCCCATTAAATTCATGCTGCAGCGAATCTCGTGCAGTTGGCCCTGCAAGTAAAATCAAAGTGTTAACATAGGAATCGGTCAACAGCAATACTACTTTATCAGAACTAAGAGTACTTAGCAAAGATGGCAATGGAGGACACATCTAGTTCTGTTGTAATCATAACACTCAAAACCCATCAGTGTCTAGGTTAAATACTCCAAGAGCTACAAAAAATAATGAGGAATCTCAAAACAGATGTACGAAGAGTAAATAAGACAAAGTAAATGATGAACAGCAGAAAAACGGCAACAAACCCTTAAAGGGACAAATCAAATTCTACATGGATAATAGAACACTGATAACTAATCAAGTTCAAAATTTTTGGTATCTTGGTATGTTAATAACTGCAGTTGGAAATGACAGTGAGAAAACTGGAGAATGGAGGAAATAAGAGGAAAATAGTTGCAAATAGTTTGTCTGCAACTATTTACAATTAATATAAACATATAGTGTAAATGGTATAAGGGGTTACAGATGAATGTATAAACATAGTAATTAAATACAAATTAGGCAGAAATCAAAGTATCCTCAATTCCTGTAATTAAGTAATGGAAATTTCCACAGCTCATTTCTAATAAACTTTTCCGCTCAGGTAGATGATTTTAATCTGGTGTATGGGATTTCAAGATTAGTATGTTTGCAAGTGGATATTTCCTCTTGTTTTTAAGTCATGAAGGTTGTTTCTTTTGTTCACAAGCCACTTCAAGACATAGATGGATGGCGCAGTCAAGATATTCAGCTGTTTGAGCAGGGGTTTGTAATTAAATAAAGTTTAGTCTTCCGTAGCATTTCTTGAATTTCAGAGGTGTCTTCACAATTGTCATACTGAGAGGCCATAGGTAATGGGGGATGAGAGCAGAAATTGTGATAGCCATGTCATATGAGGGTTCATATATGTTCCAAGAAATTTCGTGGGTTCTCCTGTTGTAACTTCTTGCCTGCTACTTGCAAACTGCAAGTAAATTGCTTTTCTGCATCCAGAGAAAAACTCCAGCTACCATCTGCTGCCATTCTTTCATTGCTTAACGCATTGTAAAAAGAAGTCTGGATCTCGATTTCTAGCTATTTGTATGTTGTAAAAACAAGATATAGTTGTATACATAGAAGAAAACCAAGAGTTGTTGAGAAAGTGAACATAAAAAATAATGACAGTCTAACGAAGCTCACACCAATAGAACTTAGAACTCCAACTTTGCTAGATTAACTCAGCTATTTTTTTATTAGTTGATGCAAATCTAAATTTATGGTGCCTAATATCATGATATAGTACTGTTATGGGCTGAAATTACAAATATATGAGATTTTTAACTTTAAAAAAATGCAATTTTCTTATATTTTACAGCTGAAATTTTTTTGAAAAAAGTAGACTGTCTCAGAATTCATATTTGGTGTTTGAACATAACTAGTTCCTGCCTTTGTAAAAAAAATATTAGTCTCTTCATCCTTCCTACAAAAGCTTCCCTATGAAGATAATTATTAATTAATGCATTTAGGTGAAAATTTCTTACCCTTGTGGCCTATTTTTTCTGAACAAATTGCTGTTAGCTTTATATTGATAGATGAAAGGCAAAAATAAGCAAGTTAAAACAAGAACTAAGTCATATGCAAGAAACATGGAATAATGACAAATACAAATTGGAATGAAAAACAAAACATCTTTAAAAATTGTTTTAAACTAAAAAAATAAAATATATGCATAGACAGGGATATGATGCTAGTGGAAAGAAAGATCCAGAAACAAATTAGAGATAAGGCAAAGGAAAAAGAAAAGCAGGGAAAGAAAGTAAAGATGAGGTACCAAAAGCTATGGTTGAACGAAAAGATGTATAAATGGGACAGGAAGCTGGAGAAAATTATGCAAGAAGAAAGGAGGAATAAAACAAAACACTACTAGACAATACGCTGAACGGACAAACAAAGAAGACGACAATGGCAATGATAACAAATAGAACGATAGACGGAAGAGAGAAAAAGAAAAAAAATAACCAAAAAAATGAATGGCGATGAGGTACATGGAATTTAAGGGGAACTAATTATGAAGGAGCTTTCACAAGTCTAGAACAAGAATTACAAATATACAAAATACATATAGAAGCAGTACAAGAGACAAAGCAAAAGGGGAATTTTATAGTGAAGTTACAAAATTATATATTATTTCACAGCGGTGGAGACAACAAAATATATGGAACAGCCTCCTTAGTAAACAAAAGTATAAAAAGCAAAGTGATCAAGTTTGAAGCGATATCAGAAAAAATTTGCTACCTTCAAATGCAAGCAAATCAAAACAATATTAGCATTCTAAATATACATGTACAGACAGATGAGAAAGAAGAAGATATAAAAGAGGACTTCTACGAGCAGCTAGAGAAAGCATACGATAAATTACCAAAAGCTGACACGGAAGCAGTTATTGGGGACTGTAACGCAAAAATAAGTACAAAAAGTGGCTACCAACCAATAATTGGAAAATTCAGTAAACGTAATGAATCTAATGATAATGGCCTAAGATTAATAAATTTTTCGGCAAGTAGAACCATGAAAATCATGAGCACCTTTTTCAACCATAAAAGAATCCACTTGGAGGATTCCAGGCCAAAATGAAACAAACCAAATAGACCATTTCCTAATACAAGAAAAAGATGCAAAGAGAGTGAAAGATGTGAGAAGTCAAAGAAGAGCGGAAATGAGCTCAGACCATTACCTAGTAATCGTAAGAATTGACCTAGAAGAAGCAATCAAAACCCTAAAAGAAAAGGAGCTGGTGAATGTATCAGAATGAAATTAAAACAAAGCTAAGTAATTCACAAGAAACAACAACGATAGAAAGCAAATGGATAAACATAGAAGAAACAGTGAAAGTAGTAGAGGAGAAAGTCTTACAAACAGAAAAAAAGGAGAAAAAGCAGACATAGTTCAATGAAGAATACCGAGTAGCCTTGGAAAAAAAGAGAGAAGCATGGCAATGGATGCTCCAGCAAAATAATGAAGAAAGTGAAAGAAAATACCGGGAACAAAAACTGCAGACAAAAGCGATACTGCAAAGAAAAAAAAATACCAAGAAGATAAGAAATGGAAGAAAAGTTAAAAAAAAAGAAATAAGGAACTTTCACCAGGATGCAAAGCGAATCAAAAAGAGTTAAAAAAAAAGGCTGTATTTATAAAGAACAAAGGAAAATTACTGGGAGGAAATACAGAAATCCTAGAACGGTGGAAGGACCACTTTGAGCAAGTTTTAAACTGCGAAATGGAACAAAACCTAGAACTAGACGAAGAAAATGAAGAAGGTACAAATGAAAGAGAAGGAGAATTATCACCAATCAAAGAGGAAGTAGCCAAACACATACAGGTACAAAAAAATAATAAATTACCAGGAAATAACAAACAATGTGCAGAACTAATCAAATATGGAGGTAAAGAACTGGAACAGGAAATATGGAAGCTGGTAGAAATGGTCTGGGAAACTGAAAAGTTACCACGGAATTGGAAGAAATCTATAATTATATCGATATATAAAATGGGGGAAAAAACAGAATGTACGAATTGTCAGTGAATCGCACTGCTGGACACGATTTACAAGGTATTAGCAACGATAGTGAAGTCAAGGCTGGAAAAATACATAGAAAAGGAAATAGGAGAGTAACAATGCGGTTTCCGACGATAGAGATCAGTCATGGACCAGATAGCAACAATAAAAGAAATTAAGCCACCAAGTCTTCGCGTCTGCTGATGACATTTTCGATCACAAAGCATGTAAAGTAGGGTTAGTGATAAAAATAGGAAAAACCAAAGTAATGAAGTGAAGCAGTACAGAGAAAAACACGGGAAACAACGAGATAGTAATAAAAACAATAAGTGGAAGAGAGCTAAAAATTGAAAGAGCGCGAGAATTCACCTTTTTAGGAACGGTGATCACGGAGAACTTGGACTATAGCAAAGAAATAAAGATGAAGTTGGTGAAAGCGAACAAAAGTGCAGATGCTCTTAATGATGTGTGGAATTCAAAACTTGTATTGCGGAGAGCAAAGTTAAGACTGTATAAGACAGTATTACAGTCTACAGCAACATATGCGTGCGAGACGTGGTCAATGAGTGTGGCGGATCAAAATATGCTGAGAAGATGGGAAAGAGGAATGCTGAGGAAAATTTTTGGAGGGGTGCAAACAGAGGAAGGCCGGAGAACACGAACAAATAAAGATGTACAGAGGATCTATGGAAGCGCAGACATAATACAGTTCATGAAAGCCCAACGGTTAAGGTGGATGGGACATGTGTGGAGGATGCCGGAAGAAAGAAGTATAAAGATCCTTTTAGATGGAAGGAGACAAGAGACAAGAAGAAGAGGACGACCAAGGGTCAGATGGAAGGAGGCGGTGAATTTAGCAAGCAAGGAAATAGAAGATTGGAGGGACAAAATCGAGAATAAGACTCAATGGAGGCAGGCCTAAAAGGCTTCAAGATATATATTAATAGGTCAAATACGAAGTGAGACATTTCACTTTTCACAAACCCATTTAATTGCAAAAGCTGCTGTACCATGTAAAAGAAACATGGTAAAAACAATAAAATGGTCGTGCAACCAGTGTTGGATTACTTCATATGAAATGAGCCAGATGTGGAAGTAACCAGTTTGGTTAGAGAGTTGTTTTGATGAAAGTTGATCTTGATGTCCTGAACTTATTTGCTTTTAAACAGTTGCCATGTCAAATCAATCGATACAGAGCACGACAGATCACGCTGCTTGGTAAGTACTTCGGCAAATATGGAACCTCTATTGATAACTTTTTCCCGAGGTCAAGGAGGAATTTTCATGTTTTGTACAATTTTGGGGTTAGAAAGTGACAAGATGGAGGATTTTAACATAGAGAAAATGTGTATTTTTCCACTCAAGGATTTAACAAGCCTTAAATCACCTCTCTAACCATAATTCATTGGTTTAACGAGTAATCAAAATAAAACTCCATCACAGATTTTTCCAAACATTATTTCATGGAATAATAAAATTCTTGAAGAAGCCGAGTAGCGCAGATGGGTAAGTGCTTGCCTTGCATTAAGCGAGTCCTCGGTTCGAATCCCGCGAGAGCCGGAATTTTCCGCAGCCTTGCGATTTGAACCGGGCTCGGTGAGACCATTCACAGTTGGGCACAAAATTAACTGTGCTCTACTCAGAACCACATACCTACGAGATAGAGTAACAAGGTCAACATAACACACACAGACACCTCACACAATGGTTGCTGTGCAAGCATAAAAGGCGCGCTCTAACTTTGTATCTCGAATCCGGGGAAAGTTGAGCATCGTACCGCCAGATGTCAGCACATAAAGCACCAGCCTCTACACCGCAAGGTAAAACGAGGTTATCGATTATACATACATACATACATAAAATTCTTATAAGGAGTTTTACTAATTGGTTCAGCTAATGTACCGTCTGATTGAAAACTTTTGTCCTCGAGAGCAAGGCTTCTCAATTAGAGGGGCGCGGAGAGGTTTCAGGGGGGACACAAAGGATTTCAACTTTATGAAAAAAAAAAGTTCAAACAAACCAATATTATTACTATAAGGTGATACTTTGTAGAAAAAGCAATTACTTTCAACTATAAACATATACTAGAAGAGTATAAACAATTAGGAAATGGAAGAAGACAGACTAAAGTTACTCCAATGAGATTCAACGAAGAAATGACGAGACGAAGTCATACATCGGTCAGTAGGAATGTATTTGATCTGAGCATAGAGATGAAAAACTCCGACTTAGATAAAATTAAATATAAACGTATGTTGAGGAAGTGGATAATTCACTTGAACGAGAGTAGCATAAATGCCTTCTTCCATGCCTTACAGTGATATTGTAACAGATTTAAAAAAAAAAGTTCATTGTTTATACAGGCAGACCTTGTCGTTCGTGGATTTGCATTTCACTGATTTGATTTTACGCGGGGCACTTATGTGCTCCCTTTTCTTTGCCATTCGCGCGTTTGCGGATGAAATAGCCAACGTTAACTGTTTCAACTTTTACATACTAAGTAAATAAAGCAAACCACGGCCTCCTGGATTAGTGCGAGCCTGACGTCTCTACGCGGCCCGCCACATTTGTATAATTTTTGTGATTCTGAGGCCAACGTACTTTGGCGCCATCTGTTGGGTTTTCGATAAATTATCTGTAACGTAGGCACGACTTCCTAGATTAATATTAATCCAGGAGGCCGTGGACGTATGCAACTAAGGGCACAAGTGCAACGTACTGTAGCGCCTCTACAAACTATAAAAAACCCCTTGAACTAAAAATGCGGCGGGCCACTTAGAGACGTCAGTCTCGCGTTAATCCAGGAGGCCGTGAAGCAAACGTATGCAGTTTATGTCATGAACACCTAAATACCATTATTTATCACAAACTTGTAAACACACTTATCGAGTCCATTTCTTTGAATCTTGTATTACCAAAATTGAACCGGAAATGATTAAATACTTAGGAGAGGATGGAATAAACTGGCTATGGAGGTTATGTAGAAGGGCATGGGAAACGAGAGAAATACCAACGGACTGGGAAACAAATCTGATAGTACCTATATACAAAAAAGGGGAACGAGCACAATGTGGAAACTACAGAGCCATTTGCCTATCACCGATATGCTTTAAAATCTACACAAAAATAATAGAGAAAAAAACGAGACAATTTGTAGAGGAGGAAATAGTCGAAGAGCAGGCAGCATACATGCCAGGAAGACAGACAAACGAAAACATATTCATTATAAGGAATTTGATGGAAAAGGTACTAGAAAACGGGGAAGAACTCGTCTTGACATTTATAGATTGTTAGAGTTTTCGACCTCGTTAAGTCTCTATTGTCATTAATCCCACTATAGGGTGTTATTAGTGCATTTAAGTTGAAATTATTCTATTTAAAATTTTCGGAAGACGGCCCTGTCTAAAGTTCAACCCTGGATCTTAAAGCTACATTTTAAATTCCTTTTGGCCCAAACAATTATGCGTTCTCGATCCGTAGAATTCGTCCCGTAAGCGTTCTCTTTTTAAATTCGAAACAACGGTGTGCATTCAGCAACAATTCATTTAGGCAGCTAAGCTTCTAAGAATAAGTTGCGGGAACCTTTCTGTGGTCACATATTTAAACATTGATTTCAGAGCTTAAATTTAGTTCTTGGTATTCGTTAGAGTAGCCTTCGCAAATTGTTAATTAAGCATTTTGGGGATCGCACGTGCTTATTGTTCTTTGTTCTTTAGTGCAAGGTTGTACTTTCTTCGCCCCGCACGGATGACATCATGCTGTGTGGAATTTCTTTCTTTGATAACCAAGCTTTGTGTAAAGGAAATAAGAATTGATAACTCCTTAAGGAATGATGCATTTAAAATTAGTGGTTTTGAGTCCGAAATTTTCTTCCATTGTATCCGTCGCGCGTAGCCCGTTTTGAAATTAATTAATTAGTAGCAAGCTTCCGACCAAGAACGTTTTAGAAGAACGCGAGCCCCGGTGCCTCGGCCGGGGGCTGCGCTATTTTTGTGAGTGCCCTGTGGCCAGTTTCGTTGCCTTTGTATTAAATCGACGTGTTGATTTCTTCTGAACTTAAGTGAGTCAAGCTCGAACCTTTTGAAGCAATTTATTGTTGGTGTGCGGGCAGATGAAGTGAAGTGAACTCGGCGTTGATACGAATGGCCGATTCGTCTCCTATAGTGTACTTTCCGGGGAAAGATATTTGCATTATTTGCACATTCGACTAGAGACGACATCTTTAAGCCGTAACTAACTTTTCCCTGTTAAGTGGGGAAAAACCATTGCTGTTTGCAAATTCGTGTATCAACGCCCTGCTGTTTGTAATTTTTGGAAGCCCGCCGCGCAATAGTGTAGTTTTTGCTGTCATTTTTCCCACAACCATTGAGGGATTTTTCGTAACACCTCGTTACGCTGCACCTGAGCTTCATCGAAGGCCGCCATCTCTTGTTCCTGATTACCGGGGAGTCCCTAAACTCTCGTCCCAACAACTCCGTCTGCACTGCAGCTCTCCTTGCCAAGTGACTTCACCAGGACCTCGTTCACCGCTCCCGCCAAAAAGCACGCCTTGGGGCTAAGGTAAAATTGTTTACAGTAAATATGTGTTTTCGCTTTGTTTAATTATGTGCCGTGTGAAGTGATATCGACCATCTGTCGTGCGCTATTGAAGTTTATATTGGACATTGCGTACGCCCGTTTGATTGAATTATTCAAATAATTATTATACGCAGGGGCGTCACTCCTGTGATTTTGTTCTGCTTATTTGTTAATGATACTTAGATTAAGTTAACTTTTGCTAGGGGACCCCGAAATTCCAGTTAGGATGTGCCCTTTGTATTAAATTTAAACTCACCGCTAGGTGGGCTATTAAACATAAACCTTTGCTAATGTCAGTCTAGTTATTTGTTGTTGCTGAACCCTTTAGTCATTAGTTAATTACGGCAAAAGCCTGTTGTAATTAAGTGTGAACCCAAAGCCTGCTCTTCAAGTAAGAACGCCCCTAGATTTGGGCTTGTCAGTGTTTTTTTATTGCTCTAGAGGGTGTGGCTACAAGGTAAGTCATTTGTCGCAAGGCCACACCGTGTATACACCAACAGGCCCGAAGGAACTTGGTGGAGGGGACGCTGTAGTGGAGTGCAGTTACGTGGAGGACTTCCCCATAGGCTACGTGTATTGTTCTTGGTTCTAGACACGTCAGCCACCCCTAACTAGAACCAAGTGGCGCTCAGGCATTTCTTTTTCTTTTAAGCAAGCTTTAGGGTAAGTGCCGCCGGTTTTTCTTTGAGCTTTCGAACCACGCCTTCCCGTCTGAGCTAAGTGCAGGTAACCGGAGAAACAAAATCTACTCCAGCACATTAAGATCTGTGTCCTTTATAGTAAAGCCGGCGAACCCTGTAGTTTGTACCCGATTTTAGACCTTTATTATGATCAATGTCGATCTGAGGAATTAAAACTGTAACAAGATCTCAGGGCAGCATTTGACTCGATTGATAGAGAAGTAGTATGGAAATGCCTGAATGAAACTCGTACCCCGAAAACACTCATACAAGTAATACGTAGCACGTTCAAAAATGTTAAAGGAAAGGTGCAGATAGGAGGAGAAAGGTCAGATGAATTCGCATGGAGGAAAGGAATTAAGCAGGGGGATAGTCTCAGCCCTCTTTTGTTCATAATAGTAATGAGTAAATTAATTCAAAACACAAGGGAAAGAACAAAACAACTACAAACACTAATAGGGTATCGAAATCTAGAGCCGGTAAAAGTAGATACACTAATGTACGCAGACGATATAGTGCTAATAGCAGACACAAGAAATAAGATGCAGAAACTAGTGAACATATGGACAGAAGAAATAGAACGAATGAAAATGGAAATAAATACAGAGAAAAGTAAGATAATGGTGATAAATAAGAAGCATGAAGACAAAACAACAGTAAAGTGCAAGGGCACAACATTGGAGGAAGTGACAACCTATGAATATTTAGGGAGTCTAATAACAAATGATGGCAACATAGACGCAGAATTAACAAACAGAGGGAGGAAGTCAACTAAACTCTACTATGCATTAAGACCACTGTTATCGAAGAAGGAGCTGAAACAAGAAACAAAAGTAAGAATCCATAATGTAATAACTATCCCAACACTATTATACGCATGTGAAAATTGGACGATACAGAAGAAACACGCAGGGAAGATAGAAGCTATGGAAATGAAGCACCTACGAAGAATAGCTGGGAAAACAAAGTGGGATAGACTAACCAATAGAACAATAAGGGAAATGGTAGAACTGGAGTCAATAACGAGTAAGGTACAAAGAAAACAACTTAGCTGGTTCGGTCACATGACAAGAATGAGCCCAGACAGACTGACTAGGAAAGTATGGGAAACAAAACACTATAAGAAAAGGAGAAGAGGACGACCTAGGAAAAAATGGATACAACAAATAGCAGAAATAGGAAAAGATAGAGGGAAAACAGTGAAGGAGATGAAGGAACTAGCTGAAAATAGAAAAGAATGGAAAAAATGGACGACTGGATAAGCAACCCAAATCCGACGCCCGCAAGGGTACAAGGAAGGGGAGAAAGAAAGAAAGAAAGAGAGTATTACCAAATCGGACCTGAAATAAATTGTAAAATTAAACTTGAATAAACAAACGGACATTCGAGCTCTAGTTTCAAGTGGCAGATTTATTTTAAGTATGGAATTTTAGTTTGAATACGCATGTTTATTTATTTTTGAATTTTTTGAGGTTGCATAGTATACTTAAATCTAGTTTAAGGAACCTAACCCCGTTTTTATCATTTATGTGTTTACTTGCGCATCGCGGTTTTGCACATCGCGGCATTCTTCTAGATGTAACCCCCGCGAACGGCGAGGTCTGCCTGTGTATATCTATATATTTTTTTTTCTTTCTATTACTTATACAAAACGATGTGAAAATATATGTTGAATTAAACACTGTCAATTGTCTGCAGGTTCGCACACACAAGGGTTTTCCTTCGCAAAATAATATTGAAAATATTATTTGGAATATGTTATTACAACCTGTACAATAAATAAAGAAATAATAAATAAATAAATAAACTGATAGGCATCGCACATTGTTGTTGTTAAAGCGCTAGAAAATTAAAGTCAAAATTGCCAGTTTTCGCGAGAAATTCACTAAGTTGGCAACAGTGTCGCCTAACCGCTGCCGATCACTTCGCACCCACTCATCTTTTTCTCTGCTGTAGTCGACACTTGATGCACATGAGCAACAAACAATGTGGCTAGTTGATTACGTTTCATTGCAGTTGTATTTAATTTTGCGAAATTAACTACCCATGTGCATCCATTGCTGTTTTTCACAAACATCTCAGTGGATCCAGCGTATGCCTTTGTCTTAGTAAGTTACTATTATCAATTAATAAATTTGTTTGCGTTTTTTATTCATTGAGACAGAAATTTTAACAATACAAACAAATCACTTTCATATTTCGATGACGCAAAAGGGGTTCAAAGAACCTCTGGCTCCGTCTCCCGTCATCTGAACCTGGTGAAAATTAAGTATGACAGTTTTTTCAACAAGGGGCCTTTTCAACAACACTACTCGCGTCTCGTTAAAACGAATAGGGAAAGCAGCTCATTTTCCAGTTGCAATCTTGTTCACAATAAAATGTACAAAAATCAGTCCCTCTCAGGACTAACCACGAACACTTGAGAACGGGAGTAGACCAAAAACTCCCGAAACGTTGTGTGATAAAATACCAGAGATAGTGGAAAAAGTTTGATAAAACAGATAATAGACCACTGGCACTGCCAAAAATGACATCATTCAGAGAACAAGTTAAAATTTCTATAATTTTGTCGTGAATTTATTTTAAGTACTTTTATTCCAAAATACACTGGTCAGTATGTACATATGTTTTTCGACAACTGACATCAAAAGTAAATTTTTCTCACTATCATTTGACAACAGAAAGTTGATATTTGCCGCTGAGCATGCGTTTTTATCACTTTGCCGCTCGCCGAGCGTTTTGGGTTTCCGCGTGAGCAAAATAGGTAGCCACGTCCGAGTGTTTCTTTGACAACGCCTGTCATTTGTTTAAATAACCGCGTCACATGTCATAGACTACGCAAGTAATTGACTGTCAATTTTTTAATACAATGAAATATGATTATTTTTGCCTTAATTATATGCTCATTCGCCGAAAAAATAGTATGTATGTATACTTCGACCTAAAAGTGCGCTTGTTACTTTTGCATGATTGCTGGTTTCGGATTTGCATCAACCACCAAAATTCATGCACAGGCAGCAATAATGCACTTTCAGCTCATAACATACAATATACTATTGCTAATAACTTCTTGAGAAGGGATGTCCTAAATAAATTTCTTTTTGTTAACAGGCAATAAGAGGAAATTCGAAGAAAATTACTTAAAACTGGGTTTCATTTACACTGAAGAGGAAAGTGTTCAACTACCACAGTGGTAGAGACTGACTTGGCTGGAGCGTCACTTTTTTTGTTTTTATTGAGGTGTTATGGGCACGGGGTGTGCTAACCCATCTAGTGTCCCTTTTGAACCTCCCTGTCCCGGAACTACGTAAGTATTACTTCAGGGCAGGGTTCTTTTCTTCTTAGCATCATAGTATGCTTGGTCATCGCCCGAAAAGCTGGTGTCCGGGTGGATCACGCGCCGGATCGTTGGAGGTGATATACGCTTACATACACACCATCCATCACGTGCTGGAAAATCAAACAAGTTCTTTACCGCTAAAATTGAATCTCTGAAACGTATGACGCTGGATTCTACAGGAGCATTTCAGCAAAGTTGTTCGAACACTGTCAAAGCTTCTTAAGAGATAGCTCTCTTGATAGCTAAACGGAAGAAACCTCACATGATTGGGAAAAATTTGATCAAACCTGCCTTGCTTAGTGCCACCAAAATCGTCCTTGGAGAAGCTTTCGAGCAGAAAATAAAACATTTCTCTTTGTAACGATACGGTGCAACGTTGGATTGAAGATATATATCAAGATATCAAATTTTTAATTATATCCAAAGTATCATCATAACCCCATTCTTTGCCATCAGTTGTGATGAATCCACCGACGTTAGAAATTGTGCCCAACTCATTGTGTATGCTTGTTACGCAAATGACAACATGGAAGAAGAACTGTTGTACTCCGAAGCTTTGGCAGCAAAAGCAGATGATATATTCAAGTCTGTTTTGAACTTTTTTAAGAAAAACGGGTTGAAGTGGAGCAAACTTGTTGGAGTTTGTACGGATGGCGTTTCTGCAATGTTGGGCTCTCGGACTGGCTTCATAACAAAAATAAAGGGGTTCTTCTCTCAGTTGTCGACACTCACTGCGTTATTCATCAGCAGGCACTGGCTGCACAAAACTACTGCAAAATCTGCAAGACAGTCTAAACATCACAATAAAAATTGTCAATTATGTGACGTGTGGTGCTCTAAATTCCCAACTGTTCACTTTGGATTGTGAAGATCTAGATTCGCAGCACAAGGTTTTGTTCTTCCACACCGACGTCCGCTGGCTATCCAAGGAAAATATGCTAGTATGCCTATATAAATTAAAAAAGGAAGTATCACTACTTCTGAACTGTCAAAATAAAAATGATCTGTTGGAAAAGTTCAACAACGAACAATTTCAGCTAAATCTGGCTTACCTAGCTGATATATTCGAATACTTAAACAATTCAAATATTAAACTTCAGCGCAGAAATACTACCATACTGGCAAACTATGACCATTTCTATTCAAGGTTTCATAGCCAAACTGCTGTTATGAACATCTCGAGTCTCATCTGGAAACATGGCGTCATTTACACATCTAGATGAAGAACTAAAGAACATAAAGAACAATACTCTGAAAGATGATGTCCTGCAGCACCTACGGTTTTTGTTAAGAAGAATCTTTCAGGTATTACGCAGACGTCGATGCAGACTCACCATCCTGGAAGCTGACTCAGAACCCATTCGTGACCGATGTCCTGCAGCTACTCGATAACGTTCAAGAAAACGTTTTGGATTTTAAGACTGATTCAACAGCAAAGAATGATTTCCAGCTTCTCACACTAGAAAAGTTTTGGCTGAAAAGGTACAAAATCAACCCAAGAGTAGCTGAAGTGCCTTTAAGGACTCTGGTTCAATTTCAGCACTGGTTGCCAATAAAACAAACAACGGAACCGCTTTAAATTCAAAAATGATTATCATCAACACACCCTCGTATAAATTTGTTAGTATAAATAAACAAACTCGGGTTTCACATTAATTACGTCGATTTACATGGTTGTTTCAATCTAATTAAACAGATATCTTCTTCAGCCCTGCTGATTACGGGCCTCTTCCATGTACAGTCGTGTGCAAATAAATCTGGGACAGTGTTTTTTTCACATGCAGGTTGAGTTACGAATTGAAGAATGTCTCCATGGATTTTCTCTTATCAGAAAGAGTTACAAATTTCATTACCTGTTAAAGTTTAATGTAACTCTTTCAGATAGCATGAAATCCATGGAGATATTCTTCAATTCTTAACTGAACATACATATGAAAAAAGCATTGTCCCAGATTTATTTGAACACGACTGTACATGGGAGGTAATAGTCACACACTTCAACGGTGCCAAGCCGGCATGGAAGCAGGAATATATATACTTACGTAACTCAAATTATACCAGGTGGGGCGTGCAAATTTTCATGAGTTATGAGGGGGGCGCAACTTGAAAATGGTTGAGAAGCCCTGCTCTAGAGGACTGTGGATTCTTAATTTAATTTAATTTAATAATAGAACCTATACAGTTTTGACAGAATACTGAACACAAAGTGGTGCTGTGTATGAAAAACCGAGAAAATCACTTTGAACAGTTGTAGTTGTTTTTGTTATTAACATTTTTATGTCTTCAATACAAATGTTAAAGATTTGTTAAAATGACATTACTGACATATAAAATCCCAATATGACTTTTACTACCACGACTGCAAACATAAATTTTTAACAAATTCCACAGCCCTCTACAGGATAAAAGTTTTCGATCATACGGTATATTGTAATCTTGAATGAAAAATTATTCTACATAACTACTTAAAGCTCAAGAGTTTATAAATAACTGAATTTTAAAGTCTACATTTCAATAACAATTAAAAACATAACCCAAAATTAAACCCACATAAAAAATTAGTTATTCTACATATTTTGCAACAAAAGCTTTTGTCAGATCAGTTAATAAGCCTTGGATGCACATATTTTCCACTGCTTACTCATTTCTTTGAGTTGAGATTATCCACAGTGTAGTATTTTGAGCAAAACCTTCAATTGTTAAAATATTTGCGGATTAAAGAATGGAAAGTTTATAAAAAAAACAATCTGTGAGTAGCTGGAGGTTTCTCAACTCCTGCATGTAGCAACAGTTAATCCCAATCACAAACACGGAGTTCTCAGAAATTCCCCCTTCACTGCATGCTATACACATTACCTTTGATGTGGAATAAAACCATGATTATTTTAAGAAATACGGTTAAATATTTATGCAGACTATTTTGCTCATGCAATGTTTGTTTGACCTCATTTGCGCCATACCTCTATGTTTCATCAGTGCTTAAACAGCAAATAAAACAACAACAAGTAAATAAAAAACGACTTAATTGTCTCCTAAAAATTTCCTTTTGAGAAGCAAAACAGAAAATAATTAATCAAATAGAAAAAAAAGTGGAAAAATATTCCAAAATAAATCTCTACCTTAAATTGTGTTGGTAAGTTAAGCTGTGTAGCAATGGTTTCCAGTCTTCCCCGTAGTAACTCTTCCTCGGGTTGCAACGCCATTCCAACTTTTCGGGTTACTTCCTGTTTGACGATAATCTGTAAAGAAAATACTTAATGTTGTATTATATTCCCATTGCAATGTAGCATAGAATAAAAAAAAGGTGGAGATATATAAAGAAGATACTATATGAAGTGACTAACAAACATTTGAAGGCAGAACCAAAGAAAGGAAGAGACAAAATCTTACAAATAGTAAAAAATAGGACAAACCTACACAAAACAAACAAAAAAGAAGCAAAAAAGACTTTTAGGGAGAAGAGAGAACAGAAGAACTATAACAAATAAGACACAAGAAAACCTCTGATAGAAGTTAGAAACATACCTAAGTAAAACATGTTATTTTAGGAATAGAAAAGTACATCTCACAGACAAAAAATAAATAGATTAAACATTAGAACGAAAAGTTCAAGAACCATACAGAAGAAATGGAGAAAGTAATAAGGATTATGATATAACAAAAAAGCTCAGGAACAGATGAAGTAATAGCAGAAATGATAGAAAACAAAGGAGAAACAGTACGGATAGAATAAAAGAGAAATGGAAATGAGCAAGTCAATGGAGTGGTCACAGGGAATATATAAAAAGAGGAAGAGGTTTGTGCTGGAAAACTACAGACCGGTTTAATTACTAAATATTACAAAATTAATTAATGACATACTGAAGGAACTGTGTAGAAAAAATGGTAAGCAAATACCAGAGTGGATTTAGTAGCTCCACATCTATAACAAACGACATATTTACGGAAACACAGAAAAAAGTTCAAGAAAAGTATCTGCTGAAGACTATACAGTTACACATGTTCCTTATAAAATTTTAAGCAGGAGACAAATAAATAATATCTTGGGGTTTCTCAAAGCATGGAATAAATAGAAATGGCATTAAGAAAAACAATAAACTAAGGGCCGATTTCATAATCATATTTAAAGCTTCATTTAACTAAAGTGACATTAGAATGTGCAGAGTAACATGTTCTACATATTTCATCATGCACAGACTTACATTACTTTAGTTAAAATTAGATTTAAAATTGATTATGAAATCGGCCCTTAAGTAAGAGTAAAAGGAAGGCTAACCGATTTTAAATATCAGAGAGATTCATGTCCATGTGGAACAGTTTTTAAAAGTCAACATCAGTCAATTACCTGTGCAGATGATATTGCAATCATTACAAAAACGAAAGAATAATTGAAGAGCATAATAAGAAAGTTGGGGAGAGAAGTGTACCAGTATCAACTGGAAATACATGAAGTGTATGATGTCAGGAACTCAGCAAGATATAGTATATACAGGATATAGTATATACAAAGAGAAAAAAGATTGTCAAATAGGAATAAATATTGACGTTTGACGTAAATAAATGATAAAGTTTTGAAAATTGGCAAAGGCTTGCTGTTAAACATATTAAAAGTCCTAAACGCAATCTGTTGTGCTCGAGTCACCATCGTGGACGTTTTATCTCGCTAACCATTAGCGGCATCGGAATTATGTTCTTCTGCGTGGCACTACAGTCCCATTTGGACCTGGGCCTCTCGTATTTTCTGCCTCCGGATGTCACGCTGCCTTGCTGTTGTTTACCAATTGCGAACTTTCAGTATTTGTTTGGCATCCTCTTCAATGTTGTTTATCCATCTCTGTCTTGATCGTCCTCTTCCTCTTGCACCCTCCATCTGCCCATTGTATACTTTCTTTGGGATTCGGTCCTCACTCATTCTCTCCAGGTGTCCCGCCCATTTTAATCTTTGTAGTTTTATAAATTCGACAATGTCTGGTTGTTTGTATTTCTGCTTTAATTCGTAGTTGCATCGGATTCTCCACTCCCCATTCTCCATCACCGGCTCATATATTTTCCTAAGGATTCGTCGTTCCCATCTTTTAACAGTTCCTCGTGATGATTGTGATTTTTGTTTTTCTTGAGGGTGATTTGGACTTAAATATATGTGAAAGTGAGAAGTAGACTCTGTTTCCGGCTCGTATGCGTTGTTGTATTTCCTGTTTGATACCTTTTCACTGTTAATTTGAGATCCTAGATATTTGAATTGCTGCACTATTTCAAAGTTATTATCGCCCATTGTGTAATTTTGGCCAACTCTTCTTCTTGGTGTTATAGGTAGTACTTTGGTCTTTCTTTCATTTACCTTCAGACCGATTTTACTGGCCTGTGTTTCCAGTTTGCTAAATACTTCATTGATTTCCCGTTCTGTTCTGGCCACTAGATTAATATCATCTGCGTAAGTAATTATTTGATGTGACTTGTGCATTATTGTGCTGTTGATGTTATCACTGGTGCTTCTTATTGCCGTCTCTAGTGACATGTTGAACCACCTTGAGTGGTTAAGAAACTGTCTGTCATTTGGTCTTGTCTTCTCACTACGGCCTTCGAGTCTGTCGTTGTTCTGGTTAATCTTACTAACTTGCTTCCAGTATATCATATAGCCTGTTCCTGTCTATACTGTCATATGCTTCCTGGAAGTCAATGAATAACTCGTACATTGGTACATTATATTCCCACCATTTTTTTAATATTTGTGGAGTAGTGAAGATTTGGTCAATGGTTGATCATTCTTCTCTGAACCCTGCCTGATGTTCCCCTATGATTTCCTTTCCATATTCTACTATTCTGTGGTGTAGTATACTTGTAAATATTTTATATGTTACACAGAGCAGTGATATTCCTCTATATCTTTGTCACCTTTTTTTGTAAATGGGACATATGATCGCAGTGTTCCATTCTTCTGAGATTTTTTCTTCTTTCCATATCTCGGTAATCAGTTTATGTATTTGTTCGGCTAGTGCTTCCCCTCCGTTTCTTATTAATTCTGAGATATTATCTACTCCAGGTGCCTTGTCGTTGTTCAACTCTCGTATACTTTTAATTACTTCATCGTAAGTAGGGTCTGTTATCAGTGGTTGTGCTGTCGAAATTTCAACCTTTTCATAGTCGTCACTTTCTCTCTTTCCTTGTTCCAGTAGGCTCGCAAAATGTTGGAGCCAGATTTCCATAACTTCTTCTGTTTTTACTATACATTTTCCTTCTTTGTTTTTACATATAGATGGCCTTGTATGGAAGTTTTGTTTGGTGTTTCTTAGTATGTTATATAGCCTCTTGATTTCTTTCTTTCTATGTGCTTGGTCCAGTTCTTGTATTTGGGAATCCAGCAATGCTCTTTTCTTTCGTCTCGTTAGTTTCTTGGTGTTCCTTCTCAGTTTTTCGTATTCTTCTTTTCTATTCCTTGTTGGTCTTTCGATAGTTCCACCATGCTACCTTTCATTTTCTCGTTTTATACCCAACTTATGTTTCTGCTGTCTTTGTGATACCTTCTCTTATTATTTCCACCTTTGTTCTACTGTTCTATTGGCTTCAGATGTTTCTAACTGTCATACGTTCCTTGATCATTTGTTGGTAGTTTTCTTTCACTTTCTCATCTTTTAGTTGTTTGTATCGAAACGCCTTGTTCTGTTTGTGGGCATTGGTTTTGCCTCGTCGATTCTTTCTCTCAACATGTAATCGGACTCTAATATTGCTCCTCTCATTGTTCTAGTGTCTATTATACTTGAGCTTTGGTTGACATTTCGCCCATTCAGCGATATCCATGTTCCTTTATGGATTTGCTTGTGGGGAAACATCGTGATTTTAATTATCATTCCTTTCGCTGTGGAAAACTCGATAAGCCTCTCCCCACTGTCAGAGGTCCATTCATGGAGACGGTTTTATTCTGTAATTGGGGTGTATATTGTTTCCTTGCCTCTCTTAGCGTTTAGGTCTCCCATTATTATTTTGGTATCATTGCTTGGTGTTCCATTCAATTCACTTTCTAATTTTGTGTAGAATTCTTCTTTTGTTAGGTCATCTTTGTCTTCGGTTGGTGCTTGTACCAATAATACAGATAAGTTAAAGAACTTTATTTTATCTCTGATGTAGCACATTCTTTCATTAATTGGTTTGTATTCTATGATTTTGTCCGCTTTCCTATTATGAATGCTGTTCCAAAGTCATGCCTGTCGTTGTTTACTCCGCTGTAGTATATATGGTGTTTTTTCCTTATGATTCTTCCACTTCCGAGCCATCTCATTTTTTGTATTGCGGTCATGTCCACCTTGTATTTGTGTATTTAGTAAGTTAGTGCATCCAGGGTTCTTACGTTCCAAGTTCCAATAATCACGTCCTTTTCTCGCCATTTCCATCTTTTTAATATCAGTTTGTCTGTTCGAGGCTCATTTTGGGGTTGCGTAACTGGTCTGTTTTTTACAGGAAAGGGTTTTTACGCCCATGGGGTAGTTAGCCCTATGGCCAACCTTTTTAGTTGCCTCTTACGACAAGCAGGGATACTGTCAGTCTATTCTAACCTCAACCCACAGGGGATCTAACCCCAACCCACAGGAGATATCGGAATTATGTTTCACATACAAAATAATGCCAGCAAAATTCTCTACAAAAAGGTTGTATAAATTTTTTTTCTTAATTGATTTCAATGTTGATGGAGAAATTTAAAGAGAAAGTGTTGATTAAACAGGCTCCAGACGACGCTGACACCCTTATTGTCACGATGGCAGTAGAAATAGCATTTTCACATCAAGTTGTAACCGTTACAGAAGACATAGATTTTCTTGCTCTATTAACGGCTTTAGCCCCATTGGAAAGTAAGCCAGGGAAAGAAAAGATTGAACGCAGTGTATTGTTCACAAAATCTTCAATCATGAGAAGGACTTAAAGAAAGGATTTTGTTTGGACATGCATTGAGTGGGTGAGATACCATATTATGACTTTTCCAGAAAGGAAAACGGAAATGCTTTCAACCGTTGAAATGAGATGATTCACAGAAAGCCGCAAGCCGAGCTAGAGAAAGAGCGTTGATACAGAGTGACAAAGTCGTTTATTGTTTCCCTACTCCAAAGTTCAAGATTAACTTCAAATCTACGCCACTTTTGAATGTGATGGTATAAATGCACGAAAAGAATGTTGTTCTGTTGCTGCAGCAGTGATTTATAATAAAGCTAAATTTGGCTTATTTTTTCCAACGGATCTCGCAGAGATTATATCTATGTGGATTTCAAAGGGTCTCGGTTGCATGTACGCCTTATATAGAAATACTGTGCAGCATTATGTGAATAATTGCTGTGGAACCCCTTGCTTGAGTTGAAATGAAAGAAACATTCATTGGACAGAGATCTCGAAAAGAATAACGACTCATCTGATGAGAATATGTTGTTGGATGCTCGCCAAGTTCGAGTCACGAATTTGAAATGGTAAGAGTAATTAAACTTGCATAATTTGAGTAAACAATACCTTTTCTTATGGCCCTTATTTTTTATTTATTTATGGTTTTCAGAAATTTCCCGGGCAAATGAATGGAGTGTTAGGAAAAAAAGCTGAAGAAATATCTACTGTCTGACCCTATGGTATACTTAATAGTCTTAATACAGTGCCAGACAAATAAAGACGGTCGGGTGTTGAAAGTATTTTGCAGCATTCAACTTAAGACAACGCTTGAAATGCCATCCTCTTTTTACAGAGAGCAACACAAACGAAAGACATAGTTTCTGACTGTTGGACTTACGTTCCCTAATATTTACACCTGCTAAAGATATTCGGCAAGGAGTGATGCGGTAATGAGTTCATAGTATCAACGGTGAGCTGTTGGTCTTACATAAACACCCGGTGTAAGCTATGTATCTTGCTATGAACAGTGCTGATGTGATTCTAAATCTGACCGTCTTTACTTGGACCAATACCCAGAATTTCGCTGGAAAGTTAGGCATATCTCTATATTTATCAATGTATTCTTGACCACAGTCTTGACCAGAAACTCGTTTTTCAGTGTTCTGCATTCAACAACGGCAAAACCTTTATAGATAAAGAAAAATGAGAGAATTTTAGAAGCTTTATTTTTTATATGAAATATAATTCCGATATTGTTACTGGTTATGGAAATATAAGTAAAAAATTGAATAGGAGCAGGTACAACAGATTTCGTTCAAAACTTTTATTACGTTTAACAGTATGCCGAAATAAACATCTTTGCCAAGTTTCAAAACTTTATCATTTATTTCGATTTAATTATCCCCATTTGACTGGACCAAAATTATAAATTCAAAAAGACAATCATAAGGAGACACGGTAAAAACAGACGAAAGACGAGAAGAAGTTGTAACAAGAATAAAATGTGCAGCAGGTCTAAAACAACACAGTGAAAAACATGAACAACAGTGCCAGTTCAAGTTCACAGTGTGGAAATGAACAATATCAATTATGACCTTTGGGGAGAGCTTAGTAATTTGACATGGATGGGAAAATTTATCCAATAAGGACAGTTGGACGAAGAAACAAACCTTCAAAAGGCGATGATGCATCTGCGCATACTTCTGCTTCAATTCATTAATCCTTGCAACCGAATTTGCATGCTTCTTGTTCAAATCGCCTATATCCTTGTTGACTTGATCCAAATATCCCTGGTGCAGATTAGTTTCGTACTGCTGGCACAGCATCCGCTTCTTCAAGTCGGTAAATCCATTCAAAGGTGTAGGCATGAATTTCTGGGGGTTCGGATTGTCCGTTTGTGCGGCTTGCCACAACTGCGGCTCGACACCTGGACACAAAAATAATTTCACGTTGGGCTTGAGAAATACGCAACAGTTCTTACCTGACGGTGGATTTTTTAAATACTCCTGAAGCTGTGCCTTGGTTGGTGTTACATAGGCCCCGATATAATTGACTCCGACATTGGCAAGTTGCTGCTTCTGCATTGGCTGGTTCAAGAAGGCGCACAAATCTAGCGCAAGGATTTTTCTACTGGAACCAGTGGCTCCCTTCTCGGTTACGGAGAACATCACCTCGCTTTGATTATCGGCTACTGCCTTTATGTGGTCGATTTGCACAGTTAAATTTGGTTTGTTGCCCAAAATGCCAAGAATACCATTGACCAGTGCTTCTTTTTGATTGCTGAAAGTCAAAAACACAATTTAATTAAAAACTTGTGTACTAGCAATGTGGTAGCAGTCAGATAGTTGTAATTTATATTGTGGAGTAAAATGAACAATGATATAATTTCAACAATTTCATAATACAGTTATTTTATAGCATTTTATAAAGATTTTGTAGAAGTTCATAACACTTTCTATTATTTCGCGGTATTTTAATAGCATTTAATAATAACTTTAAAGTACAGCAAAAATTCTTTAATTTGGCACACCGTCACAGAACGTATAACTATAACTATTCAGAATTAAAGAAAGCCAGTGTAAGCTTTTTCCACTTTTTAAAAGAGTCAAAAAGGTAAGTAATTTAGATAACGGGTTTTTAGTACAATTCCTTAAAATTTGTTTCTCAACTTCTTAAGTGCTAATAGTGGATAGTGAGATGCAACAGAACGGATTTAATCGAAAAAAGCCATGAGATTTTACATAACTATTATCGATATTGTAACAAACAATTTTAAAAATAATGTTTTTGAATGATTTAAAAAATTTGTTGCAACCTCACGCGTGTCCCGAAATGTATAATCTTTCCACTTCAGAAAGAAAGAAAGCGGAAGCTAGTGATGAGTTGAAAAGTTCTTTGGTAAAAGTATTTCAACTGAGTTTGCAAACAGATTATTACCTTAGAAGTAAGCATGTTTAAATATGTTTTCCTATCTGTCCGAATTAGCGAATTTGTCTGTATCTTATTCTTATATCTTATTATAGACACCACCAATATTACAGAAATGATCTAAAGTTCTAACATATAAAAATCCAAAAAACATACGCACTATTCATGAAATTGGAAAAAATGTTGATAACTCAAGGTAATAGTATATTATACATCAAGGTAGCGAAGCGCAGTATTATAACCTGAGCGCATATTAGATACTGAGCGCGCAGCGCGAAGTATCTAAAGCGCGAAGGTTATAAGACGATTCGCTACCGTGGTGTATATACTATTTTTTGCACTACCAAACGGCTTAACACCTAAATTCCCAACAAATTTCGAAAATATTTTAACTGTCAACCTGACAATACAGCTTTTTAAAACGTCAAAATTAAAATAGTCATATTTGGTAACTTAGCAATTTATTAGTTACCACGGTGAAAACTGTTTATTTTACTTTCTCTCCCTTGGTGGAGAAAATCAACTTCACGACCTAATGATAGGCCAATAACGGTGCGTTCTGAGACTAGTAGTGCAAAATAGTATATTATACATCAAGGTAGCGAAGCGCAGTATTATAACCTGAGCGCATATTAGATACTGAGCGCGCAGCGCGAAGTATCTAAAGCGCGAAGGTTATAAGAGGATTCGCTACCGTGGTGTATATACTATTTTTTGCACTACCAAACGGCTTAATACCTAAATTCCCAGCAAATTTCGAAAATATTTTAACTGTCAACCTGACAATACAGCTCTTTAAAACGTCAAAATTAAAATAGTCATATTTGGTAACTTAGCAATTTATTAGTTACCACGGTGAAAATTGTTTATTTTACTTTCTCTCCCTTGGTGGAGAAAATCAACTTCACGACCTAAAAATAGGCCAATAACGGTGCGTTCTGAGACCTGTAGTGCAAAAACAAATTTATCTAAGAGCAACATGATATTGTACATTTTCGTCATAGAAACAAAATATGAAAAGGTACTCATAACTCCCAAGGGACTTGTCAAATTATTTCTCCCTCAAACTCATGGTAACAATGCAACTACAATTAACGTCTTAGCAACCATACAATGAGGCAATCTTTGATGTTACTTACATATTCTAATTTTAAATGTCATTATGACATATTGAAATTTCATACTATTTTTGCGAATATGCTAGTAGATAAAATATTGTATGCACCACGGGAGATATTCATGTTCTTTACCTTCGGTTGACTTACAGACCTCGGGCCGGAGGCCCTCGGTCTGTAACACATGTCAACCTCAGGGAAAAAACATATTCATATCTCCCTTAATGCATATCTATTCTTGATTTTAAATATTGTAACAAATCGCAAACATTTTCTTTTATAATAAACCCTGTAAGAGTTTCCAAATTTATTTCAAATTAAAAATTTTGCAGGCCGTGAATGAAAAGTCAATCTTATGCAATTTTGCAAAACGGTTAAGCACGAAACACAGACGACACTAAACAAGGGAAGTTTTTTGAACATTTGCTGGGAGAGCGCGCGAAGGTAGGCGGCAGTTCAATCTCGGTCCTCGATCCGCATTAATATTATAAAAACAGGTGCTTGCAGCACTTTGGGTTCAAAATTTAATTTGTATGTATTATCTGTAACCTCATTTACCTTGCGGTATAGAGGCTGGTGCTTTATGCGCTGGCATTTGGCGGTACAATGCTCAACTTGCTCCGGATTCAGGATACAGAGTTGGAGCATGCCTTTGTTGCTTGCGCAGCAACCATTGTGTGCGAGTGTGTCTTGGTGATGTGTTGACATTGTTACTCTACCTCTTAGGTCTGTGGCTCTGAGTAGAGCACAGTTAATTTTGTGCACAACTGTGAATGGTCTCACCGAGCCCAATTCCGACCCCAGCGGGATTCAAACCGAGGACTTGCTTAATGCAAGCCTGACGCTTACCTAACTGCGCCACGCGGCTTCTTAAATTTAACTTGTACAAAATTTAATTCTCTTTAAATTAGATGTGATCAGTGCAAACCAATAACGACCAATCGAGAAGGAAGCCCACCAGTTCCCGAAATTCAGCTTAAAACAATTTCGGTTCATTAATATATTCCATGGCAACATGTAAATAAAAACTCTCATAATTTTTCCACTACCCGATGGCACAGGATAAAGATCAGACAATTATGGTTTATACTAATAAAACTTAATACAGGATTTTGCTCTGCGTATCCCTTGCCTTTCAGGGGTTTACAAGCTTGTAACTTAAACGTAACAGTCCAAATCATTCTTATGTAGTTTCAATACAAAATAAGACGGTAAACAATTTGGGTTGAAGTGCATGTAGTGATTTTCCTTTTTTGGTTTCCTTTAATATACAATAGTTTTTAATATTATTAGGTTGTTTTATTTTGCAAAAACCAGTAGCCCATATGGCTATGTTATAATATCACATTTATTAATAATTTGTGAATAGCAGACATGGAAATTATTCTATAACCAATAAAAAGATTCTTTAATTTAATAGTATATTATGATACAGACAGATCAATAAAAAAACCAATTAGGGCAGGCTGTGATATGTGTTATACGTTCGGCAGTACTGAAGTGTATTGTCAGTCTATGTAAAATTCGAGGTTCGTAGGTTAGGTTTTGTTTGTTGTTTGACACAGACTGATGTAAAACTTAACCTGCAAATCTCGAATTTGACATAGACTGACAATACACTTCAGTACTGCCAAACGTATAACACATATCACAGTCTGCCCTAATTGGTTTTTTTATTGATCTGTTGTTACTAGTGTATAAGCACGCTTTTAAAGCACGTGTAACGAGTTTAAGAGCACGACGCGAAGCGGAGTGTTGTTAACATCGCTAGTGCTTTAATGGCTCTTATACACATGTATGATACGCTACTTTTTCTAAAATCGTAACAGAAATATAAAAATTTAATTCAGTGACACTTTTCGTCACATTGTATTAGATATTCTAGGTTATGTTGACATTCAAATTTATGGCAAAGCATGTTTTAATATAGTATTATTTAATATAGTTAAAGTCCAGGTTAGCTGTTACATCAGTCTGTGTCAAAACTGACACAAAACCTAACCTGCTAACCTCGAATTTGACATAGACTTACAGTGCTACAAACATAAACCGTGGCAACCATTTATGGCCACCCGGTATTACCACCAATGGCAACGTGGGAAAAAGATGTAATTCAGGCGCTAATATTAAGAGTGCTACAAACGTCACTTTTGACACTAGAAACTGTGTAAAAAGATGTCATTTTGACACGATTGTAGAAAAAAATGTTTTTGCAATGCACGTACGTTGAAAAAAAAATTCTTTCACATACTTATTTTACACATGGACCAATTTTTAATCTTATGTGATGAATTTGATTTAGTTTTTTAAACTTGACCAAACTGAAGAAGGCATTTTAAAGTATCTATTTTTAAAATTGTATAGCTGCTATTTCCTCGATACTTAATATTCAAGTTCATATTTCATTATTATTGATAGGCTGGCGAAAGTACCTCCACACTACCTATAAAATTCCCACAAAAGAAAATTATTTGACATGAAAAACTTACTTGAGCTCAGATTCCTTCTTGTTAAAAATTAATTTTACTAATCCATGGGTGTTGTCTTCTCCAGGGATAATGACATATCCTACAGCTTTGTATCGATAAAACGGATTGGTAAAGTTGTATTCGACTGGCGGCTGAGTGGGATTGTAGTACCCTTTTCCAGTCCCCCAGCAAGCTTGCAGCATGTTCCATTTCTTCAAAATATTGTCCCGTTCATCGCCAAAAATATTTATGGCGTAAAAGGAAGCCACCGCTTGCTGGACTTGTGATTGCTGACCAGGACCTAAAAAGCAAATTAGTAACGCTCTTCCCAAAAGTAGCATATCTTACCAGCAGGCGCCGCAGCAGTTGGTGGCTTTAGGCCTGGAAATGCTGTGCCACCAGTCCAAGTGGTGGTAGTGGTAGTAGGGGCACCAAAGCCGGCAAAACCAGTACCGCCAGTGCCAAAACCTGTAAACCCACTGGTGGCGGTTGTTGTCTTACCAAACCCACTAAACAATGAAGGTGCCGAAGTAGTAGTAGCACCTCCGAACAGATTAAAACCAGCACTTCCCGTAGGGGTGGTGCCTAATCCAAATCCGGTTCCACCTGCTGCAGTACCGAACAAGCTAGGTGTGGTTGTGGTGGTGGCACCAAACGAGGAACCAAATAAATTTGGAGCGGTTGATGTAGCAGTTCCAAACAGGCTTGGAGTTGTCGACGTCGAAGCAGGAGTTCCGCCAAACAAACTTGGAGCTTGCGTAGTGGTACCGGTGCCGAACAGGGTAGGAGCAGTTGCTGCCGGGGCTCCAAATAAACTTGGAGCGGTTGTGGCCGAAGTGCCAAACAAGTTGGGTTTGGTGGTGGGCGGCGTGCCGAAGAGACTTGGAGCTGTGGCGCCTGTAGCTCCAAAAGTGCTTCCAAACCCAGGTGTAGCGGCGGTGGCTCCGAAAGTGCTACCAAATGCCGGTGCAGACGTCGCAGGAGTCCCGAAAGTGCTTCCAAATGCGGGAGTCGATGTAGCAGGGGTTCCAAAACTGCTGCCAAATCCCGGAGCAGCGGTAGCCGGCGCACCAAAACTGCTGCCAAAAGCTGGAGCTGCACTTGCCGGCTGTCCGAACGTGCTTCCAAAGGCTGGTGCGGTTGCGCCTGCTGCTGGCTGTCCAAATGTGGAACCGAAAGCTGGTTGTTGTTGTTGTTGTTGTTGAGGGGTCGTGCCAAAAGTGGAGCCAAAACCACCGAATCCGGTTGCAGCGGTGGTTGCAGGCGTGCCAAAAGATAATGGGGCTCCAAAGGCAGTTGCTGAAAGAATTACATTTGGAATTTTATTCAATTGTTATTTAGTTTATTATAAAATACATTTTCTTCTATCAATAAATTGGAATTGAAATATATTCGTTTATGGCTCATAGTTTACGTTGTACGAGCACTACACCAATTTCATTCTAAAGTTGCACATTTTTGGAGTGCAATTTTTGTGTCTTTCCGGTAGTACGGCTGTGTGATGTTGCACATCTCACGGCACTTGTAAAAGTTCAAGTCTGCTTGGTCAGTACTTGGATGGTGAACATCTGGAGAGCGGGTGTAGTGTTTTAGCTTAGATAGGCTTCACTACATCAAGTACCTCTGACGAATTTAAAAATGCACATACCTTCAGCGGCTCGGTGCGCCCGGCACCCCGACACTGTGTAAACGGTATAAAGGGTTAAAGATATGCAAGTAATTTTTGTGTCTTTTATGAGGGAGGAAAATTCAAGAGAAGTTCTTCTGGAAGCAATGGGAGTGAAGTTAGCGATTAAAGGTTTTACAGAACTCATAAAGGTGATTGATCGTTTGATTAAACACCTGTAACGATGTTACACGTAGATGACCTTTACTATCAAAGAAAGGTGCTTAGATAGGATGCTTAGTTTTGATCTTTTTAAAGCGCAATATAACAATTTAACACAAAGTAGCATTGAAGAAGGAAATAATCAATAGCAATCTTATTATCTGTTACGTTCCATTAGAAAAAGTGACGGTTTCAAATAAGTTTGCAATCAATTTTAAATTTTATAATCATAAGACTTCTAGATATGTGTGTGAACTAGTTCGAACCAGAAACACGCTTAAAATTACTGTAAATAGAGTTTTGATGAAACTTCAAATCAAAGTATGTATAAGCAAACGTTTGATGATGAAAATCTATTGCAAACCACTAATACTATTTCGCAAAATAAAACTCCACCTTCCACTCAGTATTGTCATCCGATTTGATTTGAATTCATTCAAGAAAACATAGAAATATGGAAGGAAGAATACTATCGAATGGAAGAAGTTAAAAGTTTAGTACCAATAGTGGACAGAAACGTGTTTGTTGAGCACAAAATGCTTTTAATCAAGATTGATAGAAAAGCTTGTACTGCAATATTAAATGCATCGTCTTGTGCGACATGGCCTGTGTAATGCTAAACCTAAAAAGATGAACAACCTCGACAATGTTATGACCAGAAAAATTCAAGTTAGTTTATATAATTTCAGTGTTTCAAGTCTTAAAACGAGAATTCGCTGTATGGAATATTTGCTTCATGTGTTCATGTTGCATACAATTTAACATTAAAAGAGTAGTATTTGTGATGCTAATAAAAAATGAGAAAAACCAAAAAAAGCATTCAACAAGGATTTAAAGAAAAATTAGGCCTGTTAATAGATGTAGTAAAGCAAGGATTTGGGTTAAGACAGGACAGAAATACAGCTTACTAGTTTGGACAAAGATTTAATTAAACGGTTTGCAATTATTATGCAAGCTATTTCTTGCGGAGAACTATTAAATGCCAAACAATTCGAGAAATTTGCTCTTGAAACAGTACAAAAACGTGTTGCTCTGTACAGATGATATTATATGCCAGTTTCTGTCCACAAATTGCTCATGCTCGAGAAGCAAGTACTTCTAATCCTTCAATCCGATAGAACAGCTATCAGAAGAAGCTAGTGAAGCTAGAAACGAAGAATTTCAAAAACAAGGGCATTCGAGAAAAATCACTTGAACTGCAACTAACCAGGATGTTTTTCATGATCCTTTAATTACATCAGATCTCCTAACCTCTTTCTTATTCTGAATAAGCACTCACAGTGAGAGGTAAGGGATTTATGTTAAATAAGCACCCTGATTCGCAAGAGGTAAGAGGACTCACCTTAAATAGGTATCCCAAATAAGTCAGCAATCGCCCTATAACCTCCCAAGTGGTCGACTCTGATAATTGTGTTACATATAGGCTAACTAAAGGCGTAATATTGCGAAAATCAGATTTCAAATTTCTGACTTCAGACTTAAACGCAGTGATTCACGCCCTATTCCCTTATAGAGAGTGTCCATTAAACCAGTTTTTTAACCCTTAGAAGGCGGAAACCGAATCTGAAGTGACCAGGACTTTTATTTTTGTAAATAATAATAATTAAGAAAGGATTTAAAGCTTTCATCAGAAACAATACATTAGTAGTAGGCAACAAGAAATTCACACTAGAGCAACTATCTATAGAACCTATGGAAGAAACAGAAAATATAACCCCAGGAGAGAAGCGAGCAATTCAGGATTCACCTACAACTTCAGAGAACCGAATTCAACACGAAAACAAGAAGATTAAGGAACAACACACAGAAAAAAAGGAAAAGGTGAAAACAAAATAAAATGAAGCAGGATTGATCAACCCACACCTTCAAAAAACTACCACAGCTAATACAATCGACATTCTATCTAATAGTCGATACCCATGTTATACCCATCACAATAAAATTCACTGAAACCCACAATTTAAAAAAAAAGTAACAAACAGAAACTCCCTAGAAGTTTGGTCAACAGGGGAGGAAGAGACCAAAACCCCCATAAGAATCGATCAAAGGCATACATATGCACCTTCAATGTAAGAACCCTTCTATCACAGAACAGAGTACTAGAACTAGAAGAACTTTAAAACACATAAAGTGGGATATAATAGAATGACTGAAATAAGAAAACCTAGATAAAAAATAGCAGTAAAAAATAATGTAAATTTATAATGTTATGTAGGACAAGGAAATGAACAAACTGACTAGGCTTTTACATCAAAAAAGATATATCGGTACTGGAATTCAAAGAAATCTCTGATAGAATAGCTTACCTCAAAATTAAAACAAATAATAAAGATATAACAATTTTTCAAGTATACGCCCCAACAGAAAGTGCCACAGAAGACAAAAATTAATCATTTCTACAACCAGTTGTATCAAGGAATAGAAAATACCACAAAAAATAACCTTAAAATCATGGGAGATTGCAAAGCGAAAATTGGTAAAATAAAAATGAACACAAGAGAGGAAAAAAGCAGAGGTTCCCATGGATTAGAAAATAGAAACTAAAGAGGAGAAAAACTGATGGAATATGCATGATTTAGAAATTTAGTAATAGGAAACATATTTTAAAAAGAGATCTGGAAGACGATGGACCTAGATTTCACCAAATGGTTTCTACAAAAACAAAATAGACTATATACTACTGAATAACATGAGAAATGTACTAAACATAGAAACAATAAATAAATTAAAATTTACCAGCGACTACAGAATGGTAATATTAACAAGAAACCTTAATAAACAAGAAAAACGAAAATGAATAATTAATAAACAAATATCTTGAAAATAAATCAGTGATAAAGAGATCACAGAAAAACTAAAAATTAATAAACCGATATTAAATATTAGGAAAAAAAAAGATATACAAAAAGAATACGAAAAAGCCTCCAAAAACCATTGCACAAAAAAATGAAACCCCAAACAAACAACCTACTTTTTCAGAAGAGACAGTAGAATTAATAAAAGAGAAAAACTAAACGAGGAAAAATCAAGAAAAATACATAGAATGGTGCGAGATTTAACAAACTAATTAAAAGAGCAATACGCAAAGATACGAGAAAAAACAAAGAAACACTAACGAACAAATACTATCAGAAAGAAACTCAACAAAAAATTAAACAAGGCACTATCAACAGGGAAAAAATGGATTCTAAAATTAAAAAACATAGAAATTACAATAGAGTGATAGAAGAGAAATAATGAAGATACCTATGGAATATTATAAGGAACTATATACAACCAATATAATAAATAAAAAGCAGATGAAACAGCTGAAGATAACCGACTAGGATAAGGAAGTAGTTCTGGAATTACAAAAATCTGAAATACGAAGAAGTATAAACGAATTAAAAAGAGAAAAAACTCCAGGAAGGGATAGTATTATAAATGAAATACTAATAAAGGGTGGTAAAGAAATCATAGACCAATTATATATTTTATTTACTAGAATATTAGAAAATGAAATAATTCCTAAACAATCGTCAAATTCCCAACATTATATTTGTAGAAACTTTTGCTCATTTCGCATTGTGCGCAGAGCTGATTTATTGGGGTAGCGAGAAGGGGCACCTCGAAGGCTGTTGAGCCAGGTTGCTAGCATTTTTAAGTAAGTCTGTATATTTTAGCTGTACTGTTCAGTTTATGTATTTTCGCCAATATACGTTTATTTAATTCAACCGTGTTATTATTTGATATTTGGTGCCGAAACCCGGGAACGGAACGGAACGGAAAGTGAAAATAAAACTGAACACTAACGCGAATATTCTGAAGTTAAAGTGGAACGAAAACGCGAATATTCAAATCGTGCAGTTAAAATACGGGCTCAGCGATGGAAGTGAAACGAACGGTGTGCAGGTCGCAGTTAACGAAAACAATCAACTACGTAAACGGTTTGCTGGCAGAGGAATACGGTGCTGAAGACATTTATACGGCGATGGCAAAGCTAAAACTTGCGACTGACAATCTTAAGGAAATCGACCGGCAATTAGAATCTTCTCATACCGAAATACTGGAAGAATTCCAGAAGCAGATGGAGTATGAAGAGGTCGCGGTAACCACGATGTCTAAGCTTGAGTTTAGATTAAAAATGTTAGATGGAGCACACACAGAAGCCATGCAAGTTGGGGCAAATGCGCGACATGCAACAAACGAAACGCGGGAAGAAGCACGACCTCATCCCGTAGTCAAGCTGCAACGATTGGAATTGGTGAAATTCGACAGCAGTCCAAAGGGTTGGATTCCTTTTTGGGAGCAATTCAAATCTAACGTTCACGAAAACCATCAGTTGAATAATGGAGATAGATTCAACTACTTAAAGATGTCTGTGACAGGCAAGGCAGCAGAGACAATAGAGGGATTTCCACCGTCGGGAGCTTTTTACGAGAAAGCCCTGAGTATCCTAAAGGAGCAGTTCGGAAACGCTGAACGGCTGATCGAGCAATATTTCGACAGTATAATGAAAATTGAACCAGTGTAATCCAGAAACGACGTAGTTACATTACGCAAAAATTATAATTTGATCACGTCAGCTATGCGTGCTTTAACGATCCTAGAGGTTTCAAAGTCACAATATAACATCATCATAAAATCAAGCCTGATGAAATCGTTACCCACGGAATTGCGTCTAGGATTTTATAGACAAACAGAGGGCAAAGTTTTGGATCACCAAGAAAGTGGTTCTAATGCATCAGGTGCCGCCTCGACAGAAGAAGACGCCGATCGGCAAGTGAGTGATTTATTGAGGTTTGTCAAGAATGAAATGGAAGCTTTAGAGCAGGCGTTGAAGCTGGATGGAGATCTTAGAGGAAAGGTGCCGGAAGCTTCCAAGAAACCGAGTTACAAGGGAACTGCGTCAAGTTTATTGGCGACCCAAAATAAAGCTATAAATAACTGTTTGTTTTGCAAAGGCGAACATCCGACCGAGGGGTGCGATGCAGATATTTCCTTGGAAAGGAAGAAAGAAATGCTGAGGGCCAGTGGACGGTGCTAACGATGTACAAAAGGATCCCACAGTTCAAAGTTTTGCTGAAACAGATACTTGAGTTGTAGGAAATGCAAAGGAAGACACGCTACCACATTGTGCGACCCAGCATGGGTTAATCTGGGCAAAACTGGGCCGACAATAAATCTTACGGAAACAAGTGCCGGCAGTGGGCCGACCTCATCTGTGTCAAGTTTGATGACAAACATAAAGAAAAACGTGTTACTACAAACTGCCTGTGTTTACGCGAGTAACGGAAGTGCTTCAATGAAACTAATCCGCTTAGTGCTTGATGGTGGTAGCCAGCTTACGTTTATAAAAGAAAACGTCTCCAGAATTTTAGGGTTACCAGTAGCAGGGCAACATCGCGTTAGTATCGCCGCTTTCGGGAACAATGGGCCGGTACCATCAAATCTTTATAATCGCGTGTTAATAACTTTGAAGGGACAATATACGGATGAAAAATTTACGATTGAGGACGTGGAAGTGCCGGAAATTTGTATGACAATTTAAACATTCCAAGTGAAAGTGTTGCAGAGTATAAACATTTACAGTTAGCGGATTACGTGCCTAAAGACACTGATCGGTCGTTAATGTTTGAAGGGATTAACTTATTGATAGGCGCAGATAACTATTGGTCTGTAGTAACTATTGGACAAAATCTTCGCCTAAGTGATCATCTAGTAGCCGTTAATACCAAATTTGGATATACGTTACACGGACCGACACCAGTAGATGCCACAACAGTTGCCGTTAATTTACAAACCATGTTACACGCAACAGTTTCAACCACGGAGCCGTCAGTTGAAAGACTATGGGACTTGGAAACCATAGGGATAACGAATGAAGACAATCAAGGAGATCCCTCAAATGGAAGCCGTACGTTGCTGATTGCACAAGGGAGATCCGATCGCTGTCCAACAACATACAAAGCCGGTATCATTGTCCAGGTCGCGAAAATCCTGCGGACTTACTCACGGAATTACCGCCAACGCTCTACTGGATTCCGAAGAATGGCAGCAAGGTCCGTCGTGGCTACGAGAGGACGAGGATAGATGGCCAGGTGATATTATCGACGACGTAAATCCACAAATTGCATCAGTAATAAAGTGTGTTGTTTAACAAATCAAGCAGATGGTAGAAATGCGGACAATTTTATAGAATTGGCGAGATATAGTGACTTTGATCGGGTAGTGCGAATAACGGCGTATGTATTGCGATTTACGGGAAATTGCAGAAGCAAAACCAATAAAAACATTGGAAATTTGAGGCTAGACGAAATCGAAAGTGCAGAAAGGTGTGTACTTAGGCAGACACAGCAAGAGGTTTACCTTTCAGAGGTCAACAATCTGAAGACAATTGGTGCGGTCGAGCGCTATTCCAGTATTTCGACTTTAAAACCCTTTTTGGACAAGGACGGACTGTTTCAGTTCATGAAATTGTTCACCACAGTGTTGTAAATGCCACTCTTTGTGAACGGTTTTGGATAATTCGAGGTAGACAATTAATAAAATCGGTGTTATCGAAATGTGTCATTTGTACTCGTAAAAGGTTACACGGAAAATCAGCATCGGCGCCGTTTGCATCATTGCCCAAGGACCGAATAGAGCAAGCGAAACCATTCCAAATAACGGACATTGACTCCGCAGGGCCGTTGTACTTCGAGGAAAAAGGCCTTACACAAAAGTGTAATATTTTTCTGTTTACCTGTGCGGTAATAAGAGCCGTGCATCAGGAGCTCGTTTTAACCATGGGTGCCACAGCCAGTATTTGTGCCATGAAACGTTCTTTTGCAAGCAGAGAAATTGAAGCTACAATTACCGGACGACCACTCACGTACCTCGGCAGTGAACATACGGATCCATTACCGTTGGCCCCAGCACATTTTTTGTTAGGTCCCGACTTAACTACCATACCATCCATCAACGGAAGCGTCAAAGGAAATGCGCTAAGAAAGCAGTGGAAACAAAGGATTAGGACACTGGACTATTTTTGGAAAATATGGCGAGAGGACTATTTGCAGTTACTACGAGGAACCCATCACAACTTTAATGTGCGCGAGTGCCCAGTGAAAGAAAGCGATGTAGTGCTAGTGTATGGGGTTGACAAACGTCGTCTTTTGTGGAAATTAGACAAAGTGAAAGAAACGATTTTAGGACGTGACGGGAAGGAGCGTGCGTGCTACGTAAAGTGTGCGAACGGAACAATTTTAAAGCACTCAATTCAACTTCTATTTCCTTTAGAATTAAGTAGTACATAATTTTGCGGCCGGAGGATGTAGAAACTTTTGCCCATTTCGCATTGTGCGCAGGGCTGATTTATTGGGGTAGCGAGAAGGGGCACCTGGAAGGCTGTTGAGCCAGGTTGCTAGCATTTTTAAGTAAGTCTGTATATTTTAGCTGTACTGTTCAGTTTATGTATTTTCGCCAATATACGTTTATTTAATTCAACCGTGTCATTATTTGATAATATTAATCTACAAGAAAGGAGACCCTGAAGAAATAGGCAACTATAGACCAATAAGTATTATTTCAAGTTTATACAAACTCGTCATTTCAACAATACAAAAAAGAATTAGAAAACAACTGGAAGAAAAGCAACCAGAAGAACAAGCGGGATTTTGAAAAAACTATTCAACAGATCATATTCATACAATTAATCAAGTCATGGAAAAATGCAGAGAATTTCAAATACCAGTATATATGGCTCTAGTCGATTATGAAATGCATTAGACTCTTTAGAACATGGGATACGGAAAGTTCGTTCCCCACATTTCGTACCCCACATTTCGTTCCCGGGATATTTCGTCTCCCCACATCTCGTACCCGGAAACTTCATTCCCGAGCGAGCTCAATTTGTCTCCTAGATTACCGGGTGATGAAAAACGAGTGCAGCGATCGGAATGCAGTTAGAAAAATGAAAGATATCTTAATTAATTTATTTATTATAATAAACCTATAAGAACAAAATAAATTGTATTTATTAAAAATGACGGTTTAATCTAAGTATCTTCCTTATATCTTATATATGGCCGTAATTTCTCATTCTGCTCAACTTTTCTTAGTAATATTTTGCCGTATTATGAACACTAAGGGTAGTTTACCTGAAAAGAAAATAGTTTTTGCTTAACTGTCAAGGCCGACGACTTGTTTTTGAAAAACTGAAATTTTTTTAAATTCTACGCAAACCAAGCAGGAATTTTAATTCCTATAATATTTTTATTTAAAACAAAAAATAAAATTTATTCCCTCTTGTAAACTCAATCCGGGGACATACTGTATATACAAGGTGCCCCAAAAAGAAGTGGTAACTCTTCCGAATTGTCTCAACAAATGTCGCTTTATCTAAAGTACATCAACCAAATACTTATAATTTTTAAATTAAGTGATACCAACTCAATTTAAAAATTATAAGTATTTGGTCGCTGTACTTTAGATAAAGCGACATCTGTTGAGACAATTCGGAAAAGTTACCACTCCTTTTTGGGGCACCTGGTAGTTCTTATCAGTTTATTATAATAAATAAATTAATTAAAATATCTTTCATTTTTCTAATTGCATTCCGATCGCTGCACTCGTTTTTCAACACCCGGTAATCTAGGAGACAAATTGAGCGGGGACGGGAACGAAGTTTCCGGGTACGAGATGTGGGGAGACGAAATATCCTAGGAACGAAATGTGGGGTACAAAATGTGGGGTACGAAATGTGGGAAACGAAATGTGGAGAACGAACTTTCCGCAAACCTTAGAACATACCCCCATGATCGAAGCACTGACTGATCAAGGAATAGAACACAAATACATCGGAATAATAAATTCAGTTTGCAAGACGTTAGAATCAATTATAAAACTAGAGAAAGAAGAACCAAAGTTTAAAATACAAAGAGTTGTGAGGCAGGGAGACCTTCTTTCCCCCCCCCCCCCCCCCCCCCATCTCTTCATTGCAACATTAGAGAACTGCTTCAAAGAATTGAATTGGCAAAACAAGGGAATTAATATAAACGGCAGTAAACTCACAAAACTTAGATTTGCCGATGACATCATTTTACTGGCAAACTCAGGCAAAGAACTACAAATGATGATAAATCAACTGAACAACTCAAGCAAAAAACTAAAGATCAAATGGCAGAAAACAGTAATATTGACCAATCGAATGCCAGAACCAATATTATTAGAAGGCAAAGCATGTGCTTATGTGAAAGAAGCAGTGTACCCGGGGCAAATAATATCCTTCTCCAATAAACAAAGCAAAGAAATCCAAAGAAGAATAGCAATGGGCTGGAGACAATTTTGGTCGTTAAAATAGGTCTGGAAAGCCACAGAGAGTTTTAAATTAAAAGAAAAAGTATTCTCCAGTTGCATCTTACCTATACTAACGTATGGACCCGCAACATGGTCAGCAACCAAAAAACCACTTGAAATAACTACAAGTAGTCAAACAAAAAATGGAGCGGAAAATACTAGTAATAAAATTAGAAGATCGGATAAGTAATAACAAAATTAGAAGAAGGTTAAGAATAACCGATGTAGCAAGGAAGTGTCTATAATTAAAATGGAACTGGACAGATCACATAATGCGACAAGAAGGACGATGGGCTAAGAAGACAACAACTTGGAAACCAAATTTAATGAGGAGAGGAAAAGAAAGACCAAAAAGGAGATGGGAGGATGACCTAAATGACATGCTAAGGAACGAATGGACGAACATTGCGAGGGATTGAGACAGATGGCGGACTTATGGGGAGGCCTTTGCCCGGCAACGGAATGTTACAACTTGTTGAAATTAAGTTTTAAGTTCATTATATTATATCATTATTTACAAATTTATTGTTAATTAATTCAAATGGTGGTAGGCTATAAATAAAAAAATAAATAATAATAATATTATTATTATTATTATTATTTTCCTATTGTCATGTACAGTAAGTTCACATGAATGGAGTCATTAGTGTAATACAATTTGTAAAATTTAATTTCAGTATTATATAATAATGATGTGAAATGAAGATTATGTTTACATTTAGCACATGGTTATTATTTTGCGTTAAAAAATCGTAAAATAAGAGTGTGATATTCATTAAAGTAAATTCAAACTATAAATTTAGCGATTTTATTCCCACACAATTGAAGTTCAAGCAGAAAAACGCCATTTACATATTGCCTTTTTGGACGATATGAAAAATAACCTACAAAATGAATTGTTTTATTTGTAAGCAGATAAAAGTGAAGAACAAGAATATTTTCAACTGCGATGATTGTAATAAGGCGTTATGCAACGAATGTGAAAATCTAACAGCATTAGAGGTATAAATGGTCGTGTAATGAAGTTTTACTATCCGAACTGTTTAAATGAAGAGTCTTTTGCATTACTACAGAAACTAATAGAAAGCAAAGAAACAATAATTGAAGATAAATTAACAATTATCAGCTTTGTAAAACAAGTAATTAAGGTACTGAAGAAAAACACATTTTTCAACAGGGTGGTTATAGCAACGCAGTAAAGAAACAAAAAGAAGTAATAATAATAAAGCCAAAAGATTGCTCTCAAACAAGTGAAGCTATAAAAAAGAATATACAAGAAAAACTCAATCCATGCAGCCTAGGAGTAAGAGTGTCAAGAGTAAAGTATGTACGTGATGGAGGAGTAGCCATAAAATGCAGTGAAAATAGAGAAGAAAATGTGCAAGATATTTGTCAGAATATCAAGAGTTCGTTGGGACAGAATTATGAAGTAAAAGTGCCTGAGAAAAACAATCCAAGGATATAGTTTTTAACGTAAGTCAAGGAGAAATGGGGGCTAAAGAACATTTTTTGAACAAATTAGTTACCCAAAATAGCATACATACAGATATAGATAAAAGAGAGTTTGATGTGATCCATTCATATAGAAACAGAAAGGAAATGTTAAATGTTACACTTCAAATGGACAAACAAACAAATGCATGCACACAGAAAAAGGAAAAAGTATGTATTGGATGGATAAATTATTTCTACAGAGACAGTTTAAGAATCAAGCAGTGTTTTAATTGTTGGAAATTTGGGCATTTTGCTAAGGAACGCAAGAAAGAAGGACCTACATCTCAGACATGTGCTGGAGAACATAAACAAAAAGACTTGTCCGTCAAAAGAAGAGTGCTGTAAATATGCTGTAGATACATTAAAGATACCTAATATAGACTACAGACATAGAGCTTACGACAGGAAGTGTGCGGCATATAAAAGAATAGATCAAAAAATTACAACACAAGATTAACTACCCAGAGATATATACTGTGAGTGCAAGTACCGGGTGTCTTAAAATGAAATACATCTAGTATGCTTTGAATTTCCCATAATGCAATCTAAAATTTTACTTGAAATTGGCAAGACTGTAAGTATATGTCAAATTCGAGGTTAGTAGGTTAGGTTTTGCATTAGTCTGTGTCAAAAGTGACGCAAAACCTAACCTACTCACCTCGAATTTGACATAAACTTACAGTCTTGCCAATTTCAGGAAAAAATTTAGATTGCATTATGGGAAATTCAAAGCATACTAGATGTATTTCATTTTAAGACACCCGGTAATATATAGAAACCAAAAACCACCATAATGTACTTAAATATCCAAGGACTGAATACACATAAAAATCAGCTCAACTGGATTATAAAACAAGAGGAACCAATAAATATATGTCTTTCAGAGACTCGCATTATTGAAGATTTTGCACAAAATGAAATAGACATTGTGGGTTACAATGCGGTGTGTAGTTTTTCAGAAAGTTGTCATACAGGAGGTACACTTATTTATGTTAAAAAATATAACACGTATAAAGGAACTCTAAATATTAACAATAACAGAAATGTTTGGATTTCTGGCATTGAAGTGTGGATAGAAGGACAACAATATCACATTATAGCCTATATCATTCACCCAACACCAATAATGCAGTATTTTTGGAGAAACTTGACGAGGTCTTTGAAGATCTAAATCTAGATGTCAACTTCATAGTTTTAGGTGATTTCAACATAGATATGGCAAGAAACACATTTTACGCTGATAGGCTTAACAACATTATAAATAGGCATGGTTTCTACCAGTTAATTGAAACTTGTACAGGAGTTACGAACAATTCATCTACAAAAATTGATATCTTGATTACAAATAACAAATACATTAAACATGAAGTAAAGGCCAACACCTAAAATAACAGATCATATTACAGTAGAACTTAGAAATAATTACAGACAGCACAATCAAACAAAAATTTTACGAAATCATAAAGCCTTGAGCTTAGCAGGATATCAACTTAAGCTCATGGATATGACATGGACAACAAAGATGTGAATATTTTACGACAATATAACAAATTTGCCTTGGATGAATTTGCACCTGAAGAGGAAATAACTGTCAAAGAGAAGTGGGGTGATAAAATGTGGTGGAATGAAGAGATAGACAATGAAATGAAGAGGAGAGATAGATTGTACCAGAGGGCGGTAGTAACAAGGGCAGAAAAAGATTGGCAATTATTTAAACAACAGAGGAATTAAATTGTAACACTAATAAGAGTAGCAAAAATTAACTATTATAATGAAAAGATTGATGATGTACAAAATAATCCAGCTAAAATGTGGAAAACACTTAAGCGATTTTTGAATGGTAAACCACATGAAAATTATAGACCCGAAATCACGTTTAATGGAAAAATGGTGACAGGCAATAAAATAGGTATAAAATTTAAGTAATTCTTTTTGGACAGCGTCAATGATATAGCGGAAAATATAATAGCAAGTGAAACGATCGGGGAAAAAGCAGAACTTATAAATACAGAACATAGAATGGAAACATTTTCTAAGCTGAAATGTCTGACCTCAGAAAAATAATATATGAAATGAAAAATAAAGAAAGCAATACTGATGGCATTACAGTTAAATGTGCATTTGAAACAATAGGTGATAATCTACTAAATCTAGTAAATTCGAGTTTAGAATACGGGACATTTCCTGAGAAATGTAAAAGAAGTACAGTTGTTCCAATTGAAAAAAAGCTCGGTACGGTTATATGTGACGAATTTAGACCAATCAATATGGTTCTACCATATGAAAAATTACTGGAACTGTGTGTAAACTCCCAGATAGTAAACTACATAGAAACGAACAATATTCTTAGTGATAGTCAAGCAGGTTTTAGAAGCAAAAATTCTTGTGAGACTGTGTTACAAAGCGTTTTAATTGGAAAAGTGCTTTAGAAAAAGAAATATTATTGGAGTGGTGTTCTTGGAATTCAAACGTGCCTTTGAAACTATAAACTGGGACTTGTTATTGATGATGATGAAAAAATATTATGGTTTTGGACAGATAGTGCTAAAATGGTTCAAGGAGTACCTAAGTGACACAACATAGGTGACAAAATAAGGGTGTAACGTATCAACTCCAAAGAAAACAATATATGGCGTGCCACAAAGAACTGTGTTGGGGCCTACTCTTTTCATATTGTATATTAATGACATTGTAAAAACTATTGATAAGTGGGCTCTCCTTTCCTTCATTCTATTTTCTTTTATTTTCCACTCTCACTGTCTTTTATACAAACGCCTTCTCACTAAAATTCACTTCAAAAACTTCCCGTGAAGCAGAGCCATGATTACACGGTTATCACGATGTCACATCCTCACAAATATATATAAGTGAGAAGTGTGGTGGTGGAAGCAATACACGCTTTATATCGCTCCTCCAAAACTTCTAAAATTACAGTATTAATTGAATTTTAAAAACTTTGTTTCAAGTGCAAATAATTTCTAAAGTGAGTTGTGTGCAGCGGTAGTATGCATTTTTAATGAATAAATCGAATTATTCGTAAAAATGCCAGATATATGTGGAGTATGTAATATTGCAATTACCAATCGCAACAACACCGGCCTTCAATGCCAAGGTACCTGCGGTCGTTTCTATCACTTCAAATGTGTTGGAATACCTTCTGATAGCAGTACGACTATCAAAAACAAGTTTATCTGCAACGACTACAAAGCACCACAAGATAATATCCCCTTGGCTGGAAATATAATGAACATATTAACTGAACTACGCAACGATATGAAAACTATAAAAACCTCGCAGCAAGATATTGTGGCATCCGTTTCATTTTTCTCTGAAAAACTCAATGAATATGACAAGAAGATGCAAGTATTCAACGAGAACATGAAAAAAATTGAAGACGTGGTTAAAGAGAATGCTCAGCTTAAGCAGGTGGTAAATCAGCTGGCAAACAGAATAGATGAACTGGAGCAATACTCAAGGATATGTAATATAGAGATTCAAGGAGTACCAGAAACAAAAAATGAGAACCTAAATGAAATAACCACTGCAATTGGTCGGGCAATAAATTGTCAGATCGTGGAAAACGACATCGATGCGCTACACAGAATTAACCCTGTTTACAAAAGTGAAGCACCAAGACCCATTGTTGTAAAATTTTTTGCTAGGAATAAGAAAAGTAACGTAATGAGCGCTTACCGAAACCATAAACAACTGAACACTCAAGAAATTGGCGTAAACGGACCAGTCAGACGCATTTATATTAACGACCATTTGTGTCCATCAAGAAAAAATCTGTTACGTAAAGCCAGAAGCCTATGTCGTGACAAAGGATACAAATATGTCTGGGTGCGTGACATGAAGATCTTTGTTAAAAAAGGTGATAGTGACAATGCTATTATTATTAAATCCGATTCTGATTTATCTAATCTGTAATAGGAGATTGTTGGCTGCTGTGTTGATTATTGATTTCATTTTAATTAAAATATTATGTTTATTAGTTTAATTTCTTTCGTTATTTATGGAGCTACATCATAATAATGAATTAAATTTGCCTCATGAAGAGGCTTTAGTTATAAGATCCGTATCAGCGCAAAGCTATCTTCCCTGATGTGCAGCATCAAATGTTTTATCATATTTGTTTCAATATTAGAAGTTTGAGAAAAAATTTTGATAATTTTCTGATTTACTTAAACTTTCTTGATCCAAAACCTAACATTATATTACTGACAGAAATTTGGATATATGAACACGAAAAACAAAATTATAATATAGTGGGTTATCAGAGTTTTTTTGATTTCAGAGAGGACGGCAGATCAGGAGGGGTTGTATTTTTTGTTAAGAATGATGTAACAGTTGATAAAATGTACTTAAAATTTGTTTCAGCAGAGACTTTACTTCTTAGGTGTTCTAGAAATGATACAACTGTAACTTTCCTAGGATTATATAGATCACATGCAATTCCTGTGCCTATATTCACAAATGAACTTGGGAGATTCTTTCAAGAAACAAAAAATGAAAAAAATGTAGTGTTGTCTGGGGATGTGAACATTGACCTTCTAAAAAACGAGGATATGGTAAGAGAATATATTGATTTGTTGTCTGTAAATGGTTTTGAATATTATATACAAGATATAACTCGACCAGGTAATAATGGTCAGAATGGCAGTTGCTTAGATCATTTATTTGTACGTGGCCTCCGCGGAACTCGAATAAATTCAGCAATAATTAAATGTGATGTCGCTGACCATTATGGTACTGCTCTTGTCATAGGTAGCATCACTGATGATGCTCGTATCAATAAAAATAAAAATTTATCGAGAATTGAAATTGACTATTGTAAATTAAAGGAAAATTTAAATTTGTTAGATTGGGTAAAAGTTTATAACGAAAATTGTGTAACTGCGGCATATTCACATTTCATAAATATATTAACTCAAAAAATACAATCATGCAGTAAAACTATAACGTATAATGCAAAAACAAAACCAATAAAACCTTGGATAACAAATGGAACTATAGTATCTATAAGAAAAAGAGATAAAATGTTTAAAAAACTATAGAAATTATTTAACAAAACTAATTGCAGTGGTAAAGGAGTCGTATTACACTAACAAAATGTCAGAAAACCATAATAATATTAAAAAACAGTGGCATATTATAAATGAAATTACAGGAAACATAAACAAAACTAACAAAATTGATACATTAGTAAAAGACAACACAGAAATCACAGATCATAAAAATATAGCAAACGAACTTAATTCATTCTTTGTAAATGTCCCTACAGAGATTATTAATAACATTCGCAGTGATATCGATTATGATAAAGAAATGCAATGTTTCGGCAACTACAATAATCCAAATTCGTTTGTGTTGCTGCCTGTGACAGAAGCTGATATTGAGCACATTATTTCAAATATTAAGTGTAATAAAGCACCGGGATTTGATGGAATAAGTGCTCGAATGGTCAGGGAAATTGGAAGTCAAATTGTCCCAGTTTTACGCCACATATTTAATTTATCAATAGAAACCGGAGTAGTACCAAATGGTATGAAGGTTGCTGTTATTGTTCCATTACATAAAGGAGGAAGCGTAACTACCATAACAAACTACAGACCTATAGCACTATTATCAATCTTTTCAAAAATATTTGAAAAACTTATTGCAAGTCAGTTAACAAACTTTTTAACTAAATCAAATTTCTTTTCTAATAATCAGTATGGTTTTCTTCCTGGTAGAGGAACGGAACTAGCATTAGTTAACTTCTCATCATATATTTCAGAAAACTTAGATAAGGAAAACAAAGTTACGGGATTATTCATAGATATATCTAAAGCTTTTGATACTGTATGTCACTCAAATCTAATAAAAAAACTAGAAAATGCTGGTATTAGAGGATTGCCACTAACTTGTTTAAAAATTATCTACGAGAAAGACAACAGTGCGTAAAGATAGGGAACACATACAGTGAATTTATGAGAGTTGACAGTGGTGTGCCACAAGGTTCGGTTTTAGGTCCGATACTATTCTTAGTACAGTAGAACTCGCTTTTAACGATCACGGTTACAGAGAATTCACGTTTATAACGAATAATTTTGAAGGTATATTTGAATTACATTTGATTTAATGCATGTATTTCATGTTTATTACGAATTCGTTTCACGGGAATAGCGAACCAAAATTTAAGAATACATTCTCAGAACTGATCCTTTTCATCTCCTAATAAAATGTAACTGAAAGATATTAGGTATTTTGTTGTGGCAACATTATAATACAGAAGGTTTTCTAGGAAAATAGTGGTCAGTTAAATTTCGTAAGCCACTTTCTCTAGCTCTCTCTAGCACTCTGTACAATAACGCGAGATAGTGGGCATTGTAAGCAACTCCGTTTTTCTTAGAATCCAGCAGCTACCTGCAGGATCCAGTTCTTCGAAAAGCGATAATGGGTTTCGACCGATGTTATGTCTCAGTTCTGTTATCGCATTCTGCAAAACGAAAGTGTTGCGTCATAGCCACGTCTTAGCTATTGCATTTAACAAAACCCTTTACAGGATTAAAAGTACAATAGCTATAAGACGTTGGCCTATAACTCAACAAAAAGAGTTACAAAAATCTTCAAGTGGATGTATCTTGGTCGTTGCTTTACTGACATTCCGTATGTAACTACGCATTTTCTAGTTGTGGAAAAATGTCGGGAGTCAAACGGAAATTTTATCGGTTCCGAAAAAGTAAAAATTATACGGAAGTTGGAAATTTGCTCAAATTATGACCTTCTTGGGTATAACGAATAACGGTTATTACGAACAAATATAGCGGTCCCGTGGAATTCGTTATAACCGAGTTCTACTGTATATATAAATGATCTATGCGAAGCAAATTTCAGAGGGAACATTTTCACATTTGCGGATGACACTGCTTTGGTTTATTCTGCCAAGTCTGCCATGCAAAATTATGAAAACATGGAATTTGACTTAAAGATAATTAGAGCTTGGTTCAGTGTAAATAAAATGGCTATGAATACAGAAAAAACCAAATATGTCAATTTTAGCTTACGTAATGATTTTGAATTTACGAATCCTATCAAATATCACTTGAAAGATTGTCCTAAAAATTGTGACTGTACTGTTTTGCAATCAAATAACAACATAAAATATTTGGGTATTATTTTTGATAACCAGATGTCCTGGAAACCGCACGCAAACGCTTTATATAAAAGATTAAATTATGCTTCAGCAAAATTTTACCACTTATCAAAGTGCCTTTCGTCATCAACTTTGAGATCTGTGTATTTTGCAATTGCAGGCTCTCTGTTTTCATATGGAATATGTGCTTGGGGTGGTATATACCATCCACAATTAAGTCATTAATACGGTCCAAAAAAATTTTGTTAGGATGATTTCAAAATGCAGTAGAATTACACCGTCAAAGCCATTATTTAGAAAATTAAGATTAATGAATTTACAAGAAATGTATTGCTATAAAGTATGTAATTTGATTAAAACATGTAAAAACTATTTACCGGTAGAAACTAATTATTTAGTTAGAAAACCAGAATATTCAATACTTAAAGTACCTTTCTGTAGGAAAACAGCTACACAGCGAAGTTTTATCTATTTGGGACCAAAAATATACAACTCACTTCCTGGTGACATCAAATGCGTGCACCAAAAATTATTCAAAAAAGATCTGCTCGTTTTATTCGAAATCAAGAAGATTTTGCAGAAACATTGTTGGCAAGAAATATGTAAAAATTAAATAGTAATATTTTTGAGAATATAGTAGGGTACCTACAATTGCTTCCACTACAAAAAAAAAAGAAAAAAAAATGTAATGCTAACTTTAAAACATAAACTTCTGTTAATATTTATCTTAAAATTTAAAAAGAAAAACAAATTAAATACACCTTCTACACACAAGTTTCTTCAACTTTGTAGAAGGTTTCCCAGGGAAGTAGCTTTTCGCTACAGTGAATTTATTTAAATTGAAAAAATATATATACATATACATGTGTGAGTAACTAAATTGTTTTTCAGTGCATTGTATAGTATTGTAAAGGGGGAATAAATGCTATTATTATATATATATATATATATATATAGATATAAAATAATAAATAAAACAGCATGTTGGGGAAATCACAAAGCTGCTGTTCAACTACAGCTAAAGCCAAGCTGATCTTCCACAACAGTCCTTCAATAAAAAAAAATAGAATTAGAATATTTTTAGGGCCTAACCTACATTTAATATAACACAAAAAAACATTTACATTCATTCTGTGCAGCTGAAGCAATTGAGATACAGAGAACATGGTCACCAAGAATATCAGTAATAGAATAAATTGGAAAGAATTTCAGCGTTTGTATGCAAGTCAATAATTTACCACAAAGATATTTAAAGCGGCTTAAGGAACAATTTTTAATATGTAAAAAATTTTAATTGGAAGTTTTATATATATTGAAAGAAAATAATCTTTTGTATAGAGGGATGCGGTGAAAAGGTGGGGAGATTCCACCTTTGTACCTCAGTTTCAAATTGTGCACATAATCTCTTAAAGTGATTTTATCGTAGAGACTTCTAGTTATGATTATTTGATGATAAAGTCAAGCAGTCCTCAACAGTCTTCTATGTATATTGCATGTTGAGCCATGAAAAATCAGTAAGTTTATGCAATATGTGACTATATTTTTTGATAAAAAATATTAATGTCAAGCATGAAATCTGAATCTTTTGTATTCCCTGAGAAAATTCCTTAGCAATACAAGGCTTATATATCTTTGAACAGTAGGAAAACTGACAAAGACCTACAGTTTCACAAAGCATTGCTTTAATACTTTACCTATTAGGATATATCAATTTTAGGTTTCAATACGCTCGCTCGCTTAATGCAGTTAGTAATTTGAGTTTTGTATTTGAAACCGTTGTCCATTATAAGTTCCAAGTTTCTAGTTTCTTTGCTAGGAATTGGCAATTTGTTTGTATTTAATTGCATACATTGTTTTAAAGATTCAATTTTAGATATGTTGTCAGATAATAGTATAACAGTGTTCCTTGAAGTTCTATATTTAGTTATTTGCTGTTTAATATATTGCATGCCAATTTACAAAATTTACACAAACAACTTTTAAGATTTACTAAATAAACATGCGCCTATTTTTAGTATTTTCTAAGCAACTGGTAGTAACTCATTATCGCTACTAAATTCTTTTACCCTTCTTAAGGCTCCATTTTGCATTTTTATTTGTTTCTAAATTAAGTGTGATAATTAAAACAATTTGGCATTATAGTTTATGGAGATAAATTATGTCAATAAAATTTTGAAAATATGTGTTATATTATTAATGCATGATTTTCGCTATTGGAATAATAAAAATCAATAAGTCGTAACATTTTATTAAAATAAAATAAACTAAATTAATCAACATGTTACCCATATAAATTGTTCATTTTTAACATAAAAACAAAAATGGAAACTTCATAATTAGAAAAAAGTAGTAATTAATTCAGCACAATGTCAAATTTCAACTATATAATATCGTTATAAATGTAAATTCAATTTTTAAACTATATATTTTTAATAACAACTGATGAAGCAACCATAAGTTGCAAAACGTCTTGTAATTTTTAAAAGTTTAAAATATTAAACATGTTATGACTTATTGATTTTTATTATTCCAATAGTGAAAATCATGCATTAATAATATAACACAGATTTTTAAAATTTTATTGACATAATTTATCTCCATAAACTAGAATTTTCACAACTTAAAAACAATTTGGCTTAAATTTTGTAAAATTTGTCACTATTTAATAACAGATGTTATTTGGAAATTGATTGTTTCTTCACTGACAATAAGCATATTTCTAAACAGAAGAAACACAGGAAACCACAAACAAACCATAGGCTATAATCAGACTGGAAAACCACGCAATGCAAGCGAAACGCCAGGAAAAGCATCATCATAACTTAGAGCCTTCGCACTTCGAGGAAGTTGCTGAAAATTTAGTTGGGTAAACGTAAAAAACACCACTTGCGTCAAAAATGAGCTAAGCACGCTGAAGGGCAACAGCCAGGTTGCTCTTTATAAATGCCAGCAGTGCAGAAGATAACAGCACTGCAAGCCAGACCTGAGTTCAACAAACAGCCGTGTGTAAAACAGAGAAAGCTCACTTCATTATAACTTATTTTTGATCAAAATGAGCTTCGACCATAACTGTGACAACTTTGGTTGTGATTGGAAAAGCTACAAGAGCAAGGTAAGTTTGGAATTTCCAACTGTTCTGAATTTTTTATAAAGGTGGAATAAGATTGAATGTACCTGCTATCAAGCCAGGTTTTTCTCTCCACAGATGTGTAGTGTATTAGCCTGGGTGAAATGTGTGTAGTAAAGAATGTGCTGCATCAAACTTTGAGGAATTACATCAGTTTTTAATTTCACGCTGCATAGTGTTTATGTGCTGGTATGTTACATTAATTAACTTTTTATAATGAGTTTTTTTATATAAAACTGTCAAGTAGTGTAGGCTATAGCTCATGTGCAGATGGTGGTGTAATATGGAAATAAAAACTACGGTAATAACTCCAACTTACTTGCTGAAAGATTAAAATACGTATAACTATAACAAATTCCTGCTCAACTAGGATTGGCGTAATAGAAATACAGAATGATAAATTCAACTGTTTTTCCAAACATCAATTAACAGAAATGTTATTCATCCACACGCAGCTTTTGAAACATTTTGGGAAGCAAAAATCATAATGTCCACATAATACAGAATTTATGAATGGTCATCGAATACAATAATTTTTTATAGAGGATTATGTCGTTTTACCTGGTTCTCCATCTTTTGTATTGTAATATAGTATGGATATCCTTAAAATCCCCACTAGAATGATGTAGTACAACAGCACTACACACACCCAATATTCTATCAAAAATAATATACGTACGCTTTAATGCTTAACAGTAAATTTGTTTTATTTTTCTTGTATAAGGTTGATCAAAATACATTTTTAAAAGTTTTTGTCCAGTTGAATTATACAAGGCCTAGCAACTATGGGGTGGTATGAGGGTTACATAAAATTTACTTATACCGTCTGATCTATAAAAAAGGCCCCAGTTTATAGCCGTTTATTTACAAATTTTGAACCTGATAAACTATACAGGGCGTTTCAAAATTGCACAGAACAAATATAAGGGCGCTATTCTGCAGCAAAAAATAAGAAAAAACCTTTAATAAACATATGTCCTAAAATCATTTATTTCAAAGATATCCTTGATCAAAGAATATAAGATAGCTATTCGTTTTTAAAATGTTTAGATTTTGCAGGCCGGTGTTTTCTTTTCATTATCAGTTTGCTTTACGTACAACCGTTAGAATTATTATGGGTGACACAGAAGAAGGACGGCACTTTGAACAGTTGCTATAAATTTTACAATTTCTTTTTAAACTTAATCACAGATAAGCCTGAAATAGTTCAACTATTTTGGGATGCATGCTTTTAATTTTTTTACTTGCTGCTATACAAAGGGTACCTAATTGGTTGTACGAAAAGTGCACTGCGATATTCTACATAAAATTCAGTGTAGAAAATCTTAATACTGTATGATCGACATTTTTATCCTCTTAGAAGGCTGCGGAATTTTGTCTTGTCAAATTTATGTTGACAGTCGTTTTACATCTGACAGATTAAGGTTATATTAGTAGTGTCACTTTAACAAATACATAAAAATGTTAATAACAGAAACGATGCCAGTTGTTTAAATCAATTTCCTCTATTTTCCATACACGGCACTACTTTCTGTTCAGTATTAAACATTCAGATAAAGTTAGAGATTCGTCAAAATTCTAGAGCTTATAGTTTTTTTTAAATCCACAGCTCTCTAGAGAATAAAAGTTTTCGATATTACAGTACGAAAATGACGGATTTGTTTTCATGAGCCTTCAGGAGCAGCAGTTAAAGTAGTTATGTCTGTTATACATACATCAAAATATCATAAAAAAAAGTTGTGCAAAATGTAAAATTATGGTCCCATACAAAATTTCAGAACTAGCTTAATTTTAGGAAACCGTGTGTATTAGACGAAATACTTTTGTGGTAACACGGTTTCCTAAAAGTAAGCTGATATTTCTGAAATTTTGCATGGGACCATAATTTTACATTTTGCACAACTTTTTTGATGATATTTTCACGTACGTATAAGAGAAAAGGTACTTTGCTTAAACAAAACATATTTTTTATCTATCACCGTGAGAGCTCATGAAGACAAATCCATCATTTTGGTATTAAGATTTTCTACTCAGAATTTTACGTAGAAAAATGTAGTGCATTTTTTGTATTACCGATTAGATACACCCAGTGGAACAACGCCCACATATTGTATGTATGTATGTATGTATAATCTGTAACCTCATTTACCTTGCGGTGTAGAGGCTGGTGCTTTATGCGCTGGCATCTGGGGGTACAATGCTCAACTTGCCCCGGATTCGGGATACAGAGTTGGAGCGCGCCTTTGGTGCTTGCGCAGCAACCATTGTGTGAGTTGTGTCTTGGTGATGTGTTGACCTTGTTACTCTATCTCTTAGGTATGTGGTTCTGAGTAGAGCACAGTTAATTTGGTGCCCAACTGTGAATGGTCTCACTGAGCCCGATTCTAATCACCAAGGATACGGAAAAATTCCGAATTTCGAACCGAGGACTTACTTAATGCAAGCCTGGCGCTTACCCATCTGCGCCACGCAGCTTCTTCATATTGTATGTAAACAAAAAAAATGTGTTGGAACAAAACACCAGCCTACTAAATCATAAATGTTTAAAATACCGGGTGGCCATAAATATCTGAGATCCCGGTAGCCATGGAATTAGCTACTTATAAATGTTGGTTAGCATTATATTTCAATTACCATAAGTATTGGTACCCATGTAATGTAATAAAATGCAATAAGAGGAGGGGAATGTGCCCCGGATTCTGCAGTTTAGCCTACGACTCGATTATAAAAATCTCCTGTTCTAACTTCATTACTTATTGCAATCTGTAATAATTTTTGACAGATAGGTATTTTAGTTGTGATGACATTAATGACATTTAGTTTAGTTGGATTCATCACTTTAATAAAGCGGTGTTGATTCCAAAGGTAATGTGATATCAGATATTTATGGCCACCCGGTACGAATTACTACTTTTAATTTTTGTATCAAGAATATCTTTGAAATTAATGATTTTACAACATAAATGTTCATTCAGATCATATGGACGCAGGTCATATGTTAATTCGGGTTTTTTTCTTATTTTTTGCTGAAGAATAATGCCCTTATATTTGTTCCATGCAATTGTAATCAACCTGTATACAGGGTGATTCATAACTGGTTGAACAAAATGAACAGGCGTTTACAGCATCATGTTCTGGTTAAAAAATGCGAAATAAAATGTTTGCCGATGGCGTTTTTTTCCCGAGTTATTAAACCTCAATTTCCAGTTACGATTTTAATTTTTAACTTTTAACATTTAAAATAAAAAAAAGTTGAATATTGATAGTTGAAACAGTTGACTGTAATCTGCAAACTAATATCGTCAAAATCTAGATAAAAGTATACCATTTAATAATATACATAGTTTATTGGGTCGAAAATCTTTAAATAAAAGGGTATAAGCTGGGCCCTGTTTGAACACATGGATTTTGTTTTTTATCCGTTATCAGAAAATTGTATTCTTAATAAAAGCCCCTGCATCTTCTTAAACTAAAAATTCACTTGTCAAAGTTTAAATTTCCTTTCGTATACGGGAGAGGTTCCAAAATATGAAAATGACCCAGAAATAAACTACCACCATTTGTCAAAAAAATACACATAAATGTTACATTGGAAAAGTTGCTGAAAATTAAAAGGTGTCAAGTATGAAGTCCAAGCTACTTTCTCCAAAAAGCAATTTTCACTGTTTTTTCTAATTTTTGCTTACCACCCTATGAAAAATGAGATACTTTAAAATTTACTTATTATTGGATGCGATAAGAATGTACTGTGGAACCTTATGTTTTGCTTATTTAGAAACCAGAAAATTAGATTAATCTAAATTACTGCTAAAAAATTTAATTTTAAGTGTCCAAAATAAAAAACACATGTATCTTCGAAGAAATATAATAAATATCCTAACATTAATAACAATTCAAAGCAATTCGTTTTTAATGAAAATGTTATAACAAATATTTAGAAATTAAAAACAACAAACATACAAAACAATAATAAAGAAAACTTCAACAATATCATTCTGTGCCCCCCTTCTAAACATTTGCTAGAACATTTCAATTAAAAATTTATAATTGTTATGCATTGTTTATGATCGTTTGTTATTACATTTTTTAAAGATACTTGTGACATTAGTAGGGATGGGAGTCGAAAATATTCTTATATTCGGAGGCAGAAAATTCTCTTGTAATAAAATATGGGAAGCAAACGAATATTCTCAAATATTACAAGAACAAGGTGAGTGACCACCTGTGTCTATCAGGGGCTTCCCAGTGTTTCTATCTGTAGGGTGTTTGGGTGTTAACCTGCTGATTAGCTGATTTGCGACCACATTGTATGAGAATCTCAGTCAATCCGTTTTGTTCATGAATTCCTTGTGTTGTGAGTTGGTGTATCTACTGATTAGTGTATTAACAATAATGCCTAAATTAGTATAATTTTGGAGATTTATATGTCAAATTGCTGATATCAATTACCTATTATTAATTATTCATGATTTTTGTTTGAATAATAAAAATCATATTGTGACAAAATATTCTTTAATAATTACAAATTTGGTTAAATGTTTCACTAACTTTGTTAGCTTCATCAATAAGTAAATACAAACGTAGTTAGAATTGTTAAATTACATAGTTTATGAAAGGTTTGAGTTGCATATTGCATATTGTTTTAAATTATTAACAAAGCAGTTATTTTCATACCCCATAATTAATATAAAACTTAGCAGGTTTAAACATTCTGAAGGAAGGAATACGAAATAATAATTCTTGAGAATATACTCAAGAATATTCTTGAGAATCATCTCGGTAACATTCTTGAGAATATTCTTCTAAAAGAAAATTAATAGGGATGTCGTACCCGGTCTAAAATCAAACCCGGGTACTCGGAAACAGTACCCGGGTACCCTCGGGTATCGGAAGATTTTACATTTTGCCGTATTATTTTCTGGCGAATGAAAATATTTCCATACAGGCGATTTTTTTTTATGACATGTTTTCTTATTTGTTTGTACTTTTGTAGTTTCATATAATGTTCAAGCTCTATGCTCTAGGCATTTTAACGCCGCTAGTTTTAAACCGAACTAATTTGAAATAGTACCTACTCGCTAATTCAAACTGCACGTTGTCTGTCGTAGATATTTTCACACTTCCAAGTGCTATCAAATTCAAGTATGTGACTTTTTATGCAAAATTGGTAGCAGCATCAACATCACACAGAGTATGTTTATGTTACTTCAACCCATACTGACGCGATTTAATGGTACTATTGATGGGTTGAATATTTCTGTGAAGCGGATTTATTGCCTTATATGAAACAAGAATCAACATTATGCGGTATGGGATGGGGTGATTCTTGTTATTACTGCATTTTTATGTTTTTCTAGAGCTTATTCCTATTGTTTTTAAGTTTATATCATCTTCTACGAAAAAAGCTGACTTTCTGGGCATTACATAATTTACTAGTTGCGTATCCGGGTCCTGAAAATATGCCCGGGTTGACTATTACCCGGGTCGGCCAGGGTACCTGCCGACATCCCTAAAAATTACCGAGAATTTTACATCTCTAGACATTAGTAAAATATTTTTTATTATGCAGGGTGGCTCAAAAAGTGTAGAAATATAAAGTTGTCTGGACCTAACATTAGCTGTTTTTGAGATATTAATGGTTTTATACAAAAATATTCTAAATTTCCGGCGGTTGTTGATAGAAGAAAACAATCAAATGAAAGGAAACAATACCAAAAAATAATTTTGAATCAAATAAACCTGAAAATGGTCGAATTTAGGGTATGAAATGAGGTATCACAAGAAAGTGTTCCATTAAAAAAAATGAAATGATTAAATTTAGAACTTTTGAGCACCTTTACAAACCAGAAGGAGAAATATTTGAACGTTTTACATAATCCGGTATAGGATTTTTGTATATTAGTTTTTGTTTGTTTAAAAAACTGATTTCATTTGATACAAAAACAAATTCCTGCATTTCTACTTTTTTTTTCATATTCATTATTTCTTGTATCCACGATGACTATTTTTATTTTCGAAACCTGGTTTTATGTTATGTTTGGAGAGTTCATGTTTAAATTAACAATTTAACGGCGTTTCCTATTTACTCCTATAAATAAAGCATCCTGAAGGGCTTAAACTGTGTTTTTTTATATTCTCTCAAATATCTGAAAATGATTGATTTTAAGGGTATGAAGTATATAATATCAAAAGAAAGCCTACTAAAAAGACCTTTCAAAAACACAAAAATATCACTAGAGATAACATTTCCTTTCATTCAATTGTTTTCTGTTACAGCGGCCGCTTGAAATTCAGCCTAGTTTTGCATAAAAATGTTACAATCTCAAAAACAGTTCATTTTAGACCCTTACAAGTAATTAACATGTCATTTCTTACCTACAACTTTTATATAAACAATTTGCATGTACCTCGCATACTTTTACCGGACCCCATGTGAAACTGCCAAAATTATTAATCTTGCAAAATTCTAACTAACTTGTATGTTTAGATCCCACACAACCCCGTGCCATCGTTCAAGTTTCCAACCGTACCTTCTCATTTCACACCAACAGAAACCACAACAATGAACAGCCCATTGGGGTGGTTCAACATCTTTAACACACTCTCCGCTAAAGATGACGATACAGGGGTGGAATCGACAATGACCACAACCACACAGAAGGCAACGTTTTTCAATACTTTATTCAAGGGATTCATGTCCAACACAGAGTCAGCTATTACCGCTACCACAGAGCATGCAAATGAAATATTCAGCAGCACTTTCGCTGACTTAGTTGGTGCAACACCAAACGAGACTTTGGTGCTAGAGGAAGAAGTGACCGCCAACAATACCATGCTTATTGGCATGCTGGAGGAAGTGTCCAATTCAACAATCACAGAGATGATGCAAAACGGTACACTGCCAGTAGAGACCACGCAAAATGGCACCGATCTAGTAGAGGCAATGGAGAACAATGGTGTGATTTTGACGACGATTTCGGACACTGCAACTTCAACTGCTGAAAATACCATATCGATTCTGAGCACCTCAACGAAGAAAGCTGCCACATTTGTAACAGAGGCTATCAATTCCATGTCTAATTCTAATTCGTCAAAGAGCGATCATGAACACAATGGACAGTTTGTTCCACATTACTATTCTATGAACAGTCACAGTTTGCTTTATGTAATTTTGTTTATTATCATTGCCATCCTCTTGCTTATTGGAGTTATTCTGCTGCTCATTTACATTCGCTACCGCAAGAACAGTTTTCAGGTTCTGCGCAATTACTATGAGGTCAGTCCTTTACAAAAAAATAATGGTCAGCCCGGTACCATACAAGAAGAAGAAAAGGACTCCTGTAATGACACATACGTGAAATACGCTTGTTAATGTTATTTCTTTTTGTTGATTTTGTTAACTAATGTTTAAGAATTTGAAATAGATGTTTGTAGTATAAGAAAATTGTATAATTGCCTAGAATATTATAGGCAGATATTTATGGGTATCTATAGTGCCATTAAGTATTTATTGTATATGTTTAATAACTTGCATGTTGCATTTTTTATACTAACTTGAATAAATATTATTTGTTATAATATTTTTCATTAGGTACAATATAAAAATTACTAAGTACTACTATATTGGTCCAAAGACTGTTTTTAAAAGCTTTGTGTTTAAGAACTGATGGTACATGACGTGCTGGTGAATAAACATGGTTTTATTAGCTTAGAAAAAAGATGCAAGTGTCACTTTCTTTTCCTATTAAACAAAATAACAAAATTAAATTTAGCAACTTAATACGAGGGCTGGATTGGAGCGAGCTGTATGAAGTTTCGGACGCCCAGACCGCTAGCCACCAATTTAGCAATAACATGCATTCTATATTTAATGAAGCGTTCCCACTCAAGAGGAAAAAAATCAAAATAAGTGATAAACCTAACTTATGGATAACGAAAGGTATAAGAACGTCCTGCAAAAACAAACGCCAGTTAATTACAATATCAAATCAGCTAAACGATCAAAACTTTGCCAACTACGTCAAAAATTACAAAAAAACCTTAAAATCGGTCATAATTAAAGCCAAACAACTATTTAACCAAAAATTCTTGTCATCGCAATCCAATAAAATCAAAGCCAGTTGGCAACTAATCAATAACACATTCAACCATAAAGAAACGTCTATTCCGGAAGAAATAAATCTTAAAATTGACAACAAACACATTTCTGACCCATGTCTGATAGCAAACACCTTGAATAACTTCTTTGTCACTTTAAAGGAAAATACTCAATTTCAAGATACAAGCATGAAACCTTTAGAATACCTGTATCAAAATAACATCAATTATCCACATTCTTTCTTTTTTTCACCTATCACAGAATCCGATACATTATGCCACATTAAAAAACTTAAAGCAAAGAATTCATCCGGGTACGATGAAATACCAATCACCATTATCAAGCAAAACGCAGACTATCTAAAAAAACCACTCACACACATTTTCAATCTGTCCCTTGAAAGTGGGGTTTTTCCGGAAGTTTTCAAATTAGCAGTCGTGAAACCTATTTACAAAAAAGGTGATAAGCTCATTGCCTCAAACTATCGACCGATTAGCATCTTGTCATCATTCTCAAAAATATTAGAATCTTTAGTTTTAGAAAAGCTAACAAATTACTTAGAAAAAAGCAATATCCTTAATAAGTGTCAGCACGGCTTCCGGAAAAACTGTAGTACGTCTTCTGCTACTCTAAACTTCCTGGATATGGTCAACAGACAACTGGACAAAAATCTTTGTGTTTTAGGAATTTTTTGCGACCTGTCCAAAGCCTTTGATTTTGTTGATCACACAATACTTTTAAATAAAATGGAAGTCTATGGAATCCGCGGAATTGCAAACAACTGGTTCAAGACATATATAAGGGACAGAACGCAAATTGTTGAATTACAGGCAAATCTCAATAACGAATTGAAAACATTTCAGTCACATAAGAAACAAGTTATCTTTGGAGTACCCCAAGGCAGTCTTTTAGGACCCATCCTATTTTCCATCTATGTTAATGACCTAGGGTTTAGCTTTCCAGATCTAAATTTAATTTTATATGCTGACGATACGAGCACTATCGTAACAAGTAACTCTGTTGAAGATTTGAAATTTAAAGCAGCTGAAGCATTGAACAAAATCTCTAGCTGGCTCGCTAGCAATAAACTACTGATTAATCTAGAAAAAACAAACATCATCAATTTTCATACCACTCGGACAGCCCCAGAGGAATTTAACTTAGATGTGGAGGGCCAAAATATTAAAGCATTAGATTCAACAAAATTTTTAGGACTATATTTAGATCAACACCTAAACTGGTATAAACACATGCAGTATCTAAACAAAAAATTAAGTTCAGCAATATTCGCTATCAGTCAAATTAAGCGGAACGTAGGAGATGCAGCGGCATTAAATGTATACTTTGCGTACTTCAACAGCTTACTCCAATACGGCATTGAATTTTGGGGAAATTGTTCCCAAATCCAAAGTACTTTTGTTATACAAAAAAAAGCTATTCGAATACTATGCAACCTCAAACCGCGTGACAGTTGTAGACAGGCTTTCGGCAGTAAGAAAATTTTCACTGTGACGAATCTATATATATTTAAACTAAGCACTATCATCTACAAAATGAAAGACGATTTACCTACTGTAGCAGATAGAAATGCGTACACTGTCAGATCCGGCGATGCTTTATGTTTACCGAAACTAAGGTTGACCCTTACAAGGAAAGGCCCATTATACTCCGGTACCCGAATCTTTAACAATCTCCCATCAGAGATACGACATGCTCCCACAAATCGAAATTTCAAATCACGTTTAAAGACCTTTTTACAAGAAAACACTTTTTACACATTAGATGAATACTTTCAATCATAATTTAAACAAAACTTTAAACAAAACAATTTATTACACATGCAATTTTCTCGATCCTTTCCCCACGCTTTCGTTAAAGCTGAAATGGGTACATAGGTACTATTTATGATTTATTTATTATTTACTTTTATCTTTTCTATATTACTTTGTAAATGTACCATGATGTACCTGTATGAGGGAAATAAACATAAACATTATAAATTGTGCAAAATAAAGGAAGAACTCCAAATTTGTTATAACAATTGGCTTTTAACATCCCTTGACAAGCAGCTGGAAATAAGAATTGCTTGTACATCTGCAGCCAAAAAAAAAATGGGACAGTTACGTCTATTTTCGCGATTATGCATTTATATGCGGCATCGTATTATTTCTAATTTGGAATTGTTTGGCTGATGTCAAATATTCAATATTGCAATATGAAATATTGATAAAACAAATTCATGCAGGTAGAATTAGACACAAATCTGTTATAAGGGTTGTCCCATTTTTTATTGGCCGCAACTGTACCTAGACAGTCCATAAACAAATATCTTGAAAAATTCTCCTTTGCATAAAATAACATAGATTTGCAACTCTACCGGTGAGAATATTGACATCTTTTGTTGTACGGCAACCAAGTAAGATCTCACTTCTTTAGTGCTAATCTAATCATCAATATGCAGTTTTATGAGGGTTTGATTTTTGCTCGTTTGCTATTTTGTAATTGGGTATTTATTTATACCTTGTACTACAGATTAAAAATAAATTTAAAAAAAATTAAATGTATGTTAAAAAGAAAATATCTGAATATATTATATGTGGCTCATCATTGGAATCTCAAAAATGTTAAGAGATACAAAATTGGTAAAAATGAAGCAAAGTTTGCAAAATTAGGTGTTAAGTAACAATTATTAAGAGAGAAATGCAACCAGAGAAATGCAACCAACTTAGTTTTTGATCTAACACGAAAAAAATGTTAAATTGCTTTATAAAAAGTAACTTCTGTAATAACGGTGTGCCACCTTTAATAACGCTTGGGATAGGCTCACAGCCCAGTCTAATTCGATATACTTGGCAATTTGTAGTCGTAAGTAATCAAAATGGGGGCCAGTTGCCATCTTTGTGACAATCTAACCAACAGTCTAAGTAAATTTCAGTTATCACTGATAGCCTCTCTCTCTTTCTCTTACGCACAATCCTAATATTAAAAAGTGAGAAGGAATGGTGGTTCAAATAAGAGAATATGTCAGAAGTAAAATTCAAGCACCAAGGCTTTAATAAAAAGTAAACAGCCAAGCGCGAATAGAAATTCACGAAGAAACCATTATAAAATTGAGGTTAAACACAGCACATATTAAAAGCAACTAATACAACCCTACAGCTAAAAAGATTATATTAAAATTGACATTACACAAATGGTAGTAGTTTCATTATATTTAAAATTACCCAAAAGTTAAATTACTAATATATAAAAATTATCTGCAGCTCGTTATATTTAAAAGCACACAGATAGTCATTGCTAAGGTACAGGGGAACTGTTAAAGGTGGAATCAAAGCGTTGTTACGCAAATACGGTTGAGACCATCAGTTTGAAATTTTCAGGATTAAAATTGGATATCTTTTCGCATATTCGAGCATCAATGGAGGTAGTGCCAAAAAATTGGTCATGTTTGTTATTGGTTTCATTAGTATAAAAAATTCAAGTTTTTGACGAATAAGGAAGTTGTCACATCGAGGTTTGCCGTGGTAACGTCAGGAGCTTAATAAATGAAGTAAAAAACAAACGCTAGCCTGCAAATGCAGGTTTTCAGAATTGAACGGTCGTCGAAAAGTTTAACCAAGCTGGAAATTAATTTCTGCAAAGTAGCACCTTCAGCAGGCAGTTCGCGACTACAGAGAAGGTCCTGGATTATGGCTGTCTGGTCACCCGCAAAACGACAGGGTCACTTGGAAATAACCCAAAACAACTGACATTACCAGTGTAAAAAAGAGCAAATACCGCTCATAGGAGGATGAGATGTTGGGGTTAAACTGATCCATATTTTGTATACAAATGCAAAGTGAACAGCTGTGGAGCAAAATCTAGTTTTTATTGATACTGACACTGACAAAGTCATGTTGCACTGTGATATTGAATAGTAGGCGGTGATACTTGCTTTATACTAGCGATAGAAGACAAGAGACAGTTTGTTGTACTTGGTTGTTCCATACTGAGATCAACACTGTTTTTGGTTAAAGTATTCACCATGTACTATATCGTACATACATGGTGTAGAAATGCTTTATGCACCATAGGATTTTCAGTGGTAATTTCTTTATATGAAAATATTTGCTTCCATAATTATTTTAGAGTAAACCTGTAACTAAGTTTTTTTTAGTGATTAAAAATTTTGCATTTATTCATGCCATCATTTGTCATTTTATATTCTGGAAAACTGAAAAATAAAGAAATTAAAATCACCACTTTTACAAAAATCAATGGTGCCTTGAAATTCTTGACAAAAATAGCCACTCATAAAATGTCCTATAAAAAAGCTGTCATTAAAAAATAACAGTCTTTTGACAAACTGTACATGCTCAAATTCAATTATAATTACAATAAACACTAAAAAGTGTCTTAGTTTTATTTAAATCTTTTTGTATTTCTGCGAAGCAATAAACTGCATTGTTTGAGTAAACGATGAACGATGACCTTGGGAACGTGACTGGTTGATTGCCTTGACCTTGGAAAGAGCGAAGTGGGAGGAGAAAGTCCCAGAATTCTTTAAAACACCCTACTCTTTCTAAATGCAACTTTTAATGTAGAATGTTATGGTGTTTGTAATATGAATGAATAAGGTGCTTTACGTTACTTTGATTAAGAGTGGCTTGTACAACCTCAATGACATACGACAAAGCTGACTGGATCAGTATTTCAATAATAATTACTAGGAGATGTAGCAAGAGCTGGACGAAGTTTATATTTATATCATAACCTCAAAAAATGATTTAACGTCAGTTGAAATTAAATCTAATTATAAGGACTGCCATCCCTGATTCTATAGTAATTATTATTAAAATACTGATCCAGTCTCGGCAAAATTCTAAATAGACTTTGGCCATATGACCACAGTTATCGGAGTCGAAGTAACCTGGTACTTTGCATGCATAGACCTTCATTACAAATAAACTGATCTAGTCGGCCTTGTAATATATCATTTGGGTTGCATAAGCCACTCGATTTGTTCATTGCTCCAAGTATAGTTTCATGTATATTTTTTTTGTCAATCAATCTTCTTTATAATTCAATCCAAAGACATACTGTATATCATTGTTCAACAAAATACATGGTAATGTATTGATTAACTTGTATGTACAACCCTTAGTTCAGTATTATTCTACATCACGTTTGCTTTTTTCAAAGAATAATTTACAAGTTAATGACCTTTGAATGTTGGATGTAAATAGTAAAGGAGTGCAACATTTAATGCTATCATTAAGCAGGAAAATAACATAAACACTTTTTTTTAAATCAGCAGTGAAGAACGTCCAAATTCGTCATTAAAATACAAGAAATCGGCAGTGAAGTAATTCATTGTTTTACGTTTTTTTAAGGGTGGCGGGGCGACAGATAAACGTCACCATAACAAAAGTTGGTTAAAATGTTGTAATTTCACAATTAAAAAAAAAACAATTTACCCCTCGGCACTAAAGTTCCTTTTTATCCCTCATGTGGCTTACTTGCCTTGGCCCTACGGACCTTGACAACTAAATCAACATTCATCAAAACAAGTTAAACTTTATAGCCTTGTTATACAAATTACTATTGTTTTGTTGAATAATTTTCCCTAACATTCCTGCTATACAGAACTTGTTTTTATTTCTCACATAACTGTTCTAAAGTAGCTACATTGCGTGTAGACACCTTCAGACCACCCACAATGCAACAAACTGCAACAGAATACCTCAGCTAGCCAATCATTCTCTACAACAAATGCTCAGAGATCTGGAAAGCAAAGAAGCCAAATTAATTTATAACATTACTTAAATCTCATTTAACCCATTTAGCACCATGGTGGCGGAAATGATTGGGAAAAAATTGGGAAATTGTTAATGTATGTACAGGTTAATAACGCATATTTATATTTGTATTTCAAATTTGTTGCGGCACAAAAAACCAGAAGAACAAAAGATCAAGAAATATACTGCGGATGTGTCACGTCAAGGGTGCAGTTACTAATATGGCTTTACTAAATAGTTCATCTATAACATTTTTAGAAAAACTGGATATGCTGTTTAATGCAACATGCAATAATAAAAACTTAACGGGATGTAAATAATGTAAATAAAAGATTTTTTTAAATGCAAAACAAACCAATTTAAATAAACTCTTCTGTGTACACAACCATTATGGGTAAATCTATTCATGTCTGAAGTCATCATTATCGGTGCCAGAATTTGTGTAAGTTGTGTTGACAAATCTTTGCAATATGTGGATAAATAAAATCCTTTGATAATATCAAAACTACCATTTGTATTTTATAGCAACTCCCAATGTTTTCCAGGAGCAATAGAGTGCGATAAAATACAATACATTCTAAACCACGTGAAATGTCTTCTTCCTGTACGTACTACGTTTGTATCGAACAGAAAAATTTATAGATGGGATGACACCAGAATAGGCGAGAGGCGAAGAAATACAAAAATAAACAATAGAAGCAGCAACAATTCCTTTGTTTTATTATACAGCTTTCTTTGATCCACAAGAACAGAATAATGCAACCACTGTCGATTCGATTTTGTAATCGCTTTTATGCTTTGCGCTTATTATCACCATTAATTATGGAGTAAAGTCATAAGTATTACACATAATTGAAATGTGTTTGAAAAGCTGTAATCGTAAACACTGTATGTGGTGCCCAAAAGAAAAAATAAACTTGATTATGGTTCTGAAAACATGAAAGGCTGATCTACTGGACTACATGACGTACATAGAACCCCTAAAAAAGTTAAATTTTAAACATTCCCACTAATAAAGAGAGCAACGTGAAATCTTTTGGTTTACCCTGTACCTAGAGGAAGAAAAATACAAATTAGGTTCCTACATTCCTTGGGAAATTATCAATAATATTGGGGAAAGAAAACTTTTCCAATTTTCCAGTGGTACCCAGATTATGAATTTTTTTAAATATAACAATATTGCACATAGAATGCTTAAACTTGCGAAATAACATTGCACAACTGGACCAACAACATAACCTATAATTCAAAGATTGAAATATTACTGCGAGTAATACGAAATAAATGCCAAATAATCTTAATGACCGGCAATACAAAACTTGGATAAATAAACTGATGCGCACGTACGATGAAATTTATATTAATTTAATGAAGTACAGATTCACAAGATAACCTCAAAGACAAATTCATATTTACTTACGTTTATTTGCAGGACTTCCAAACGTAGACGTCGTATTGCCGAACGAAAACGACATTTTGGTAGAAATCTCAAATTACTACAATATCACAAATGTTGTTTACTTTCCTCCAGATAATTTTTGTAATTATCCCTGCACTATAAACACACCAACTGCGCTGAGATTTCAGAATTTTGAATTAAGTAACCTTCAATATTTAGCTGTTGGCAATTTCAGAATTACGGTTGGCGACATAGCTACTTACAGTATGATGTCGCAAAGTTGTGAAACATTGTACATCGAAAACTTTTAACCTCTAAGGGCTGTGGATTTTTTTTAATAGTAGTTTATTTCATACTGATGTCAAAAATTACATTTTTCTTCAAACGGCAGTAAAATATGGCATTATACTGCTGGATTGATGATGCTAAACTGTCACTTTATTGCTAAGCGGCAGATAATATTATCTGCCGCTGACGAGCGGTAGATAAAGTTATTATCTGCCGCTCACAACTTTATCTGCCGCGGCAGATAATATTATCTGCCGCTGACTCAACGCAGAGCCGAAACCACTAGCACTAAAAACCTGAAATTTGGGTGGAAGATTCAATTTGTTACATATGGTAGTGCTAAGAAGGGATTTTTTGAAATTCGACCCCTAAGGGGGTGAAAAGGGGTAAAATGTGTTTTCACGAATTCCTCAATATCACTTACACCCGATAAGATATCGATTTGGTGTTTACTTGCAAAGATTATCAATACAAATGCCTAGAAACGTATTTTAGGATTTTGCATTAATCAACCCCTAAAGGTGCAAATCTGGATTGGGGGTGAATTAAAGAACCCTTCGTATCTCCTATGTTTATTGAGTTAGACCATTCTTTTTTGACGTATAGATGTATTTTTAAAATATTTGGAAAGAGGTGTAACGGAATTTGAAAATGTCAACCCTAAGGGGTTGAAAAGGGGTAAACTGTGTTTGCACGAATTCCTGAATATCTCTTAGACCCAATAAGATAGCGACTTGGTGTTTGCTTGCATAGGTGTTCAATAGAAGTATCTAAAAACATATTTCAGGATTTTGCCCTAATTGACCCCTAAAGGTGCAAATCTGAATTCGGGGTGAATTAAAGAACCCTTTGTAACTCCTAGGTTTATTGAATTAGAACATTTTTTTAAATATAGATGTACCTATTCCTAAAATATTTAAAAAGTGGTTTAAGTGATTTTACAATTTTACCCCTAAGGGGGTGAAAAGGGGTAAACTGTATTTTCCTCAATATCTCTTAGACCCGATAATATATCGACTTGGTGTTTGCTTGCATAGTTATCCAATACAAATTCCGAAAAACGCATTTCAGGATTTTGCTCTAATCAACCTCTAAAAGTGCAAATCTGGATTCGGGGTGAATTAAAGAACCCTTCGTATCTCCTATGTTTATTGAGTTAGAACATTCTTTTTTGGCATATAGATGTATTTTTAAAATATTTGGAAAGGGGTGTAACGGAATTTGAAAATAACCCTAAGGGGTTGAAAAGGGGTAAACTGTGTTTTCACGAATTCCTGAATATCTCTTAGACCCAATAAGATAGCGACTTGGTGTTTGCTTGCATAGGTGTTCAATAGAAGTATCTAAAAACATATTTCAGGATTTTGCCCTAATTGACCCCTAAAGGTGCAAATCTGAATTCGGGGTGAATTAAAGAACCCTTTGTAACTCCTAGGTTTATTGAATTAGAACATTTTTTTAAATATAGATGTACCTATTCCTAAAATATTTAAAAAGTGGTTTAAGTGATTTTACAATTTTACCCCTAAGGGGGTGAAAAGGGGTAAACTGTATTTTCCTCAATATCTCTTAGACCCGATAATATATCGACTTGGTGTTTGCTTGCATAGTTATCCAATACAAATTCCGAAAAACGCATTTCAGGATTTTGCTCTAATCAACCTCTAAAAGTGCAAATCTGGATTCGGGGTGAATTAAAGAACCCTTCGTATCTCCTATGTTTATTGAGTTAGAACATTCTTTTTTGGCATATAGATGTATTTTTAAAATATTTGGAAAGGGGTGTAACGGAATTTGAAAATAACCCTAAGGGGGTGAAAAGGGGTAAACTGTGTTTTCACGAATTCCTGAATATCTCTTAGACCCAATAAGATAGCGACTTGGTGTTTGCTTGCATAGGTGTTCAATAGAAGTATCTAAAACATATTTCAGGATTTTGCCCTAATCAATCTCTAAAAGTGCAAATCTGGATTCGGGGTGAATTAAAGAACCCTTCGTATCTCCTATGTTTATTGAGTTAGAGCATTCTGTGTTTGGCATATAACTGTATTCTTAAAATATTTAGAAAGCGGTTTAAGGGATTTTAAAATGTTACCCCTAAGGGGGTGAAAAGCGGTAAACCGTGTTTTCACAAATTCCTCAATATCTCTTAACCCGATAAGATATCGACTTGGTTTTTTGCGTGCATAGGTATCCAATACAAAAGTCTAAAAACACGTTTCAGGATTTTCCCAAATCAACCCCTGAAGGTGTAAATCTGGATTCGGGGTGAATTAAAGAACCCTTCGTATATCCTATGTTTATTGAGCTAGAACATTGTTTTTATGGCATACAGATCTATTCTTAAAATATTTAGAAAGGGGTTTAAGGGATTTTAATGTTGCCCCTAAAGCGGTAAAAAGGGAAAACCTAAAAGGGGTAGGGTGTTAATTTTTTTTTTCGCTGTGGGTTTATTTTAGAATAATATAGGATGAAAGAATTTTTCAAAATTCCACCCCTAAGGTGTGGATATGGGTATTTTGCTATAATGTATGAATACAACATTTAGTTTAATGTTATCTCATTGTTATACTAAAACTATAGTTTTATCAATATATACAAGAAGAACGACAATTACGTACACATTTCCAGGGGGTACGTGAAGCATAAAAGAGTTGTGGAGGATTTTTTTCGGAAGAATTTTGTTTCTTTTTTCCTACAATATTGTTTTGCGTATTGAGTGAAGGGGGAGGAAGGGCGCCCTAGAATTCATTTGAGGTTTAAAAGAAAAAACATTTGTTGTCCGTACGAAGAACGGGCATCTTGCTAGTTTGTTATAAAAACGTTTGAAGAAAAAATACTATATGTTATTCGGAGCAAAAGTATCTTTGTGGCTCCGCTGTACCCGTCCAGCCTCGCCACATAAAATATAACTTTTGCTCCTAATAACATAATATACTATTATATATTTACCGTATTTTTTAGATTCTACACATGCGTAAAGCATCTTTAGTCACTCGCGGGGCTTAAGACGCTCGCTCACTCTCGTTTTAACTCTACCCCACTCGTGCCTAAAGAGTAGCTTTACGCACTTGTATCGTAAATTACTATTTTCGGACTATTTATGGTACAAAAAAATGGAACAAAAAAGTCTTAGTACTTTAAAATAAAATATTAAAGTTTAAGTACTTTGAAACTTATTTATGGCACAAAACATGGAACATTAAAGTCCTAGTACTTTCAAGTAAAATATTAAAGTTCAAGTACTTTAAAATGATACGTCAGTTGTTGACATGAAATTTGAAATGATTTATAACTTTTTATTCAAAATTCATTAAACGTGCAGTGTTGTGATTTTTAAGACTTTTACGGCCATTGTCATTAAGTAACAAACGACTTCCGAGATTGGACCGTGGCATGATTGAGATCGAAGAACTTGCAGTATTGTATTCACCACGAACGAAAATTGTTTTTAAAGGTCCTCGCAAGTAATTCCGTCCTCGGCTGACGCCTTGGCCGTAAACAACTTTCTCGTCCTTTAAAATGTCACTTTTCATTCTAGATAAATAAACTTTAATGTTCCATTTTTGTTCCATAAATAAGTTTATTCTCAACCGGGAGCAAAGTACCCTATTCCCACCCGCATGTGCGAGCGCAAAGTAAACCATTCTCGCCCGAGGGCGGAAAAGTAAATTTTTCTGACCATGTTTACGTAGTTGGTACGGAAATGCACCTTGTTTTTATTAGATCCTGGTATTATGATTTTTAATGTTAATAGTTGGAGAATCTTCATGTATAAAAACAAATCGCACCACGTCTTTCCGGTTGAGGATAAAATTATGTATACCGGGTGACAATGAGACTAGGGCCATGCTTATATTTTCTTTATGAATCGATTTTGATAAAATTACCTACCAAGATACTAGACATAATTCCTGATTGGCCAACAGATATAGTCAAAATGGTTGACTTCCGGTTTTACTTTGATTTTTTAAAAGAAACACCCTGTATATTTTATGTTTTTCTGAATCTACTAGTCAAATTACATATAAGAGTGTTGCAACAAAAAAATAATTTTTTCAATTTTTATTTTATACCACAGAAGGTCTTGACTTAAAAAAGTCTATTCTAATTGATTCACTCTACCAGCTCTTAATAATAGGTATTTTATCAATAAAGTCAATAACAAACCTTTAATAAAAGAATATAGTTTGCTAAACTGGTTTTCTAAGAAAAAGTAACTTTTTTTAATGACACCTACTAAGGGCCATCTCGCCATTAGATATCAAATGTAATTACCAATCTAACGATATGCATCATGCACTACTTTATCTTTATCTGAAACTGAAAATTTATTAATTACATTTGATATCTAATGGCAAGATGGCCCTTAGTAAGTAAAAAATAATTTTCGTGTTTAAAAAAATTTAAATTTTGCAAGACCATTATATGTAGTTTGACTCGTAGATTCGGAAAAACATAATACATACAGGGTATTCTATTTAAAAAATCAAAGATGGTATCATTTCCGGTAAAACAGGAAGTCAGCCATTCTTATTATATCTATTGGCCAATCAGAAATTATGTCTAGTATCTTGGTATAAAATTTTATCCAAATCGATTCATAAATAAAGAAGATGTAAGCATGGCCCTAGTCTAATTGTCACCCGGTATATCTCTGGCGCAAGAGCGATATCATCCCTTAATGATTTACAGCCTTCCCTTCGGTCGGGCTCCAAACTATCATCGCAGGCTGAAATCGCTTACCTTGCGCCCTTGATGTATAAACTACTATTTTGCACTAATAGTCTCAGAACGCACAGTTATTGGCCTATCTTTAGGTCGTGAAGTTGATTTTCTCCACCACGGAAGAGAAAGTAAAACAAATAATTTTCACCGTGGTAACTAATAAATTGCTAAGTTACCAAATATGACTATTTTAATTTTGACGTTTTTAAGAGCTGTATTGTCAGGTTGAGAGTTAAAATATTTTCGAAATTTGTTGGGAATTGAGGTATTAAGGGCCGATTTCATAATCAAATTTAAAGCTTCATTTAACTAAAGTGACATTAGAATGTGCACAGCCACATGTGCTACATATGTCATCATTCACAATCTAACACTACTTTAGTTAAAATTAGATTTAAAATTGATTATGAAATCGGCCCTAAGCCGTTTGGTAGTGCAAAAAATAGTATATACACCACGGTAGCGAATCGTCTTATAACCTTCGCGCTTTAGATACCTCGCGCTGCGCGCTCAGTATCTAATATGCGCTCAGGTTATAATACTGCGATTCGCTACCTTGATGTATAATATACTATTTTCTTCAAACGCCAGTAAAATATGGCATTATACTGCTGGATTGATGATGCTAAACAGTCATTTTATTGCCAAGCGGCTGATAATATTATCTGCCGCTGACGAGCGGCAGATAAAGTTATTATCTGCAGCTGACGACTTTATCTGCCGCTCATCAGCGGCAGATAAAGTTATTATCTGCCGCTGACAACTTTATCTGCCGCTCATCAGCGGCAGATAATATTATCTGCCGCTGACGAGATCAAGTAATTTTCTTCGAATTTTGTTCACAAAGTTGTAAATAATTTGTTATAAAAACGTTTGAAGAAAAAATACTATATGTTATTCCGAGCAAAAGTATCTTTATTTGAAATCGGCAGTGAAGTACTCCGAAATCGTCATTAAAATACGAGAAATCGGCAGTGAAGTAATCCATTGTTTTACGACTTTTTTGTAGGTGGCGAGGCGACAGATAAACGTCAATCGACCAAACATAACCTACAAAAGTTGGATAAAATGTTGTAATTTCATGATTTCTCGATTTCAAATAAAACATAGTGTACACGTCGGCACTGAAGTTCCTTTTTATCCCTCATGTGGTTTATTTGCCTTGGCCCTACGGGCCTCGGCAACTAAATCCACATTCGTGATAAAAAGTTATACTTCAGTGCCTTGATATACAAACTACTATTATGTGGCTCGGCTGTATTATCTGCCGAGCTCGGCAGATAACCCGTCCAGCCTCGCCACATAAAATATAACTTTTGCTCCTAATAACATAATATACTATTTTGCACCACTAGTCTCAGAACGCACCGTTATTGGCCTATCTTTAGGTCGTGAAGTTGATTTTCTCCACCACAAAAGAGAAAGTAAAATTAACAATTTTCACCGTGGTAACTAATAAATTGCTAAGTTACCAAATAATTTTGACGTTTTAAAGAGCTGTATTGTCAGGTTGACAGTTAAAATATTTTCGAAATTTGTTAGGAATTTAAGGTATTAAGCCGTTTGGTAGTGCAAAAAATAGTATATACACCACGGTAGCGAATCGCCTTATAACCTTCGCGCTGCGCGCTCAGTATCTAATATGCGCTCATGTTATAATACTGCGTTTCGCTACCTTGATGTATAATCTTATATTATAAGAGCTGATGTCGGCCGCCGGCTGCCGGCCGTCCAGACAAGTGGCGACGCAGCAAGCATTTGTATGGTTAACGCTGCCAGGGCCGGACGTCGGCTGGCTACCAGCTTAAGCAAGCATTTTTATTGTTAACCGTTTCTTTACGCTGGCAGGGCCAGACGTAGGCTGGCCAACGCGTTCTAGTATACTGATATGTTTTTCGAACTTTTTCTACTGTCTAGGGTGTAAATCACACAATATACTATTTAAAGTACTTGAACGTTCATATTCCACTTTAAAGTACTAAGACTTTAATGTTCCATTTTTTGTACCATAAATAGTCCGAAAAATGTAATTTTTTACATCAGTATGAAATAGTAGTAGATTATGTTATTAGGAGTAAAAATGATACTTTATGTGGCGAAGCTGAAGTTTATTTAGCCGAACGTTAGTGAGGCAAATAATTCAGCTAAGCCACATAAAGTCACTTTTACTCCGAATAACATATACTATTTTATCCGCAAACGTATTTAGGTAAATTTCATAAATATAAATTTAAAAAAAGGATGCATCGGCCGGAAATCGAACCCAGGCCACCCGCGTGACAGGCGAGCACTGTACCCCTGCGCCAACCTCTGTTGTTCAAATGGTTACTTTGCTACGCCGGAATATACATTTCCCCCGCCTCGCGGACTTTGAAGGGCTGTCACTTAGAGACTATTTAAATTAATCACATTATTAAAAGAAATTCGTCTACATTTGTTCAAGCACTATAACTTTCACATTCGCAATTTTTGGAAGAAACCACCCCCACAGAGCTAGAATGGCGGAAACCGATTTTTGGTAACTTTGTCGCACTCTACCGTTCGCAATACCAACTTCTCGGTATCGCAGCAAGAACTAAAAATGTGTAGAATATTATTTCCAACATTTTTTGTTCAATAACTTTTTCTGTGCAACCAATGAATAGCGAGCAAAAACAAATTGAATTGTTTTCAAGATGGCGGCTGTTTGGCAGGGGGTGGGGGCACGGATTTTTGGTTTTGCACTTGCCTAATGACCCTAAACCACTGGTCAAGAGTAATCGCCGCGGACATTTTTTTTAAGGTGACGAGGTGTTTTTCGACAATTTTACTGTACTATTGGGAAGGAATGTACTACGAGCAAAAGGAAGAAGCGGCTATGGGATCCCCTCTATCTCCAATTATTGCTAACATATTTATGGAAGCCTTTGAAGAAGAAGCTATTTAGTCCAGCCATCTCTAACCTAAATGCTGGTTCCGCTACGTCTAGCATCTCTTGAAGTCTTTTTAGCACACTTAAACAACCACCATGCCAAAATAAGATTCACTATGGAAACTGAAGAAAATGGACGCCTACCTTTCCTGGACGTGTTAGTGAAACGCACCTCTAACAACAGATTAAGCCATACAGTGTATCGAAAGAAGACTCACACTGACCGCTATCTGCACGTTTCGTCTCACCATCATCCCCAACAAAAGAAATCATTGATCAATATTCTTATTCCTCGGACCAACGCTATTTGTGACGAGGACAGTAAATCACAAGAACTGAGACATGTGGAAGAAGCTTTACACAGGAATGGCTACAGTCGACGAGACATCAGGAAAGCGTGCCAATATACCATAAAACCGAAAAAACCTAAACCTAAACCTATTAATTACGCCTGCCTTCCTTTCATCGTCGGAGTAACCGACAGAATAAGAAAGGTCTTAGATAAGGAAAACATCGGGGTCCGCTAGGGTACAATAAGAAAAGTCGAACAATTGATCCCCTCCAACAAAGATTCTTTAGCCAGAATACAGACAGAACGCGTTTACCAGCTCCAATGTACTCGTGGCAAATCTTACATCGGACAAACGGAAAGAAACGTTGAATAAAAAAACACCAGAGCCACACACGACTTAGACACACACAAAAATCAGCCATCGCAGAACACGTATTACGACCAGGAGATCACAGAATAAATTACGACTCTGTAAACATACTATCCACGACTAAAAAATACTTTCCTAGTGTTATTCGTGAATTCCTAGAAATTATTATCTGCAAAACCAATTCGTCCATAAAGAAGTTTTACGTGAGCAATCAACCGGAAAAACGCCCAATAACATACTAGATCAGCATGAGCAGCCAACCGTAACGGCTCCTCGGTATATAACCAGGAGCAAAAGGCACCAACATCAGTCTTTAGAAAACCTCTGAAGAAGCTGACAGCATGAGTAGCGAAACGTCAAGTTCAAATCGACGACCACGGCATAACCCGGAAGAACCTACCATTATGGACAACGGCCGTAAAAGCCTACATTCGAAAATCGACAACTTATACCAAATCTAGAACTGCAAAACGACAGAATCAGCAAGTTGGATTATAAAGTTGAAGTACTCAAAACCGAAAACTATGCCCTAAAAAATAAGTGCTTTGATTTGGAGCAGTACACTCCAAGGAGCTCCGTAAGAATTTTTGGCATTGAGTAAATAAAACATTAAGATTGTGAACAAGTAGTTATCCAACTGTGGAAAAATAAACTAGCTATTGACAATATTGACATCCATTCTTCGTACATAAACAGGGTTCATCGAGTCGGAAAACTTCAAGCTGGGGAACCACGTCCTGGGGTTATATTATCCGTTCAAGCACCCAGCTGTTGGCAGATTACGTTTCATGGATTTATGTTTAAGTTGTGCTATTATGGTCAACATAATTCAAAATACTTCTCTTCTTCGCGGGCATTCAGTAGATGTACGGTATTGTATGCTAATTTGCTAATAAAATTTTTTATTTTATTCATTTCGTTAGCAGTTTGTGGAAAAACTGTATTAACTATATGCAATATAATTATTTACACATTTTTTCTTTTTTTTGCGCCTCGTGGTATTTTTCCATATTTGTTTTCTTTTGTTGTTTCTTTTTCTTCCATTTTTTTATATTTCAAAAGTATTTTTAAAATGTTATACTAGTCTTATGATTACGTTTGGAAATTTTAACTCGAGATCAATATTAGCGTTTTTAAGGATTTAAACAATTTTATTACAGAGCGTTTCCCTAACTGTAACCGAAACGTCGCTGACGTAGAATATAAAAAATTATCACATTAAAATTGATGGTTATTCATTGATACGAAGAGATAGCAACGCTCGAAGTGGAAGTATTGCTCTCTATGTCTAGAGTTGCTATCGTTTCAAAGTAATTCCTACTGTTCTCCTTAGCATAGAATTTCGGCTTAGACCGCGTAGTATTTGTATATGAACACCCAGCATTTTCTGGCTTAATGTGCCTTACACCTTGTGAAGTCGAGCAAAAATCCACGCGATGGCCATGCTCTTTGGTGGCTCGTGTTGTTTGAGTATCTTGAGAACGAGGATACTTAGGCAGATTTGGCCGTTTTGCTGTTTGTGCATCCATATTCACTAACGTTTCGCAAGACCTTGCAGCTTGCATCATCAGAGTGAAAGTGCGACTTTCACTCTGATGAAACGGCCAAATCTGCCTAAGTAGCCTCGTTCTCAAGATACTCAAACAACACGAGCCACCAAAGAGCATGGTCATCGCGCGGGTTTTTGCTCGACTTCACAAGGTGCAAGGCACATTCAGCCAGAGAATGCTGGGTGTTCATCTACAAATACTACGTGGTCTAAGCCGAAATTCTATGCTAAGGAGAATAATTCGAGTAACCGCGAAAGCCTCAAACAGTACATAATTCCTACTGAGCAAAAAAAACACTAAGCAACTGTGGATAAGTAATAATTATAAAAAATGAATTGGTTGTTGGAGAAAGTTATATATGTAACGAGCTTTCTGTTGTCATTAGGGGATACCTTGTTAATAATTTTGATAAAATACGATCATGTCATTTGTATAGGTGACTTTAACGTTAACGTTCTGGATAATAATGGTAATTATATTAACCTTGACATGAATAAACTCCTGTCGTATAGGTTAAAGCAGGTTTTACTTTCTTTTACAATAAAGGAAGTATTGAATTTACCCCAAAAATTCGAAATTGAGTTTTCAACAGATCTTCACGTTTTGGAGTCCCCTGACCCCAAAAAACATATTTTTTTCGTTGGTCTGTCTGTCTGTCTGTGAACAGAATATCTCAAAAACGAAAAGGGATATGACGTTGAAACTTCATATAAGTTTTGTGTACTATGTAGATGCGATAGAAAGCTTTTGAAGAAAATCTCATAACCGGAAGTAGGTGCTTACTCTTGTGATTTTTCCGTTTTTTTCGATTTTTTCAAAAACGGCTCTAACAATTTTTTTTAAACTTTACATTTTTATTACATTTTTAATGTGTATTGATGTGAGCTAAGTGATTTTCCAGTTGAATACTTCTAAAATGGGTTTCTTTTGCTTTTTTGAATTTTTTTATTAACTCCTATTTTAAATAGAACACCCGGTATATTATTACATTTTTGAATTCAGCTTAAAATTCTAGAGAAAATATGTCTCTTCATCTAACGGTCTATTTTGTACCGTTAATTTTTGTAGAATTTGTAATTTTTGAAATTTTTTGACAAATGTTTAAAAATTAAAAATAAAATTTTTGCCTAATTATAAGATCACTGTAAAAGGAAGTTGTGTGCGTGTATCACACCAGATTTTTATCTTTTGCTACTCGTATTACATACACCAGTGAGACCCTTATTGACCACATTATTGTTTGTACCGCATCTAAAATAATTAATATTGAAATAATTCCTATGCACCCCATATCTGAGAGAGATGAAGGGAAGATACATTTTTTAAGTTTTAATCTAATTTAGTTAATTGACAGACATGCTCCGGTACTTACAAAGAAAGTAGCTCGGTCTTCTTCTCCCTGGCTAACTGAAAAATTTAAGCTAATGATGTCGTTACGCCACAAAGCATATAAACATGCCAAACAAACTAAAAAATCGCTCCCTGAAACTAGTATAAAATTATGAGAAACTATACCACAGGGGCGGTTACGCAGGAGAAGAAGGCCTATTTACAGTTTAAGCTAAGAAATGTTTCTATTAAGTCAACATCGATGGAACTGAGAAAATTCAATATTGGGCAGGTACAAACTGCTGATCTAACTCCTCATTTAAGAAATGTAACGGTATAAACGATTTCTTTATAAATTCTGTTCAATCTGTTAAAACAATTTTGAAAGTTTGAAATGCTCTTACTTCTCACAAATAAAAAATAATATTAATACTAAATTTGAATCTAGAGCCATTCCTGAATGAGATAGTGTATGTACAATTAATAAATACAATGTTTACCACAAAAACAGAACCGTAGCGGGGAAAACAAGTAGTGGGTTGCCACATATGTAAGCAGAAAAAAATATAATTCAACTGCAATTTCCCTTACCACTGATCTGGAAGCAGTAGCAGTGTCCGTGCGGCTGTCTTTTAAAATTGTTTGTAATATACAGTGTGTCCAAGATAAGGAGGGCCAGTATGGGGATCTCGGTAATGGTAAGAGATACAAATTTGGTTAAATGGGAAGAAAGTTGCACAATTAATGGACTAAAAAAATGACGTCTAGAAATCCTTGATATGATTTTTCGTTTTTGAGATATCTCAAAAAAACCGAATTTTTGGATTTTCTTTGTTATTTTTTTCTGGCGTTAATATTAAGGTTAGAGCGAAACTGATTAAACTTCTTTATAGCAACTTTTAGTGGACTTAATTATTACTTTATCAATTTTTTTATCCGACGTTTCGTTTTCGAGAAACCATCATCAACTTCATTTTTTTAAATACGGTCCTGGTTTTTTTATGCCAAATTTGCAAAGCCCTTGCTACTCTAAATTCAACAATGTACCACATATTATGGTTTAATTACGTTTTGAGCTTTTTTCTGATCATCATCAGAAAATTTTTTAGATACGGACCTGCATTTCTCATAATTTTGTAAAAATACGTTCATACAGTAAGATAGGCGTTTTTAGATGCCGTTAAAATATTAAAATGCGCATCATAATGTCATAATTCTGATACATTAATTTAATAAGCAACCAATAACTATTAACAATAAACAACAAATAAATGAACAAAAGATAGGCAGAAAGAATGAGAAAACGAGCCTTGAAACAATGTAATAGGTATTTAACGTTTTGAAATAGAAGAAGAACTTAGAAGATTGGTTCTTGAAGCCTTTCAAAGTATAACGCCAGTATTGCTGAATAATGTTTTAGATTCTACAGTTATATGTTATTTATGCATAGAGAATGTTGGCAACCTTTTTGAATACCTTCTGTAAATTTAATACCTATTAAATGGTTTCGATGTTCGTTTTGTTATTCTTTCTGTCTATCTTTTGTTCATTTCTTTTTTGTTTATTTTTAATAGTTATTGGTTGCTTATTAAATTAATGTATCAGAATTATGACATTATGATGTGCATTTTAATATCTTAACGGCATGTAAAAAGGCCTAACTTAGTGTATGAACTTATTTTTACAAAATTATGAGAAATGCAGGTCCGTATCTAAAAAAATTTCTGATGATGATCATAAAAAAGCTCAAAACGTAATTAAACCATAATATGTGGTACATTGTTGAATTTAGAGTAACAAGTGATTTGCAAATTTGGCATAAAAAAACCAGGACCGTATTTAAAAAAATGAAGTTGATGATGGTTTCTCGAAGACGAAACGTCGGATAAAAAAATTGATAACGTAATAATTAAGTCAACTAAAAGTTGCTATAAAGAAGTTTAATCAGTTTCGCTCTAACTTTAATATTAACGCCAGAAAAAAATAAAAAAGAAAATCCAAAAATTCAGTTTTTTTGAGATATCTCAAAAACGAAAAATCATATCAAGGATTTCTAAACGTCATTTTTTTAGTCCTTTAATTGCGCAACTTTCTTCCTATTTAACCAAATTTGTATCTCTTACCATTACCGAGATCCCCATACTGGCCCTCCTTATCTTGGACACACTGTATATCTATCACGCAGAGACGACATAAATAACTTTTGCAAAATTGAAGAGACTCATACAACAATTGCCCTCTCCGTGCTTGTTACTGGGAGACTTTAATGCTTATAATGTAATCTGGGGATCTGAATATACTGATCCTAGAGGCAAAATTATAAATAATAGACTAGACGACTCAAATCTAATACTATTAACACAGGCAAAAACACATGCAAAGTTTTCGGCTATAGATCTAAGTTTATGCGATACTGTTCTAGCTCCACGGGTGACCTGGAAAACTTACCCGCATCTTCATGGAAGCCATCATTATCCCATTAAAATTGAAAATATATTAGAAGGTGAAATAGTAGAAACAAATCAATATACTACTTGGAATCTCCGCACTGCAAACTGGGAGCGATATACCTATGAGATAGAACAACATTTGAACACAAACATACCAGAAACCCAAGATGTAGACAACATGGTAGAACATTTAACCTCGATCATGATTGCTGCAGCTAACTGTTCTATTCCAAAAAAATTACCACCAAAAAAGCACATACCAGTACCCTGGTGGAATAAAGAGTGCCAAAAAGCATAAGAGCAAGTAAACAAGCTTTTAATAAGTTAAAAAAGTATAATACCTTAGAAAATTAGTAAATTTTAAAAAACTTAGAGCTAAAGCTAGATTTGTTATTAAACAAAGTAAAAAAGAATCGTGGGCAAAATACACTTCTTCCATAAACAGCTCAACTCTTATGAGTGAAGTCTGGGACAAAGTTAGGAAGATAAAAGGAATTAATAATTCTCAACAAATTGCACTTCTAAGTTACGAAAATGATATCATTAAATTAAAATCCGAAATAGTAAAGATACTGGCAGATTATTACGAGAGGGAATCCAGAAATGAGAACTATGACAATGAATTTAGACTGTATAAAAAAGAGAAAGAAAGTGAACAGATAACTCCTTCTGCACTAAAATGGCAAAACATAAATCTTCCCATAAATGAAATAGAATTAAATGATGCAATGAAAAACTGCAAAAATACTAACCCCGGTCCAGACAATATTCCATATATATTTATCCAAAACCTACCAATTGCTGCCAGGAATTTTCTGTTAAATATCTATAACCAAATTTGGAACAAGCACAAATATTCTCAAAGTTGGTCTGAAGCCATCATAATACCAGTTATTAAACCACACAAACCTCAAGATCAAATAACATCGTATAGGCCAATTTCTTTAACATGCACTATGTGCAAATTACTAGAGAAGATCGTAAATCGAAGGCTGATGTGGACACTGGAGAAAAACGACTTATTAAATGCAGCACAAAGTGGTTTCCGTAAAGCTCGATCAACCAATGACAATATCATTAATCTAGAAACAGAGATACGGAAAGCCTTCGCAAATAATCAAAAACTTATTGGGGTATTCTTTGACATTGAAAAGGCATTTGATATGACTTGGCGACATGGAATAATAACAAAATTAGCATCTCTGGGTTTTCATGGCAATATATGGACCTATAACCAAAATTTTTTGCAAAATAGAACTTTTCGTATTAAAGCAAACAGTGTAATGTCAAGCAAAAGCATTTTACAGAATGAAACACCACAAGGATCAATTATTAGTACGACCTTGTTTTTGCTAGTATAGCAACATTCTCCAAATGCTAAACCAGACTTAAAGTTAAATGAAGAAAACTTACAATATGTAGACAGTATCAGATTTTTAGGAGTAATATTTGATAAAAATCTAAATTGGAAAACCTACTTAAATCATCTAAAACTTTCTTCCACCGAAGGATTAGGATTACTTCAAACCTTGGCTAAACATCAATGGGGAGCCGATACAAATAAACTCCTACATATCTACGGAAGCTTGATTAGATCCAAAATTGATTATGGGTTAGTCGCATATTCAGGTTGCAAGAAGACCTACCGCAAAATAATAGAAACAATTCAAAATTCTGCATTAAGAGTCATTACTTGGGCATATCGAACAAGCCCGATAGAGTCTCTATGGTCTGACACAAGAATTGCCACTAGACTTACGAATTAAATTACTATCTCTCTCTTATGCAACCACCATCTTAGCAAATATTAAAAATCCAGCCTATAAAAGAACTTTTTCACGCCGTTACAGTACAATATTCAAATCGCAGAAAAATATACAACTGCCATTTTATGAGCGAATAAATACTTATCTCACTGAAATCAAATATAAATATGCTACTGTTCTCCCTCTCCAAAACATAAACAATCCACCATAAACTATAAAAATTCCAAATATAAACTATACCCTCACAAAAACAATACCCACCCCTTGATCATAAGCAAGACTTTCTACCAACTTCAAGAATAGTATAAGTTCAACGTTTCTATACACCGATGCATCAAAATCTGATATAAAAGTTGGAGCTGCAGTGATAACTCCCAATCAAGAGTATCGCTATCGCCTACCTGAAACATGAAGCATCTGGAGAACTATATGCAATATTACAAGCCTTGGTGTATACTACAAATCACTCAGGATCGTCATACGTTATTTGTACAGACTCGTTGAGTTAATTACAAACCCTTCAACAATACTACTCTACAAATCCAATAGCTCAAGAAATAAAAGATCAGTTATCCCAGTTAGATTCACAAGGAAACGAAATCACATTTGTCTATATACCATCCCATGTAGGTATTTTAGGCAATGAAAAGGCGGATAAAGCAGGGCGGGAAGCCACTACAACATCAGAGCCAATTCCTGCACCTGATGTTAAAAATTACATCAAACAAAAAGTGCACCAAATCTGGCAAAACGAATGGGATCAGAGTACAACAATGCTCAAAGAAATAGTGACTAACATAAATCACACTCTGATATTACCAGGAGACAGAAAAACACAGGTTATAGCAACACGGATCAGAATAGGCCATACAAGATACACCCACAGTTACCTCCTTACAAAAGAACCACAACCTACATGTGATGTATGACAACTTCCGGATACCATCACACATATCATCATAGATTGTCCAAAATACGCAAAACAACGAACAAGATATAATACCCCTAACAATGTGGTGGAAACCTCGAAAACCTACAACGTACACTAACTTTTCTAAAGTACATAAATGTATATAATAAACTGTAAATAAAACTGTATCAATTCGCTAATGACCCATAAGTGGTCGATGCAACATCACCAAATTAAAAAAAAACACCTTCTCGCGGTGTTATTTCAATTAATATCAAGTCCCAAGTTGTGAGTCAAAATGTAATAGCTCCCACTTTGAAGCTCTTTTTCATATCAAATTAAATATACCCTTTTACTAATCATTAAAAGAGGAATACTACCAGCTACAGTGCACTAATGTACTTACCTTACTTCTTAATGCAATAAATAGGAATTGACGGAACTCCTAAATCAATTTGACATTTAAACTTATGTCATGTGATTATTATTTTTTAAGCCTCCACTAGTCAGTTTTACAAGCAATAGGACTCATAATTCCCAACTGAATGGGTTAATCTTTAACTAACCACTTTCTCTAACAGTTAAATACTGAATTACTTTTAAAATATAATAACCATTTGATTTTATGAATCAAATACAAGTTTCAGGCACTTCACAAGGTTAAATTCATACGTTCAGTTTGTTAGTAGCACATTGAAGTTTGATCTGGCATTACAAAATAAAATACATATTGTCAAAAATACTTTAATGAAATGCTAAATATATCCAAACTTGATTGAAATAAAAATTCTAAAAATAATCTAATTCGAATATGTGTAAATTTCAAAATATAATTGTCGAAAAACGTCGAGTACTCGAATCACTATTGAATTTAGAAAAATAATTCTTCTAAATTAATTTCTAAATATAATTACAATATCTTAACGATTTGCCGCACCAAACTTGCTTAATAATTTCTTAATATGTTGTAAGAAATGGGCACTAACCTTCTGAATGTTTATCTTGTACCTGAATGCTCTGCCTCAGCTCCTAACTGGATAAATTCTAGTTAGCAATCACCTCCTTTGGTTGTTCCCGATCAAAACAAAGCTCGTTGTAGCTCTTTGAAAATTCTATTATTTGGATAGACAGTTCAACAGCATACCACAATACTCATTTTCACTGGTTTTACTGGTTTCGTTGTAATATACCACGTTAAATGGAATCAAATAGTCTTGAATTATATATTTGAATAATATTGTTGCTATGGGCTAGTCTAAAGACTGGCAGTAGCCAACCCCTCTCGGTGCATGACGGACAGGTTTGGCAAAGAGTCTGTTGTGTGAAAGCCATTAATAATTTAGTACCCATTGTAAAGTTACATTAATAAAGTTCTAATTAAACGATGGCGTTTTACTGAACATTTTGGTTCTTTCGATTCGAATACCGGATAGTAACCATGACCAGTGCTAAGTGACGACTTACGTAGGTGCATTGCATTCTAAAACTACGGCAGGTGCGCGCAAGATAAATGTAGACTACATATCTCGGGTACCCGCTTGTGACGTCACGGTGGGCCGATTATAGCTGCTAGCTGAGAGATCGATAAACTACACTCGCGTGAATGGTGCAGATGAAAAACATTTGTTGACAGTGTGTGTGGTTTATACTGTTATGCGTATAAATTTAATAATAAAAACATTTATAATCTGTACGCAGCAAATATTCGTTCTTTGAATAATAATAAATGAAGTGCGAATAATATTGGAAATAAATGCATAGTCTGTTGATAAGTTTACAGATTGACCTGTATAATAAACTTTCCGGTTGTTTAATAAATGGACTTATAAGTACTTAACTCACTCACGTGGCTTATAGATACTTTAGCTCACTCTCAATTAATTTGCCAATTTAACTTTTCACATCTGCCAATTAAAAATTTATGCTTTTTTGATATTTATTAAGTAGTTGGATACAATTTTGTATGCTCGTGGATTATTTGTAATATAACACACGTGTACAATAAATAACTATTATTTAGTGGACTATATTAAGAAGTTATCTCTCAACGTGTTGTCTAGACAAATATCAAGAGCGTAAACGCCAATACAAAGTGGTGATGTTTTCAAGATGGAGATTTTCCAAAGCAATAGATTTGAAAGCAAACTGTGAAAATTTAATTGTTTAAATAAATATTTTGTAAAGTATTCGGAGGATTAATGCATAAAACCAATTATCTTAACAGATGATATTGTTAAATTAATTTATTAATGCCAAACATGAGCTGAATATATAGTAATTTCTGTTTTACACTAAATAAACACCAATTTGATGTTTATTCAATGTACAACGATTACTATGGTCAAAATTCAAATTTTCATGGCTTGTGACTGAACGTGTGTGTTAATCTATGTAAATGTTATGACAATATCATTTTTCGTTTTAGAATTACCCTCGTTTAAAGTTTTACATTTTAACTATTTATATAGAATTGCTTCGCAAAACTAGCAAAAACTTTATACTAAACAATAATACGTATGCTGCTGATTAAACTTACCAAATTTTAAAGAAATTGGGAAGCTAGTTTCTACAATATTTAAAAATAACAAAATTTAACACACTCATTTAAAATTCGGGTCAAACTAATTTTACCAATTTTCAACTGAGTTATAAAATATGTAATTTTGACTAGACCAGTCTAATTCTACAATAGTATATTACACAACGAGAGCTGTAGGAAGCATATTACACGCGAGTTGGAAAAGTTACGCACAAGCCGCGTAGCGGCGCGTGTGTAATTCCACGAGCGTGTAATTGCTCTATAGCTCGAGTTGCGTACTATACTTTTTCTACGATCACACTCATTTCGTTAAACGAAAAAGAAATATTTTATTAACTGTCAAATCATCTGTCACACCATCTTAAAAATTAGGAGGCTGCAGTCACATCCCTACACCGCTTCGTACAAACAACAGAAGCTAACTGTAACGTAATAAAAAAAATTACGTGTTAGTCATTACGTAACACTGTTTGTAACAACGAATTTACTAATCAAGTAAACAGTGCTTAATGAGCAATTTACTAATAAAGGAGTAGAAAATAGTATATTACTTTACAAGGGATGTAGATAAGATTTACACTATTATCCATTCACAAAACTCATGAACTGCCAATGTCAAATTTTTAAAATATTTGCTGAGTGTACCTGGAAATTACAGGTTTTTTGGAATGTACTTGGGATCTAGTGATTTCTAGTAATATTTAAAGTTAAGGTTATGTCACATGTGTCAAAAGTCACAACTATTTTCTTCTAGTTTTTCCTTGTAATAATCAACTACAGCCTTTTTTCCCTTTCCAATAATAAAACCCTCTTTTGTTTCTGTTCCATTGCAATAATTGAAGTGTATGCACAAAAATTAAAGAATTTGGGAGGTTACTTTTTTACAAGAAAGTGTGACATAAGTCAAGTTTTTAAATTTCTAACATTTCAGTGCTGCCAAAATCAGCAAGTAGAAGTTCCAAAACAAAATTTAAACAAGGTACCAACTTGACAGCGTTTTGACAGTTCACGAGTTTTGTCAGTTCACGAGTTTTGTGAATGGATAGTACAGAGGACCGTTTGATGCAACAAGGTGCGAGGTAGTGTAAATCTTCCTATATCCTCTGTAAAGTACATATTTTTTTCACTACCAATATTTCTTTATGTAAAATAAATGGTAATAGCGTAAAATTATTACATTTTCTAAGTTATGGTAGCCTATTTGGGAGCTTGGGGCGTTGTTACAATGCTGTGACGTTTTGTTTGACAGTTATAAACGCACTGTGAAAAATGCGTGAATACGATTGCGAGTGCTGTTTTGTATGCTTGTATTCTGATTAAAAATGGATAATAGTGTGAGCGATAATGGGGTTCTTCATGTTAATCAAATACTAAACACGGCATCTCGTCAGTTATGGTAAATACGGGATGTAAGTAATTCACTTCTCTAGGGAAATAAGTACATTGTCATGGAAACGGTAACAGTTTTTGTAAATGGTTCCTACATCCCTCAAATCAGACAGTGTAAGAATCACTTGCAAGGAAGATAGTGAAAGAATAGTAATTTACGATACAAGTAACGTTATCAAGCTTTTTACATTACGAGAGAATAGTTTGAATGAACGAGCGACGTTAGGAGCGAGTTCTTTAAAATTCTCGAGTAATGTAGAAAGCAGATAACGTTACGTATATCGTAACACGGTTTATTTTATCCTAAAATACCAATCTTTAAAAAAAATAGGAAAAATGTTTATTAATGACACTTACAACAGCGAGTGGTGCTATCACTAGTAAGATAAAAACTCAATATTGTATTGTTGGTAGCACTGTCAGGTTATGTTAAATTTGAAATTTTCAGGTTAAGTTTTGCGTCAGTTTGTGTCAAATAACAAACAAAACCTAACCTACTAACATCAAATTTGACATAGACTGACAATACACTTCAGTGCTGTCAACATGTGATTAAATGCTAATAAAGCATCATTATGTTATTTTTCTTAACAACACTAGTGCTGTTAAATGCATCTTAACGCAACTCGTTGCTAAGGAGTTATTGTCATAATAACATAATAGGATAAAATAAATCAATTTACAGCATTGGTTTCTACTCGTACTTAGAAAAAATCTAACATAAAGCACGTTACGTATATGCTCTTTGGTTTTACGACTTTTTGTAGGCGGCGGGGTCAGAGGTAAACGTCAACCGAAGTTAACATAACCTACAAAAGTTGGTTAAAATGTAATTTCACGATTTCTCGATTTCAAAAAACAAAACAATGTACTCCTCGGCACTGAAGTTTCTTTTTATCCTTTATGTGGTTTATTTACCTTGGCCCTACGGGCCTGGCAACTAAATCCACATTCGTGATAAACAGCTAAACTTCAGTGCCTTGGTCTACTATTTTAAAATTTGAATTGCCTTAATGTTTTAAACTGAAATGAGTGTTTTTTATGGCGCGTGAGAATGTCAATTTTCGCCGAGACCGTTAGGTCGAGCCAGAAAAGTCATTCAAACGCGTCATAAAAACACGAATTTTGCCACGAAATACAAACAACGTTTTTTCTACAGCCGCCAAAAAAAGAATAAAAGAATAATTTCTAGAAATAAAATACAAACATTAATTTGCTAACATAATATGTAGTCACCTAATGTGTTGTAACTAAGGAAATGGTGTAATTAACCGTTTTTTTCACTGCTAGCCGTGAAGAATAGATATTTATGCATTAAGGGAGATATGAATATGTTTTTTCCCTGAGGTTGACATGTGTTACAACCGAAGGTAAAGAACATGAATATCTCCCGTGGTGCATGCAATATTTTATCTACTAGCATATTCGTTAAAATAGTATGAAATTTCAAAATGACATAATGACATTTAAAATTAGAATATGTAAGTAACATCAAGGATTGCCTCATTGTATGGTTGCTAAGACGTTAATTGTAGTTGCATTGTTACCATGACTTGAGGGAGAAATAATTTGACAAGTCCCTTTGGAGCTATGAGTAGCTTTTCATATTTTGTTTCTATGACGAAAATGTACAATATCATGTTGCTAGTAGATAAATATTATTTTTTCACGTGTTAAAAAAGTTAAACTTCGCGTATCTATAGCGATGCATAAATGTCAGGTTTTTTGACGGCTGTAGAAAAATAACATTTATCTACAACAGTGTGTAAAATTGCTTTTTAGTTGGCAGTTTTAAGTTTGTAAAACGACTGTTTAATAATATGTTTTCATTAGCTTACGTCGTTAATAGCAACGTGCTTAAAAATTTTCATTATTCACGTAGTTAGTAGCAACGTGTTTTAAAATTGCTAAAACACTCAAAATTAGAACCGGTTGCTAGTAATTCTAATTTACATGTAAAATATTTTATCTACGACCACTACTAAAAGTAGGCCTTTTAGCGCTAGCTTGTTTCACTAAAAGTGACGTTTTATAGTTTACCGTGTTTAAAGAAATCAGCTGTTTACTTTTAGCACACGGGTTAAAAGTGAAGTGAGATTACAAAACTACAATTTCGAACTGCAAGTGAAGTTGTAAAGCTATTCTAGTTGCTTCTTGCGTTACAGGTAAAGCGTTTTTGAAATAATTAAAGCGTTATGTAATGAATACAGTCATATATGGAGTATCAATAATTACATTTCGTAACTCACCTTGACAGCACGGGCGTGGCCAAACAATCGCCCGCGCGGCGTAGCCTACTGTTCATTATGACATAAATTAAAAGTGTCCCAGATGCGAACGTTTCTTAAATCGATATTTATGGATTAATAACGGTAAAATTAAGGTCGTAGATAAAATATTGTATGCAACGCGTGCTAAAAGTCGTTTATGCGCGAGACATGAAAATTATGAAACGAAGCCGAAGGCTGAGTTTCATAATTTTCATGTCTCGCGCATAAACGTCGACTTTTAGCACTTGTTGCATAAATAGCTATTATCTACGACAACTACTAAAAGTAGGCCTTTTAGCGCTAGCTTATTTCACTAAAAGTGACGTTTTATAGTTTAGCGTGGTTAAAGAAATCAGCTGTTTACTTTAAGCGCATGTGTGGTATAAAGTGAAGAGGATGAACAACAGAAAACACCTTCACTTGCTAGGGAAGTTTCGTGTAAAGCCCTTTACATATTTTTTCTACTCCCGTGTGTAAATATTCTGTTTTCTTCACAATCCACAGAATGGATAAGTATGCAATTGTAGTTAGATGAGCGAATAGGCAATTGTAGTTAACTGAACGAATATAAGTTCATATCCACACACTGCCGGATATGAAGTACACCAATCACCAGCCACGTTAGTCGTGATTAACTAAGCAAGTTTCACTTATTGTTTGTTTTGTTATGGGCACGCCCTGCTAAATTGTGTGTGGCAAACTTGATTTTGTTGTAAGATATCTTATTAATTAACGTTGAATAAATTTTCTTTTATTTTCCATTTTTTTCCTTTGATAGGTCGTAGAAAAAATACACTGTACAACTCAGGTGGAATGTCCATATCCACTCTCATTGTACAAACTACTATTGGCATCGTTTCCGTGTCGACTTCAGAAACTATAGCACCACAGTAAAGTTGATCATAATGCCACTAAATTGGTTATTATTTTCTTGGTGTTATTTCTATAAATAAATAAATGATCAGGTTTTTACGTTAGCATATTAAACAAAAAACGATTGGAGCACAGAAGAAACAAATAGTAATAAAAAAAACAATTGTAAGAATTTCTACTAATAAAGAAGTTATAAATGTTCAATTTTACGATAAAACAATTTACAACTTATAAGAAATATAAGTTGCTTGCATATCGTCATAAAAGTTTAGTATATTAAGTTCGGGTACTTTACTCTATGTAGAAGCATGGCGAGTCAGGGTCGCCCAAATATCTTTTCGAAACTCGATCAATCTGGCACACGTTAACGGCGTACTGGGTGATGTGGCTAGCATCACGCCTTCGAAGACTGCCGTACTTTCTCTATTTCCACAACTGTGGTTTCGGACCCAATTTTTAAAGCAACTGGGTGGGCCGCCCGCCAGTTGCTATATGTGGGAATTGAACCCCGTACGTGGCACCGCAGCCTCAGCTCCCTAACCGCTCGGCCACGCTGACGACAAGTTTAGTATATGCCGACAGAGAAAAATCTGCTTCTATGATTCATATTGCTTCCTCGGATCTAAGGAATTCTGTAAGATGATAGTTTCTTGCTACAAAAATTCTTGTTTTCACACAAATCAACATTTGCTTCAAATGGGTGGTGTGTGTACCGAATACTTAAGCTAATATAGTTCTCAGAACCGTAATCTATTGTTCGAATTCATATGACGAAATATTTGGGATGATAATTATTTCAAATAATCAAATAATTCGCTTTTTCTTATTCGATGGAAATTTCAACTCCGAGGTGTCTTATAACTTTCTAAGAAATGGGATTTTTCAACTTACCTTTTTTTCTAAATTTCATCTTTTGGTACCAACATAATGGTGCTCCATGTCTCGGTAAACATCACAAAATTAATATCTTGTAAAGTTAAGGAATTATTGGATTTCTGAAAATTTTCAGTAGACACATCATCGCACCTGACTCTATTTTGTTTTTTCAATTGAATGTTGTTACTAACCAACAGCTTCTGCTTCGTTTTTGATTATTTTAACTTTTAAAATTAAAAATGCATGCTATTACATGCGGAAATGCACAACGAAGATGTCAGCATTTCTATCAGCATAGCTCGAACAAACTGCAATTATGCAGACTTGCTATCACTATTTGTTATGAAATTAAACACGCAAGTGCAAATGCGATCTGAACTGTAGCAACTAAATTGAACCTTGTAATTTACGTCATAGTTTTATGTATATAAATAGGAACTTTTCTAGTCAATAAACAATACAGTTTTGACATCTGTTTGTGTACTCACCAAACCTCTGCTCCAACAGAACAAAGTCTATAATTCACGCCACAAAGAAGTTTCAGAGATTATCGGAACAAAGTCTATTATTACATTATTTTGTGTGAGACTGTGCAAGACCGTTGGTTTGCAACCCTTTTTAATTCCTGCACCCCTGAGACGTATCCTGTAATTGTCCAAATTCAAATCATACAGTCCACTATAACCTCCACCCTGAACATTTGGTCCTTCGATCCCTTAAAACATTCCTACCCCTAGCATTTGGTCCATTAATCCCTTGAACGTGCCAGCTCTCTACGAACAAGATAGTTACGATGGCGCAGCGACGGGAGATTTTCAAAGCCCAAGAAGACTTAGCAGAATCCATTCGCAGGCAGATTATCAACATGAAGAAGGACGGCCCATCAAGAAAAAATGCAGCATATATCACCGCTCGCAGATCCACCCTAAAACAACTTTGGGAAGAATTTGAGGCCAACCACTCACACCTGGCGAAGAAAGACGAGGAACAACCCCATTAATTTAAAAATATTTTTTTTCAGCACACCAAAGACGTTTACAATGAAGGTGTTGCCCTGCTCGACAAGTACGAAGAAAATCTAGCCACACTAGGAGAAAGTTTACAGCAGCCAGTAGCGCCAAAAGAGGACACGACCACAGTTGCTGACAAGAAGAGACAGATCCGAATAAGAAGGCTACAGATCAAGGTGAATTCACTCCAAAGCGACATTCAGGAAGTCTGGAATAGGTTGAATGATGAATGCAGTAAAAGGTATTGCGAATACAACATTAAGAATTTTAAGGATGATTGGGATGACAGCAGGGCTCTAAACGAGGAGATACTATCCCACGGTAGCTACGACGACAAGGAGTTCCATGAGACCAAGAAGATGGTCAACAAAATAATTGGGTTACTGTACCAACCCATCCAGGAACAAGAGGTTCAGTGTCAAGGAACACAGCCATGCGAATATAGTGTTGCCTACTCTCAAAATTCCAGTTTCTGAAGGGACCTAAGAAGCATGGCCTAGTTTTCATGATATTTTCCGAAAAATTGTTCATGAAAACTCACGACTAAGTAAGTCGGAAAAAATGCATTACTTGAAGTCACAGTTACGAGGGGAAGCCAGCAAGTTAGTACAACACCTGGAGGCAACGGAAGCCAATTACGAGTCTGCATGGCTCATTATAGGGAACAGATACGACAACACCAGGCTGCTACTTGCGAAGTATTTGGATGACATAGTCAACCAGGCAACCCTGTCGAACGAATCTGCAGAGGGGATCAAGAAACTCCATGACACAACTGCAGAATGCCTAAGAGCAATTGAGAACTTAGGAATTGAAACGGCCACATGGGAGCCTATCATGTGTCATATAGTGACACGGAAGTTGGACAAGGAAACCAACAGACTGTATGAGCAGTCACTAACGGCACCAAAAGAGTTGCAAAAATCTGAGCAGCTATTGAATTTTTTTGAAACAAGATTTCAGTCGCTGGAAGCTGTACAAAGACGGAACAAACTCAAACCCAGAAAAAATGGAATTGGGAAACCATGGGAAAGTCACCAGAATCGGTGGGCAGTAAAGACGTACCACACTGCTGACGTATCGTGCTTCCACTGCGGTTGATCACACAGCATCAAATCCTGCCCAAAATTCAACAACCTAAAAGTATCCGAAAGTTGGGAATTTATAAAGAATAAAAAACTTTGTTCTAACTGCCTCAAGCCTACAGGAAAATATAACTCCAGACACTTTTGCCCAGGGAAATGCAAGGTATGTAATAAAAAAACATCATTGGCTTCTGCACGAAGATTTTAGTAAACAGCAACAGCAGCAGCTTGCTCAGACCACGGCGGCGACTTCCAGTGCGACAGCAACCAGTGAGAAAAAAAACATTGTTGCAAGCCTAGTAGGAAGACAGGAACGCAACGTTTTGCTGGCAACTGCACTAATTAGAGTCACGACATCATGAGGGAGTTTGGAGTACCTCAGAGCCCTAGTAGACTCCGGATCCCAGGCATCATTTACTACAAGATATGCAGCTGAAACGCTTGGTCTACCACAAGAAAAGGTGAGAGTGCAAATTTCTGGTTTAGGCAAGAAAGGAGCAGGTACATCCCGAAGACGAATAACTGTAAACCAATGTCCACGATTACCAAGCAACTACACAACCACATGCGAAATGCTGATGCTGTCACAGTTAACCAAGTCACTTCCAGAAGAACCAGTTGAAAACTATCAACTTCAGGACCGTAAGAATATGGTGTTAGCTGATCCACTATTCCATAAACCTGGACCAATATACGTTATCCTAGAAGCAGACATCTACAAGGAAATAATTCTGGAAGGAGTACAAAAATTCAACGGAGGCCTGTTAGCTCAAAGCACGGAACTTGGATGGATCATCCGGGAAATGCAACAGCACCATCAGTAGAAAGGAAAATTCTTAGCTTGGTCGCATGTGCTGCAGAAGATGATCAACTCACAAAATTTTGGGAAATTGAAGAAGTAGTACCAAAACAAGTGATGTCCAATGAAGACAAAGGATGCGAAGAATTTTACAACTGCAACCACCAGAGAAATGCTGATGGTACATATACTGTAAAAATTCCGCTCAAGGAACCAATAGAATAGCTTGGGGATTCGAGAAAAAATGCAATCGCACGGTTTCTTCAACTAAAGAAACGGTTAGAAGAAAATAAAGTTGTAGGTAAAGAATACAAAACATTCATGAAGGAATACTTAGAACTGGGACATATGAAACGCATTCAACTAGAAGCCAATATACGACAAGCCTACTTCATCCCTCATCAAACGGTAGTAGACAACACAACCACGAAGTTAAGGGTAGTCTTTAATGCCTCATCGAAGACCACTACTGGACTCAGCTTAAACCAGCTAATGACTGCTGGACCTAGATTGGAACAAGATTTGAAGCATATTCTGCTGAGATAGAGAAAACGCAAGTTTGTATTTTCAGCAGATATTGAAAAGATGTATCGTCAGATCAAGATAGCCGAAGGAGATCAGGATCTCCAAAGGATAGTATAACGGTTTTCTCCAGACGAGCCTATTCATTCAAGAGTTTAAACTTACCACTGCAACTTGTGGAACAACAGCAGCACCATATCTGGCAATCCGTACCCTGTTGCAGCTAGCTAAAGATGAAAGACAAATATACCCAATGGCTGCAGAAATAGCAACCAAGGACTTCTGCGTGAATGATTTAATGTCGGGAACCGACTCCATAGAAGAAGCAACGCATATCCAAGTAAGTCTAATCAATATGTTAAAAAGTGGAGGGTTTACCCTTACAAAATGGGCAAGCAACAGCGCAGCGCTTGTTGAAAAATTGCCAGATAACTTACAGGACAAGAACTTACTAGAGATCGACGAAGGGGAAACTATGAAAACCTTGGGAGTACACTGGAGTCCGAAGGCAGATGAATTTAAGTTTCGGGTAAGTCTTCGAGCTGATACAAATCCTATAAAGCAGCAATCATGGGATTAGCCAGTTGCCTCAGAAATAACGAACGAGTGGAAGCAATTTCAAGAAGGATTACCATTGGTTGAAGACATATCCCTTCCAAGATGGTTAGGGTACCACAGCGGCATCCGGCAAATGGAGCTGCATGCTTTCTGTGATGCGTTATGGGTAATATCTCAAAATGGACGCATTAAAATAACTCTATTGACAGCCAAGTCAAAGGTTGCACCTATAAAGATGAAGAAAACGTTTTCAAGACTGGAATTATGTGCCGCAACGTTAGCAGCAAAAATGTTGAAGGAAGCTATTAGTGGTCTGGACATTCCCCGCAATCTCCATCTCCGCAATAGTTACAAACTAATTCTTTGCCACTTACGGTACCAAATACTCCCATGACAGTTACAAAAGAAGCAAAAATTCACCAAGTCCAAGCGTTTATCGCTGCAAAAGAAGATTTGGACATCTTATCCAAATACTCGTCATTGCAGAAGTTACTGCGAGTCACTGCATACTGTAACAGGTTTGTTCAAAAATCTAGAAGGCAACCGTTTTCAACCGAATACCCTACAGCAGCATAACTCAACAAGTGCCTCATTCAAATCATCCGTATAATGCAAGCAAGCAGCTGGTCGACAGAGGTTCAAGCCTTGAAGAAAAACATCTCAGTTGACACACAAAGTTCCTTGGCACCATTATGACCATTCGTCGATGATGAAGGAATTCTTAGAGTGGGAAGACGACTTCAAGATTTGATGTTGCCATATAATGAAAAACATCCCATTCTCATTCCCTATAACAGTCATCTAGCCCAACTCATAGTGAGAGACGTCCATCGGAAACTGCTACATGGCGGAAGTCAAGCTACAGCGGCATACATCCGTAGAAAATTTTGGATCGTCACTGTGAAGAAAATAATACGCAAGGAAACTCACAACTGCATGAAATGTTTTGCATTCAGAAGACAACCGTTGCAGCAATTCATGGGCAATTTACCTGAGCCCAGAGTAACGCCGTCCCTACCATTTTCTCACACTGGTCTGAATTATGCAGGGCCGATACAAATCAGAACCGCAAAAGGAAGAGGGCATAAGTCATACAAAGGATATATTGTGATATTTGTATGTTTGGCAACCAAGGCAGTACACTTGGAGGCTGTCAGTGATCTAACAACAAACGCATTTCTGGCAGCCTTCAGAAGATTTACATTAAGAAGAGCAACATGCCTTCATATCTATAGCGATAAAGGAACCACATTTGTAGAAGCAAATAGAGTTCTACAGAAGGACTTCAAGAAAACTATAGGAAACTCTAGCGTTTAAGAAAAACTTACTCAAGAAGGAATCTAGTGGCACTTTTATTCCACCGACAGCTTCCCACTTTGGAGGAATCTGGGAAGCAGCGGTAAGGTCAACAAAGTATCACATGAAGAGGATTGTGGAAAACAGTACCCTCACGTTTGAAGAACTATCAACCCTCCTGTACCACATAGAGGCATGTCTCAATTCAAGACCACTCTGTCCATTAACCACAGATCCTAATGAATGTGGTAGCGTTGACTCTTGGGCACTTTCTAATTGGAAGGGAACTAATAACACCAAACGAACCACCATTAGAAGTGCATTCAGAAACATTGACAAGATGGAAATTACTTCAAAAGTTAAAAAACGACTTTTGGAAAATATGGTCTAAGGAATACCTATCTGGGTTACAACGCAGAAAAAAATGGACTTCGAAGGAAGATAATTTGCAAGTAGAGAATCTAGTGTTACAAAAGGATGAAAATAGTTGTCCCAATCGGTGGCCTTTAGCAAGAGTGACAGAGGTTCATCTAGGTACAGATGGTGTTGCCAAGACAAAGGGAGATGCAATTCTCAAGCGTCTTATCACCAAACTCGTTCCGTTACCAAAACAGGAAGCAGAAGAAGTAAAAAGAGCGCTAACTATTACAGGCGGAAATGCACAACAAAGATGTCAGCATTTCTGTCAGCATTGCTTCAATGACCCGGGGAACAAACTGCAATTATGCAGACTTGCTATCACTATTTGTTATGAAATTAAACACGCAAGTGCAAATGCGAGCTGAACTGGGGCAAATAAACTGAACCTTGTAATTTACGTCATAGTTTTATGTATATAAATAGGAATTTTTCTAGTCAATAAACAATACAGTTTTGACATCTGTTTCTGTATTCACCAAACCTCTGCTCAAACGGAACCAAGTCTATTATTACATTATCTTGTGTGAGACTGAGCAAGACCGTTGGTTTGGAACCCTTTTTAATTTCTGCACCCCTAAGACGTATCCTGTAATTGTCCAAATTAAAATCATACAGTACACTATAACCTCCACCCTGAACAATTATCATTGTGTGTTTGGAAGAAAAAGCTAATGGTTTGATCTTCAAAAACTGCAAAAATCACTAGTTGATAAACGATATAGTTCATAATTGCTTTTCGTTTTTCAGGGCAGCAATTCAAAAGAAAGTTCCTGTTTTTAAGCCAATATTTCGGAAATCGTTATTCCTTTATCAAGGCAACTAAAATAAACGTGTAAGTTGTAAAACTTTTTTAACTTGTACTAGTCAAGATATTGCTTGCTCCTTGTTATTGGCGCAATTATGACGTACTAACCTCACTTTCTTGTAAGTATCACGTTTTTACATTTATGAATAATTGCAATTGTAGTTACCTTGAGAATAAAGATTCCGAAATATTGGTTTAAAAAGACAGGTTTTCTTTTGAATTGCTGCTCTGAAGAACGAAACCCAATTCTTAACTGTATTGTTTTGATCTTCCTTTTGTCTTGGCTACCATCTATATTCAATTTCAATAGTTAGGTAGTTAATGTTGTAAATCAAACAAAATTTCAAATAAAATATGATTTTTTTATAAATTAGTTCCAATTTATTGATAACCTTTGTTGGAAATGCTGTATACCTTTTGTATTAATATTAGTTTTATATATAATCTTTCTTGAATAATTTTATAACATTGCAGTATAGTATTTTACAGAAAATCGTTAGCAAGAGTACAGCGAACTACAATTTAATGTAGTATATACATTGTTGAAGTAAGTTTGAAGAATATACTTATCAAATACTGATATTAATGCTTTATGGGTTGAACCTAATGATGGTTAAAGGCAGTAAGACGCCTAAAAATTTCAGATGTAGTTCAAAATCGATTATCTGTGAAGTTTTTGTCACACAATATAATTTATTACATCATTTCCTAACAGATAATATTTATTGCTTTCCTTTGAATGGTGTCATTTTTGGCGGTGGTCTATTATGATATGTTTTATCGGACCTTTCCACTGTCTCGGGTGTTATTACACCACGTTTCGGGAGTTTTTGATCTACTCCCGTCCTCAGGTGTTCCTGGTTAGTTCTAAGATGGACTGATTTTTGTACGTTTTTTTACGTACATCAGTGCCTACGCCGGGATTTGAACCCGGGACCACTGATCGCTGTAATATTACCGCGCTGGTGGCCTAGTTGTAAGAGTGACAGACTCGTAATCACAGCGATCAGTGGTCCCGGGTTCAAACCCGAGGTAGGCACGAGTGTACGTGAAAAGACGTACAAAAATAAATTCTTCTCAGGACTAACCAGGAACACCTGAGTACGGGAGTAGATTAAAGACTCCCGAAACGTCGTGTGATAAACACCCGAGACAGTGGAAAAAGACCGATAAAGCATCAGATAGTGTTTTTGCGACCCAAATTCAAAATGAATTTCTTATTGTTATGTTTTAAACCAGTTTAATTAACAATGCATTAGTTGCAGTCTATGTTACTGATAATTAAATATCAAAAAGGCTCGCCATAAACCTGTTATGCTTTCAAAAACAATACAGTTACTCAAAAATGCTAAACAATTACGTTTACTATGTTTCTTGAGATTATAATTAAAAAAGTTGGGCTTCCCCGTTATCATCAATTTAAAAAAGTATATCACATCGATATAATATTCAACAAGTTACGCGATATTTGATGAAGTGCCGTTTACACTGTAATTTTCTGAATCATCGTTGGTAAACGCATCGTTCTCTAGCACTTGTTGGAAGTCGTCCTCTGGATCAGTCATCTCTGGTGTATTTTTCACCAGAATAGTGATTTTTGGAGCAGACATCTCTGGGTTATTGTTCACGAAAAGAGTGATCTCTGGAGAATTGTTTACTAGAACAGGTGCTTCTGAAGCAGCAATTGCTTGAAAATATTTGTCTGGGACAGCAATCTCAGAAGTAGTATCATGAGGAGCAGTATTGTTTTGAATGGACACTTCTGGAGTTAAGACTGATGGTGTGGTAGTTTCTGGAAGAGTTACCTCTGGAACGGTTACTTCCGGATTTGCTACCTCCGGAACTGCAATTTCTGGAGTGGTAAATCTACCAACAAAAAAAATTCCGGCAGCTCTGTGCTTCAAGAAGAACAGGAACGGGTGGTCGGCCACGAATGCGCCAGAGAAGATTCTATCGCCAATTACTGTAAATAAATACATTTGTTCTAAACATAATTCATTTTTAATGTTTGAAATTCGGCATCCAGTAAGGGTTTAGCTACCTGAGCTTTCCATCACTTAATGCTTTCTGACTATAGCATATCGTATTCTGTAAGAGCAAAAAAGATTATGAAACTTACTAACTGCTGATGCGGCACCTGCAGTGGTTCCTTTCTCAGTGACGTCAATGAATGTCTTTTGAACTACGTCAGTGATGAATATGTTCTGTCCATCAGCACTCATTTCCCTAAAGTCGGCAACATTTTCCTTAAACGCTTCCGTTATTCCCAACTGTAAAATAGTAACGTGATTATTGTTTCCTATTCGTTAATTATACAGTTACTCGAACGCAATTGGTTCAAAAAGATTTTGAAATGTAATTTTTAAAAAGTACATTTCAATATAAAGAAAATGGTATTATTTGATTTAAAAAAACACAGATGAAATAAAATGGTATACATAAGGCAAAATTAATCTTTTAAAAATCATATCACTAAATTATATAACAACGGGCATTCGCTAAGAAAAGTAATAAAAGGGTTAAAAGGCTAAGTGTAACAATTCCACCGATTAGAAAAGTCGATGGTAGCTGGGTCAGATCAAACAAAAAAACGCAATGTTTTCATTTAGTCTTCCGCAATGCATCCGCCAAATATAATAATTACCTATGAAAGCCTTCTTACCATCCGAAGTAATACGAGATAATTATAAATAAAACTAACGAATTTTTATAAAGCTCCCTGCTACAATGTGATAGCGAGGAAATAATACCCAGAAAGGCCGTAGCATTGTTAAGCACTACATCTAATGCTAAGGTTGTGATAATTTCTCATGCAGTAAAAGTAAACCCAAATCATCATGATTCCGAAGCCTGCCAAGGCACTTATACAAGACCAGTTCTAGAGACCAACAGGTAGGGTTATTGGTCTGTAGGACTTACATTAAATCTTAGGCCAGATACCACTTTGGTTTTTTAGGAACAACATTCTACGAGGGAAGAGGAAAAATTCTGCCTTTCTCAAAAGCTACTAATGCTTTAATTGTGCAATTTTAAATACATGTTAGGACTTCTCTATGTAGTCGCCTGACAAATCAACGCACTTGGCCCATCGATGTTTCAGCTTCATAATGCCCTCCTTATAGAAGTCTAAAGCTTGACCCTCTAACTACGAAGTCACTGCAGGTTTTAAGCTGTCATCATCTCGGAAATACGTTCCACGAATGTGAGCTTTCAATGTTCCGAACAAGAAGAAATCCGATCCAACGAATAAGCTAGGCTGGAAGTACTTCGAAGCCCATTTCCTTCACTTTTGATGTCGCTGCAGCGTATTTGTGGGAGGACGCATTATCGTGCAGCAAGAGAACTCACGCAGTAGTCCGCGGTGTTTGATTTTGATTTCATCCTGTAATTTAGTCAAAAGGTTGCAGTAATATGCAGCAATGATGGTACGACCACTGTCGAGAAAGTCTAGAAGCAACACGCGGCAAAAATTCCAGCAAACTGAAAGCATGACCTATCCTGCTGAAGGTTTCACCCTGAACTTCTTCTGGCTTGTTTGATCATAGCGATGGACCCAACTTTCATCCATAGTGACAATTCGGTCAAAAGCTCGCGACAAATGTTTACTCGATCTTGTTTGCGCAAAGGTGCCAACATTCGTGGCACCCATTTAGCTGACACTTTATTCATATGCAAAATGTGATGCAATATCGATCTAACCGATTTATCGTCAATCTTTGCAGTTTTGACTATCGTTTCAGCGGTAATTCGCCTATAGTCCAAAACTAACTTCTCCCCTTTGGCAACCTTTTCAGAGTTCTGTGCCGTTGCAGGTCTTCCACTTACATAATCTTCTAGGCTCTCTCTGCCACGCTTAAATTCATTTGCCCATTGATGGACAATGGATTCTGACGGCGAAGCATTCTTGCAAACTGTGGTTAATCTTTGAGTGATTTTAGTAAAATGACCCTCCCTAGTCCAAAATTTAATCACTGTCCGGTGTTCAATTTTTTCTATTTCTAATCACTACTGCAACACTCTTTATTGAATCTACTATAAAATCCGAAGTTTTGTGTGAATCTGAATGAAACTTTCAACACTGACAGACAACAACATACAAAATGATAGATATTAAAATTTTGTTTTTCGAGGCACACCAAGACAAAGAACGGCAAAATGTTTCCCTTTCCCTCGTTTTATACAACAAAACATGCCAAGCCAACTTTATCTAGTGTTAATATCTTATTGAATTGAACAAACCTATCAAATAAAAATCTGGTGTGATACACTCACACAACTTCCTTTACAGTGATCTTATAATTTGTCAAAAATTTCATTTTTAATTTTTAAGCATTTGTCAAAAATTTTAAAAATCTTAAATTCTACAATAACGGTACAAAATAGAGCGTTAGTTGAAGAGACAAATTTTCTCTAAAATTTTAATCTGAATTCAAAAATGTAATAATATACCGGGTGTTCTATTTAAAATAGGAGTTAATAAAAAAAAAGGAAAAAAAACAAAAGAAACCCACTTTAGAAGTATTCTACTGGAAAATCACCTAGCTCACATCAATACACATTAAAAGTGTAATACAAATGTAAAGTTTTAAACAAATGTTAGAGCCGTTTTTAAAAAAATCTAAAAAAACTGAAACATCACCAGACTAAACACCTAGTTCCGGTTATGCGATTTTCTTCAAAAGCTTGCTGTCTCATCTACATAGTACAAAAAACTTATATATGAAGTTTCAACACCATACCTCTTTTCGTTTTTGAGATATTCTGTTCACAGACAGACAAATACACAGACAGACAGACCAATAAAAAAAATATGTTTTTTGGGACCAGGGGACTCTAAAACGTGAAGATCTGTTGAAAACTTAATTTCGATTTTTTGGGGTGAATCCAATGCTTCCTTTATCGTAAAAGAAAGTAAAAATAAACAACTCATTAATAGTGTGAGTGTGGCTATTACATTTTTATTGCATTTTTAATGTGCATTGGTGTGAGATAGGTGATTTTCCAGTTGAATACCTCTAAAATGAGTTTCTAGGACATTATAGACAACTAATAAAATTGAAAATCTGAAACTTTGGCCATGTAAGAGCGATTACAACTACAATCATTTTCGGTTAAATCGGAAGTCGCTATCGACTTTGTTGTTTTGAATAGAAGGCCCGGTATACTATTACATTTTTTAATTGGGCTTACAATTTGTCTTTTCAACTAATTTATTATTTTGTACGGTTTCTGTAGCATTTGTAATTTTTGAAAATTTAACAAATACTTAAAAATCACTGTAAAAAGAAGTTGTGTGCGTGTACCACACCAGATTTTTATACTTACTGTTGCTCAATGAAACATCTAATTTAGCAATAGAATATCTCCAGAACCTTCTCAACCTAGTATACTAACTACGTATGAATATTTAGGAAATACTTTAATCATTAACTAAACGTTACAACATTGTGAATTATGGGAAGCAATGTAATCACAAGATTTGCAATTTTAAAGAAAGATAGAAGACACAAACTTTTGTAGAATAAGAAATTAATAAATAGGAATAAGAGAATAAACAAAACAAGAGCCAATAATGGAAAAGCTTGAGATAATTAAATGCATGGAATATGCAATAAGAATATAGTCATAGAGATTGTTGGAGAAGATCTTAGCAACATGAATAAGAAAATAGCTATTTTTGAGTGTTTTTCACACTAAACGTGAAGTTTGCCCTAAGAGCGCTAGCGAGTTAAGTAACACGTTGTGTGTGAAAAACATCAATTTTGGAACGTGTTGCATACAAGATTTTGTGTAATTTTGAGTCACATTAATTTTCATAGTAAATCAATTTACTTAAATCTACAAAGTTGTAAATTTTTATATTAGCATTAGTGTCAATATGAAATTTCATATTGCAACTAGTGTTTAGACTAGTTAATGTAACATATTTCTATTTCCTTGTTAATATTAAGTTTGTGTATTTTCGTTGCCAGTTTTGTATTTCGGGCGCACTCGCTCATTTTCGGAGGGTTGCTGGTGCGTCATTTTAAATTCTTCGGTGGTCAGTTCAACCACTGACACGCAAATGATAAGTTGAAAATAAAGTGGTTACTCAGAAAAGTTGTATTTATTAACATATTTTGGTCCTTCGCAGTCGAATTAATAAGAGCTATGTGTAGTGTGTGTAAGAGTTTATCCGGTAACCAATTAATTAAATTTACCGTCGATAAACCAAATTCGCCAAGTGTTTGAAATCCGTGGCCTGTACGAATACCAGCGCGTCGATTTCTAAATTCATCTTTCGAGCGACTACGTGGAAGCATCAGCGATTCATCCCCAAGTAGTATTAAATTAATACGTAATCAAAAGGCGACGCCGGAGCATCATTCCTTTGTCCATAGCCCTTGGGTCAACGTCCAGTTAGCATCCCTTTGTACCCAGCAAGCAGCATTTTGGAGCATCTGGCACCAGCCTGTACTTGCAGTTAGCAGCGTGAATCAGCTTCCGGGTGCAAATCGACAACAAAGAAGCCCGCCCGCAGGTAGCAACCCTGCGCTGAGAACAAAGAGGCTAAGAAGTAAGTGAGCTTCCTTATCGTATTTATCCTACTTTTCTTTATTCCTCATTACCATTGCTGCAATTACTTTGAAATTATGGAAGATTTAGCGAACTTAATACGAAAACGTGGTGTTATTAAAGCCCAACTCACGAGGTTTCAAACTTATATTAATTCAGCCTTAAGCAGTACGAATCCAGATGAAGCATTTCTTTCCCAATTAGAAATGAGAATTTCGGGAATAAAACCCATTATATCTGATTTTAATATAGTGCAAGATGAAATTGAATCGCTTCAGTCTGAAGAAGTTGTTGCTAGTTCAGATGAAAGAGAAAGCTTTGAATGTTTGTATTACACAAATTTATCTTTGGCACAAACATTTCTAAAGCAACACAGTCAAAGCACCCCCTTGCAGCAACAAACAAATAATTCAAATCGTAGCAACCTCGACCATTCCGGCATTATAAATCAAGTTCGTCTTCAACAGTAAATTTGCCTGAATTTGAAGGCGATATCGGGCATTGGTTAGAGTATAGAGATTTATACAAATCATTAATACATGATAACGAAACTATTACAAATGTTCAAAAATTTCTATACTTAAAGGGCTCCGTGAAGGGAAAGGCAAGCGAAATAATTCAATCCTTACAAGTGTGCGATATTAACTATCCCATTGCTTGGAATTTATTGCTTGAAAGATATGACAATAAGCGGCTAATTGTGAATAATCATATTAAACTATTGTTTAATTTACCATCTATACCAAAGGAATCCATATTTTGTTACGGCAGCTCCTTGACAATATTTCTAAACATTTAAGGGCATTAAAGGTGTTAGGTCAACCAGTAGAAGCGTGGGATACCATACTGATTTATTTAATTAGTGCTAAATTTGATTCCGCCACTAAACGTGAATCGGGAGGCTCAGAAAATTGAAGGTGATTTACCAACTATGGAGCATTTAAAAACGTTTCTGAAGTCGAAATGCGAACTGTTAGAAACTCTTATGTTACTCAGGCCAGTGAACTGAAAGTAACAAATTTAAAACCAAATTTAACAATTCTACAGCAAGTTCATTTTGGCCACTAATGAAAATGCAGTTAAGCAGCCTAAATGCATCATTTGCAAAGACTCGCACAGCATTTATAATTGCGAACAGTTTAAAGCACTTCCGATAGCGTCTCGAATACAAGAGGCAAAAAACAAAAGACTTTGTTTTAACTGCTTAAAGGGCTTCCATTCCAGTAATTTTTGTAGGGCATCAAGCTGCAGATATTGTAGGAAAAAGCACCATACACTCCTACATTTAAATACTCAAAATTCAGAAAATCAAAGTTTTTCCTCCGGAGTCATTCAAAATAGTGTAGAAGCGTCAAGCTCCAGTCATTCGCAAACAGCGCAGATAAGTCAGGAAGAATCTAATGCAGTTTCGTCGATGACAAGTCATATTATGAATGGCTACGAGCAGCAAGTGTTACTATCAACGGCGATCATTCGTGTTGAGTGCAAATCTGGCTCTCTTTATAATTGTCGTGCATTATTAGATTCGGGTAGCCAGTCAAATATTATAACTGAAAATTTGTGTGAGCGATTAGGTTTACAAAAAAACTAATATTGATTTAGCGGTAACGGGTATAAACCAGTTGTCCACCCAAATTCGACACAAAGCGGAACTCAGTATGCACTCAAGCTATGGCAATTTTAAAACCACCATCTCTTGTATAATAGTCCAAAAATAACTGGAAATATTCCAAGCTACTCGTTCGACTCAGCCTCATTGCAAATTCCGCCGAATATTAAATTAGCTGACAATACATTTAATATATCAAGTGAAATTGAAGTTCTGATAGGTGCTGAGATCTTTTGGCAATTAATCTGTGTGGGACAATTAAGCTAGGTGGAAATCGGATAACGTTGCAAAAAACGAGACTAGGATGGATATTAGCCGGTCCTTTAAATTGTCAGCCTAATAATCGTAACAATGTTTATTGCAATTTAAATATAGCAAGTAGTAGTCTAGATGTGCAAGCACAATTAGCAAAATTCTGGGAACTAGAGGAATGTTGCGTAACCAAGGCGCTTTCAAGCGAAGAGCGTTTTTGTGAAAGGAATTTCACCAGCACTACTACTCGCGACGAGAATGGTAGATTCTATGTCTCCATTCCGCTAAAGGAAACATCGAATAAATTAGGCGATTCAAAATTACTAGTTGTTAAGAGATTTTACGCCCTTGAACGAAAATTGGAGAGAAATCCTAAACTTAAGGAATTATATGTCAAATTCATGAGTGAATACGAGATGATGGGTCACATGAGCAAGATAGAAAATGTAGAAAATAGTGTCGTTTCGTATTACTTGCCCCATCATGGCGTGATAAAAGAAGAAAGCCTAACAACCCAGTTAAGGGCCGTGTTTAATGGGTCCGCGAAATCAACCACAGGCATCTCTTTGAACGATCTTCAAGCTGTAGGTCCGGTCATTCAGGATGACCTTTTTTCCATTTTAATCAGATTTCGCAAATATAGATATGCTCTATCGGCTGACATAGCAAAAATGTACAGGCAAGTGTTTATTCAGCCCGAACAAAGAGACTTGCAACGCATTGTATGGCGATCAAGCCCTACTGACCCATTGGCGGACTACTGTTTGAACACGGTTACGTACGGCACTGCCGCGGCTTCATTCTTGGCAATTAGGTGTCTTCAAGAGTTAGGGCATAAAAGCATAAGCGAATTTCCTCGAGCATCTAACATAATTTTAAATGATTTCTATGTCGATAATCTGCTTACGGGTGCAGATTCCATCGAAGAAACAATTGCTATTCGAAATGAAATCATTTTGATACTCCAACGTGGTTGTTTTGATCTCAGAAAATGGATATCAAACGAACCTTCAGTTTTACATGATATACCTGCCTCCAATGCTGGAGATTCTAGCGCCCTGAAGTTGTGTCCCGATCAAAACACAAAAACTTTAGGCTTATTATGGCTACCGCAATCAGACACACTAAATTATAGCATCAAGGCAAATGAATTGCAAACTTCCGTGACCAAAAGGTATATTTTATCCGCTACAGCTAAAATATTTGATCCTTTAGGGCTCCTAGGTCCTGCTGTCATAATACCAAAGGAACTGTCGAAATCAAGGGATATTAACTCCAAAAGTAATTTACTCGCCCTACATCCTTTCCTTGATGAAAGAGGAATTTTGCGGGTAGGCGGTAGATTACAAAATTCCAATTTTTCTGAAAATAAGAAGCACCCCATTATTCTCCCGTCCAAGCATCGGCTTACATTGCTAATTGCGCAAGACCTGCACGAACGTACGCTACATTCGGGTCCGCAGTTACTTTTGTCAGTTCTTAGGGACACATATTGGCCAATTTCGGGACGCAACTTAGTGCGAAAAATTGTTCATAACTGCGTAAGATGTTTTCGTGCAAATCCCAATCGTGCTAAATATTTAATGGGATCTTTGCCTAAAGAGCGAGTAACAGCTGCCTTTCCCTTTCAAACATGTGGCGTAGATTATTGTGGCCCTATTTTAACGAAAGACCGCAAGGGGCGAGGTTGCAAGACGATCAAAACATATATATGCATTTTCATTTGTTTTTCGACAAAGGCAATTCATGTGGAAGTTGTATCGGAACTTACCACAGAAGCCTTCTTATGTACCTTAAGACGATTTGTTGGAAGGAGGGGTAAGCCTTCTAAAATATATTCTGATAATGGCAGCAATTTCGTTGGAGCAAATACTTGTTTAAAATCATTTTTAAGAGATTTAAATTCTGAATGCACTAGTAAGGATTGTGATAATGCAATAGCCTCAGAGGGTATTTCCTGGTCCTTTATACCACCACGCTCTCCGCATTTCGGAGGTCTCTGGGAAGCAGGTGTAAAAACAATAAAATATCACTTGAAACGCGTTATTGGTACTGCACTACTAACATATGAAGAATTAAATACAGTTTTAATTCAAATTGAAGCAGTGGTAAATTCTAGACCTCTCTCCCCATTGTCAAATTACCCTTCTGACCTAAACCCTCTCACTCCAGCTCACTTTCTGATAGGGAGAAGCTTATTCAGCGTTCCAGATCAAGATGTTGTTGACACTAAGCCAGCAAGACTATCTCACTTTCAGAGGGTGCAGCAGATAGCTCAGCACTTTTGGGCTAGGTGGTCCAAGGAGTATATTAGCCAACTACAAGTGCGAACTAAATGGCGATCCAACAGCGCAAATTTAATTACGCCCAACGCAATGGTCGTCATTCGCGAGGACAATGTGCCTCCCCTGAAATGGCACCTTGGCAGAATTGTGGAGGTGCATCCCGGCTCTGATGGCATAATCCGAGTGGTAACTGTGAAAAGTGTTGGTGGCGTACAAAAACGTGCGGTAGCTAAACTGTGTGTGTTACCCATTAATGACAATTAACTGATTTTTAAAGACTTTATTCTATGTTGTGTTATTAAAGATTCTCGATTTTTGTATATATGTATGATTTATTAATCATTATTGTAACTGTACAGCGTTTTGAAGTTTAGTTCTTCAAGGTGGGGGGTATGTTTAGACTAGTTAATGTAACATATTTCTATTTCCTTGTTAATATTAAGTTTTTGTATTTTCGTTGCCAGTTTTGTATTTCGGGCGCACTCGCTCATTTTCGGAGGGTTGCTGGTGCGTCATTTTAAATTCTTCGGTGGTCAGTTCAACCACTGACACGCAAATGATAAGTTGAAAATAAAGTGGTTACTCAGAAAAGTTGTATTTATTAATAACTAGTGCGAATAAATAATAACGACAACAAAATGTCGTTATAGTAGTTCTAAATTACAGCAATAGTTTTTAGATTTTTTGTTAAAATTTATAATAGAAGTTTACGTTTCGAACCTAAATTGATAGTTTCGATATCAGTTTGAATTGCCTATTCATATTTTTATTATTTTTTATTTATTTAGTAGTTTTGTGAGCTATTCTCTCGTTTCTGCGGACACTTTAAAAACGCAACAAACTTTTTGATTTTGTTTGGTCGTTTAGTAAAATTTCCTACAACTTTCTTTGTCAATATTGACATTTGATTGTTAAATAAACTTATCTTCATAAATTAGGGATTATACTGTGATAAAATATATTTTAAATACAGGAATTTGCCGCCTGTTAGACCACAACCGGTGTTGTACCGTAGGCAGAAATAAAGCAGTCGAAGAAAACTTTGGCTTAGAAAGTACCGCAATGGCGATGCCGCGATGTTTCAGAAATAGCATTGGTAAGTGGATTATTTATGTCAGAATATAAGTAATGTCTTTTTGGCAAGTTTAGCATTTGAGTTGCATTGTTAGAAGTTGTGGTTGCGTTATTAAATAATAAGAAAATTATTAAAGCCGAACCTAGAAGAATGCGGTTTGCTGCTGTGTTTCTGGTTGTTTCCGTAAATATAACGAAAAAGATTGCAAAAACGTCGTATTGAATAAATTTCCATATTCTGTTGAACGATGCCATTTTCGAAACAATATGGCCACCATTGCGATACTTGGTAAACCAAGGTTTTTTACTGCTTAGGGGGAAAATAGAGAGAGTGGTACGCCGCGTCGATTTTGTGTTTTGAAAGCATTTTCGGAACAGCATTCTTTGGCGAGAAATCACATGTAAAAGTTTTAAATCTTGTGGAGTTTTTATGAGGCTGTAAATAGATTGTATCACCGCATTATGTGCTAAAGACGAGTCCTAAGGTACGTGAATTGTTGTTGTGGGCGAAAGAATTATTTCGGATGGTAGCATAGCATTTACAACCTCAAAAAATACGTGCTGACTGCAAGTTTACATTTTTAAGCTTGGTAGATTTCTGGTAATTGTTCTTATCCTTTTGCGGAGTAACTCCCTAATTCGTATATTTGGTTAGCCTTTCTCTTTTTCTTGAGCGGAAGCTTGAGTAGCCAAATGTTTCATGGTCAATACCGAGGTGCCATTGAAGGTTATCGTGCGAGTCCTGTTAGGCTGTGCCCCGCGTTCAGAAATGTCGTTATATTACCTACAGGGATTTAGGCCGCGTAACTTTTCATGCAAGGCGTAAGGCGAGCTTTGGACGGTCATATGTTCCGGTCTTTACGGGCCTCAGTAGCAGCCCTCCAGGTGCACCGTTAGGTGTTAGCCAAGAGAAACTGCAAATTTTATTCTCGTGCAAGCTTGCATGGAGGCTTCATCTTGTACGTTGTCAAATTGTATGCATTTATCTAGCCTTCACCTGTTTACATTGTTAAACTTAATGAGCTTTGAGTATTAAATTTAAACAACTATTATGCGAGAATAGCACCCATAATTTTTGCAAACAAATATATTAAGTGCATCATGGAAATCAAATTTACCATGAAACAAATGTTTGTTGTTTTCTAGTTTGACAGTTCAAATTTAGTTCTGATAATTGCAATACTTATTATATAAGTTTATTTTGAAATAAGCGTTGTGCAGCAAAAATTAATTTGACCAGAGAAAATTGTAGAACCATGGTTTGCTATGGCTTTAAAAGTTATCTATCTCCGAAAGAAAGTTTTGAACGACTTTATGCTGCATTTTTTGACCAAGCGCTTTCCCAGAGGACTGTTTATAGCTGGTTTAATAATAGTTATTTACTATACAAGTGGGATAACAGCATCATTAATATACGTGTGTGTAAGTTAAAAACGAGTGTGTAGCACGAGTTATGTAAGCACACAAGTATATTAATGATGCATTATCACACATGTATTGTCAAAATTTTATCTACGACTGCCTAAAATTGTGAAAAGTGCATTAAGAGAAATGTCAGATCTGTCATTTTCAAAAATATTTTAGTAGGCAAATGCCATTATGTCATTCATTTGACACTATTTAAGTTACGTAATGAAGTCATTACACAACTCAGTTGCGTAATGAAACCATTACATAACTGAGTCGTGTAATGAGCTTCATTACCTAACTGAAATAGAGTCAAATGAGTGACGTAATGCGTTACTTATCCCACTGGAGTAGATAAATTTAAATTTAAACGAGTTTCACCCAGCGACGATTTTCGTGAAGAAAGACCAATTTTTGTAGTTACCGAAACAAACATAAACACCGTGCAAAGAATGATTCAGGAGGACAATCGAGTCACATATATCACTGCCGGTCCTAAGCCCGGATAAAGGGTTAGGGGCTAACCACCACTACATGTAAAAAGAGGTACTTAAAAAATACCCGGTTAAAAAACCTAAACAATTGTTTCGAAACTCAGGGCGGATCCAGCGGAAACGACTCAAGCTACGAAATATAGAATGTCCCTTCGGAAGGTGGAATGTGAGAACTCCAAACAAACCAGGAGCACAAACACCCTTACCAAAGAGTTGCAGAAATTATTTTTAAAAAGGCGCAACAAAGACACGTTAATAGAATGAAATACAAGAGACTACCAAAAAGAGCACGGAACTCTAAAATACAATGCAAGAGACCAATGGGAACGCCAAGGAAACGATGGGAAGACATAATACCCGAAGACGCCCGCAAGCTACTTGATGTTAGAAGCTGGAGGAGAACATCGTCAGATAGCCAAGAATGGAGACAAAAGTTAAAGGAAGCCAAGGCTCGATATGAGCGGTAGCGCCATCAAAGAAGACGAGGAGCACATTGAACATTGGAATAACTGCAATAAACAAGATTTGACATAGTCATTTGGATGTAAGAAAAGTCTGTTATCGGTGGATACTACACAGTTTAACAGAAACATAAAAACAACAGAGTGTTAAATAGTGTAAAAACACTTAATGAATATGATGAAGGTAGGTCTAACCAGTTTAAAACATCATAACTGGTGATATATGCATTTGAATCCGAATCTAAGCGGCAGTCTGCATAATGCGTGTTCCTAACAGATCCCAATCCATTTAAAGCGAAGAGATCTCGAAGTGTTGGTAAGAAAATAATTAGTTGCTTCGTCTCAAAATCAAGATCTATCACAACTGTCGTGCTTGAAAATAAACGCACGTATACCGCAGATTGGTACACAACAGTATGCCTGCTAGACGTTATTAAAAAAGCTCGTTTACGGCGTCCAAGAGGTGACAATGCTTCAAGTCACATCAAACAAAGACATTTTTAGACGATCCAGGGTTACCATACAGTCCCGACCGAGCACCTTCCGATTACTTTCTCCTTCCTCGATTAAAAGATAAAATGATTGGTGTGCGATTTCGTATTCCCGAAGATGCCGTTGAAAGCTTCAAAAACCTTGTTTCTTAAGTGACTCAAGACGAGTGAAATTTATGTTTTGAAAACTGGTTTTATCGAATGAGTAGATGTGTAAAGTTTTAAGGTGAATATTTCGAAAAATAATAATAAAAATAATTTTTGGCTGCAAAATATTGTTTTGATATATTTCAGAAATTTACGGTGCTACCCTCGTATTAGCCGATTTGTTGATTCATTGCCCATTTCACGTTGTACAGTTTACCAAGTTTAGAGCGCTTCGAACGTCTCAGTAGAGTTGCTTGTTGGTCTGGTAACCTAGCAAAATTAATTATATACTGTTTTACAGGTATGTGAATAATGATCTACGGTTTTCACTCAGCGAGTTTAAATTTTTGCTCCAAATTAATCGAAATCACTTGCATTGGGATATTGCTTCACTTAACCTTTTATCGAGCCTTTACTTAGCAGTGATAATTAAAATAGCGTACTAGAATCTAGACTTTTTTGCTTCATTTGTGATATTTCTGAGTTATTTAAGCGTTTACGAGAAGTTGTCAGTAATTATAAGTTGTTATTCATATTCTATTATTTATCATTATACCAACTTTGTTAAAATTTGGGTTTCACTCGTCCTATCTTTTATTTTTTGCTAGACTTAAGACATTTAGTGGTTTGTTATTTCAAGGAATCAGCAGGAGACGTGCCATTTGGAACCACTTGGCGCTCGTTAATCTAAATTTCACCTTTATGAAGAAAAGTGAACTCCGATCCTTTTTACTAGCTAGTCGGTGTGACATGTTTTCGTTCATTACCTCCGAAAATTAATGTAACAACAACAGCTTTGGGACACACTTAAAGTTAAAAAAAATTGACACAGAATGACCTGACATTTTTGAAAAATATACGTTTTCCCTAACTTTGATAAAGACTCTCATAAATCTACAATAATTGTTAAACATCAAATCCACTTTATAGATAATATTCAACAAAACACTACTTAGATCTATCCCACCTAAAAATTATGGCCAGTCTCGTTTATCTAGTTTTTCAAATCTAATTAACTTGTGTTGTTTACAGATTACATGGTAAGCATACATTATGTTTATTGCAAACAGGAACACAATATTTATTATGTTTATTACTTACCTCCATTAGGATGTTCTTAAAGTCGATAGTAGTTTCAATTTTAAATTTCGGCAAAGAAACGTTGATTTGCGTCAGATCATATTTGCGGTTGGCGAAAACTTCGTCAATGCGCGCCTCTAAAGCGGACAAGCCATCGTTGAGATCAGGCAAGATGACTGTCATAACCACATCGCCTCCTTCGTACGGCAACTGCAAAAACTGTGCCTTCAACTCTGGACAGTAGTGGTAGTTAAAGTAGTAGTCTGTAAGCATCATGTCCACTTCCACTTCTCGTTTATTGCTTGCGAAGAACTTGCGCTTTTGAGTGAATTCGGAATCAAACTTATTTAACCATTCCCCTTTGAAATAAACGGCGTTGATAAGGACTGCCACGGTGTTTGCATCCAATGCGTATGGTTGAATCAGGCCTCTTATCTTGTTAAAGGTCCTCTCTTCGACCCATTTGTTCATCTCAGCCGCCGCTTCTGTATTGCTGGTAAAGTCTATGTTTTGAATATCGGAATCGAAAACGTCCACAGCGGTGCTTTTAAAATAATCGCTTAACCTATAGCGATCTGCGAGGTAGATCTTATTGGCACTCGTTAAGGTGTAGTTGCCATCGACTCGAAGATAAGGCGTTAGTTCATGGGCAATTTTATTGACCTTGGCTTTGTCGTTTTGAATTTTCAGACCAGCAGCGAGTTCCTTAGCAGTGCTCCCCCCAGAACCGATGTATGTTAAGGCAAGAATAATTCGGACGGAAAGAGGGCAGACTAAGAAATTAGTGGAGTTCAGTTTCAACATTTCCTGTGGAAGATTTGTATGGATTATTAATTTACTTTACATGTGATAATGACTAGGTGTTATTTGTAACATACCTTGTATACTGAAGTTGAAAAGTGTTCATTTTGTAGAGCAAATTCGTCAAGCAATTCCGATGGTTCTCCCATAACCACCATTACCCCAAACGTTATCGTCAATAAAGTCTTCATTGTTGTAATCTAAAAAAAGTAAATGTTACGGTTTGTTTTTGAGGTAACAGTAGCGCGCTCTGTAAACGTGGGATTCTATTGCTTAACGGAAAGTCATTTACGGAATTTCTGCTATTTAGCCGGTGGACTGTCAATTGTTTTTCCACATTCACTGCTAGATAAAGCAACTCTCCTTTCGTTTGATCATCGAAAATCGAGCACTATCGGCATGTTATACCGAGAGTTATATGTATATTTGCTACGGATTTAAATACCAGACGATAGCTGTTCCTGGAATGTATGTATCGTAGACAGCTGCTGCAAGTTTAATTTTGGATTTAACCATAACCTATCCACATAAATGTCGCTACAGACCTGAAAGTACGTCTTCTCAATGAAATACCATAACTTAACTCATAAATGCGTTAGTATAATTCATATTTCATTATGTGGGCGTTTCCTTTTACGTACTTTTGTATTCGGTTGAGTGCCACTTGTTTGTATGGTGTCGGGATTCCTGTCAGCCATACCTGCTGGTTTAATTGGATTTGGAGGACCATTCAAATATCGATCAATTACCCTGCCCAGAATACTGCACTTCAAATAGATGTGGATCAGTCTTCAAGGAAATTCTGCTTAAAAACCTATCCGACCTCAAACTTTGCAAGATTATAGCATACAATTCAGATTAATTTATTAATTTAGATAACCCATTGCTATGTTATTTTAAGTATCACGGCACTGCCGTGGAACCTGTTTTTCTCTTAAGGCCGCCATAGTTGAATTTACTTTTATCCGCTTTAGCTTAGTACTTATTAGGACCAGAGACTGGAATCATCGCCACTTGGGGTTTAACAACGGAGTAGGCGGCATGTCGCTTCCGCGATGCCTTCCCTGGCTCACGTATTAAAAAAAGCTCGCTCGGCACTTGAAACAAGCGGGTGTACTTCGCGTACGTTGTCGTGCTTACGAAAGGGGTAGTCATACGCGATAAAAATTCTATGGCCGATTAGGGTGTTATTCCCAATTACAGTTGTATTTTGCCGTTGTGATTATTTCAACGAGCTCCAGTTCACTAAGTAGTTGTCGACTATTCTCGAACTCCAAATACTTCGACAGTGAGCAGGCGAGGTTGTAAACACTTCATCATCCAGACGCCTTCCCGTACACCCAGATGGCGTAGACGCTCTCTACATGGGTTAATTTGCTCCATCTTCACGTGCTAGGTAAGTCTTCACTCACGGACGCCACCTTGGAGTATAGAAACTACAAGCTACACACTAGGTTAGAATTTGTACTTAAATTGCAAGTAGTAATAAAATGGTTTAACGAATTTCAAAAAACTGAATTAAATTAGTGTAAAGTGAACTTTTAAGCAACGCCAATAATTGTTGGATTTGTCATTACTTACGCAACAGATAGTTGTCAAGTCAAATGAAGTTTTGCGCTGTAACGTCTTAATATAACTCATATATAGTGACGTCACTTAGGGTGTTGATAACTTTGAATTTTTATGTGTTGGATCGACAATTTCAATGTCAATATGTATGTGTTATCATTTTATCATAGAATGGGTTACGCAAGTTCCCCATTGCATTTAGTCGGAGCAAATTATTATTGCAGGGCTGATTGATTTTGAGGGTCACGATCGTATAGATGCTAAAATGGCGCCGACTTCGTGGTTAATCACGTATTTACACCGTAACCCAAAAATGGGACAGCAACGTGGAGCAGTTACCTGGTTGTTATTAACGTTGATATATTTAAAATTAAACTCTGATGTAGCAAGTAACGCACCAACGTGTGGCTTGCTTTGCTTGCCTTTTTTTTAACATGAGAAAGCAAACGTTTAAGCAGTATTTGTATATATTTCTCTAAGAAAAGTTTGTTACCGAAATAAACTCTTTTCACGAAAAAATTGTGTCAGCGTAGTTAATTTCCAAAGTAGGGCAAGCTGTTAGCGATTCACATGGGTTGTGTATGTTCTATTAGGCGCTGTTATTTACTTGATACAAGCCTTAAATTCAAGGAAACCGGATAGGTTTCAGCAGAATTCAAACGCACATTTTTAAGCACTGAAAACTCAGTAACGCTCTATGGAAGGGAACTAAAAGTTACTACCTTTCTAGTTGCAGAAAATATTAAAAAATTTAACTGGACCGAGTGGAAGAAACGTGGATAACAAATAAAACAGTGAAGATTATGAACCATCGTAAAATATTCAAAATGTGGAAGATTACGAATATAAATATCTGACATTTGTCAAGCAATTATTCTCCTTAGCATAGAATTTCGGCTTAGACCGCGTAGTATTTGTATATGAACACCCAGCATTTTCTGGCTTAATGTGCCTTGCACCTTGTGAAGTCGAGCAAAAACCCGCTCGATGGCCATGCTCTTTGGTGGCTCGTGTTGTTTGAGTATCTTGAGAACGAGGATACTTAGGCAGATTTGGCCGTTTTGCTGTTTGTGCATCCATATTCACTAACGTTTCGCAAGACCTTGCAGCTTGCATCATCAGAGTGAAAGCCGCACTGCGTTCTCAAGATACTCAAACAACACGAGCCACCAAAGAGCATGGCCATCGCGCGGGTTTTTGCTCGACTTCACAAGGTGCAAGGCACATTAAGCCAGAAAATGCTGGGTGTTCATATACAAATACTACGCGGTCTAAGCCGAAATTCTATGCTAAGGAGAATAATTCGAGTAACCGCGAAAGCCTCAAACAATACATATTTGTCAAGCAGTAGAGAATTATGTAGAATAATTTAAAAAATATATATCTGTATACAATAATTAAATAAATATCTAAATTGTTCAATTATAAAAATAACCATTACCAATTCTAGAAAGATACCAACAGTACCAAAAAGAAAAACAGAATTTACTAAATGGATTGGTCAATAAAAATGTGTATGTGAAAAAAATTACTTTTACATTGGCACAACCGGCCGAAGTATTACTTTTGGGCTAGATTACGTTTACTAATTTGCAATTTTTGCCGCAACTACTCAATTAATTGTGACCAATAAAAAAAAACCATCATTATGAACCCCTATTTTAATCAAACAGCGACCGTGAGAATTGAGGGAGAATCAACCTAAAAAATTAAAATACTACGAGTACTAGAGTACTAGAGAGTACGGCAAGGTTTTTAAAGACCAGTTTAACATCCCGCACTTGCATTTGAAATATCCGCGCTTTTCCGTATCTGCTGTTTCTGCTGGCAATTCTGCGCTCCCTTTTCAAATCCAAATATCGATTGCTTACACGTGTGCTGTTCTGGTTATCACGGCGTATTGCTTTTGGCTAAAAGAAGCGCCTGTAATGTCGAGTTAGAGCGAATCGGTTGCTTGAGTGGGACAGGAAAAGTAATCGAAAGCCTCATACCTCTTCGGTCTTCAGCCCGCGTCTTAACACTCAACGTCTAAAGGCATTCGAATTTGGTTTCTCGTCGTAATAGAGTGAACAAGTGGTTTTGGATCTGGTGCCTCGGCGTCGCCATTACGTCGTCGAGCTACTTTTTGCTATAGTTAAAATTAGTTGTGTGTCCTCAGCCCGTTGTATTTATTATGTGCGACTCTGTGTGCTTCTTGAAGTCGTTGTGCAAGCTATTCGAGGGATGTTGAGGATAATTATGGCAGCTACAGGACCCCTATCAAAGGCTTTTTGCAGGCTTTAATTATCGCGCTTAGTGGAATTTCCCCTGGGTTATATTTTGGGTTGACCTAGTTTGACGGAAGTCGCCTGTAGAATACTGCAAATATCGTCGATGGCTCCTTCCAGTACTCTTCTTTGGAGAATTCAACACATCCGACAAAATAGTGCCATTTACACGCACGCTTTTTCGTACAGGTTTGGAGCGGACGCGCCAAACCCGAGTGCAAAGAGCGCGCATGTAAATGCACCAAAACTGTACAGGCAAAGAATGTGTTGTAACAGGCACGCCAATACCGCACTCCAGGCTCTTGCAATATAAAAATTCTTTCTGCAAAATGGTGAGGCTTGGAGTGCGCACTTGATTGGTGTTAATATAATAATACTACCTGGTGACCATAAATGGTTGTGATTTTTTTTCTTAGGTTGACACTGTTAATGTTGGTTACCCTGCTGTCAATTTTAAATCTGTATCAAATTCGAGGTTAGCAGGTTAGGTTTTCCGTCAGTTTTGACACAAAATGACACAAAACTTAACCTGCTAACGTCGAATTTGACATAGACTTAAAATTGGCAGCAGGGTAACCAACATTAACAGTGTCAACCTAAGAAAAACCGCCACAACCATTTATGGTCACCCGGTACTTATATTTAATAAAATCCTTTCAAAATGACCATGTCCGACTCACGGTATTAAGCAAAAGATTTATAGTTTATAGAAATGTATAAATCTTTCCCATGTCTATAATCATACCGATCATTTTCAAGCAACTCTCGTATAGGGCATTCAGGAAACACAAAAACATTTAATTTTTTTTTACGTTGGCATGTGTATATAATTTTTCTGCTAGGGATTCTGTATTTTGTTTTGCAAAGGTTTGCACGCCTGCATACTGGCAGATTTGAATTTAAAAAAAAATGACATTTAATATTTCTCACTGTCAGTGTCAAAGTAGATATTTTTATAGAAATTCTAACCTGAAGTTTCATAAAATGTAATAAAGATAGCCATTAGTAAACGCTACGTCAATAGTATCCAACACAGTATTTGTATAATATCCTTAAAAGTAGTTAATTACAACATTTATGACAGATGGGTAGTAAATGTCACACCCTTAACCTAATGGTTTTAGGAACTTTTTGTAAATACATTCCTAGACAAAGGTGAATTTTGCATGTACACTGATGAAATTTCAAAGGCCACTTTGTGTTTTTATGTTTAGTGAACAGACTATACATACAAGTGTCATATGTCATATGCCCATATAAATTTTGTGTTTTCCTTCCATTTATTTACCCATACTGATCGCGGTGCTTTCTATTTTAGTGTTTCCAAATAAATATACAGGGTGTTTCAGAATAACTGTTCCTAATTCTCAGAATTGAGAGAGGGCATGTTATTCAACACTTTTTAATAATAAACTAGTGTTCGGAAATACTTCCGTTTCGAGATAATACGACATTAACGAATTGAGTACTTGAAATAATCTCAATGTGAAAAGTAACGATTTTATTGATTTCCAGCGGCTGCAATTTTTATTAATATTTAAAAAATGGTATTACACAAAAATTATGAAAATTGTTCAAAATTATGGCCGCCATTGTCGACACACAAGGTATAACGATGTGTGATTGACCGACCAATTCTTCGAAATATCTGCGGACGATCACGAATGTCATCAAAAGCAAGAATAATTCGAGCCACTAACTCCTCTGCTGCGTCCACAGGTGTCGCATAGACGAGTGATTTAATATGACCCCAAATACAAAAATCAATTGGAGTCATATCTGGCGAACGTGCAGGCCAAAGAATAGGACCTTGTCTCCCAATCCATCGGTTTCGAAATTGTGCATTTAAATAGTCTCGAACATTTAAACCGAAATGCGCTGGTGCACCATCATGTTGAAAGACTCAATTCCTTAATATCGTATTATCTCGAAACGGAAGTATTTCGGAACACTAGTTTATTATTAAAAAGTGTTGAATAACATGCCCTCTCTCAGTTCTGAGAATTAGGAACAGTTATTCTGAAACACCCTGTATAAACTTGTGCATGCAACTGCACACACTTTATCTTTTTTTCTTGGACATTTTTATTATTCTGCAACTGATCAACCAAGCGCTAACCCAAAACTTTTAGAATTTCTAAAATTCCACACGCCACATCAATACTTGACGAAATCACATTTACACTAAAAGTTTTGGATTGTACGCTCTAAAACTGCAGTCCAGTGTGCACGCCTGGAGTGTTACGATTTAGGTAACAACGCGATTGGCGCCTGCATTATTGGCCCGCGCTCCGGCGCGCACGTTTGGAGTTCGCTCCAAACCTTCGCGATGGGAGTGTTCGTGTAAATGGCACTAATTCCCGTATCACTAATTTTATTGAGCAGTCGCCGCTTTGCCACTGGCTAGCATCTTAAGAAAACAGTAATTGTGACGGCTCCCAAATCCTCCAAATTAGGTATTGTCTTAGTTGTTAAAGTGCGTTTTTAAATCCTTTTATGCGCCGTTGTTTTGAATCTAGTACGGCATCATTCAGAATATGTGCGTGTAATCAACTTGCCGCACAAGCGTACCTATTTTTAGATTTTGGGGCGCATTCTCAATGAACGTTGCCAATTATATAGATTTTATTGTTCGTTTACCGATTGCTGATTGTAGGTGGACTTGGTTCCTGTCAAAGCGTTTCGATGTCAAGTAATGGTAAAGCTACTAACTAACCCTTCTATTTGTTTTCACGTTTGTGCAAATATTTCACATGTCTGTTTCAAGTCAATAGATTTAATTTAATTAATTATTGGTGCGTTATTATTTCATACATCTCATGTTGCATGTGAAGTTTGTATTGTGTTGTGTTTTTCTTTTTGTAAGAAATTTAGTGGAGTTGGAGAAAATTAACGAAAGGTAAGTTCACTAAGACTTTACGCTAGCTGGCATTGTGCACTGCAGCCATCTTCAAAGAGAGGCCCATCTTTCTACTTTTAGTGGGTTTTCTTATTTGCCAAGTAGAAAAGCGGTGGCGTCTATGGCATTCTAACATATTTATTTCGTTTAGCAGGTAGTTATCCTAGTTAGTATCGTAATGAAGCACCCCAGCCACTGAAGCTTGGTCGGCAACCTTGTTACAGTACATCGTAGCATGGTTGGAGCAATGGATCTGTGTATTTTTCCCGATTTATGTCGTCCTTATCGTGTAACTGACTGTTTAGTGTTTGGAATGTTAAACACATGGAGCTTTTGTTGTAATATGTCGTTTCGACGGTAACAGGTTGCATTCTATCGCCACTGTTTTTCAACATATACTCTGAGGCATTAGGCACTAGAAGGAATTAATATAAATGGAAAAAGATTAAATAATAACCTACGATACGCAGATGATACCGTTCTTCTAGCGGAAATGGAGCACAAATTACAAACCCTGATCAATTGTGTGAATGATTGTAGCAATCACTTTGGTTTAAAATAAGCGAAAAACTAAAACTATGGTAATCAGCAAAACCAGAAAGATGCAAACTGACATTACGATTAAAGGAAATCGATTGGAACAAGTGGAAAAGTACAAATACGTGGGTTGTATAATACACAAGAAATAGGATCATAGCCTAGAAATTAAAAGTCGGATCGAGCAAGCCATAGCAGCATTCTTAAAACTGAGGAAATTCATATGCTGCCGAGATCTAAATTTAAAGCTTCGCATGCCAAATGAATGATGCTATGTCCTACCTGTTCTCTTGCATGAAGTAGAAGTATGGACGCTCACCCAGCGGAAGAATATATGGGGCATGTAATGCGAAATTAAAAATACCATTTGCTTCTATTAATCATCCAAGGTAGAATACAAGGAAAAAGAAGCGCTGGAAGAAGACGAATATTGTGGCTTAAAAATCTACGTACTTGGTTCGAAAAAAGTACAAGTTCCCTATTTCCTGCTGCTGCATCCATAGTAGAAATAGCCTTAATAATGGTCAGTCAACCTTCGGTAGAAGACGGCACTACTAGAAGAAAAACAATCCAAAATTATATTAAAGGTTTCATAAAACTCCATGACTCTTATGAAGATAGCAACCGCTTCGTTAAAGGGAAGTTACAAAAATTATACTTAGGAAAGGTGTGCCGCCGGATGCGTGTAAGAGAACGACGTGCGCTAGTCTGTGTGGAATGTTAATGCAAATACTGAAATGCTTCTGAGTGAGATTGGCCGTTTCTCTTGGTATGTGTTTGTCGATTTGTATTCGAGATATAGGTAATAAACGTTAAGCGGTCGTGTAACTATAGACTATACAGGCACAATGCTGTAATGCTATAGAGTGGTAGAGACCTGTGCTGCCGGGATTAAGATCACGAATTAGAAACTTGGTCGGATATATTTTTTATTATTGAAAGATTCGCATTTAAATATATATTCATTGTTTTTTTTTTAATGTAAAATTCCACAATATAGGCGTCGTCTGTCTCATTTGCAATATTCACTAACCGTAGGTATCGATACATTTTGACTTGATTTTAAACCGATTTTCTCTGTCGTTTTTCTGGCGAATTCTTTTTAACCGAAGTCGTCGCACGTATGGGCAGATCATATATGTATATAATACAATGTGGCAAAACTGACCATCGCCTCTTGAGTAGCAAATGCAGTCTGGGGCCTTACATTATCATGGTGTAAGACAATGCTACCTACATTTTTCTGAGACCTTTTTTTCAAAAGGCTTCTTTAAGCTTTTTTAAGGTCACTATTTATCGTTGGCTATTTATTGTGGTCCCAGAATTCAGTTGCCATAATTTTCTTCAAAGAAGTTTGCACTTTAAATCTTTTTGGGCGGGGTGATGACGTGTAATTCCATTCTTTTGACTGATTTTTGGTTTCACTTCTCATTTCACTTGAATTTCTTGCCTTCCATATACTATTTAAATTTTAAGGGGTTCAAAAAGTTGATATTCAAAGGGCGATAAGATGGGGAGGCAACACTCCCCATCGCAATTTATCCAGCGTTGATAAGATAAATATTAGCAAACATTTTACCTTCTCACATACAAATTTGATAAGTCGTTGCCCAACAGAACTGTTCGACAAAACTACCAATGCTTACGCAACCAAAACAAAATCGCTGCTATTTATTACAATATTATAACAGTTTGCTGCTATAGGTCAGCAACTGAAAAATTCCAGGTCAAATGCACACTTTGTTACTGTGTTAAATTTTCTTTACTAATATTCATATTTCGCGCGCGGGTTATCAGCTCGGCTGGAAGATTTTGGTATTGGGCGTCACTGTTGGTATTTGCGCATTGTATTGCTCTTTATCTTCGTTTTATGTTGTAATACAGTCAAGATCGCTGCGGTTCGTCGCTTCGCAGAGCCTTTGGTGTTTTGGACTTATCGTTAAAGATGGTATATTAGCCCACGCCAGCAGGCGGATTTCTGCTGTGTGGTGACGTTTTAAGAGCCTTGCCTTCTACGCCATTCGGAGGATCATTGAGGCAAGTTTGACTAAAATTCTGAATTTATTGGTCCGCTTTGGGCCGCTAGTATCGGGTAAAAAGAATATGGTCAGATTTCCCGATTGGATTCCTTCTGTGTGATCGCCTGAGCATTCTTTATGTGCCGACGAGTCTGTTATGCCAACGCGACCTTGGCCCAGTAACCATTTTATGCAGCTGGTTGTGCCTGGAGCTATGCTACCCTCCTGGGAGGAGTAAAAATCATTCGTGGGAGTTGCAGTGGAAAGTTTCACCTTTAGAATTTGACCATTACCTAATTGTGTTTGTGACTCTTTGAGTGCAATGCAGCTCGAGTGGTGCCCCTCAGAACCCCGTGCATGTTACTTAATTCAACCTTTTTATGCACTATATTATTTGTTGATTAGACGTAAGTCTATTTGTAGTTTTGCATTTGATCGTTCATTTTCTGTATGGATCTGTGATATTTCGGCTAGTACCGTTATATCAGTTTTGTTGTTTATTGGGTGGACCAGGATTGCTCTAGGAATTTTACGTAAGTACCTTTGTACTAGCCATTATTTTATACAATGTTATTGAATGGCTATTTTTATACAATGTTACAGTTGAATATTATATACTGTTACTATTTGGCACTTGTCTTATTTTGTCACTGCAACTCTCTTATTTTAGATATATTGCCAATGACTGCCGCTTTTGAGTTTGAGTTCTGATTTCTATCCGAGTACATTTTTGTATAAAAACTGGTTGGGGCCCTCAATATTTATTTGTATTTTAGTAATTTTGCCGAGGATTGCACGCCGTCTTCACTGTTTAGAGGGCTGACCCTCAAATGTGCCCATGGAGTGATAATTTAGAAGTATTATACGAGTCGAAAATCTGGTATCAACTTCTTTCTTAATATTCTAAACTTTAAAAGGTTTTATAGACTATAAAAATACAGTCCAAGCTTATTAAGGAAATGCCTAGAAAATGTCTATGACCAAATTCCTAATTTCATTTAAAAATTGCATTTTCGAGACTGCCACAGATCTGCTACATTTGTTGATATTCAATTATTTAAACCAAGAAAACAACATTTAGTTTCTTTTCTATACAAATTCTAACTGTTTATCATTTTAGCAGATTATGTATTACTGAAACAGTTCAAAACATTGCTACTTGGTTATTTAATTTGAAATGTATTTCTTTTTATAGTTGTTTTATGGCACTCTTTGTGAACAATAAGAAATAATCCCATAAATTTAGCTAAAAGCCCAAAAAATTATAATTATTTGTTGGGCATTCTCTTAAATGCTCAAATACAAAATAATAAAAGAAGTTTCCTCATAGAAGATTTCTTTCCAAATGTTTGCTTAGTTTTCTTAATTTTTAACGCTTTGTGTGGAATTCTTGAAAGAACCAAGATAAGACAAATGATTGTTCAAAAAAATTTTCATTTAATTTAGTTATTAAGCATTATTTCAGTAATTCATACAAAAACTTTCATAAAATTATTAAATAATTACCTAAATTAATTTTTTATAGTAAGATAAAAATTGAATTGAAAGGCAAATTCAAGCTTTCAGTTGTTTTCTGATTAATAAGAGCAATGAAGGAATGAACAGAGACCTAAAGGTCGTTACGAATAACTCGAAAATGAATAATCCTTTACCCTGTATAACGAGATATACCGATGGGGACAAAATTAAATATCACAGCAATAAGATAACATGAACAAGAAAATAAAACGCATTGTTTGAGTAAGAAAAAGATATCCATAGAAGCAAATATTCGAGTAGGCTTGACGTTAATTTTTCTTCGTATGATATTCTGTTTCTTACTCAAGCATTCTATTTTGTTGTTCATGTTATCTCATTGATGTGATATTTAATTTTGACCCCATCGGTATAGCCTAACCCATACTTTTCGTATACCCTGTATATTTTCATCTTTCATTTCCGAATATAATCAGACTACTATAGCAATTAGTTTTGACGGTAAAAAGCTATCGAAAGAAGATTACCTTGAAAGTGCTAAGTTTTATTAAATGCAAACGACAATGGGTTCCGTGAAGATGACGCGTATAATTAATAATTAAAAACATCTCATAAGCGCCTGCGGTTTACCATTGTTTTTCTTGGAACGAATGTATATGTAATTATAAGTTTATTTCTGTACAAATAGTTTATTTTTTATTGGTAAAACGTATTTATATACACGGTGTGTCAAATGAAGTAGCATAAATGATACGGATAGATCCTGGAGTCAAAATAAGCAAATTAAGGCAGACATACCTTTGTACAAAGTTGCACCCCTGATGACTTGCAGCCCCTTAAAGGTCAAGACGAAAAAAGATTATTTAGATTAATTAGTCAAGTATTCATTGACACAGAGTACTCATATTTGACATACGTGAGTATTCTTTGCAGGGCAATACACCCCATTATTAATTCGGAAATTGAAACACAGGGGCGATATTGCAGCTAATCACTGCTGTATTTTTAGCCGTAATATTGTGTTTCACCCTGTATGATTATAGTTTTTAAAAACGATGATGAATCAATTTGATCTATAAATTGTTATTGGAGTTTTAATTTTCAAGGTAGACGAGAACTTAACTTGTTCTCAAAGATAAAAACTGCTAGTTAGTAGCCAAATTCTAAAAACTTCTAAAAACGTTAATGATACTGGGCGAAACAATATTGCAGAAAACACTATATCTTGTCTACAATATTGTCACCCTGTATCCTTAAACTTTTTTAGACATTTTTAGGATTACTAAATAGCTATTCTAAAAACAAATGTGCTAATAGCAAACACTGGATTCATGTAACATGATCTTTCGAGTATTTTTTTATCTTTTGAAGCAAGTTATATATTCATTTATTTTAAAAACGAAAACTCCAATATAAAATGAGAGGGGCAATAAATATGTAGATGTAATGTCGATGATACAGGGCCATAAACAATACTGCTGGCAAAAAAATACAGCAGTGATTAGCTGCAACATGCTCAAGTTTCGAACCATTAAGAGGGCGTATAACTTAACAATAGTTGCTTACGTGTGTCAAATAAGAGTTGTCGGTGTCAAGGCATTCTCTATTAATTAATATAAATGAGTTTTTTATCTTGATCTTTAAGGTGCTATAAGTCATCAAGGGTGTGACTTTGTACTAAGGTATGTTTGTCTGAATCTTCTTATTTTGATTCATTGGAATACACCCTGTCAGTGGCGTAACTTCAAACTTTGGGCCCGGGGGCCGTGATCTTCACCGGACCCCTTAATTACCAAGTGTAAGTCCTATCTTGCCAAAGGATTTTTCAATTATTTTTTTTTAAATTCATAAACAGAAACATCAAAGCAAAATGAACAATAGCGAGTGTTTTTCTCGAACTCATTGAAACTTTATACGGGACCGAGTTTGGACCTGCCTGGCTTTAAACTTCAGGAGGCCCGTTGGGCCCCCTGAAGTTCAGGGCCCGGGGGCCGCTGCCCCCTTTGCCCCCTCGGTAGTTACGCCACTGCACCCTGTCTATTTCAATGCTCACCGTGCAGTTCCCTCTTTTCTAATCTTCTGCTTAATTTACTCGGCAAGACATTAGGAAATTTTCAACGACATTATTAAGAAGTACTTACGATAAGGCTGCTTCAAGTAACAACTGGCAATACGATCACAATTTTGATAATCCCTAACTTGTTCACAAATGTACAACTCAAGGCTGACGACTAGGATTATTGCTGGTTGCAACGTGCGCTCATCATAAGTAACTTTTCCCGAGGAGTTGATCGCAGGAACTGAATGTATTGTTATTCGGGCCTCCGATACCTGCCTGTGTGCCATTATATCAGGAATACAGTTTTGGGGGAAACGTTTACGAATATGTCTGTGTTAATTACTATTTTCGTGTGGTCCTGATAGTAACTCGCCGTCGTATTAACAGTTATCGGCAATACTGCTGCGGTGAATGACTTGGAAATGCCAACGTTTGATAGCCGCGTGCAGTAAATAACTATGTTTTGATAAATTTTAACACGTTTGGCGGCCATAACAAAACAATACAGGTATTCAGTTTTCTATTTTTATTGCTTCGGAAAGCTAACGGCGATTCTAGATGTTTACTATTTAATTTTGTCAGTAATAATAATAATTTAATGAACTATAGTACCTGTGTATTAATTTTACCGTATATCCATCAGTTTATACAGCATCGTCCAGAACGTTTGCAGCAAGATATTTCCATATAAAGTTTAGGTTTATTTAAAAACTCAAATACTATCGATCGAATCCACAAAAACTATAATGCACAGAATAAAACAAAACATTAGTAGTTGACAGAATTGAAAAATGCGAAGATAGTTCAAATATGAACCGGTTTTTTTGTATATGTTAGAAATCACTGTCGCTTTAATAATTAAATAAATAACATGTTTACAAAACAACTTAGTGCTACGAGCTTACACTAGCAGCCGTTCTTAATTATGGCAAGGTTAGGAATAATCAGCACAATCTTGTTCCATAACCAGTAATAACTTCACACGTACAAATTAAAAATTAATCGCAAAAACGCAAAAAAGTCCAACGTCGTAGATATATTCTGATGCTTCCTTCCCTAGTAACGTGTGAAATAAAACAAAAAATCTAAAAATACTTTCATAAAGTACTTCGCTTTGGAACACCATGATCAAAGCGTTACTCTAGTCAATATTTTTTGTAAAGCCAATAATTATTGCTTGCAGGACCCTTCGCTTTCAAAAGACAAGAAATAAAGAGTTACGTTTTCAATAAATCTTGAACAAAACACTAATTTCTACCATGAAGGTTCAACAACTCTTTTCATAAATTTCAAATCACCGTCTTGTACTCCAACAGTAAATACATTAAAAAACTGACCTTAATACTTATTCGGCACTCTGATCATTCATAAATTCGGCATCTTTAACACAAGATAAGCAATCGGATTTCAAATACTAAAAGCTTACATGTAGTCTGTTCAGTAAACACAGTGATTCCCAAAGTGGGCGATATCGCCCCTTGGGGGGCGTTGGAACGATCCAGGGGGGCGATAGTAGTCTCGGGTGCATTTGGGGGGCGGTGAATACAAATTAAGGGGCGGTGAAAGCTTAAAGAAGGAAGAGAAGATAAGATAATTTAGAAAATTATTCGTACATATTTCATCTGATGTGTAACATAGTGTAACATTATTTTCCAAATAAACACACAAAATGCAAGTTACAGATTTATTTATTCTATGAAGACTATTTACCATTATTAAATGTTCTTAATACCATTTATTACTTTATTTATTCAGTCTGTTTATTCTCCGTTTAGTTAATTTTACCTTATCACACTGTTTAAACTTGATTTAAACACACGTAAATTTTATTTTCTAAAATTTACGAAATCCAGTCGCACGTTTTTAAATGCAATTCCGATTTAATAGCAAGAAAATTTTAATGCCGCAATCACCAGTCTTTGCCTCATAATTACTAAATTTAATATGTTTAAATTAGATTAAACATATATATATTTCAGTCCAAATTTACGGAACATTATTCTTAATTTAAAAGCCAGTGTTATTACGCAATCAGACGAGTTAAAGACCAGGAAAAATGCAAATCTGCACTTCATGCACAATACCGACCTACAGCGGTAAGTTCAACGGGCGACCTTCGCTCTAGCAGGAAATAAAACCTGCAGAATTGCTACGCTGTTATTTTGTAATTTTAAACGCTTTGGCCCAGTAAACTGTACATTTGAACTTTGATATTGTTACTTCGTTAAGCATTATTGTTTTGTATAAATACCAGTTTATTTTTGTAATAAAACAATCTGCATTTAATGTTTGATTCATTGACTACCCCTTCTAAGCCATAATATTTATGGGGCATGAGGCTGTGCTTCAGGGGTTAGTTTTTCTACTGTCGTCCGTTCAAGTACCATTGACTACATTGGTTTAAAACGTAAACACAGTCTTGTTTACGTGCTTGACGGATAGAACTAGCGCAAAGTAACGGAATCCTGAATCAGCCTCTCAGGCAATTCTGTTCATGGTCCTTCGAGCCGGATCTGTCTCCAACTAACGAAAAAACACATTCCGAGAAGAAGACAACATCTGCCAACCACCCAGTTCCCAGAAAATGGCTAACAACATGGAGGAATTCAACAACTTAGCTATCGCCCAAGAAGAGCTCGCGCAGAAGATAAAGCAAATATTATCCAACAGCAAAAAGGACCCTGCCAGCCGAAAAAACGAAGTCTACATTGCCAGTCGTAACAAAACGCTGGACGAACTTTGGAACACTGCAACTAAAAATCATGCAGAAATGGGGCAGCTAAGTATTCCAACTCATAATTATTTTAAAACAGGGTATTACGACCAAATTAAAGCCATATACGGCGAAGCAAAAAGTCACTTGCAGACCTGTTCAAAATCAACGGAAATTTCCAACCCCTCCGTAAGCAGAACTCAAGAGGAAATGGTGGCCAACCCCGAGCAAGAGGTTCGTATCCGAAAATTGCAGATTCGGATTCAGAATTTTAAGCAAGCGATGGACGACGCTGAACTAACTCAAGAATTAGGGAGGCCCGCCATCACGACAAGGGAATTAAGAGAAAAATGGGATCGTGTGGTCGAGATGGACGAAGAAGTTATGTCAAACGACATGGCTTCAGAACAAATGCACTTCAGTCCTGAATATACTACGTTGGAAGACAGGTATAGAAATTTAATTATTTTATTGCAAGCGCCGACAAGGAACGAGCAAGCAGCAGCCATCTCGCTTCCTCAAGTCAAAATTCCCATATACGAGGGAAATTATGAGGAATGGGCCACTTTCAAGGACCTGTTCACCAAATTAGTAGATGACAACCAGAATATGGACGATGTCATCAAGATGCAATATTTAAAGACGCATGTTAAGGGAGAGCCAAGCCGACTGATCCAGCATCTAGCTGTTACCCAAGCAAACTACAACACCGCCTGGAATCTGCTGCAACAAAGGTATCAAAATAACCGCCTTATTTTAACTAAATTGCTAGATACCATATTCGATCTGCCGGTCCTCTCCAAAGAGTCAGCCCAAGGGTTAAAAAGATTGCACGACTCCATCAAGGAATGTGTGGAGGCAATCAAAAATTTAGGCATCTCCACGGACAGTTGGGGTCCCTCGAAAATGGGATCCTGAAACCAACAAATTATATGAGCAGTCGCTTCAATGTCCAAATGAAGTCCAGGATCACCAAAATTTAATGGCTTTCTTGCAAGTGCGGTTCCAATCCCTAGAATCCATAGATGGAGCTCGAAAGCCCACGCAGGAAAGACCACAGAAGAATTACGCTTCCGTATCCCTAAATTGCAAGCTGTGCCATGGAGATCATTACATCGACAACTGTAGTCAATTCCAGAGGCTACCTACCCATGAAAAACTAGAAGCAGTAAAAACCAATCGATTGTGCTATCGATGCTTGCGGCACGATTCAAATATACCATGTCGTGCCTATTTTAATTGTAGGATCTGTCGCTTCCCGCAACATACACTGCTTCATAAGGCGCAGCCACCATCAAGGCCGCTCCCTGCCCAAAGGATGAGAAGGTCAGCTCATGCAGCAGCTATGAAGACTTCCAACGCTCTAGAAAAGAAGCCGAAGTCAGACATCATCACCGCCAATTTAGGCGCACAGGAGAGCCAAGTTCTACTTGCCACAGCAATGGTTCAAGTAAAAGCAGCATCCGGGATGACTCATCTATTACAAGTATTAATAGTTCCCGGGTCTCAGGGGTCATTTATCACGGAAGCATCAGCCGAATTATTGGAGTTACCCAGGACCAAAGTTCGAGCTGAAATCACAGGAATCGGGAACAGCGAGCCAAAAATTGCCAAATGGAAAATCCCAGGTTTGATCACTCCTAGATTTTCAAGTAACTTTTCCCTACCTGTCAATTTACTAATACTTCTTAAACTTACCAAAGCCATGCCTTCATCCCCCATCCCAAACATAAATATAGATTCCTGGAGCAATACCTTCATCATCGATCCAACCTTCAACCGACCCGGTCCTATAGATATAATTCTAGGCGCCGAAGAATATTCAAAAATAATTCTAGAAGGAATCACTAGAACAAAGGATGGCATCTTGGGACAAAATACCAAACTGGGTTGGGTATTATCTGGAACCATTGGAAGACAGCATAACGACAGCATTAAAGTCAACACCATGGTTGCCAAAATTGGAGAAAAATATCAGTTGCAGAAATTCTGGGACACAGAAGAAGTACCCACACAAAGAACACTTTCCCCAAAATATCAGGTACGTGAAAAGAAATTCACAGAATCAGTACAGGAAAGACCGCAGAAGTTCCAAAGTTCACCTACCAATGACAAGCAAACAATCCAGCAGGTGAAGAAAATATTAACAACCGATCCTACAGCGGAAGAACGAGCAATCGTACCTGCCAATATAAAGAATACGGAAGTTCAACATCCTGTTATCATCCAATGTGAAAAGGTAGCATCTTCTCATCCACAAGAAAATCACCAAGTGCATGGAACCTCCGAAGTCCTCACTCACGAAATCCTCGTTCATGAAGTCCGCATCCAGGAAGTTCCCATTCAGGAAGTTCCCATTCACAAAGTCGATGGACAGAAAGGAAAGGAAATTGCAGGCCACGAACAAATCGTTGAAACTCCTACAGCAGCTCCAAGCAGTGGATGCAGTCCAGAAATTGCAGGCCACGAAAAAATCGTTGGAACTCCTCCAGATGCTTCGACAGCAGCTCCTAGCGATGGATGGAGCCAAGAAGCTGCAGCAATAACTGCTTCTAACAACAACACCTCCGAGCCCACTAAAAACTTGACACTCGGTAATGGACAGAGCCCAGAAGTTACAGCAATAACTGCAGAAAATGGAAAACCCTCCGACTCCATTAAAAACTTGACACCCGGTGGAAAGCGGCACCAAGACTTGTCGGCAGGGGATTCAGGAAAAGAAAACACCAAACACGTCGCACCTAGCGATGGATGGAGTCAAGAAGTTGCAGCAGGAACTGCAGCAATCGAGAAACCCTCCGAGTTCTCTAAACATTTAGCACCTAGTGGAGGGTGGCATCAAGAAATGGCATCAAGAAATGCAGCAAGCGAGCAAACCTCCGAGTTCGCTAAATACTTAGCACCCGGTGTAGGGTGGAACCTAGAAATGGCAGCAGCCAGGAATTCAGAAAATGAAAAATCCGAAACCAAATATTCTACGCCTAATAGAAGGTGGATTCAAGAACTAACAGCAACAAGTTCAGGAAACAATAAACACAATGCTAAGCACTTAGCCCCTCGTAGAAGATGGTATCAAGAAGACGGCTTATTAAAGTCTGCGAGGGAAGTTACCTAAGACTCGCAATGTGGAATACCGATGCGGCATCCTCTAAAACAGCTAACCTCGGCAAGAGTGATATTAATTATCGTATACACTCATATAATGTTCGTCTCCAAAGGAAGAGGCAGCAGATGGACGTTGTCGGAATGTTCCAAACCAAGTGGCAACGTATTCAACGACACAATAACACAAAAGCTCTTTTACAGAAATATCAAAGGAACCAGTGTTGCAGCAGCCGAACCACTTCGAGGACTTACAAACCTCTCGGTCAGACCTGCAACAGCATCTGAAGGAACTAGCATGGAGAGCCATCCGACATCGCTACTACCTATCCAGAAGAATCATCAACAGCGTCTAAAAGACGTAATATGGGAAACCATCCGCCATCACTTCTATCTATCCAGCGGGATCACCGGCAGCATATTGGGAGCCGCTGCTCTAATAGGAGTTTTCTACTACATTCGGAAAAGGATCAACCGAAGGAAGCATCAATCCAACCAACGCCAGTCAGCCGTAGAAGAATATCCTTTAAAAACTCTTAATGTGGAAGAAACAATATAGTTTTTTCTTTTTCTTTTTCTTCAGCCTAAAATTGGCAATATGTTTAAACTTGATTTAAACACACGTAAATTTTATTTTCTAAAATTTACAAAATCCAGTCGCACGATTTTAAATGCAATTCCGATTTAATAGCAAGAAAATTTTAATGCCGCAATCACCAGTCTTTGCCTCATAATTACTAAATTTAATATGTTTAAATTAGATTAAACATATATATATATATTTCAGTTCAAATTTACGGAACATTATTCATAATTTAAAAGCCAGTGTTATTACGCAATCAGACGAGTTAAAGACCAGGAAAAATGCAAATCTGCACTTCATGCACAATACCGACCTACAGCGGTAAGTTCAACGGGCGACCTTCGCTCTAGCAGGAAATAAAACCTGCAGAATTGCTACGCTGTTATTTTGTAATTTTAAACGCTTTGGCCCAGTAAACTGTACATTTGAACTTTGATATTGTTACTTCGTTAAGCATTATTGTTTTGTATAAATACCAGTTTATTTTTGTAATAAAACAATCTGCATTTAATGTTTGATTCATTGACTACCCCTTCTAAGCCATAATATTTATGGGGCATGAGGCTGTGCTCCAGGGGTTAGTTTTTCTACTGTCGTCCGTTCAAGTACCATTGACTACATTGGTTTAAAACGTAAACACAGTCTTGTTTACGTGCTTGAAGGATAGAACTAGCGCAAAGTAACGGAATCCTGAATCAGCCTCTCAGGCAATTCTGTTCACACACCCTTTCATACACCATCCAGAAAGTAAATACCATTATAATAAAGGGCTTTTATTATTCAAATTTGCTTTTACTCAAAATACAGGTTACAAATTCAGAAAAGATTTGTTTATTTTAAAAATATCATTTTCTCTAGCAATAATAATTTATCCAAAATTTCTATATGGTATATTTTATTATAACATTACATAATTGACTTTTTCAGATAATCATTTGAGTTTGGCTTTCACTTTAGTTATTCCGAGTGTCAGTTAATACCTACAAATTAAAATTTAAGCTCTGATGTTACCAAACAACTATCCCATCTAAATCAACTTATATGCTCGAACCTCTTTAATAAACTATTCGCAATTTAACAGTAACTGTATCTAACATTAATTAAACAATTCTCAAATATTTATGTTGTACTTTTAATGTATAAATCCTTCCTTGTACTTCTTAATTGCTAATTAATTTATTCTTTCAAAATAATTTCCTACCTAGAAATACTATTATAGATAATTATCAGTCTCAAGAAGCTACCACTACACAAAATCTTTCTGTTCGTTCGCTTAAAGAATGGAGATTTCCAAGGGGCGCTGAGTAATTTTTTTTTCCGAAAAGGGGGCGGTAGGCCAAATATGTTTGGGAACCACTAAGTAAACATAAAGTGGCCTTTGATATCCAAAATTTCGTGAGTGTACTTCCAAAATTTATCTTTGCCTAGGAATGTACTTACAAAAAGTTACTAATACAAATGGGTTAGGGGTGTGACATTTACTGCCCATCTGCCATAAATGTTGTAAATAACAACTTTTAAGGATATTATACAAATACTGTGTTGGATACTATTGACGTAGCGTTTATTAACAGATATTTTTATTACATTTTATAAAACTTCAGGTGAGAATATCTAGAAAAATATCTACTTTTTCACTGACAATGCCAAATATTAATTGTCATTTTTAAATTCAAATCTGCCTGAAACAGGTGTAGAAACCTTTGCAAAACAAAATACAGAATCCCTAGTATAAAAATTATATGTACAGTCGTGTGCAAATAAATCTGGGACAGTGTTTTTTTCACATGCAGATTCAGTTAAGAATTGAAGAATATCTCCATGGATTTCCTGCTATCAGAAAGAGTTACATTAAACTTTAACAGGTACTGAAATCCGTAACTCTCTCTGATAAGAGGAAATCCATGGAAATATTCTTCAAATTCTTAACTGAATCTGCATGTGAAAAAAACACTGTCCCAGATTTATTTGCACACGACTGTACATGCCAACTTCAAAAAAATGTTTGTGTTTACTCAATGCCCTATAGTGAAGAATGCGCTCTACCACCAATCTGTATTGCCAGCGATGTGAATTTGGATCCGACTTTAATTGACTACCAACATGAACTACTACCGATTTGGTTTACCACCAACTTGGAATACAACCGATGAGGATTTAGATATAACTGAAACCACCACTGACTTTTAAAGTTTGTAACAAATATATGATATGTCACCGAACTAAAATACCACCGGCTTCGTGTACCAACCGACATGTATTACCACCGATCTGGATTTATATCCGACTAAAACTACTACAAACATGAACGATCGCCGATATGAACTACCACCGCGCGTTTACTTCCGACTGTTTTCGACAGTAGTTGCTACAGCACATCGTAAGCGAGCAACCTCGAACTTGCATACCTTCAGATCTTAATAATTTGACAGCAACTGCAGTACTTGTATGAAGTAACTGGTGCCACTAGCTGTTGAAAGACTTCACATTTCGTCAGTAAATTATTTATCCTGTAATAAAATGTCAGCGTTAGGTTTTAACTCGTGTAAAGCTTTAAATTCTTTCAAGAGAATAACTTATGTGATCTTGTTTGATTAGCGTATGGCGTATTTTGAGCAGGAAACCTGTATCTGCGATCGGAGAAGAACTGAAGCCTATTATACTAAAATTCTGTAAGTGTTAGAACGTTATTGATATTACATAACATAGGTGGCTATGTTTAATTTCGTACTATCCTACAAAATAAAAGAAGATATTGTGGTTTCATTTGCGAATTTGTTGTATATGCATCGTGTTTAACTTCTCAGCTTCACACCCCTGTATCTTCTTTATTTATTTTCTGATCAATTTAAAATCGTTTCGACTATACTACCCGTTAGACCAATTATTTTTATATTTTTTAAATAATTTTACTACAAAGCAGTAGCCTACTGCTACAAAAAATAACTGCAAACAATTTTTTTTCGAAAAAAAATATTTACAAACGTTCAAAATTACAAAAATAGTCGAAATGAAAATTTTAATCCAAATAAGTGTATTAATATTTGACTGAGTAAACATACCACTCTACTTTTGCAGCAGTGTTTAGGCATAGGTATTAAAGACGTTATTTGGGTAAATTTGCAGAATGCTAAATTAACAGTTCATAAAGTTAATTGACAGTTCGTAAACGTTATTGACGTACATAAACTTTTTGGTTTTTAAAGCTCCACTTGTTATAATAGATGTTTAGTCATTTACGTTATAATATTGTAATAGTAATTTACGATGCAAGTAACGTTATCAAGCTTTTTACATTACGAGAGAATAGTTTGAATGAACGAGCGACGTTAGGAGCGAGTTCTTTAAAATTCTCGAGTAATGTAGAAAGCAGATAACGTTACGTATATCGTAACACGGTTTATTTTATCCTAAAATACTAATATTTTTAAAAAATATGAAAAATGGTTATTAATGACACTTACAACAGCGAGTCGTGGTATCACTAGTAAGATAAAAACTCAATACTGTATTGTTGGTAGCACTGTCAGGTTATGTTGAATTTCAGATTTTCAGGTTAAGTGTTGCGTCAGTTTGTGTCAAATAACAAACAAAACCTAACCTACTAACATCGAATTTGACATAGACTGACAATACACTTCAGTGCTGACAACATGTGATTTAATGCTAATAAAGTAGCGTTATGTTATTTTTCTTAACAACACTAGTGCTGTTAAATGCATCTTAATGCAACTTGTTGCTAAGGAGTTATTGTCATAATAACATAATAGGATAAAATAAAGTACATATTAGCAATACAAAATTATTTTGTTATATAGATATGGCGACTTTTTATAAATTATTATGTTGTGATATAAGGAAGCTGTATGTAACAAACGTCTGTCTTCCATATTTAGCCAATTGGTTTCTACTAATTTATGTGAAATATGGTCGAATATGCAAATGCCGTAGATAAACCTTAAGCAAGAATTTTGAACTCTTTATATTCGCATATAAGAATAATAATAATTTAAACATGGAGCATATATTTCTGAGCTATATATAACTTGCGAAAGTACCAAAACATCACACTGCTTTTTGTATGCCTCACTTAGATACTTTTTCTGTGGATATAATAGCTTTACATTCAGTACGTTTTTTGGATACATAAGTTCTGTATCTAAAACTATTATCTAGGACCATACCTAAATCTTTAGCGCTGTCTTTCAACAATATACTCGAACCGTTAAGTGATATTTGAAATAGGGTAATGTCGGGTATCATGCGCATATCAGGTAATATGAGCACCTTACAAATCTTACTTAAGGCGGCTAAGGAGAGCTCATGAATTTCTATATCGAGCGGGGTACATTTTTCATTTGCGCCCTGAAAGAAAAATATTTAGGCAACTGTAGATCACTTCGATTTGTATAGAATGCTGATAGCAGCTTATTTCAGTAAGTACCTTATCTGTTAATCTAGGTATTACCTAAGACACCGTTTTTATTTATAAACGAGGTGGCCCAATATGTTCTTACGTTTATTACCCTAAACAAATGTGTATATATTGCTATAGCTCACCAGTTGAATTATGCCTTAATTAATGCAATGTCTTAAATGTTAAACGATAATTGCCTTTAAATTGAGAGCTCTTATTTTCAGGGTGGGTTCGCCAAAACCTAGTTCTCTATTAATTGAAGTTTTAAAATTGTATTTTCAAAAATCTTTGACGATCAATGACACATAACGTCAAAATGACTTTTAAAATTTATCAAACCAGGTAATTGACAATTGTATCTTATATTAACACATTTATTATTCAATTCACCTACGTAAGTACTATATCAACTTTATATTATCACTTTCTTTTATTGACAGTTATTCAAAATGCTTTCTCAACCTATCTACACAAACCTCTATAACTGCTCTAGCTTTCACTGCAACATCCAACAAATACCGGATCCTGACGTCGACAGACTGCAACACCTACTGCCCACTTCACAAACAGTAACACCTATGATGGTCTGTGAATCCTTTCAACTGCATCCGTCCTGTCAAATCACCTCCTCTGCTCCCAAAATCCAGTCCTGGTTCCTCCTGAATGTCACTGTCACACGAACTAACTCCTGGTAAGTTGCTATATTATGATGTTCCAAATATAACTTTGTTCCCTTTTTGCAGATAGTCCGATGTCTCTTGTTATACTCACAGAATATCCAAATCAAATAATAACTTGTAAAAACCTCTACTAATATCTTGTACGTATGAATAAATCCAAATCTCTTCCACTAATATAACATTCTGTATTCTATATCTTGATGTCTCAATAAATTCCATTTTATATTTCACCTGTTCGACCTCGTAGATTTGTTTAAAGCCTATTTTTAATATGTTATTACCAAAACCAACACAAATTAAGGCATAATTTTTATTTTTATTTCACAAAATTGGTTATTTCAAAATTACATGTATGCTTTCATGAGTTGTTTTACAGTAACTAACTAAACAAATTTCTATCCCTATTAGATAGAATTTTTAGTGCACACTTCCTATATTTTAAAATAATACTATTACAGGATATTCATTCTGATTATTATTAACAAATACATTTGTCTAATGTTACCTTGGTTTGTTCTTTATTAACATTTAATACAACCATTAAATTTATTAATTTCAATTAATATCGCACTATCAAATGGCTCCTTTCATTGTATCAATTACTTTCATTATTCACATTCCAAATTTTACACCCATCAAGATCTAATTATTGTAACCTTCCAAATTTATTAGTTTTGAATATTTCTTTCTTATGATTTATTATACTACGTCATGTATCATAACAATATATATACCAATTTATTTGGATAAGTAATTATTGTAATTAGATGCAATGTAATTAGATTTAACGACGTTTACGTCACAATTAGCTTGTCTGGTTCGCCAACCCTAAATATTTTCTTTAAAATGGGTAACCAATGATGCACTGGAATGAAAATGTCTAAGTTCCATATGTCTGAAGGTACTAATTACAGTTCCAATGACTAATTAGGTGCACAATAAATATCTACTATATTAAAGTAAAGACACAAGGGATTTTCTCTGGTTTTCCTTGTACTTTTAGTGCAGTCTGGTCTCTTGACTTGTGCAATTTTTCATAAATATTAATTTACCATGGCCAAAGCTAAGCTATGCTAGTTTTTTTACAATGAGTACTTTTTTGTAAAGTCAAAACTAAACTTTATTTTCCTCGTTTAATCCCATTCCGGGGACATACTGTAGATGTGGTTTTAAAATCCTTTAAAAAGTGGTTTAAGGGTTTTTTTAAAATTTTACGCCTAAAAGGGTAAAATGGGTAAAATGGAAAAGGGTAGGGGGTTAAAATTATCACATTTTTAGCTGTGGGTTTATTTCATGATAAAATGAACTTTGGTAAAAAGAATTTTTCGAAATTCTACCCCCTAAAAAGCTGAAACGGGAAAAACGTTTTCACAAATTCCTTAATATCTTTTAAACCCGATAAGATATCTGTTATGTAAAAGGTTGACTGCTTTGCTTCTTAATCACCGAGGTGCTGGTCGAAGTTCTTCCCTGCAAGACCCGCTCTGCGAACTGCAAACATTTGGTAACACAGGAAGCGCGGGAGTCTATTTTAGAAATAAAACGCGTACAACATGGTAAACCCATTTAATAACAATGCTTCACTTTAACACACACGATTAACTACATATTTATAGATACATTTTGTATAAATAAGATGACAAGAACGCGGTTGTATAGCACGCGCTCGATCACGCAGACGGAACGTCCGTTCACTCGGGCGGATCACGACAATAATGGTAAAAGGCCGACAGCGCGAACAACCGCTTCCGCTAACCCATAGAAAGAGAGCGGAAAATTTAAATATTTGAATAAAGGCTTACAATCGTTAAAAATATCTACTTGGTATTTACTTGCAAAAGTTTCCTATAATGCTGAAAACGTATTTTAGGAATTTGTTCTAATCCACCCCTCTAAAGGTACGAATTTTCATACGTGGTAAATTATAGAACCCATTGTATATCCTGTGTTCGTTGAGTTAGAACACTATTTCATACATTATTTATTTTATATATAGGAAGTTTATTATAACGCGCAATGTGTAAATTTGAAAACAGTCAGGGTTTTTTACAATGAGTACCTACTTTTGTTGTAAAGTCAAACATAAACTTTTTTTTCCTCTTTGTAACCCAATCCGGAGACATACTGTAGATGTGGTTTTAAAATCCTTTAAAAAGTGGTTTAACGGTTTTTTTTAAATTTTACCCTTAAAAGGGCAAAATGGGTAAAATTGAAAGGGGTATTGGGTTAAAAGTATCAATTTTTTTGCTGTGGGCTTATTTAATAATAAAATGAACTTTGATAGAAAAATTTTTTCGAAATTCTACCCTCTAAAGAGCTGAAAAGGAAAAAATGATTTCACAAATTCCTTAATATCTTTTAAACCCGATGAGATATCTACTTGATATTTACTTGCAAGGGTTTCCTATAATGTCTGAAAACGTATTTTAGGAATTTGCCCTAATCCACCCCTAAAGGTACGAATTTTCATACGTGGTAAATTATAGAACTCATTGTATATCCTGTGTTCGTAGAGTTAGAACACTATTTTTTGGTATTTAGACGTCTTTTTAAAATTTTTAGAAATAGGTTTACAAGGTTTTTTTTAATATTATTCTGATACAATGTATATGTATAAAAGATAAAGCACCGACTCAACAACGTAGAGCCGTAGTAATCCTTGGCATCAGGAACTTGAAGTTTGGCAAGAAGTCTTTTCGTTACGTAGGGAAGTGCTAGGAACGGAGTTTTAAAATTTTCCCCTAAAGGAAAAAAAGGGGTAAAATGTCTTCTCACGAATTCCTCAATATCTCTAACGCCCGATAATATATCGATTTGGTTTTTACTTAGAAAGGTTACCTATACAAGTTCCTAAATACGAAATTTAGGATTGTGCACGAATCAACTCCTAAAGGTGCGAATTTGGGTTCAGCGGCGAATTATAGACCCTTTCATCTCTCCTGTACTTATTGAGTCAGTCCGTGGTATTTGGGCATATTTGTTTTTTAGATCTTTAATAAATGGTTTAGAGCTTTTTCGAAATTTCTTTCCTAATGAAGTAAAATGGGATAAAAGTAAGAAGGAGTTAAAGAATAAGTTTTTTTGCCGTGAGTCTAATGTAGAATAAAATAGGAGGATTGTTGAAATTCCACTTCCAAGTGATAGAAACGGGTATCGTGCTATAATGTATGAATACAACATTTAATAAGGTACATATATTTTTTTTAATATTATTCTCGAAATACTAAAACTATCGTTTTATCAAACTATAAAAGCGGAACGACAGTTACATACACATTTCCAGGGGATACGTGATGCATAAAAGAGTTATGGAAAACATTTTCGGAAAAATAGTCTAACCCTTGGTACTTTAGCAGGTTTAAACAAGTTTGGAAAAAATGTTCCTTAAGTTCTGTAAATGTGTTTTATGATTTTTAATTGAACTGTGATTGTTAAGCATACTAGCAGTTTTGGCCGAGTATCTACTGTTAAAGGGTGTTAGTGATAGTTCAGTTCAAACATAATTTTTTTCATGAAATGTTTTCTGGAGTCTGAAGGTTGTGTCAATCCATCTAATTCCTTGTATGCTGTCAAAATTAAGGCTTCGGTAACCTGACAACTTCATCAAACAATCCTGCATTTGAATACAAATATCTGCTGTATGACTGCGTTGTGGGTGTTAAAATACCAATATATGACACTACAGATCAATTCTTAAGTAACTATGCAGATAGTTAATAGCATACGTACCTACATAAGCAGCAACTGTTGTGCAGAATCAAATACTACTCTTAAATTTGCCAAAATCAATCGTTCTATACTATGTTTAATGCACAGGTTCAGTAGAAGCCCCTCCCACATTATTGGTAAGCCGGTTGTACATAGTTCAATTTTATTTGAAATTAAGCAATTTTTTTAAATTTTTTAATGTGTAAACCTGGTTTGGTGCAATCAAGGCCATCCCAGCAATTTGATTTCTGAATCTGTTTGTTAAACGTAATATAGTGCGGCGTTATAGCGTACTACTCATTTTGCAATTCAGCAGAATAGTTCTGTTTAAAATGCATACTATATTAGTGAGATCAACTATTTATACAAATGAGACCTCCAGCAGACTTAAGTGGTGTGGAAGTTCTGCTCAGCTGTTCCTCCCGTGCTAATGACAGTTATAAGTAACTATTTTGTGTTAATAGCTAAATACTGGAGACATCTTTAGTTATTTGGACCATTCTGGAAATATGACATACATTTTATGGTGGAAAAGTGTATTCGGCTTAATTAATTTTATTACGATAGCCGAATTCTAAAAACAATGCAAACAATGGAAACATCACCCATCCTAAAATGTATTACTATATTAGTCATAGTAACCACACAAACCAAAGAACAGAACTTTTCTTATTAAGTGTCCATCTGTGTCCTGTTGGGATAAGCATCGTCTTAGAAGTAAGGCAAATCTTCTTTTGTAGGTGGTGGTTACCTTTTTCTACCTTTATACAGCTCTGTTTTAAAATTGCACAGAACAAATACAGGGTGTTATAGAAGTCCATCCAATAACTTTAACCAGTGATCGAGCTCACCAAAATGAACAACTTTTCTATTTATCGTTTTTCATTTAATCACATATTTTCTGAATCATTTCTCTCCCCTAAATTTGACGAGCCCCTTGGTAAGCAACTCTAGGTTAAAGATAAACGACACAAGTATATTCTTGCACAAAAAACATGTCATCAATAACTTACCTACAACGTACGTTCCGTGACCAGATGTGAACTAAAGTTTTATCAGTACCTATGCATTTTCTGTTGGTTTGCATATCAAGCAAATGTTTTTTGTGTTTTGTACCATTAAATTAAAAATATTATTTCATAGGCGAGTATGCATTTTTAAGCAAAATAGTTTTAAATTTTAACTTAGCTTTGAGGGCGTTTTCGAAAAAATTATAAATGGAAAAGTTTATTTTAGCGAGTTCTATTACGGATTAAAACATTTGCACTGATTTCCATAACACCCTGTATAAGGTAATTCTGCTGTATCAAAAAATATGAGAAAAAACTCTAACAAAAAATACCTCCTAAAATCATTCATTTCAAAGATATCTTTGATCAAAGAACTAGCTTTGAGGGCGTTTTCGAAAAAATTATAAATGGAAAAGTTTATTTTAGCGAGTTCTATTACGGATTAAAACATTTGCACTGATTTCCATAACACCCTGTATAAGGTAATTCTGCTGTATCAAAAAATATGAGAAAAACTCTAACAAAAATACCTCCTAAAATCATTCATTTCAAAGATATCTTTGATCAAAGAACTAAAAATAGCAATTCGTTTTTAAAACGTTTAGATTTAGTAGATTGGTGTTTTGTTTTCATTATCTGTTTGTTTTATTTACAACTGTCAGAATTTTTTTTTATTAACGCCTATGGTGCTTACACTATTAAAACTGGGTTGCAAGACCAACCATTAATTTACGTCCAATAAATCTTAAAACTAAATACTTATCAACTAGAGTCCATCCATTGATGTGCTGACTATTATTTGTACTCTCACACTCGCACACTATGCTCTGCTCTTACATAGTCACTTTACACAAGCTCAAAGGATTTGGTCCTCTTCAGTCTACAGATGATATGTTGTTTGTCCAGCAGCTGAAGAGCTTCAATGTTTTCATGAAAGTGTAGGTAGTCTGGCTTCGTGTTTGCCAGCAAACCTTTTGATCTCTTCCTTGACCATAGGGATGTTTAGATCTTGGTGTAAGTCATCGTTGCGTATATATACCAAGGTGCACCTACTATATTGCGTAGTACTACCTTGTTCTGGAAAGTCTGTATGCATTATATATTGCTGTCTTTGGTGCAAAGATTGTAGATTAGGATCTTATTATGTATTGAAAGCTTGGACTTTCTCCCAATTAGCCAATAGAGTTGTCTGTATTTTAGTCTTAGTTCGCTACTTTCTTCTGCACATGTTCCTTCCACCTAGTTTGGCATCTAGTGTCATGCCTAGGTACTTAGCAATGTCCGTGTAGGGCACGATGGTACCATTTATATCTAAAGATGGTGGATCGTTTAATCTTCTATTTGTAAAGTTAATGTGAGTAGATTTGAGCTCATTCAGCTTAATTCTCCATTGTTTAGTCCAGTCAAGTATTGTGTTGCTAGCTGCTTGTAGTCTCTCGGCTAAGTCTTGGTCTGTGTCTATTGCCAGAAGTGCGGTGTCATCTGCAAACATAGCCACTGTGGTTCCTTTCAAATTTGGCATATCGCAAGTATATAGTAGATAAAGGATATGCCCCAGCACGCTGCCCTGAGGCACTCCCACCTTTATCTCTTTTAGTTTTGAGTATTCATCTTCTTGCTTGATCCTGAAGAGTCTGTTTGAGATGTAGAGTGTTAGTATCTTTACATATTGTTTTGGGAATATTTTGTTAAGTTTATGTCTCAAACCTTAGACATAATTGGAAACAGGGCGATAGGCCTATAGGAAGAATTATTATGAGTGACAAGAAAGAGGTTACTTCGAACAGTTACTATAAATTTTACTTAAAGAAAACAAAAATAAGAAAGAAGGAAGATTTAACCTGAAATAAATTATTTTGAAACGCATTCTTATTATTTTGCTACTATTTACTTCCTTTTACAATAAAGGAAGTATTGGATTCACCCCAAAAATTCGAAATTGAGTTTTCAACAGATCTTCACGTTTCAGAGTCCCCTGAACCCAAAAAACATATTTTGTTTCATTGATCTGTCTGTGTGCCTGTGAACAGAATATCTCAAAAACGAAAAGAGGTATGGGGTTGAAACTTCATATATAAGTTTTGTGTACTATGTAGATGTGACAGCACGCTTTTGAAAAAAAATCCCATAACCGGAAGTAGGTGTTTACTCTTGTAATTTTTCAGTTTTTTTCGATTTTTTCAAAAACGGCTCTAACGATTTTTTTCAAACTTCTCATTTTTATTAAATTTTTAATGTGCATTGATGTGAGATAGGTGATTTTCCAGTTGAATACTTCTAAAATGGGTTTCTTTTGTTGTTTTTTATATTTTTTTATTAACTCCTATTTTAAATAGAACACCCGGTATATTATTACATTTTTGAATTCAGCTTGAAATTCTAGAAAAAAATTGTCTCTTCACCTAACGCTCTATTTGGCACCGTTTTTGTAGAATTTGCAATTTTTTAAAATTTTTGGCCAATTATTAGATCACTGTAAAAGGAAGTTGTGTGCTTGTATCACACCAGATTTTTACTATACAACTACACCCACATATCGTGTGTAAACAAAAAACATGTGCTGGAACAAAACACCAGTCTACTAAATCCTAAAGGTTAATTCTTTGATCAAAGATATCTTTGAAATGAATGAATTTAGGACATATGTTTATCGGAGTTTTTCTCTTATTTTTTTTATGCAGAATAACGCCCTTATATTTGTCCTGTTCAATTTTGAAACAAGCTGTATACAGTAGAACTACGAAATATTACAATACATATAACCAATGAAATAAGATATCGGGTTTCATATTTAAAGTTTATTTCATGTTCTCAGCCTTACTCTCCTGGATTTTTGTATAAGATTAACAAACTATTTATGTAGGTAAGATGTCTAATGTTGAAAACTTTACACTCTCACAGACACATTAATTTTATTAACTTGCACTACTGTTCAGTATCTGACAAGATTAAAGTTACACCTGCATACGTACCTCCCATCTTATACACTCCATAATCCTTGAGTGTAGAGCATTTTCTATAACATTTACAAAAATATCTCCATTTTATGCACTAATAAATTACTAGAACTGCAACTGTTAATACAACTACCTGATATGCCTATATTCAAACTTGCTAACTATAACACACTAGCAATTAGTCTAACAAAACATTAAAATACTAAAGAGTCCATCAAGATCTAATACTCAACATAAACACTTCTTTAATCAAAACTACAACAATTAAAATTATTGTTCGAGGAATACCTAAATGATCGTATTTTTCTCAGGTTGAACGAAAGACGGTACAGGACTTAACAAATCCGAAACCTTATCTGTAACTGAACGTAAATAAGTAGGTAAACACAAAGGCGACTTGAAGGCAATCCTCTCGAGCAAAGGCCTTTTGTACATGCGATTCGCTTCAGCTCTTTGGTCTTTAGCCACAGCCCTGTCATCTAAATGGACTAGAGTTGAAAATAACGATATCATAAATAGTCTGAAAAATACTATTTAGCACGACAAACGTAAAGAATAAGGAGATTTACCTATACTGCAAATATTCATAAAAATTACCCCTGTTGATATAAGATGGGCAGCTGGATTTCCCATTAGAGAGAGATGTCTCAAGTTTGGGAAAGCGTGATGCAACTTTTTCGCCCACGGATATAATTCAGAAATATGAAATACACAACATTAGTTGATACTTAGCTTGCTATTGCAAATAAAACATCTACAAACCTTACAGTGATTCATCCATAATAGATCCAACTGGGGCATGTAGGGAATGTGAGTTGAGGACGTTATGTTGTTGTGATCACAGATTAAAGTTGTCAAATTGGTAAATTTGCTTAGAAATCTTAAGTGCCTGAAATTAAGATACATTACTAAGTGATAAAATAGACATTTCGTTTGCTTACTCAAATTCATTATGACTAATATCCAAGATGGTTATAACAGGCCCTAACTGTAGCAACAACTTTGGCATGCTGTGCAGTCTTTCGTAGGCTAAGGACAGTCTGTAACTAGTTTTCGTCATCATCGCTGTTCGCGTCGTTGAGCTGTGATGATTTTGTGTCTGTCTGACCTGGAGGAATTGCATCTTAGTAATCAAGCTCTAATATTATTTATAAAATATATTCATTCATTCATTATCTATAGCCTCTTTTGCCTATCGGTGTCGAGGACTATTCATACCTCGCAGGAAGTGTACATTAGGCTCTCCCGCATATAAACATACCACACGCCCAACCATCCTAAACCTATATTAAAGCTCACTTAACTAATGAGTACAAATCCATTTCCGCTCCGTAAAATTCTCGGCTATGGCCAGATTTGAACCCACGTGCACTTGGTTGCTAAGCAAATTGCTAACCCACTCAACCACCCAGGGGCCTCAGTTATAAAATAAAAATTGCGATTAACTAACTAATTTAGTGTCTTTGATGAATTACTGTATTACTGACTGGGTGTTTTGTAATATTGTTTTGCGTATTTCGGTTTTGGAGCTTTATAAGTGACGATTTGCATTTTCTATAAGAATATACAATTTATTGTATTAAAGATTACTCTCACTGTTTATCGTGTCATTAACGAACACAAACACATAAACCAAATTGAGTGGGTAATTAGTACTTTACTTTCTCATTATCCATTTCTGGGAACAATCGAGTGTCAGTATCACAGTTCTTCAAGAAAACTTTCTACATATTTTAGTTACGTTGCCTGCCAGTTTCAGACTGTTCGATTAGTCACCCTCAACATTCCAGCAGGTCATTCGCCTGACAGTTGCATTAGCAATGAATCTGCGTTTTGTCTTATAGGTTGTGTTAACTTTATTGATTTTTGTAATAAACGAAAGGAGATGTAAAAACTGTCCAATAGCAGCCCCACAGTTTTATTATACACAAAAGTAAGTTGAGAAGAAGAACAAATGAAATTTCTAAAATAGCTGCAGTAAGTTGTGGTACTAATATGTATTGCTTCAGGCTTTCACGATATCTACTTAAATTGCCAATACTAAAATCAAATTTCAGTTTAACCCGTCGGCGTCGACTTTGTAGATAAACACCCAGGTTTGTTTGGCGTTTGTGTACCTTACGCTTTGCGAACCCAAAAGCAGATGTTGGTATTGTTTACTGATAATGAAATGTATTCGGAATAGACGAGGATGGAGGAAGAGCTATGCTTGTGATGTTTTAGATCGTTTCTGCTTTTCATATTTTGTATAGTGAATCGCTCGAGCTACGCTTTGGTTCTCTAAATTAAGAGAGATTCATTAATATATACTTAAAAAGGGGTGCATTGGCCAAGAATCGAACCCGGGCCGCCCGCGTGGCAGGCGAGCATTCTACCACTGAACCAAAGTGTTTCGTTGAATAACGCGCTGCTATAATGGTATACGAACATTAAGGGTTCGCTAATTACACGATTTAATTAAAACTGTACTTTTTCGTACTTTTTTGGAAAATAAAAACCGGCCTACGACCTAAGTTTAAAAATTCGCAAAATTTTAAACCATCATTCAATTTAATCGGTCCAGTACCTTCGGAGGAGATAGCGAACAAACATACAAAGAAAGAAAGAAAGAAAGAGACCACCGATTTTATGGTATAAGATATCTACAAGGAAACGTGCTAAATATTATATAAGAACCATCAGTTTAGATATTCAAAGCCGTTTTCCATTTCTCATGCAAGAGTAATTCGAAATAGATCAATACGCATCAATACGCCCATGAATATAAAAGGGCGATAAATTTGGAATTCAAACAATCAACGATCGACAAAACGAGATACATTTTTAATGTGTGTTGTAATATTACAAATTTTGAATTTTAGCATGACTTACATCTCTGCAGCTTGTATTGCTTGTCAATAATCATTTTGGTAAATTTATTCATCGCACATTATTTTAAAAATAAAATAAAAGATTTGGAAAGCGGAGAAAATAATTAATGCTGTCTAAATAAACTGCCGATCAATTAAATTCTAATGGAAATATCAACTTAAATTTGAATTATTCTAGAAAGGTTATTATATAATATTAATGACAGTTATATTTACTCTTGTAATTAAAAAACAATATATCAATCGTTAATCTGCATACCTAAATTTTACTTTTCAATTTCGTCAGAATCAAACTTCAAGTTAAAAATATAATATTAATAAAATGGAATTAATGTAAGTGTTTGTTGAATTAACGTATCGTTGAAAAGTGCATATTATGTTTTTTAGAAATTAAAATACTTATTTTTGCTAATGTTCAACCTGAAACTACAACTGCTAAGAGTTATTTAAAATACAGAACGAGTCTAAAATAAAGTCAGAATAAAAGTGCTCTTTTTAAAGGAAATAAGTTTTTTACACTTGAATTCAAATGATCGTCCATTTCAGATAAAATTGGCTCTAGTAAGTGCAGCATTTCCCACGTAAATGTCTATGTTTGGTAGATGGGTGCTTATCGAGTTCAACAAAAAATGAATTGTAAGATCTCGCGGTTTTAAGTAGGTGGTAAGATTGAATCGCGGCATTCACTTAACAATATTGATTATTTTCAATTTTTATCATGGCAGTTTATATTAAGATTCAGTTTAGTATGTTTGCAGCCGTTTTCACACGAGAGAAACGTCTGTTCTAAATATGGCCTTATATTGCCCAATCATCAAACTTCGATCTGTTTGGAACTCCAAGTTTTCTCTCTTTTTAAAATTTTGATTGCCAACAATTAGATATTTTCGCGTTTCAACGTTTTCCAATATATTTTTTTTTACTTTTGTTTTTGTGACTTCTTCTGATTTAACCGAATATAGTTTTTTTTATTTCCTACTTCCACAAGTGTCGCCATTCCAATTTCCACTTTTCCTATTTTCAATAATTTGAAATTTTCGATTATTTTCATTTTTTTTTTCTATAATGTAGGTCCTCCCATTATTCCTGTATATTCGGCAAAATTTTCATGTATTTTTGTATATCAAGTTACCAATAAATAAAAAAAGAAAATGTAGAGCATTTCGCCCTCCATCATATAAAAAAATTTAATCAAAATGGTGCGGGCCGTTTTCGAGAAATATTTTTCTGAAAAATTCAAAATTTTTGGAAGCCCCCCATTTTTAGAATTGGTTCGTTTTCAAAAATTTTTTTGCATAATATGATTCTAACGCACAAGGGATTTTAAATGACTTAAAGTTTATGTCAATCGGTATAACGGTTTTTGAATAAACGGGAGTTAAAGTAAGAATTTTCAAAAAATCATAGCGGCCTTAATTGGTATGGGAAAGTAAAAAGTAGGTAGTAGTAATGTATAATTTCATATGAGTAGGTCATAGAAAATATAAGCTATACATTTTAGTTCAGTAAATTTTTATTTGACATAATTATATAACATATTTATTACTGAATCTTATTTTAGTAAAGTTTTTTTCAATTAAGTAATTGATTATAGAAATCAATCGATTAGTGATAATTGATTATCTTTCATTAAGTGTTATCATAGTCATAATTGTTTAAAAATAGATAATATTTGAATGCATTTCTTTGTATTTTGATAAGATTAGATCTCGTAATATTTGTTAACTACCTAGACATACAAAAATGTTAATAGCATAAGAATTAGTAACGTGTTTGCTTAGAGACAATTCTAGAAAAATAAATGTTTGTATAAAACTGCATCAATATTAACGAGAACTAAACGATTTCAATGCACTAAACGATTTCTGCAAGAAACATAAGTTGTAAAATGCAAGATAATAAAGTCTGCTGATTCTTATCTAAGGATTAAGTGAACCCTTTCAGACAGGTAAGAACAACGTTTAGTTGGGTGCCTACTAATAAGACGTTGCTACAAATTGCAGATATTTTTTCCAACTAAAAGGAAGCCTTAATTGTTCCCATTAACACACGTGTTTGTTAAATAACTATTAACAGGAACACTAATACGGATCTCTAATAGAAACATACATTTCACAATATACAAGGAGTTTATTATGACGTGTAATATGTGTAAATGCCTTTATTTTAAAATAAAATATGGAAACGTTACTGAGTATGTAAAAACGTAATATATTGTACGGGGAAAGAATTCTGTTGATCAAATAGTATAAAGACTTCAGTTTAGAGCAAGTAAGTGGGTTATTACATGCCCTGTTGTTCTTTCTGATGCTTCTTTTTCAATAAAATTACGGTTCATATATTGCATTTTAAAATAAACGCATTTACACATGGCGTGGCGTACTCTTAGAAACCAATAGTAACAATCAAGTCCTTATGGAAACGGGTATGCCACATTGCGCGTTATAATAAATTCACACTATGGTTATTTATATATTAAGCACTACCTCTACCATAAATTTACATTTGCATTTGTTTCTGCTGCAGCAGCACTATTTTCATTTGGATTCCTGTAGTATCAATCATATTTCGTGGAACTTGTAAGGGTTTTCCAATAAGAACGATATGATTTTAAAATGAAATAAAATAGAAATGATTTCAGATATAACCACACTTTTTATATTATCTTAAAGTACAATCGATAACGTTTATGTTTTGAATAGCACGTCGTTTAAATGTCCACCTCGGCTTCATGTACACCAGTGAATTCGACGAATCCAATTTTCGACGACTTTGTGCAATAAATCTGGCGTAATCTCACGAATGCAGCGTTCAATGTTCAATCTCAAAGCATCAAGTGTTTGTGGCCTGTTTGCATAAACCTTAGATATCGTGAAGAGTAAAATTACTTTCATATTTCTTAACAATGCGACGAATGGAAAGCACAGAAGGACGATTATTTAAACCAAAGTTTTCGCGAACTGCGCGAAAAGTGTTCATATAAGAACCACGATTTTCGTAAAATTTTTGGACAATAACCAAACGTTCTTGGAGCGAGTATTTAGCCATAATAAATTGTTAGAGTTTAGTGAACATAAATAACAACTAGTGACAGGTATAACTTTATTACCATGGTTACTAGATCATTACAAAATCATATCATTCTTATTGCAAAACCCTTGCATTATATGTACGAGGGCAGTTCAAATTTGACCTGCATTTTATTTTTTTATGAACATAATTGAAGAGATACTGTAAAGCGGTTTTACATTAATCAAAGTAGGCATGTTAGCTAACGCCATAAACCACTACAACTTGATTGTATCAATACTGTCATTTTTATTAACAATGTCCTGCAACAATGTGTCAAATTCTGTTGCACAACGTCTAATTATTAAATTTCTTTTCAATGAAGGTATAAAAGCGACAGATATTCATCAGAGATTTCATAAACAGTTTGAAGAAGGGGGTTTATCACTGAAAATAGTCTTTGAGTGGTGTAAATCCTTCCAGGATGGTCGTGAACGCGTGTCGAACTTGCTGCATGCTGCCCGCCAACCGTCTGCTGTGAATCTTGGGAACATTCAGTTGACCAGCTGATCCGGAGCAATAGGTGAATATCTGTGAAGGAAATTGCTGGGATTGTAAACACTAGTGTTGGTAGTGTCCACACTATTGTCCACGACAAGCTTAAATTTAGTGAAGTTAGCGCCAGGTTGGTTCCAAAACAATTTTCCGCGGAACAACAGCAGAAACGACTACAGGTTTGCAGAGAACTCCGGCTTCGCTACGAGTATGAAAGCGGTGACTTTTTGTCACGTTAAATTGAACCGGGAAGTGCTGCCTCACCCCCCATATAGTCCGGACTTGGCCCCAAACGACTATCATCTGTTTGGCCCCTTAAAAAATTCTTGGGGAGCAAGCGCTTTGCCTCTAATCAGGAATGAAGGATGCGGTGCAAAATTGGCTACGTCGTCAACTAAAAGATTTTTTTTTTCGACGGGAATACAGAAGCTACCGGAGCGATGGGACAAGTGTATTTTAAAGGGGGATTGTTACTTAGAAAAATGATGTATATATAATATTAATTTGTAGTTTGTATCGACCAGAAAAAAATAAAATGCAGGTCAAATTTGAATCGCCCTCGTAGATCAAGGTGTTTGTTCCGTCAACGTATGTCAAACCTTTTGCTGTTTGAGTTTATGATGTGACGGCCACCGTACTGAGAACCACGGCCTGCTGAATTGTGTGACAAACGTCACTTTATACGGCC
>OW679194.1:242846439-242911732 GCA_940337035.1 Agriotes lineatus | reverse complement strand
ATCATAACCATGGAAAAATTATTTCCAACGTATCAAAATTCTACCTCAATCTTGATTTTTTACATTTGTACTAAATTATTGTTTTCTAATTTTGTGACTTATTGCAGTATAAGTATTCATTTGAAAATAAAATTGTATATGTTATTCGCAATAAAAATGGCTTTATGTGCCTCAACACATAAAGCTTCTGTAAAAATATTAATTATTTCTTTTAATATAAAAACTTCTGAAGAGAAATATATTTTTCCGTCGACCTCCCTATAAAATGTGATTTTACGGACGCATTTACGTACCAAAAATGTAACTTTTTTGGACACCATGAATTTTTCGTCCGCAAATGCTTTTCGTCTGCAAACACTTGACGGCCGCACTTTACAGCCGCAAACGCTTTTCGTCCGTAAACGTTTTTCGTCCTCAACAACTCTTATAATTCGGACTTCACTTTAATTTTTTTTCAAATTATGACGGTCGACGGAAAAATTTAATATGCTACCTCGGACAAAAACTGCTTTTTATGGTCTTGCCTGATTGCTTGCCTCGGCTATCCCCTCGGCCAGCAATTGCAGGCATCGTCCATAAAAAGCCAATTTTTCGTCATTGATGCATAAATAACTATTTTAGTTGTTTTATGCTTTAAAACAATTGTGATATAATTTTATCAAGTATTCCAATAGTACCCCTCTATAATGGGTAAGTTATTATTTAAACATTATTTTGAGCAATAAAACCTTGATAGTAATTTATTTACTTCCCAGTGTGTACATAATAAATAAATTAACAGTCTGTTAGCTGACATGCAGCCCCAAATCATAATCCCCTTTGGAATCTTCGCAGTTCCTTTAATGTAGTCTTTATGAAAAGCTTCTGATTTACTCCTTCTAATTTGTCTGATATGGTCTCCTATGAAGTCATAAAAAAAAGTTAGAACTGAAAAAATAAAACTAAATATAATATAAGGGGTAATTCATACTTATGATCATTAAATTAAATAGGTGCATACTGACATCAGTAATAGCACATTGATCTTAAAATTAATCGCATTTAGAAAAAATTGCATTAGGGTCTAAACCAACTTTTGAGAACCAAAACCTTTATTATATAAATCAGATAAGAGTACATTAACCGCTTTCCTCTCACATTTGGTTCCAGGCTTGAGACTGGCAGTAATGTAAGTAAATAATTACTGGCATGTTTAAAAAGAGGTTGTGATCTGTGTTTAACGTGATAATGACGAACACGTATGCACCAAATTGATTGAAATACCCAAATAATTGTTTTTTGCTTAAATTCGGTCTTATCGCAACCCCCTGTGTGAACTTACGTTGACAGAAGTTCATTCCAATGATCGTCAATCGATTTAAGCATTTAAATGTTTTAATTTTTTGTGGGATCACTATTAATTTTTGACGTTTAGTAAGGATAATGAAATCTAATTTTCATATAAATCGTCAGATTCTGAATCATCAGAATTTTCTTGGAGATTTATTATCAGGGGCTCTACCTGTATCTCCATCACGGCATCTAACTCCCACATTTTTTTTTCAATAGAACCCACATGGTTGCATGCATTCTGCCAATTTTCAGAGGTAACATTTTCAATTGCTTTTAAAAATAAATTTTTCACATCTTGTAGTTTGAACGTGACATTGTTTCGTGCCACCTCACCTTTTACTTGTGCCCATATTAATTCAATTGGGTTTAATTCGCAGTGATAAGGTGGCAATCTTAAGATAATCCTATTGGTTTCCTCTGCTAAACGATCGACAATATAACTATTAGTTATTGATTTGTTGGTCCTAACTAAATCCAACAATTCAACTTTGATCATGTCTTTTTCAAATGGAATATTTTTGGCAATTAACCATTTTTGAATATCCTCTTTTCTAGTAGAACTTGTGGGAATTTTTTCAGATTTTCTTGAGTGGTAAGATGCATTGTCCATTACAATAATAGCCCCATCTTCTAAGGTAGGTAAAATCTTTTTGAACCACTCTTCAAACACTGCGGAGTTCATGTCTTCATGATAGTCACCAGTTTTTTTGGACTCAAATAGAAGCAGCCCATTCTCCAGAAATCCATCGTTGGACCCAATATGCAGTGTGATTAGCCGTTTACCTTTGCCTGATGGATTTTTCAATCCTGTGGACAATCCTTTAATAAATGCATCTCTTGGACTTCTTAATTCTGTGTCAGTCCACACTTTTTGAACAGTGTGGCCTGCATTCACCCAAGTTTCATCCAAGTAGTAAATTTTTCTGCTTTCTTCTTTGAAGTTTTTAATCTGTCGGAGATATTTTCGTCGCCATATAATAATTTCATCTTTCTCTTTAAGAAAACTATTTCTGGACCTTCTCAGAAATCTAAAATTGTGCTGCATGATTTGCAGAAATGTTAACATATATTACTTTGTTAAACTTACCGAAAATTAATTTCTTTTAATAACTTTCTTAAAGTACTTTCCTTGAAATTAAATTCCTCTCCGCATTGGTTCACCGCAGATAAAATTTTTGCTACTGTTGGCGCCTCATTTTTGAAAAAGAAAGAATGAACTATCCTTCTTACAGTGTTTTTTTGTTCATCTGTCACCTTGTCTAACACAGACCGTGCCCTGTGGTAAGCCTTGGGGGGCTGAAACTCCTGCGTTTCCTGGTGTTCCCGCAGTATATTGTACACACTGGCTACACAAATTCCTATAAATAATATACAGGTAACACATGAGAATACAATACAACATCAATTAATGCACAATATTACCTGATGCATTTGCGGATAACTCTACTATTTCGGACTTGGATGCTTCACGGAATTTTTCTGAAAACACTTTAAATGTGTTCAAAACTGTTGTTTTTTCTTCAACAGAAAAGTGGCGTTTTATGCGTTTTCTGGGTGGTGATAACTGATTATCGTTGATATTATTAGCACTCATGTTTATCAACTAAAAAGAAGCTGCTAATAAACTTTCACCAACTGGTAAAATAACATGAAAAGGAGTAACAGGAACAATAATAACAAGAATAAATAACAACAAACTAAAACGAACAAATCAAGTAACAAATCACAAACTATCAAGCACAAGTAAGCCGAAAATGTCAAACTTGACAAAAAACAATTGCCAAATACAATGCCGCCTGGATTAGTATTTTAAAATTAAACATTAGATCATAGACAGCCGATGCTGGTAGCTCAGTGTTAAGCACCCCGGCAACTGATCGTAGTTTTACCAGTTCGATTCCTGGTCCAGGTGAGGTTTATAAAAATAAAAAAATGTGGATGAAAACGTTTACAGAATACCATCATTTGGAAGTGATGTAAAGCCGTGGGTCTCATGTTTACTACGATGTGTAGTATGTAAAAGATCCCTTGCTATTTATTTTTAAAAGCAATTGAAAATGTTACCTCTGAAAATTGGCAGAATGCATGCAACCATGTGGGTTCTATTGAAAAAAAAATGTGGGAGTTAGATGCCGTGATGGAGATACAGGTAGAGCCCCTGATAATAAATCTCCAAGAAAATTCTGATGATTCAGAATCTGACGATTTATATGAAAATTAGATTTCATTATCCTTACTAAACGTCAAAAATTAATAGTGATCCCACAAAAAATTAAAACATTTAAATGCTTAAATCGATTGACGATCATTGGAATGAACTTCTGTCAACGTAAGTTCACACAGGGGGTTGCGATAAGACCGAATTTAAGCAAAAAACAATTATTTGGGTATTTCAATCAATTTGGTGCATACGTGTTCGTCATTATCACGTTAAACACAGATCACAACCTCTTTTTAAACATGCCAGTAATTATTTACTTACATTACTGCCAGTCTCAAGCCTGGAACCAAATGTGAGAGGAAAGCGGTTAATGTACTCTTATCTGATTTATATAATAAAGGTTTTGGTTCTCAAAAGTTGGTTTAGACCCTAATGCAATTTTTTCTAAATGCGATTAATTTTAAGATCAATGTGCTATTACTGATGTCAGTATGCACCTATTTAATTTAATGATCATAAGTATGAATTACCCCTTATATTATATTTAGTTTTATTTTTTCAGTTCTAACTTTTTTTTATGACTTCATAGGAGACCATATCAGACAAATTAGAAGGAGTAAATCAGAAGCTTTTCATAAAGACTACATTAAAGGAACTGCGAAGATTCCAAAGGGGATTATGATTTGGGGCTGCATGTCAGCTAACAGACTGTTAATTTATTTATTATGTACACACTGGGAAGTAAATAAATTACTATCAAGGTTTTATTGCTCAAAATAATGTTTAAATAATAACTTACCCATTATAGAGGGGTACTATTGGAATACTTGATAAAATTATATCACAATTGTTTTAAAGCATAAAACAACTAAAATAGTTATTTATGCATCAATGACGAAAAATTGGCTTTTTATGGACGATGCCTGCAATTGCTGGCCGAGGGGATAGCCGAGGCAAGCAATCAGGCAAGACCATAAAAAGCAGTTTTTGTCCGAGGTAGCATATTAAATTTTTCCGTCGACCGTCATAATTTGAAAAAAAATTAAAGTGAAGTCCGAATTATAAGAGTTGTTGAGGACGAAAAACGTTTACGGACGAAAAGCGTTTGCGGCTGTAAAGTGCGGCCGTCAAGTGTTTGCAGACGAAAAGCATTTGCGGACGAAAAATTCATGGTGTCCAAAAAAGTTACATTTTTGGTACGTAAATGCGTCCGTAAAATCACATTTTATAGGGAGGTCGACGGAAAAATATATTTCTCTTCAGAAGTTTTTATATTAAAAGAAATAATTAATATTTTTACAGAAGCTTTATGTGTTGAGGCACATAAAGCCATTTTTATTGCGAATAACATATACAATTTTATTTTCAAATGAATACTTATACTGCAATAAGTCACAAAATTAGAAAACAATAATTTAGTACAAATGTAAAAAATCAAGATTGAGGTAGAATTTTGATACGTTGGAAATAATTTTTCCATGGTTATGATGGATGAAAATCACAAGTAATAATTAAATTATATTGTTGAAATGTTTGATTTTGTTATTTTATGATTAGGCAGATAAAGTAGCAACAGTGGCAACTTTATATGCCTAATCAGTCAAAGTACTACCTTTACCTTTGAATATAATTATAATAACGCCTTCACTTTGCGAATCAAGTCACATAAGTTGTCACTTTGATGGTGTTTGAAAATGAACATATTATATTTGGATTTACAAAATATACAAATTTAGAATAACTTTAAAAATCGGACGACTTTCTAGTTTCTGAAATTATTTTTATATGTGAAGCAAAGATAAATATACATAAAATACAATACAGAAAAATAACGGTCAACTAATCAAATAAATGGTAAAATAATACAATATAGATTCTTCTAACGCTTGACAACATAAACTGTCTGCAACAGAATCATCTTCTTGTTCAGATGATAGATTAGAACCGGATTCACAGCTGTCGTCTATAGTAATAATTATTTCTTCTCTGTCATCAATAATGTATTCCCACTTCTATTTGTCGACACTGCACATACATTCTTCCATTCTTGCACACCGACACTTCCAAGTTTATTTTCTGCAAAAGTTTTGACATCGTCTAATTTGAATGTTGTATTATTTGCAGCAACATAGTTCTTTACTGACACCCGTATTTTCCCAATCGGGTTTAGTTCTGGATGATAAGGGGATAATCGTAGGACTACGTAAGACCATGTTCGGCTAGTAATTTCTCAATCGTATAACTTTTATGTGTAGGTTTATATAATTTTCTTTTACCAGATACTTGTTCTTTGTTTCATTCAACTTAACATGAATGTTTCTTACTGATAACTATGAAGAACAATCAATGGCTGCCGTTTACTGGCATGGAATTTTAAACAGTTGTTGGTACCATCATCCCAACATTTAGAACAGTATGGGAACTATGCAAGTACGTTTCATCAGTGTACACAATATTTCGGCGTTCGGCTTTAGATTTTAATAAAAATCCAACACGTTTTGCTGGAATCTCTCTCTTCTCTATTAGAACGTGTCTATTGTTTTGACATTTTCTCTATTGAAAACCCATTCTATGTACCAATCGCCTAAAGGAATGTAACTTCTGAGTGAAATTAACACCCCGTTCAATGTGTTCGTCTTCGAACACAGCTTTCATTGCAGGTCTCTTTTTATGGCACAATCATAGATCACGCTTCGGATTACTTCTTCTTTAAATGGATCGACAGATGACCTGGGGCAAGGTTTAGTAATTTGTTTTCTTGGAGTTTTCTTGCAAACGACAGAGAAATTGCAGGAGTCCCACTTGATTCTTCCTTCATAAATCTGTAGTTGATACAGATTCTTTCACGTCCTTGACTACGAATTAGTTTCTTACGGTTACCCGTAATGCAGGCAGCTCTATGAATAATTAAAATCTCCTTAAGAGACTACTTTACAAGTCTATATTTTATACTTAGCCTACATGTAACTCCGAAAACAGCAGTAAAAATGCACAATTCAGTCTTTGAAAATGGTGGAATGCAGGAACTCAAAAAAAAACGCTATCAACTTTAACCAAATCACGGGGAAAGGGTTTTGGTTTCGACGCCGCAGCCAATAATGAGATTTAGGAAGAGTCAGGCCACAGGCCTAAACATTTTCAATTACAAGCGCACAAATCTCATTCTTTTGTTTTTAAGTTGGTCGATCATAACCTCAAAAAGTCATAAAGTGATTTAATGTCAATATTGAATTTAGTTCTAATTATAAGGGTCGCCAACTCTGATCCTTTTAGTAATTATAGTTATAATGGTTATCAAGTGACCTTTGTAATTTGTCATTTGGGTTGCATAAGTCACTCTATTTGTTCGCTGCGCGAAGTATAGTTGTGCTCTGTAGCCTTTCTTCCTTTAACCTTTTTCCATGTTTTAATCTTAGACAATGTGTCTTCAGATTGTGCTTGAGTCTGGTGCTGGGTCTGTCATCGGTAGTCTCCGGACATGCTTCGGGTTACACAGGATGAATGCGGCATTTGCTCCGCATCTTATGTTAAGATTGTTAAGGCTATGTCGCCTTTATTTGGTCATCAAAGCCTCGTTAAGTAAAAAAAACAGGATATTAGGTAAGGTTGTTAAGGTCATTTTGCTGTTTCAGATGCTTAATTGCATTTCACGCCGTTAGTTAGGTCATTTTGGTATTTTGAATAGCCGCCTAAGCTTAGAGCAGCGTGCCCGTATGCTAAGCCCTTTTAGCTCTTTATTTGGCTCCATCGCCTAATTCCAGAATCACGATTTCGCACATATTTAGCCCCAAAAGCAGTATTTGTCGTCGGTTGGAGCTCTCCTCTGATGGCGTTTTTCTGAATTCTGAATAGCACGCTGTGGCGGCGTGATACCAGCGTGGCCCGCATTGGTTTGTTTCATTTAGCACGCTGTGGGCGGCGTGATACCAGCGTGGCCCGCATTGGTTGGTTTCATTTCATCGCTTTGCGATTCGCTGTGGTTTAGTCACGTGGGGGACGCGGCGAAGGTGACCTTTTGCCGACGCTTCCCTCTTGGCGGTCGTCCGGAGCCCATTGCAGAGAGCGCTTGTGTGGTGGTTGTGAGTCGGAATTTGTCGAGTGGTCTTCGGCGTAACGTGGGTGTTTTTGGAGCCCAGTTCCTGCTACTGTTAGTGAGGGGTCGTGCCCCCTTCATCTCGACCTACGAGGATTTGGTTCAGCAGAACGAGTGAGGCCCCCATTCTTTTCGTCGTCCCGTTGTACGCGTCCTGACGCGTCTCCCGTCGCCATTGAGGCGGTTATGCATTCACCCCCTTTCGCCGTTGTAACACCGAAGGTACCTGCCACCTACGATTGCAGCTCGTCGCAACTCAACTGTACCAGGCTCCCTCGCCGCCTACGCATTAAGGTATGTGCCTTTAACCTGATTACCGCTGTGAACGCGAGTGTTACTCATTACTACTCATTACTACGCTAGTGTATTCATTTAGACTTGCAGACTGTTCATGCCGTGAAGGCAAATGTAAATCGTCGCTGCCCTTGCATAAGGCAACGTGTATCTTTGTACCTACTCATTACTACGCTAGTGTATTCATTTAGACTTGCAGACTGTTCATGCGTGAAGGCAAATGTAAATCGTCGCTGCCCTTGCATAAGGCAACGTGTATCTTTGTACCTACTCGTTACTACCTATTATTGCTGTTCACTAATGTTCAACATCTGTCGTTAAGTTTAGAGCGCGCGTGCCAGCTGGTGCCCTTAATTATAGATTAAGGTTAGATACAGGGCGACGCATTCTGCTACCCCATTGTAACCCGAAGTGAAATATATGATTGGTTAGTTAAGGGAACTATTGTTTGTTTCGGCTTGTGCATGTTCTGTTACAGATAGACGCCCCTTTATTGTACGGAGTATTGTACGACGGAACGAGGAAGCTGTGAGCGTGCAGGTGAGTGAGACAGCTGCGTAGTCGTGGTCGGATTGACACCTAATCACAATCCTTGCTTAAGGCAATCCCGGAATGGTTATTTGACCTTGCAACTCTTGAGTAATCTTATTGGCGGAGTATTTTTGCATGCTTCGCTCCCGTCTAACCGTCCAGGCCCGGTTAGCCGGGTTAAGACAGGCTTGGTGGCGCCCTCATAATTTCGACATACCCTGTATATATTATGCCACAACGCGCTTGCCCAGAACGTATCGTGTGACTCACGCCCGACTCCCTGAGCGTTCCAGCCGTGGCCTATTAGCCTATTTCGAACCGATTTCAGGGCAAGTGTGTCAGGTTTTCAGGACTGATTCCGTGGTGCGATGCTCACCTTGGGTGGGTGTCGTAAAGTCCTTTTAATACCGTAACAGGCTAATTTTTCACGCCGCCACAGCGTGCTAAATGAAACAAACCAATGCGGGCCACGCTGGTATCACGCCGCCACAGCGTGCTATTCAGAATTCAGAAAAACGCCATCAGAGGAGAGCTCCAACCGACGACAAATACTGCTTTTGGGGCTAAATATGTGCGAAATCGTGATTCTGGAATTAGGCGATGGAGCCAAATAAAGAGCTAAAAGGGCTTAGCATACGGGCACGCTGCTCTAAGCTTAGGCGGCTATTCAAAATACCAAAATGACCTAACTAACGGCGTGAAATGCAATTAAGCATCTGAAACAGCAAAATGACTTAACAAGGTCGACATTTGCGTAAGAGGGACTAGGTGTTGCGCTTTAGTATCCCATTTTTAACCCCTTGCGATGCAATACTCTTATCAAAAGAGAAACTCTAAACACAGAAAATGTCTTCTGAAAATATAAAGATGATGAAGTTGGTAAACTTATGAGCAGCTCTCAAACAGAAATTACTAGGAAAACAAAAAACAATCTTAGGAAAATCACAGGGAAATTAATGATGTCTATTGACCCAATAGTGTAAAAGCGGCATTGTCAAGGGACCACAATTTCAAAATAATATCGAAAGAAAAGCAATACTCGTGGTATGGGTATATGGTAAGAATGAGGACTAACAGTCTACTTCAAACAGCAACACAACTACAGTAACAACACACAACACAACTAGAAACTAAAAGAACATAAATGTAGCAAAACAAACTATAAAATTCCAAAACGAAAACAGTAAAAAAGAAGAAAAACATGCGTGGTGGTCTCAGCCTAAGCAGAGCTGGTGCGCCGAAATATCTGGATACCAAACAGAAAGAGAAAGTGATAACGTCCAAGAAAACTATGGTAATCCATGGATGGAAATACAGATAAAGAGTCATCTTGAACGTATCATAGTTCAGCGGAAAATACTACAAGCCTTCAATCCAGAAATAGTTCTTTCAATATTAGCAACCTGGTCATATATATATATTCTAACTTAAAAATTTCAGCCGCATCATATGGTGTTATCCTTAAATCCTGAGTTGGTGATCTTGGATTTTAAAAAAGAATTACAATGGCGACTACACGCATTTTTAAACCAGCAAAAAATCTTACGTCATGGGGCTCTAATGTATGGAAGAAACTTCTATTTTTTCTGTACTTCTTGGAAATTTTGAAGATAGCAATCGACTTTCGTTTTATTGAAAACTGTTATGCTGTTTATGCTTGTAGCCAAACCCTGTATGCATTAATAGTAATAATTAATTTCATTAGTCAGTGTCGTTATCTGAACTGGAATCAGTGCTATCATTCTAAACATCTATAAGCAACTTATCAACAGTTAGATCTAGAACTTTCTCACGTTCATAACATTCTTTAATCTTTTTCTCAGTGCTTGCAACACATGCGCTTCAAATTTCAGGTGAACACCGCTGTAATGATTCAGTCCACATTGCAATAACGTTATCGTCTCGATACCCATCTCTACCAATGTGGTCATCGTAATATTTTTTTGCATATGCCCTAATTAATTCAATAGCGTTGAACTCGCAGTGGTATGGTGGTAAGCGCAATACTTCATGCCCATGACTTCTTATTAAATCCTCTACTTCATATACTTTGTCTTTTCTATGCAATTTGGCTAACTTCAATAAATCTAATCTAAATGAAGTTGGATCATGAGGTATGTTGTTGTTATTTAACCAGTCTATAATGCGTCGTTTTGTCCATGATGAAGAAGGCTGCTTTTCAACGAGGGTAGAATGATATGGTGCATTGTCCATGATTATGAGAGACGGTTCTTCTAATTATTCAGTAAATTGTCAACAAGCCATTTCTTAAACATTTCTGAATTCATCTCTCCATGATAATCTTCTTTCAAAGATTTTGTTGCAAATAATGGAGATGCATTTTTAATGAATCCTGCTGTACACCCAGCATGAATAACAATAAAACGCTTTCCTTCATAACCTTCAGGCTTTCTAACACTTTGTATGTTTGAGTCTTGCCATGATTTACCAGGATTTCCTTTAGAATAGATCCTAGTTTCATCCATGAATGGTGACGATAAATTGATGTTTGCCATATAACTTTTTAAAAACTGAAGACGCAAACTGGGCATATTTCATTTTTCAACTAATGCTCTACGATTGTTGTCTTTGAGAAATTTAAACCCAAGGTCATGCAGAACAACGTTTAAACTGTTATTAGAATGTGATACTCTTAAAGTTCATCATTTAAAGATTTGAGAGTAATGTGTTTTTCTGGAATAAATATAAAAATTCACATTTATAAAATCAAATAAACTTTATAAGTACGCTTTACTTTCACTGTACATCTTATATACAGTTTCGCTGATGACCAGTTTAGAATACTCTGGCAGGTCTACAGTTTTCGATTTCTTGCGATATCTTTTTTTACCAGGACTGAATAAAACTGGTTGGTTTCTACTACGAGCCTTGATCCTTTCCACAGTAGCAATGCCTATCACTAAAGCCTCAGCTGCTCGCTGCATTAAACAAGCAATTGTACAATAAAATCGTAAGCACTTAATTAACGTGTCATACCGGTATAAGGCAAGAGGCCTCTTGCACACAAGATAAAGGAAGTAAATGCCCACCATTTTCTTTTTCCTTCTCAAAATAACTTAACAGATTCAGCAACAATTGTTGAGACTACGAACGCAAAGTCTTGCCTTGCACTGACATATTAATGCGTACGTCTTAGTAGTTCTGACAAGAACTGCTGCTTATTGTTGACCAAAACTGTCAAAAAACGTTTATACGGGAAAACTAACCTCGAAAAATGTGAAGGACAAGTCAGATGTTCATCATATGTTTGTGAACGCATACAAAGTTGCCTATACTTACGGATTTTTTTACAAAAATCTGTAAAAAATCTTAAATTGTTCGTAAAATTAATCTCATTTATCTGTAATTTTTGAATTAACCACACTCAATTTTTTCAAAATAATTTTTCCGATATATCTAGTTTATTTACTGTTTACTGATAATATCTTTATTTAATCTACGGATTTATTATTAACGTCGGCAACACTATATTTTACAGACGCATACCGCGCTAGTCAAATGCACTCCCAAAAACCCAGAGACGTGCTAATGTTATGCTATCCTTGTCGCACACGCAAATAATGAGAGTGACGCATACAAAAACGATTTCTGTGCTAACTTCGTGTAACGATGACGCAGGGATCATCTTTGGCTGGATCCATAGTATCTAATTACGACCTGCAATTGGAATTTCACAATCAACGCCACTGGTTGTGTCACACACGAACTGAAATGTTGTTGTTTGTATTTGATTCAATTCAATTCTGCACACATACACTGAAAACAATGTTTGTGCTAATTCAGAAACCTTCGCGGCGTGCCCACAACTCACCAAAGTTTCATCGCAATCGGATGAATGGTATAGGAACGCATACGAAACCAACAAAGAAACATTCATTTTTATATATACAGTGTGTCCCAGGATTGATGTTACAAGAGGTGAGATGGACTAAAAATTTTTGAATTTTATTTAAGATAACATCATACTTAGCCTTCAAGTTACGGACTAAAACTGCCCCAAATAGAGCAGAGGCTTTCAGCATCTCCGAGTGACGTGCATTCTAGTATGTGGTTGTTTCCGTTGGCCCCGCTACCTTGCATGCAGCCCCAAATAAGCCTGCTGTATTGCCAGTAACAGCTGGGAGCTACATCACCTTCACCTTTGTGCTGGATTTGGTTTGAACTTAACGGATATTTTGTTATGATGATCGACATGCTATTGAATTCCTAACGGCCTCGCTGTTTGTTGTCTTAATTTAGTAATTCATATCTGCATTAAACTTTAAAGTTAGCGGTTTCACCGCTGTTGCAGTGGACTGTAATTCAGGTGTGTTAAATGAAAGTCATTTTCAAGCTGAGTCAGGTTAGTAATAATTAACGTAGCTCTGCATGCTAATACATTAGCTGAGTGAGGGGTGAACTCACGTACGTTTGTTCCATAACTATCGCATAGTAATTAAGTTCGCTGTTGGAAAAATTATCCCAGCAGATTATTTGGTATACCACTACGACATACAGATATCGGAATGTGTGAGTACACGCAAGATGCTAGTTTAATACGTTAAAGGTGGAACGCAGTACAGCTGTGCCGTTCACTCAGTAGTCGGGTTGTTACTAAATTACATGTTTGGGCCAACTTACAGTTTAAAGTAAATTATTTTAGAAATTAGCTTTACCAGCCCTCAGCAAAGGCTGCGTTTTCAAATGCACCCTGTTCAAATTTTGATTAATTAAGATAGTGATATTTTCCTATGTGATATATTTATTTCGTGCTAGTATTGTTATTGACCGTTAATGCCAGTAATTACAAATCGATTTTTATTCCTCCTGTTATTAATTCATAATCTATTTGAGGCATTATACAATTTATCGAACTGTGGGTTTTCATTGTTTATGTTGTATTGTTTGTTACCTTGAGCAAATTTATTGGTTTGTTTGCTCGAATGGACTAGGGAACATAGGCCTGAAACCATTTGGCGCCTCTATAATTTCGGCCGTTTAGTTTTGAAGGTAAGTCACCTACGTCCTTCCTCTGAGCTAGTGCGAGTGCATGTTCCGATTTATCATCGGCAATTATTAATGTAACAATGCACTGATTTGTGTGCGTTTGTGTTTGGCGAACCGTCCACATCTACATTAATTTCAACGCACACGCACAAATTTGCGTCCAATACAACGCACAACGTAAATATTTATTAATGTGGAGGCGGCTTTAGTGTTGAATACGATTTAAGAAAGTAGTTTTTAAATTGCAATAAGCTCTCTGTAAACATTTAAATGGGTTTTTTTAAACAAACATTTGATTCAAGGATTACACCCACATGTTTAATGGTATCTGTAACAGGTATTGTATTATTATTTATTGTAAAACTGGCAACTGCTAAGTAATGTTATTGATGTGGGTTGTATAATACTTCAAATGCATACTTAAGATTTTTAAAGGGCGATGCTTATCTATAATTATTCAATATCGTTGGAAATTGTTAAAATTGTATATGAACAAATTTTCATAAATAAAATGCCACCCACACCTCCACTTGTAGATCTTCGATTCTTTCGTATAATATTATAAACCCCAATAGAAATCTCATTTGTTACAAAATCAGAAAACCAAGTTTCGGACACAGACCGCAAGTCAAATGAAGAATTAATAATGGTTCCCCTAAAAGCAACAAAATTGGCAACAAGTGAAGGTATCTTAATGTAAGCACATTTTAATTTTGAAGACATTACATAGGATTCTTTATAATTTTAGACTAAAAAACAAATCTATACGCAGACCAGAACAGAGCAAAATATACATTATTCAAAGTGTCTAAGTAGGTACTAAAAAATATACATAGAGGCAATTCAAGTTTACAGCAAAAAATGAAAATGCTGATAAAAAATATATAAACATACACACAGCCGTGTCAGCAATACCTTATTGATAACGAAAAGCCATACAATTTAAATAACACGTAGGTATTGCAAGCGGTATATGCAAAAAAAATTTTTCGATTTATACCAAATGATTTGTTTGGAGCTAATGCAATCTATAAATGATTGTAAATCGGATGTTACGTTTTGTTCAAAATCAAATATGTAAATCTACATACATTGAAATCGCCTAGAATTTTTTGTAGGATATATAGGTATTAATGTATTATCAAGACAATTTAAAAATTCCAAGTGACTATTTTTGGGAGGTTTATGTGCTACATCAAATACCAGTTTTTGCTTACCCGCAGTTACCACTATCCATAACTGTTCGATAACATTATCAGTTTGTATAGGTAACATACTGTTTGAATGATGATTTAACGTATATGCTACTCCATCTCTCCTCGTTGTACAATCACGACGCAAAAAGCAGGAACCATGTATTGCCACCACATCTGAAGATATATTATTAGGCGTTAACCAGGTTTTACTTACAGTCAGTGAATCGTAGTTTGTATCAATTACATGGTCGCGAATATTCGAAAAACTTGCCCTCATTGATCTTGCATTCAGGTGCGCACAACGAAAATTAGAAGCGATATCATTCATGATCAACAGATTTTTTATTTAATAAAACAGAAATATAATAATGGTGAGGCACTAACACCCCATGAAGGAGCTTAGCCTGCAAGGCAGAAGGTCAGAGCTTCGGTATCCTCGCTTTCACACCCGGCTGTCGCGTGTCAAATTCATGACACGTGGTGATGTGGTGAGCATCACGCATTAGACAACCGCATTATTACCCCTTGTTTCTTCGAACGCAGGTTCCCAATTATTTAAAGCGACAAATGTACTCCGGACGCTTGTATTTATAACTAAACATTTGCTTTGTGTATGACCTAAATTTACGATACAGTTGCTACAAAATTCATGTACTTCGGACGCTTGTATTCGTAATTAAACCTTTGCTTTGTGCGTGGCCTAATTAAGCGACGCTATTGCTGTCAATTCATGGACTTTGGCCGCTCGTTTTCGTAATTAAACATTTGCTTTGTGTATAGCACAACCTTGCGATACAGTCGCTGTAAATCAATGTGCTTTGGCCGCTTTTATTCTTAATTAGTCAATAACCTTTTGTAGTCTGCTTAACGGGCAAACCAAGGCCGGTTGTATGTGTTGACCATTTTATGTGTATTAGAAGCCAGCTGGGGCCATAAATTAAGGCCTAGAGTAATTTCGGTAACGTGTTCGTTGCCCCTTTGTAACGTCAGACAATAGATGTATATTTGAATAAGGAACTTATTATTGTGTTCGATCTGTGCATGCTCTTTCCAGGTTAAGCATCTTAGTGTAATGATTGATGTACGACGAAGCTTGAAAGTTAGAGCGTTGCAGGTAGGTCTGGCGATGTCGCCGCAGTGGCAGCGAGTACCGACATAGTAATTCAAGTATTTCTTTCCCGAACTTGTAATCCGAGCTTGACAGTTTTCGAGTACCTTCCTGACGTAGTACCCTGTGTACTTCTTGTCCCGTCTAACCGTCCAGGTCCGGTTATACGGTTACACTCCCACGACAGAACTGGTGGCGCCCTTTTATTTTGACTTACTCTGTATATGTCACATCACGCTTGCCGACTGACGTACCGTTTGAACCACGCCCAACTCCCTGAGCGCATCAGCCGAGGCCTTTAGCCTGTTTGAACGAATCTCAGGGCGAGGGTGCCATCTTTTCCCGGGCTTAACCAGTCGTGCGATACTCACCCCGCGTGGGTGTTTCTAAGTCGTTTTGATACCGTAACAACTTCTTTTGAATTCCGGTATTTAACGGCGCTAAAAATAGCTAGTTTATTACCAAAACTCAATATTAAACTAGTATCCTAACTTTTAACCCATCACCGCTTTTCAATTTTTAATAAAATATGCAAAATATTAATTAAATGTTACAAGACGTCAGAATGACGTTTTACAGATTGACTCATTCGCCACCTGTTGGATCTGCACGGGAAATAGGACAAAAATTTCCCATCAGGATCTTCAAAATCATTTGGATCGACTCACCTATATCTTTTACACCGTGGTCGCAAACGTTTACAATTCAGCTAGTCGTGTGAAGTGCTTTGTTTTGAAATCTTTGTAATATTTCCCGGTTTGAATTACTTGTCATGTCCTACAGTTGTACACCCAGGCAGATTCGAGAATTGATTTGGACAGTTACTTTCCTAGTTCGAGTAGTACTGTCGTAGCTTAGATTGAAGTTGCTTCTGCTTAGTTCCTGTATGTTTCTGCCACATTTGCCGTCTATCCAAGTATAGAACTAATTTAAGTAGTTTTTCTAGTGCTTTCGAAGGTATTTTCAAAGTACAGTCGTGTTCAAATATCTCTGGGACAACGTTTTTTTCATATGCAGGTTGAGCTAAGAATTGAAGAATATCTCAATGGTTTTCTGCTATCAGAAAGAGTTACAGATTTCATTACCTGTTAAAGTTTAATGTCACTCTTTCTGATAGCAGGAAATCCATGGAGATATCTTCAATTATTAACTGAACCTACATATGAAAAAAACATTGTCCCAGATTTATTTGAACACGACTGTACTTATGGGCCTAAAAAATGTTAATTCTTCTGGAGTATTACCCGGTTTAGATATCACCTTCTATTGCTCCGGAAAATAATTATATCTAAGTATGGCATTAAATATATTTTTTCGACGACTGACATCGACAGTAGATTTTTCTCACTGTCATTTGACAACAGAAAGTTGACATTTGCCGCTGAGCGTGCGTTTTCATCTTTTTGCCGCTCGCCGAGCGTTTTGGGTTTCCGCGTGAACAAAATAGGTAGCCACGTCCGAATGTTTCCTTGACAACGCCCGTCATTTGTGGAAATAATCGCGTCACATGTCATATAGACTGCGCGAGTAATGTTAACTTGATTGTCAATTAATTGTTGCGATAAAACGAAATATGATATTTTCCTTTAATAATATGCTCAGTCGTCGAAAAAATAGTATGTATGTTTCGAGCTAAAAGTGCGCTTGCCGCTTTTGCATGATTGCTGGTTTCGACTTCGTCTCAACCAGCAATATTCATGCGCAAGCGGCAAAAATGCACTTTCAGCTCTTAACATACAATATACTATTTTGCACTCATGATTTCAAAATTCATATTTCCCGGTCATTCCCGATGCGCCGAAAATGACTTTTCCCGCACCGGGGTGTTTTTTACTTTCCCACAAAAACTATGGCAATTGTGTGTTCCAGGGGCGCTGTAAACGTCAACAAAAGCTAACAGGTGCTAGGATACGTATAAAAATTTAGTAATTTGTGCTGCCAACTCAGTAAAGTTGTAAAACACTAAATAATATTTTTTTAACTTTTTCAAATATTTTGAGTTATTCGTTACAAAAAACATTGTACCTATTTCTTTCGGGAAGAATTTTCCCGAATTCGCACTACATGCAGCACTCCCTTCGGTCGTGCTGCAAACAAAGTGCTCATTCGGGAAAATTAACTTCCCGAACTTGTTAGGTAAATAACTAATACAAAACGGCAAACATATCCGTTTTGATCAACTTCTATCGAAGTTTTGCTGTTATCAGTTCGTACACTGAAGTCTTTTTCGAATATGTTTCTTTCATCATTACAGCTCTAGATATCCTCGTTTTTTTCAAGAGTCGATTCCATTTCGAAGCGTTCAAACACATTTGAACTGTGATTTCACTTTAAGTTAATATTTGACGTGTTTGTACTTGGCCATTATCGTTTACCTAAATTTAGTTTAAGTTGGCTTTGGAGTATACTTTTACACTTTGGCCATCTAGCGAAATATTTGTGAACTAGGACAAAATTTAGTCTTCCTAGAAATTTGAGTCGATTCACCTTTATCTCTTACACCGTGCATTTGGCTGAAACATCTATAAAAGTTTAGTTATTTGTGATCTTAACCACAGATTTTTACACACACGAACGATGTCCGTCTCTAATCTGAATTCTATTAAAACTGTATATTAGTAATATAGTTAACATTGATATTTGTAATTCGGATTGCATATTTTACTGACTGGTTTCGATGAACACAGTATAAATAGATCATTTGCGAATGCATATGATGTCAGGGAGAAGATTCCTGAGAAAACTGTTATAATTCATTTGCATTTTATTTAACGTCTACTTGGCCATAATAAAATGTTATATTTAAAACAAAAGTGATAGAGCGAATAAAAAAAACTACTTGGAAAAGAAAAAGATACATATAAACCGTTCAATAGTTATTTGCCAAGTAGGTAGACATGGAATTTTGTTTTTATATTTAAGAAAATTAAAACTCCCTAGAATCTCTTTCTGACAATTTGTCAGAATCAGCTGTTATGTACAGGAGGCCCACGAAAGTGTCTAATTTGATATTTTGAGGTTGAACGTGCAATGTTGCCAGTGCTTTCATACTTTGTTTGCCACTAGGCATAATATGTATGGACATCAGCGTTATGGATACCTATCTGTCAAATTGTAATACTAGAGCAATATGCCAAAAGTAATTAAAGGTGACACAAAACTGAAAATTACAAAGGCCTACAGGCATTACAAAACCGACAGGCCAGACCTTACGGAAACTGAAATCCTTGCCCGGCTTACTGATATTTGGGATGCAAGTATTTATGCATAAAACTTAACTGTTGCTTTAATTTTGGGCTTTGTACTGTTTTAGGTGTCCGAAAGAACTATAAGAAGTATTATTGGGCTGGACAAATTGAAATAAACCTTTTGGCCCACGACCTAAAAATGATACATACTATAAAAATTTTGCATTTCGGGAAGATTTGCAACGACAGATTTGGAATTATCACTTGAAAAATGAGCACTTTACTTTGGCTAGACTATTAAAGGACGTGCGTGAAAATTTCGAATTCGATAAGGGGAAAACAACTTTATATAATATTCTAAAATCAATGGGTTATAACTACAAACATGTAAACGGACGTAAAATTCTATGTGAACAGAAACATGTTGTTGCATCCAAAATTACTTATTTGAGAAAATTCTTGCAATACCAAAATTCTAGTGAAAATATAACATTCGTGTACCTAGACGAAACCTGGATTTATCAAAATGGATCTAGCGTCCGACAATGGGTACACGATTCTGAAATTAAAAGCAATCCGTCTAAAATTAAATCGGAGGGAAAACGTTTCACTGTTTTGCATGCGGGAACTAAATTTGGGTTTTTGGAAGGGTGTGATCTATTCTTATCTTCAACTAATAACGATAGGGATTATCACAAAACCATGAACGGGGAGATTTTTCAAAATTGGGTGGTTAATCAGTTACTTCCTGCTCTGAATAAAATTCCTGGTAAATGTGTGGTAATCTTGGACAATGCACCGTACCATTCGGTGCAGTTAATTGGAAGAAGGATCAGATGCAGGATTGGTTGATTAAACACAATGTCAAAATTGAGGGCAAAATTACAAAAAAACATCTTTGGAGTTTAATTCAACCTTTTAGGAAAGACAATAACAAACGTTACGTGACTGACGAATTTTTGAAAGAGAATGGTCATGAGGTTCTTAGATTACCTCCGTACCATTGCCAATACAATCCTATTGAAATGGCATGGGGGTTCTGTAAAACTTACTACAACAAGCATATAAATTCTCAGCTTTCATCCAAGGATAAGGTTAAGAATTTATGGCTTGAAGCTCTTTCAAAGTGTACCTCCGACATGTGGCAAAATTATTGTGATCATTGTGAAAAAACTATTTCGGAAGACTGGGCGAAACATATGGGAAATATTTCGTTTGAAAACATTCCACCTTTCATTATTTCATTGGAGGAATCTGAGTCAGAATCAAGTATTGATAATGATTCAGATACTAGCAATGAAACAATGGAAGTGGAATAGGGGGTTTTTGGCATCAAAATTCTTGTTTATGGCATGGAAAATGAGTGGCTATCTTCTGATAATCCACACCACGCAACTCCCAACGCTGATCCTGCCCCAGTGTAAACCAAGCTCAAGACATTTCTCGTATGAAAATTTAAAGCCGCTCGAAGTTTAGACTTTAGACCAGCACACCGACATCCATGCCAACAAGGAATCTCATTCGCAGTCTCATATTCTTTACATTTGCATTTATTTAAATGTGGAAGCATTAATTTGTAAAGTCGATGAAAATTGGATTTATTCTATTGAAGGCTCCTTTAGGAAATTTAATGAGGAGTTTCCCGCGACAGCTATACAATATAAGGTATTTAGTGATGCTTTATCAAGAATGGTCCATAACTTCCGCGAAACTGGAAATGTACACCGGAAGCAAGGCAGTGGTCGACCAAACATAAGCACTGAAGAAGTAGTTAACAATGCGAGACAAATTGTGCAAGAACAACCACACGTATCTGTTCGCCATTTAGGACAGCAATTAAATGTTTCGTATACAACATCTCATAGGATATTAAGAAGCAATTTGCATTATTTTCCTTACCGGTTGCTGCCAAACGATCCTCCGGTTAGATTGGAATTCTGTAACTGGTTTATCAATAATTTAGGAAATAAGGATAATGCGTTTGAGAAAACTGTCTTTACCGATGAGGCATACTTCTATTTATCAGGCTATACTAATTCACAAAATATGAGTATGTGAAGCTCTGAGAATCTCAATTTTTATGTTAAAGAACCGCTTCACCCCCAAAAAAACGGGGTTTGGGCTGCAATTAGTAAAAGAAGAGTTATAGGTTCTGTATTTTCTGAAGGTAAGTGCAGCAAAACGATTAAATTTTATTTTAATAATTCAAATTTTAGGTTTGCTATATGCACAACAATATCGTATTGACATTTTGTCGCCGTTTTTTGAAGAGTTACGTGACGATGAACTACAAAAGGGTTACTTTCAATAAGATGGGGCAAGACTTCACACAACACAAGAAAATTTAAATTTACTTGGAGAGTTTTACAAAAACAGAGTTATTAGTCAAAACATGTCTACAGTGCGGCCTCCGAGGTCTTTTGACTTAACTCCCTGCAATTTTCTTCTGTGGCCATATTAAAAAAAATATCCATTTTTCAACTTCCACTGGACAATATTCAGCAACTTTAACAAAGAAGTAGTGGAAAAAATAAAGAAATCAATAATAATGCCGTAATATTAAGAGTTGAAAATAGAACGAGTTAAGGAGTTTACTTCCTTAGGAACATTAATCTCTGAAAACTTAACTTACACACAAGAAATTAAATCAAGGTTAATAGCATCGAGATGCGCGGGCGCGTTAACTAGTATAATGTCCTCAAAACAAATCTCGCTAAATGCAGACCTACGACTCATAAGACTGTAATTCGACCCACAGCTACGTATGCATGTGAAACATGGACGATGAATGTGGCAGATCAAGACATGATAAGTAGGTGGAAGAGAAAAATGCTGCGAAAAATATTTGGAGGGACTCGAACGGAGGATGGTTGGAGAAGACTTACAAACGAAGACGTACAAGAGAAGTATGGGGAGTCAAGTATAGTAGACTTCATTAAAGCTCAGAGGTTAAGAAGGTTTAGGCATATATGGAGAATGCCAGATGGAAGAGCTACTAAGATAGTATTGGAAGGCATAGCGCAAGAAACTAGATGAAGGGGGCGACCAAGGAATAGGTGGGAGAAGGCAGTAATGGAAGACATAGCAAGGAAAGGAATAGAAGACTGGGGAAATAAAATCATGAATAAAGGACAATGGAGATTGTTATGCAATGGGCCTAAAATGGCTTGTAAAAGCTTTATTTATTTATACTGAAAAAAAATACATAAATTGTAATATTTAAATATTTTTGTATACAATTTATAATTACAATAAAAAAACGACTTTCATTATACCATTATTCCTACTCAACAAAGTATGACACGTATTCAGAATCAGCAAGTTGTCTTTCATGAAATTTATCTTAACCAATAATAAAAGTGGCACAAAATCCAAAACCAAATCTGGCAACCACGTTTTGTACATTAACATAAAATTATCATTTTGTATAAAATGGGCATAACCTAACTTTTCTTAATGACTGACAGCATATTTACAGGGTGAAATTCATCACCCTAACATGGCCTCCTATCTGGCAAATAACTATTGAACGGTTTATATAAGTAAAATCTCATTTAAGCAGGCTCGTTGCGCAAACAATTACTGATTAAAGTTCGTCATTTTTTTAAATGTGAAAGGTTTAAAATTCTGTCGAATTTGACATTATACTGCTACTTATGCCATAATTAAAAACAGCGTTCTTCTTCTTCCAATGCATATCCATTACTGAATGTTTGCGACCACATTTTCCATTTTATTCCTGTCTCTTGATGTATGTATTAGGTCTTCCATTGTTCTCAATCCGGTCCATTGTCTTATATTGCGTAGCCATGACATCTTCTTCCTTCCCATTTCTCTTTTACCTTCATACCTTCCTTCGATAATTAGTTGTAATAATTGATATTTTGTGTTACGCATTATATGTCCTAGGTACGTTATTAGTTCTCTGTCTTTCTTCATCCTTCTAAGAACATTTTCATTTGTTTCACGTGTCGTCCATGGAATTTTAAGCACTCGGCGGTATATCCACATTTCAAATGCTTCCAATTTGTTCATTGTGGCCATTTTCAAGGTCCATCCCTCCACTCCATATAACAGTATTGACCAGATGTAACACTTGACAAATCTTACTCTGAGGTTCAAATCAAAGTCTGCGTTTGTGAGAACTCTCTTAAATTTCACAAACGCGCTTCGGGCCTGTTCTATGTGGCATTTTATGTCTAAATCGGATGTCCAGTCTTCATTAAGCCATGTTCCGAGATATTTGAACTTCTTTACACGCTCAATAGATTCCCCTCCGTGTGGTAGACCGGAGTTTCTGAAAGTCTCTGGTTCACGGGTCACTATCATATATTTTGTTTTTCTCGTGTTTATTGTAAGGCCCATCCTTTGACAGTGGTCTGCTATTACGTTGACTAGGTATTGAAGATCATCCATGTTATTAGATGTTAGAACGGTATCGTCCGCATATCGGATGTTATTAATCCACACCCCGTTAACTTTGATGCCCATCTCAACATCTTCAAGTGCTTCCTGGAAAATCTGTTCGGAATATAGGTTAAACAACAGGGGTGAGAGAACACATCCCTGGCGGACTCCTCTGCGAATTTCAACTGGGTTAGTTGTCTCACCGTCGATATTAATTTGGGCCGTTTGGTTCAGATATAGATTTTCAATACATCGGATATCCTTTTGGTCAATATCCATCCGCCTTAGAATTTGCAACAGTTTTTGGTGTTGTACCCTGTCAAAGGCCTTCTCGAAGTCTATGAAGCACATGATTACATTTGTTCTCTGGTCATAACAGTTTTGCACAAGTACTTGCGTTGCAACCAAGGCTTCTCTCGTGCCCATACCTTGTCTAAACCCAAACTGTGAGTCACTGATGGTTTGTTCACATTTTCTGAATATTCTCTGGTGTATGATCTTTAGGAATAGCTTTAGGGTGTGGCTCATGAGGCTGATAAGCCTATGCTCATCGCATTTCCTTGCACTGTTCTTTTTTGGTAAGGGTATAAAAGTTGATAAAAGCCATTGGGCAGGATATTGGCCAGTTTCATATATTTTATTGAGGAGTTTCTGAAGAACTGCAATACCTCCGTCGTTTAATAGTTTAATTAATTCTTCCGGAACCTCATCAGGTCCCGGTGCTTTATTACTCTTGAGATTGTCGATGGCTTCTTTGACTTCAGATTTTGTTATTGGGGGACCTGTCATATCTTTTTCCGTGTTTTCATTTTTATTTTCCGTTGTTTCGTCTGAAAATAAGTTTTTAATATATTTTTCCCAGATGATTTTTCGTTCCTCAACGTTGCTGGCGATTTCGTTGTGATCATTTGTTATCATGGGGAAAGTCTTTTTTCGGTATATTCCAGCTGTTTCTTTCATTTTTTTATGTAGGTTGAAATTGTCATGTAGAATTTGCAGGTTTTCGATCTCTTCACATTCCCTTTTCAACCATTCATTCTTCGCTCTCCTGATCATCGTTCTTATTCGATTGTGTATGATTTTGTATTCTCTTTGATTTGTGTGATTTCTGTATTTTCGTCGTTCATCCATCAATAAGAGAATCTCGTCCGTCATCCAAGGTGTTTTGTGGTTTCTTTTCTGATATCCTATTTTGTTTTCAGCTGTGGTTATTATGACGTTTTTCATTTCCTTCCATATGTTATCCAAGTTTTCTTCTCTCTCTATCAATGGTGCTATTATTGTCTCTATTTTGTGATTAATTTCTGTTCTTACTTCAGTTCTTAGGTCTTCGTGTCGAAGTTGTTCATAGAATATTTTTCTTGGGTGGCTGGTTCTATTGTATCTTGCCATTCTAGTTTTAAAACATGCCAGAAGTAATACATGGTCTGATGGTACGTCTGCTCCGGGATAGGTGCATGCCCTCGTAATGGAAGTCCCAAATCGGTTGTTAATGAGTATGAAGTCTATTTGATTTCGGACTATATTGTTTGGTTTGTCTGCTGGGGACTTCCATGTATATAGCCGGCGAGGTGGTAAGCAGAACCAAGTATTAGTCACCTTCATATTCTCTTCTTGGCAGAACTGTAGTAGACGATCTCCTCTGTCGTTTCGCTCCCCTAGTCCAAAGGGCCCCACCAGGTCACCACACCGTCCTTTTCCTAGCTTGGAGTTGAAATCACCCATAATTATGTTAATTTCGCGTTTCTTCGTGAGTTTGAGTAGCTCTTTTATTCCTCCATAGAATGCTTCGATTTCCTGTTCTGTGGAGTCTGACGTGGGGGCATAAATCTGAATAACGTTGAGATTCGCAGGCTTGCCAGGCTTGGCCTTGAGTTTGATTAAAGCAATTCTGTCGGAATACGGGAAGAAATCTATTACACTAGTTGAAAGTTTTTCTGTGATGAATATTCCTACTCCTTTTCGGTGGTTCTTATCCTGGTTACCTGAGTAGTAAAATGAACCTCCTGGGACGGTGCATACTCTATTGTCAGGCCACCATGTTTCTGCAACGCCTAGTATGTCAATGTTAAGCCTTTTTATTTCTTGGTTTAGGTTTGCTAATTTTCCTGCTTCAAACAAGCTTCGCACATTCCAGGTCCCTATATTGATCTTTCGGCGACCATTTAATTTTCTCTGTTCAGTGTCATTCAATACTGCTCCCCCCGGAGATCCGATTGGGGAACTTATTTTACTTCCGGAATATTTCGAATTGAATGTATTCATGTAGCTCTCTTGGGAAAAATAATGGAGGTGATTTCCCGTTATCTTCCTCCATAGGATAGGAGTGTGGATAGGGTTAAAGGTAGTTTAGGTAGGATTAGGACATGTTTCTCCTCTGTGTGATGTAATGTGGGGTGAAACAAGGCTCGCGTTGGCAGGGTCGCTTCCCTGAAGTAGACCTATTTCTGTCGGGATCACAGAAAGTGTCTACCCGCTACCTACAAAAAAAAAAACAGCGTTAAGGTTACTAAAATATTTTTTGTAGATTTACCTCTTTCTTACTCAAGCATTTTGTTTTCTCGTTCATGCTCATGAGCTCATCGGTATAATTTGATACTTCTGATGTTATTTCCGTCACATTTGATGTGCATTGTTGACAAGCCGTATAACATGCAAAAGTGTATTTTTTTACTACTACTGTTAATGGTCAAAATTGTACAATTCACAAACAGTGTAGGCGCGTACTTATGCACGGTCTTGTATAAAATGAACAATCTCGCAAATAAGGATGTTACTTAATTTGACGTTCTTTTACTTTGTAAAATAAAGTATAAAATCATAATTAATAAACCATAATAATAATAATTAATAAATAAATAATTATTGTGAACTCGAGATTTTTGCGGAAATATCCGTTTTCGTATCTTCTGGTTGAGAAAACCTAGTTTTTGAAGTGACGTCCGTCTGTCAGTCTGTGAGTCTGCATGAGTCATTTCTACAGCCCTTACGGTTTAATCCACCGGCCTCAAAATGTATATTTTTGTTTTTTATACAGGGTGTTATAAACTGGCGAAAGAACTACACGTGGCGATGTTGGTTATAAAATTCTGAGTAGAAAATCTTAATACTAAAATGTTGGATTGGTCTTCATGGGTCCTCACGAGCAGTACATAAAAACATCTTCTTTTCAGGCAAAGTAACTTCTGTTTTAAATACGTCAAAGCATCATCAAGGAAAGTCGTTCAGAATGTAAAATTATGGTTTCATGCAAATTTCATAAATGTATAAATTTGGAGATCTCAGTGACTTTTGGTTAAAATCGAGTAATCGGAAATGGTACTTTACTCTTATGTTTTCCGCTTTGTTTAATAAAAATTAAATTTCATAAAAGATCATAATACATATTTTGTGCAAAAACTTTTTTTTCAAGTACAGTTTTTGGAAAAACTAAAATCAGATTTTTAGAAAAAAAACTCCTCAAAGTCAAAAATTAATAATGGGCATATATATTTTTAAAAACCCTATTATACAGGGTGTTTCGGAATTGCACGGCACTATTTTAGGGATGTGTTCTCCAGCACGAAATAAACAAAAAAGTTCATACAAACATGGTACCTAAACGGCTTCGTTTTCAAGATACAGGATGTTGAAGTTTAAACAAAAATTTATTATTTTTTTCAAAAATCTGGAAAACGCCTATAGGTATTCTAATGGTGTAGGTTAGTATTTTATAAAGTGTGGCATTGTTTGGAAAAATTTAATTTATTTTTACCAGTGGCGTGCATCGGGGCCACCTAAGTTACCTTATTTTAGAAAAATCTGGTACGCCACTGTTTTTTTGCCAATACGACAAGTTTTTTAGCTTCATGCATTGAAACTATACAAAAGATGTATCTTTTATTTTTTTTTGGAATAAAGCTTTTTCGAGAAAAACGGAAAAATCTGTAACAGCAATTTCGTTCATTGAACGTAAATGGAACCTAAACGGCTTCGTTTTCAAAATACAGTTTAAAGAAGTTTTTAAAAAATATTATTTAATAACAAACATTCTTACAATAGCTACAAAACTTTTAGCTCAAAAACAGTCGCGTGCCAGATTTTTCTAAAATAAAGTAACTGAGGTTGCCCCGATGCACTCCACTGGTGAACATAAATTAAATTTATTATGACCGAACAATTCCACTTTATGAAATACTAAGCTACACCAAGTTTTATTAGAATGCTTCTAGCCGTTTTCCAAATTTTTGAAAAAAATATTTTTGTTTAAACTTCAACACCCTGTATCTTGAAAACGAAGCCTTTTAGGTCCCATGTTTGTATGAACTTTTTTATTTATTTCCCTAAAATAGTGCCGTGCAATTTCGAAATACCCTGTATATTACGTAGTTATCTATAACTGTTGTCAAAAACGTCTTTCATTAGTAGTTGTTGAAAAAAATGGCAAAATAAAATTACAAGTATGTGCCATTCAAAAAAATCTGGTGGTCACACAACTTCCTTTTACAGTGATCTCATAATTAGCCAAAATTTTATTTTTAATGTTTAAGCATTTGTCAACATTTTTCAAAAATTACAAATTCTACAGAAACCGTGCAAAATAGAGCGTTAGTTAAAGAGAGAAATTATCTCTAAAATTTAAGCTGAATTCAAAAATGTAATAATATACAGGGTGTTATATTTAAAATAGAAGTTAATAAAAAAATAAAGAAAAACAAAAGCAACCCATTTTAGAGGTATTCAACTTGAAAATCGCCTATCTTACATCAATACTTATTAAAAATGTAAAGTTTGAAAAAATTATTACAGCCGTGTTTGAGAAAACCGAAACAAAACTGAAATATCACAAGAGTAAACACCACACACGGGTATGCGATTTTCTTCAAAAGCTTGTTGTCTCTTCTAGATAGTAGGTACACAAAACTTACATATGAAGTTTCAACGCCATACCTCTTTTCGTTTTTGAGATATTCTGTTCACATGCAGACAGACAGACAGACACACAGACAGACCAATAAACAAAATTTTTTTTTTGTTCAGGGGACTCTAAAACGTGAAGATCTGTTGAAAACTCAATTTCGAATTTTTGAGGTGAATCCAATACTTCCTTTATTGTAAAAGAAAGTAAAAATGTGACCACACCTCATTTTTACATTTGTTTATACGAAATAGTGCAGCGAAGAACGGTTATGATATTTATTTTAGTATTTAACGGAGTGTGGTTGTAGAAAAAGTATAGTATGCAACTCGACCTATAAATCAATTACGTAGTACTTGTGGAATACACACTCATCGGTTCGTACGTAACTTTTTCTACTCGTGCGTAATATGCTTCTTACAATATACTAGATAAACGAGTTGTAAAAGCGTCGCAACATTGCTTTTGTCATTACAAAAGTCAAACTGACACTTATCAGAATATTGCAAACGGCATAAATGTCGAGAATATAATTTAAAGAAAAATATCTTGGTCAACGAGAAATTTAATAAAATGTGAGTGAAATGCAATTATTCATGTGATTCAAGTGAATATAGTTTTTAAATATGCAAAAGAAATGAAAACGTTAATTTATAGAAAATTTCAGTTGCCAATAATTGAATGAAATTAGAAATTCCAATGCTGGAAAATTCATATTAAATAGCTTTTAAGGAAAATTGTATTAAAAATTATTCTGCATTATTTATTCACTTATGTGGGTATATGATAGTGGTAAGTTATCACTGTTAAGTGATAATACATGGTAGGGCTTAAGTTTGAATTATTACCTGTGTGATTAAACGATTGCTTCCACTTTACATTAACAAAAAATAGAAGTTATGATGTCACTTCTATTTTATAATTTTTAAATTTGATTTATCATTATCATAAAATAAACGACAAACCAAATACACCATCAGCTGAACGTGTCAGCAGATATCTTTAACTTCAATTATTTTTAATAGTGTAAGTTGAACTTGCGAAATATTTAATAAACTAGAGATTTCCAAGTTTCCTGATTAATAAAATTAAGTTGGTGGATCTCGCAGTTTCGTAAACATAAATAATTAAACGTTATGATATCTAATAGCATGCACTCCTAAGCGGATAAATTAAAAAGTGTATATTTTGCTTTATCATTTTCTCACAGCCGAAACGGTCGTATTTCTTATGTACTGGTTAATAGCTGGTTAATAGCACACATTTTAAATCAAAACTTTCCTTGAACAGTGTTAGCTCTGCAACGCTAAAGATTGTTTATTTCGACGTTCTTTTAGACAAATGGCTTTTACTTCTAAAAATATAGTGCTACCTTTAGATATCTACAAATATAGTTTGGATAATGTACAAAACCAAACATTCATTCTTGGCCAAAAAGCTAGTCAAGCATGCAATGACCTCCCTAAGTTTGTTGATACATCACACAATGTTGCATTGGAACAGTTAACTGAAAAAGCTGAAGTGTGTTGAATATTATGCTGTAAATATTTTAAAATTTATAACCACGCATTTTCAGATACAAGAGGAAAAGATTAACAACATCTGCCTTCTGAAGCATTTTATCGCAGATTATCACGCTGTTCTTTCATGGATTAACGACATGAAAATGAAAATGTTAACCGACAAAATAGCCAGTGATCTTGACAGTGCTAAATCGCTTCTGGATAGGCACCAGGGGTACAAAGATAGAATAAATATTTATGAAGATAAAATTAAAAACGTGATTGAAGTTGCCCACAAACTAATTGAAGGGAAAGTGTGTTCCGGAGAAGTCAAAGAGAAACTTGCACAGCTTTCTGCTAGCTGGAATTCCTTGCCGTGTTAGTATTCTAATTTATTTAAATTGTTATTGTAACTATTTTTTTTTATTTCTAGCTTTATGGGAAAGACGTTTTGCGTTTCACAAGCAACGTTTAGATCTATACTTTTTTTATAGCAAAATCGATCAGATCGGTGCATGGATGACAGATCAAGAACAGTTGTTTTCAGCAAACAAACATGTTGAGTATTCTTTGAGTTCTCTAGAAAACCTTATTAACAACCACGAAGACATCAGTACAACTCTTACAGCGAAAGAAGAAGATATTAAACAACTTGTTGAATTTGCCGCAAAACTTGTTAATGAGAAACATTACGCTTCAGACGATATATCGCAGTGTCGAGATAAAGTATGACTTTTATGATATTTATGTTTATGCCAGTATTTATGTTATGTGTAGTTTTTAGAACGATATGCAATGCTAAAGGAGTTGCTACTGGACGAATGTGATTTGGATTGGAATGAACTAAAAGCTTGGATTGATGTAAAACTGAAATCTGTTGGTAAAGATATAGATTTCCCTGACATAAAAAACATAGGAAATAGTCATATTTCCAAAGCAGGTCATAGAGCATCTATAATTAAATGTGAAGATGTTAAGTTCAAAGCACAGGGGTTAGCTATTTCCAACAGTTACGTTTCGTGTAAGTCTAAAAATTGTCTGAATGAAATAACTTAAATATTTGATTAAGAGAAACTACAATGTACTTTTCTTGCAATTTAAAATTTTATCTGCGTCTGAATTATCTGCTTAGACAAGGTAAGCTGCAACACTTGGTGGCCGTTGCTATTTACGATTGCAACCCAGCGTACGCATATCATGGCGACACTGATACCGCGGACGGAATATGTTTGCAAGTGGAGCTTAAAGGTCCGAACACACATTCCCGGACCGTGCCAGGGCCGGAGGACGGCCGTGTGACGGCCGTCACCCGGTGAAGGAATTGCACAGTGAAATTAAATGCATCTGTTCACACATCACCGTGTCATGTCCGGGCGCCGTCACCGGACCGGGCCCGGGCCGGGTGATAATAGTTTTGCTTACTTTTTGACGGTGACGGTCCGGTCTCGGTGGTAGATTAGATCTGCTTTCACATAAGTGTTAGCGTTTGGAAAATACTTAGTGGGTGTATTTTGATCGCAGCATTTGAAAACTTTATAATTCATTGTTTATATAGGGTGAATATAGACATAGAACGACTGATAGAGGAGGTTCGAAAGTTTACGGTACTCTATAAGAATATAACCAAGCTAATGAAAAGTGCAGAAATGCAGAGTACAAGGACAGAGTTTGGAAGAAAATTGAGACAATATTCCCGTATATCTTTATCCGATCACGTCAAAGATTTCGAAGCAGACTGACAAAACTTCCGAGTCCCACTGTCCGGAACACGGCCGGCACACGGACATGTGTCGTTTCTGGATGAACGGGCCGAGACATAACCGGGTGACGGCCGTGCTCCGGTCCTGACACGGTCCGGGAATGTGTGTTCGGACCTTTATGCATGTTTCAACGATTCGGATCATTTTATCTTTTAGATAAATATCGGATATCTGTGTTGCCACAAAATATGTATTATATGTATACGTTGAGTTGGAATTAAATAGTACCCGTCTTCAAGTTTCGTGGCCAACCCTATATAATAATTCTTATTACAGCACACAACATTCAACATGAAATTAAAGACATTATACATTCATTAGCAACTTTAGGTGAAATTGCTGAAAAAAACAAGTTTACATTTCAAGAAGCAAATTACTATCCAAAGCCCGGGTCATGTTTATCAGATATTTCAAATCAATCACCAACAAATTACAAGAATGAGGTATGCATATTATATAAACACTAATTATTACAAAGTAGCATGTTTCTCGTTTTAGAATGTAACTTGTGTTCAAGATTTGTATGGGAATAATTTAAATACGATTAACACAACCAAAGAAGAAGTATCTAAGTTATTAATCAATCGCGTTAAAACAAACGCAAATGTTGAGCTCGCCAATGAAATTATTAATAAACGCTCTGAAATAATTGAAAGATCATCTAAACTAAAAGCTTCTCTCATCAAAAAGAATGGTTTTCAGGTTACTCCAGATGCCATTGTGGGATTAACTTCAAATAAACTGACATCAGTATATAAATAACTTATATCATACTATGTTTTTACTAGAATGACACATATTTAAATGAACTAGATTAGCTTTATGAAACTAATAATCACGTATTACACATAAATGTGAATAAATTACCAGTGCAACTGCTTCACTAGTTAAAAATTTAAGCTTTGTAGTAGTTTTTAAGAAATAAATGTAAAATGTTTTGCGAATTATGCATATAGATAAGATTCGTAAAATTAATTCTATAACCGTGTTTTTAATAAATCTGTATAATTCTTTACACAGAACTTCTCTTGTAAATAGAAGTTTTGAAAATGGTAAAGTCAAAAATAATGTATTTTCTTTAGATTTCCACCCTATATATGTTGGATACCAAATATCTTATTTTTGTCAAAGGTAGAAACCTAAAAACCGGAGCCGTGTGCAACATACTTTTGTTTTAAAAATAGTTCTCGAGTTAGATAAAGCAAAAATAGACGAAATTAATTTTTTCTATGACCACTACTAAAAGTAGGCCTTTTAACACTAGCTTGATTCACTATAAAAATGAAGTTTTATAAATCAGCGTGTTAAAAGTGAAAGTGTGGAATTTAGAATTTTAAACTGGAGGTGATGTTATAAAGTTATTCTAGTTACTTCTTTCGTTAGAGATAAAATGTTTTTTAAATAATTAAAGCATTATGTAATGAATAAAGTAAAATGTGTACATATTTAATTACCTTTGATAACTAACTTTGACAGCTACCGACTGCAAAAACAGTCACCTGCGCGTCAAGGCCATCTCTTTACTATGACATAAATTATAACTGTCATAAATGCAAACCTTTGTTAAATCGACATTTATGGATTAATAACAGTAAATTTAAGGCCGTAGAAAAAATATTGTGTGCAAACTCGTGCATAAACGTTCACTTTTAGCACTTGTTGCACAAATAGCTATTTGAAGGTGTTCGCCTTGTACCGGGTATCTTAAAAAGAATTACATTTCGTATGCTTTGAATTTCCCATAATGCAATCTAAAATTTTACTTAAAATTGGCAAGATTGTAAGTCTATGTCAAATTCGAGGTTAGCAGGGTAGGTTTTGCTTCATTTTTGACATAGCCTGACGCAAAACCTGTGTTTACGTTATTCTTTATTCACCAATAAAAATTATTATTTTGAGTTCAATATTTGTAATTGTTTTTACTTTGCTATAATATACAGCGTGTCAGCGGTAGTGATGTAAATTACCCGGGTATTTATTTGCACCCGAGGTATTTACCCGGGTAAATACCCAAAATGGGTATTAAAACGAGTATTCATAGCCTCATTTACAAATATTATTAAGCTAATCTAACCACTATAATTTATTGGTAAGTGAAGGTGCTCTATTTGAATTTTATAAAAATGTAGAATAAAAAATAGCTGGACTGAGAACAGTTACTGCCCAAAATACCGATGGGGTCATAACTATAGGTTCAAGTACTATTTACCGTAAGAGTAAAATGCAATAATTACTTTGGTTACTCTTATGACGTTATGACAAATAGTATTTCAGCTTTTTCCAACTCATGGAATTGCCATGTTCCGTACAATTTTAGGCAACCTATATATAACAGCAATAAGATAGCATGAATAAAAACAGAATTCAAGGCTTGACTAAGAAAGAGATATACATGAAAATAAATATTTGAGTAGACTTGACACTAATTTTAATTATGTGTTAGGTTTTGCGTCAGTTTTGACATAGAATGACGCAAAACCTAACCTGCTAACATCGAATTTGACATAGACTTACAGTGCCACCAACATAAACAGTGCCAACCTAAGAAAAAAAATTTCAATCATTTATAGTCACCCGGTATGACATGACTTACACTTTTCATGGTGCACTGGATTTTAAATAGCTTTCCAATTTTTGGTTGGAATAGTATATATATGTTCACTAAACACAAAAACACAAAGTGGCCTTTGATATCCAAAATTTCATGAGTGTACTTCCAAAATTCACCTTTGTCTAGGAATGTACTTACAAAAAGTTACTAAAACAAATAGGTTAAGGGTGTGACATTTACTACCCATCTGTTATAAATGTTGTAATTAACTATTTAAGGATATTATACAAATACTGCATTGGATACTATTGACGTAGCGTTTACTAATGGGTATCTTTATTACATTTTATGAAACTTTAGGTTAGAATTTCTAGAAAAATATCTACTTTGACACTGACAATGAGAAATATTAAATGTCATTTTTAAATTCAAATCTGCCAGTATGCAACCTTTGCAAAACAAAATATAGAATCCCTAGTAGAAAAATTATATGCATATGCCAACTTAAAAAAAAATTAAATGTTTTTGTGTTTACTGAATGCATATATATAATACACATATATTGCTAGTAGGGCCTCGGAACGTCAGAAAACATTACGGCGCCGACATAGTCTCACTTAGAGTATAACGCGTCTCGTGCGCATGCGTGGGAATTTAAACTCCGCCTTTAGAAGCGAATTTTAAACTTGACCACTTCCCCATTGGGCGGACGACGCCGTTGCCCTTGCGCACCGCCCACCATTATACATTGAAGAGTTGCTTGTCTGTCTCACTTCCTTGGCAAGTTTCCCACTCATAGCCGCTAGCAATATAGTAAGTATTAGATATATGACTGAATGCCCTATAGATGTTAATATTCTAGCAATCGTTCCTGCTTGTTCTCAAACCAAGATTTTGAGAAAGTCAATCAAATTAATTAATATACAGGGTGTATTTAGAATCAATTTAAAAAAAATCCAAGAATAAACTATCTTTATTAGAAGAGGTAACAAAAAAAGTATTAAGAAACGTTGTTTAGAATTAAGAGTAATGGCAGACTCAATTTTCAGACAAATCGGCCACTCTTCATCGGAACTCTCTGAACTACTTGTAAACAAGTTTAAAAAACGTATTATCGACTTGTAACCTGCACGCCTCTGAACGCCGCTTGCAAATAAACTCACCGTCGAACTACCGCGCACAGTATGAATACCTACTAGTCTAAAAAAACCTCCCAGAATCCGCTCCGCTACCGCCAGTCTGAATAGACCATAATGGTATTTTAAGTACATAAATAACTATTATTGTAAAAATATCGATTGAGAGGCTTGGTTTAGTTTTATAACTATTTCTTTTAATCCGAGACTGTCATTCTGCAGCAACCCGGTTGTTTTTAATGCGCAATTAATTAAAAACTGTATAAAAAATATATTGAATTACAGTAATACTTCATACACATTGTAGTAGTTTCAAGTTATAAAAATTCATCTTTGTTCAAGTAATATTTGAAATTTCCTGAAACTTGGGGAATTTGAATTATAGCGTTGAGTGTGTTGGTAGAACTGCCGATTTTCGTCCAGCAATAGCGATGACGTTTATCTGTCAGTTTGAGAAGTGATGCGAGCGAAATTGGACTGATAAAGTTTATAAAACCGTGGTTGTTTTCAAATTTACATCGGAATTTGTGAAAACTGGCAGTCGTATAGGTGAGTAAAACGTTAGTACTGTGGAAGCGAAGCCGTTAATCATTTTATAGGAGTGGAAACATATAGCGTTACTGTTAATTGGTACGTATTGTAACCACACCCTGCCGAATCTCTTTAAAAATATCGGAAATATTCTTGGATTTACAATAAAATAACAAAGGTTTGCCTTCTAATATTAAAACTAGAAGTTGCTTTAGCGTAAACATGAAAAAATTACTGGGCTTTGGCGAATTAATACCGGTTGAAGGCTATTGCTATTGTGGCCTACTTTTGGAAACCATTTATATATGAGATTTTTAAGTTAATTTACATTTCAATGTAAATTGAGATTATGTAATGGTGAAAATACAGACTTCCAGACGCCACAACGTTCTGAAATTATTGATTTGTTTTGATTCACGAGTATTGTGCGTACTGCAAATGCCTGTATAATATATAGCACTGCAGTTACTTTTACAGTAGCCCAACGTAGTAGTCGATAATCAATAGCCCTGACCGGTAATAAGCCAATTGTATTGGGCGACTGTGGTTCACTCACACCCACGTATTATGTCATCCTTAATAATTCTGTCGGTGTAATAGGGAAAGCATGTAGGTACTTATTTTATCATGCGAGAATGTTATTGCACTTGATTGGTATAATCTAAAAAAATTGTTTTCGTGATTAACAAGCAGTTTTGCAATCGTTGATTTTTCTACCATCCTAATCTAAGTAAATTTACTGCTGCATTATCTCATTCCATTATAGAGTGATAATTGTTTAAACTTGCAGCGTAACAAACAGCAGTCAAACTGATCGGGCCGGCAAGCAATGGAGCAAATTCCACCTCCCAAAGAGGTGAAGATCCTCGAGACCGCCGAGGACATCCAGGAGCGGCGGCAGCAGGTGCTGACACGCTATGACAACTTCAAGGCCGATGCACGAGCAAAGCGCGAGAAGCTAGAGGACTCGCGGCGCTTCCAATACTTCCGACGAGATGCCGATGAGCTGGAATCGTGGATTCTCGAAAAACTGCAAGCCGCCTCCGACGAGAGCTACAAAGATCCCACCAACCTGCAGGCCAAAATTCAGAAACACCAAGCGTTCGAGGCTGAAGTTTCGGCACACAGCAATGCCATCGTTGTGCTGGACAGAACAGGACAAGATATGATTAATCACAATCATTATCAGTCAGATACAATTCGCAAACGGCTGGGTATGTTGTTTGAGTTGTTTTACAAATGCAATTATGTTTTGGTCCCATACTGAACATCGATGATGTCAGAACAAATATTTACAGCAGCCAACCCTAAATAGTTAATTACACAGTAAATTAGTCAATGTGTTCGTGAGTCATTTGACTGAATAATCTGATTATGAAAAATTGAGATAATAAATTGTATTCCCTTATTGAATCATTACATTTTTATTTAAATAATATAATTCGAACAGATTTCACAAAAATGAGCTCTTACGGTACACCCTTTGTATTTATATTTCTTACTAATTTTTATAGAGGAACTCCATCGCTTGTGGGAGCAGCTGCTGTCAAAATTAGCAGAAAAGGGCATGAAATTGCAGCAGGCCCTAGTGCTTGTACAATTTTTGCGTCACTGCGACGAGGTCATGTTCTGGATCAACGACAAAGGCAGTTTCCTGACGAGTGAGGAGTTTGGGCACGACTTGGAACATGTGGAAGTGCTGCAGCGCAAATTTGACGAGTTCCAAAAAGACATGGCGTCACAAGAACATCACGTGACTGAGGTCAACGAGCTTGCAGAAAAGCTGCTGCTTGATGGACACCCTGATAGGGACACAATTGTTACTCGCAAAGAGGTACATGTTTGGTTTGTAGATAAATTTATGGTAATAATTAAGGTGGTAGGATATCCAGCAAAGCAAAACTTTCCTACTAAAGGTGTTATTTTTTAATTTTCTTAAATATATGTAACCAATAATACGTGCTTTTTTTTCGTTATGGCTATGTGAATGCAGCAATAAGTTCTTTGTACTAACAGGAAATTTCTATCGGCTAGGATGTTGCTACAACCATTTTTGACACAACGGCTATTCTGAACGTTTTCCAGATCTATATCGAATTTGATTAGTTTATGTCTAAATATTTTAATAAAGGAATAATAGCCATTCTTAGAAATTCTGTTGCATTAAAGAGTATCAACTTTAAGCTGCCTGATTTGGTATGTTTATTAATGATTAGGATTTTAGAATTTGCCATTGCTATGTCATCAGTTAGTTTTATGAAACATTCATAGCACTCGAATCAATTATTCTAGAATATTTAGTATTAAAAAAACATAGGACTCTTGAAAGTGGAAACTTATTACGTACACTTTGGATAGTAGGATTATATTTTGAATGATTTCTAGGTTATTTTCATCTGGTGTTATTGCCTTGTGTGCTGCAATAATATTGGACAAATCCTGAATGCAAAGTCTTCAAGGAACTCAAAAGAATACAATTTTCCCAATTTTGGTGTGTAAATAATACCAAATAATAAATTCTGAATTCCATACTGGTAGTTATCATATGCCACAATTCAAATTATAGTACCGAGAGATAAAAAAAAATGATTCTGGCCTTGATATGTGTTATACGTTTGGCAGTACTGAAGTGTATTGTCAGTCTATGTCAAAGAGAGATTAAATGGTTAGGTTTTGTTTGTTGTTTGACACAGCCTGACGCAAAACCCAACCTGTAAATCTCGAATTTGACATAGACTGACAATACACTTCAGTAGTGCCAAACGTATAACACATATCAAGGCCAGAATCATTTTGTTTTATCTCATGGTATATTACATTACAAGGCATGAAAGTGATACTTTGCTGATGAGGAGGGTTGTTGAAGAATACGAGGACACGAAACATCCGAGTACTTCTTAAAAGCCTCCAAGTCAAGCATAGACACTTCCATGCTGTGTAAAGCCCCTGTCCCACTAAAAATTTGTATAAATTGGTTTTATAAAAACGTGGTGACGTCACGCCCCATCAAAATATTTTTAAGCCATGTCCCACTGTCAATATTTGGTCCAAAGTTTTTATAAAAACCAGATCAGCTGTTTGAAGTAACACTGAAAAGTGAGGTTGGATTGTAGTGTTTTGACTTAAATAGCCACCTCTTTGGCAAGCCTTTTATTATACTGTTGCACTCCTTATTAGAATGAAAAAGTTAAGTGTATATAGAAAGAAACTTTTGACAGGGCGTACAATAAGTTTAATTGGTTATGCCCTAATTCAGAAACAAAAGAAAAAACAAAATAAACGTAAATGGTGGCTTAGACCTTGTTTAAATAACACAGCAATCAAGAAAACTACAAAAATGTTGCCTTTAATTTCACTCACTGCAAACAGCAATGTTAAAATAGTAAACAATTGGGTATAAATAATTTTTTACCACTTGTATTGGGCCTATCTTTTAAACCCTCCACAATTACTCCATCGCTTGTTGCCTCGCATATTTGTTATGGTAACTAGGATGGGAAACTGTATATAATATTGACTGGTTTTCACAATGATCGCTTAACGCACCACTTTGTTCAATAGACCACGTGCCAGTCATACTTTAAATTATTTCACAACTACAACATAACATCAAACAACAGCTTCGCAGGAAGTGGTGGCCAAGAATGAGGTTAAAAATATTGAGCATGAATGTTTTAAAAGGGAAGTTTCGCGCGCCATTTCAAATTCTCAGTAGGCTGAGCTTAGCCATCAACATCCACTGAAATGCCTGATCTCATAAAAATTATAGAAACCGTTCTATTCCAAAAGTGTTTATAAAACTATTTTACGTGACGTCATCAAAATACAGACACTGTCAACGTAAATTTCAGTGATGTCATTTTTATAACACTGTGTACTGTCACACTATCAAAATTCTGTTTATAAAACTGTTTATAAAAAAATTTCCAGTGGGAGCGGGTTTAATATATTAAATTTTTTCTGAAATGTCACTTTGTAACACCTAGCAGTAGGGATGGTTGTCAATTCCTGGACCTACTCTTTTGAACCTAGTTCGTTTTGCCGGAGTAGGTGCACCTGGTTCGGCGTTCGTTAAAGAGTAGGTCGCCTGATCTGGTGTTCCTTCAATGAATCGAACCGCTGTGCACCTAAGCCAAACCGCGTCAGCGCTCGGAGTGGCGGACCTATAAACGGAATGCCGGACTATCGCACCTAGGACTGATCCATCGTTCCTTCAATAAATCGAACCGTTTTGCACCTAAGTCAAACTGCCCCAGAACTAAGGAGCGCGGAGCGCGGAACTGTTGAACGGAATGCCAGACTCTCGCTCCTACGAAGTGGATCGGATCGCTCCTTTTTCGGACTGCAAAGACGTTGAATTTGAAATCGGAATGGAAATGAATCGACGCGGTTTGCGCTTTGCAATCGTTGCTAACTGACTAGGAACTGCATAATCTACGCAAGGAATTTCAGATTCGGATTCGGAATTGCGGGATCGTTATGGCAATGCCTTGTGTGTTGTGCCAAAATCATAGACCATATAGGCTACACATTTGAGTCATAACATGCGACTGTAGGTGCAGGCCAGTCCGAGATCCGACTCCGACCGCACCAGCGTCTGGCGAGACCTGCAAGTTCCCGCTGACCGCGAGCGGAACTGAACCTAGTTTCTTGCACCTAGTTCGGAGCCGGATCAAGTGCACCTGATCCTGTAGCGGAACAGGTTTTACCATCCCTACCTAGCAGCATGGATCTACACCGCTTAACGGTTCCAGCCGGCACCAAGCGCACCTCTCGCTAGTCATGTACCAACAGCGCTCGCTTAAAACCTCGTGCCAGCAAGACATTTGGCTTTCTTACAGCGACAGCGTCTTAGCAAGGAACAACACTGCCAAAGCTATGTAATATTGTATTATTATTATTATTATTAGAGAAGATACAGAGCAGAGAATGAATCTATCATTGCTCAAAAATTAGTAAAAGGTATGTGATTGAAAACATATACAGAATGAACACAATTTATACAGTAATAAAATTAAAATAAGATTGATATTAAGTACTTAATAATTCGTCAATAAACGACTTGAACTGGTTGACATCACTGGCAGCAACCACTTCGTGGGGTAAGGAATTCCAAGAGTGAAACACTCTGTTTGTAAGAAAGAATTGCCGCTGGGTTGTTATGAAAGGCTCCTTTCTTATGTCATAGGCTTTACCAAACCTTATGCAAAAACAGTTTTAAAGGAAGCTGGAGGATTTTATTTTCTCTCAGGCATCTTTAAAAATTTTAAAATAAAATTCTAACGCATCAAGACGCACGGTGAAGGTGACCGGTCACCTAGGTAACGTAAAGTAAAAATGCCTAGTCTTGCAAAAATCTCAAAATTGACTAGTCTTGCAAAGTGACACTTTCAAGATCAAACTGAGTCTTGACATGGCTCGCTTTCTTGACGATTTCAAGAAAAGGAAATCTTTTTCACTAGTCTACACAAAGGTCTTGATTAATTTTAACTTTTTCCTTAACTTGCCACTATTTATGAAAAATAAACATTTCACTTCTACGTATTATTGCATTTTGCACTACAAAACCATCAGGGTAAATGCTCTAAATATGGTTTTCCCTTTGGAAATGGAAAATCTAGAAGGCTGTAAGTATTTTTTTTTCCTACACAACTTACCGTAATTTTAATAGTTGTGGAAGATTCTTTGTATCTTTTTCTAGCGCTGAATACAGATGCTATTTCACCAATGCATGGCACAATGTGGAATTTCATCACAAACAAAATAACTATTAATCTTTTAATATTTTAGGTTATTCTATAAACTCTATAAAAACCGTGAAATAATGAAAGTTATTCGAAATTCACTTTCTAAATGTGTTTTCAAGAAGTGCAGTGAAACAGTAGCATTTAAATTCCATTCTTCTATGCAACTTGATTGGCTGAGTTTTGTCCAAACCATTGGCACAGGTTCTTTAGCCACGGTATTCGGCATCTGTCTGGGCCTCTCTTTCTTGCAATCTTTCCTTTTATGAGTCGCAGGATATTGTGTTTTAGAGTGTCTCATAACATGTTCAAAGTACGTCAGCTTTTGTGTTTTTATTGTTTTTTGTAATTTTTTGTTCTTTAATCTTTCGAGAACTGTTTTATTTCGTACTCAATCAGTCCAACTTATAGGTCTGTTGTCCATATTTCAAATGCATACAGTTTCTTGCTGGTTGTTTCCATAAGTGTCGATGTATCTACACTGTAAAAAACAGAAAACATGTAACATCTTAACATTCTGACTCAGAGAGAGCTCTGTGTTGAGATCATGGGAGTGAAAGTGGTTCTGGCTTCATTTCTAATGAGTGATTCCAGCTATCATCCACTACAGTTCCCAGATGTGTTCTTTTTAATCACATTTCGTTTGCATATACAGTGAAATCTCCCATAAGCGGACACGCACGGTGCCAACGTTTTTGTCCGGTTATTAGAGGCGTCCGCTTAAGAGAAAAAATCATTTTTATGTTTAAAAAAGTTGTATTATGCAAAGATATACGCGCTAACAATACAGACTAGAATATAAAATAATTGAAACAAAGTTATGTAATAGTTGTTACAAAATCTAAAATACTCATTTGACGTACCTAAGGGTTTTTCTGACCTTTTATTATACTTTTCGCATGTATTTCTAAATATTTTGACAGTTTGAATACTTTAAAGTCATTACTTTCTTTAGCAAAGCATTTAAAAATTTTCACTGTTAATGTTTCCGTGTGGGTCTTGATTACATTCTCACAAATTTCTAAGTCGACATCGTTTTCTAATTCTGCCAACTGCACAGCAACGGCAGCTGATTCACCTGAAATTTTGGTTACATCATCTTCCTTGCTTATTTCCTTGTCAATGTTTATAAATTCGTCAGGGTCGACCTCTTCGATTTCTGGGATACTCCTTTACAGTTCAGCCATTACTGATAAGGGTAAATCGTTTTCTGGTTCGAATTGATTACACTGCCGTAACTTGATAGCCGCAGACTCCGCGATAGCGACGGCCCTGAGCCTAGTTTTCTTATTCTTTCATTCAATAAAAGCAAGCAGGAAAAATTCTTGCTTTTTTTATTTTTATCATAATAGGCTGCCCACGCAAAAGGCAAAGTAATTTTGAATTGCAGGCCTCTAAAATCAAGCGACATGGATTGTTTTGTAATAATATGGCGCATAGGGTAATGAAAGTGTCGAATTTCCTGCAGTATCACGCTGATTTGAGTTGACTTAATACCGCCCCTATTGCAAAAGAATTCTATATTTTAACAACATGATCATTAAATGTTGGATTTATGGATTGTTTTGACGCCTCACGACATTAGCTGGGCCTGCATTTTGAAGTGTCCGTACAAGAGAGATTCACAGTCTAAAAATTGTCGAAAAATGGTGTCCGTGTCCGTTTAAGAGAGTGTCCGTTTAATAGAGAAAATTTTATTAGTAAAGTTAATGCAAGCAAGTTGGTTCCCAACAAAATGTCCGTGTAAGAGAGGTGTCCGCTTATTAGAGGTGTCCGGTAAGGGAGATTTCACTGTACCGTGCGATCTATAAAAATGGCTCCAGTTTATAGCCCTTTATTTTAAAGATTTTGGACCCAACAACAGTAATATTATGTATCAAGTACGCAAAATGGAGTTTTAGGGGACGAATCGTTTTTACAGACGAGGCGACGAAGGAGCCGAGTCTTTAATGAGAGGAGTCTTCAAAAACTATTTGCGTATGTGATGCATACAAGATTTTTTGGTATCAGCTCTGCAAATTGTCTGCTGTAAGTCAGAAAAATGTAAATTATTTTCAATTTAAAAAAATTGCGTTTCTAATGTGTTGCTAAGTTACCTTTCTGTCCGCTAAAATAGCATTTTGCGGACTCAAACGAGCCTGTTAAAGTGTTATTTTGCGGAGCGTGTACCAAAAACTATATATTATAATGATATACTTTCACCTAGATTAGTGTGCAGATTACCGTCAACTGTTTCGACTATCGATATTCAACTTTTTTATTTGAAATTAAACACTGTGTATACTTTCATATATTTTGTTAGGATTTTGTAATTCTCTCTCTTTTAGTATAACGTAAGTTAGGGTTTTTGAGAAAACTACTTCCAAAAAATTCTAATGTGGTAAATCTAGATTTCCATGGAAATTCAAATTTAAATCTAGAAGTCTTAGAAAACAGAAATAAACAAAGAACAATGTTTGCTGATGATTGTTTTTATTAAGTCTATCATTAATGAATGATTTAGTTCACCATTTTCGACATTATAAGCAATTGTAATTTATTTAAAAGAAATGAAAATCACTATAAATTAAAAACAAATAATTAAACCTAGTTACGAAGAAAAGCAGAGAATGTGACTGAAATTAAACACAAAGCATACTTTTAGTAGTTTACAAAAATTGTTCAAAATGTAGTCCATTACTGTCAATACAGTGTTGACACCTTTCTTTACACTTTCTACAGAGCAGATTAGTGATGTGGGTCGGGTAAATATCCAGTGGGTAGGGTATTTATAAATAGGTATTTACCCCTGCCTATGGGTGAATACCTAAAAACTGGGTATTTATCAAATTTTTAATATTTAGAAAGCTAAGTTAACTTTTACTCACATAATAATGTTATCTTAGTAAATAAACTACGTACAGCGTTAGTACAAAAAAGTGGGGAAAAGAGGGGGAAACTTTGAATTAAATCCTAGTAGTTTTTTGCTTTTATGTGTCTCGCAGATGTATCACCCCAACTTTCTGGTTATGTGTCATTGGTGGCACTGTAAATCTATGTCAAATTCGAGGTTAGCAGGTTAGGTTTTGAGTCAGTGTTGACACAAACTGGCACAAAACCTAACCCAAACGTATAAATGCACTGGAATATTTTATATAAAATTACAATTTAAATGTATCACTGAATAAGCAGTCGCCCAGGTAAATTAATAGTTTATCGGGAAGAAACATTGGCTGCCGAAGTTTATGGAAATAAACAATAAGCAATAAATTGCACCTGTCAGAATTTACAAAAAAAAAAAAATGCGATGGAGATTGGGATGATTTATATTGTTTGTATATTATTTTATTCGCAATCACATTGTAATGTGTCAATTTCATGACATGACAACAGCTGGGAACTAGATGATTACTTGAAACTAGCCGGGAAATTATTACATACCCCGAAAAATATTACATACCTGAAGAGTGGGGTGTTTCCATGGTAACAAAACATTGAGTGGGTTGTTTTCATGGTAACAAAAATATTAGCTACATCAAGATATCTATTATTCAGAATTCAATTGTAGTTATTTTTAAAATTAGATGATTGCAAATAAAATAGTATACATACCACGGTGGAAAGTTTCATCCCTGTCTCGAGATAAAGTTAACCTCGACGCTACGCGTCTCGGTAAACTACCTAATCTCTCGACAGTAATGAAACACTTCCCACCTCGGTATGTAATATACTATTCCAACTTGTTTCCATTTTTGAAAAATTAACTTAACATTAACTTGAAGAATGTTAATAATAATACATACAGTGAAATCTCCCTTACCGGACACCTCTCTTACACGGACATGTTGTTGGGAACCAACTTGCTTGCATTAACTTTACTAATAAAATTCTCTCTATTAAACGGACACGGACACCATTTTTCGACAATTTTTAGACTGTGAATCTCTCTTGTACGGACAGCTAATGGCGTGAGGCGTCAAAATAATCCATAAATCCAACATTTAATGATCATGTTGTTAAATTATAGAATTTTTTTGCAATACGGGCAGTATTAAGGCAACCTGCAACTCAAATCAGCGTTACGACTACAGGAAATTTGACACTTTCATTACCCTATGCGCAATATTATTACAAAACAATCCATGTCGCTTGATTTTAGAGGCCTGCAATTCAAAACTACTTTGCCTTTTGTGTGGGCAGCCTATTATGATAAAAATAAAAATAGGAAGGGTTGTTCCTGCTTGCTTTTATGGAATGAAAGAATAAGAAAACTAGGCCTGGGCCCCCCAGACCGCGGAGTCTGCGGGTATCAAGTTACGCCACTGTAATCAATTCGAACCAGAGGACGATTTACCCTTATCAGTAATGGCTGAACTGTATAGGAATATCCCAGAAATCGAAGAGGTCGACCCTGACGAATTTATAAACATTGACAAGGAAATAATCGAGGAAGATGATGTAACCGAAATTTCAGGTGAATCAGCTGCCGTTGATGTGCAGTTGGCAGAATTAGAAAACGATGGTAACTTAGACATTTGTGAGAATGTAATCAAGACCCACACGGAAGCATTAATAGTGAACAATTTTAAATGCTTTGCTAAAGAAAGTAATGACTTTTAAAGTATTCAAACTGTTAAAATATTAGAAATCCATGCGGAAAATATAATAAACAGTCAGAAAAACTTTTACATCAAATGAGTATTTTAGATTTTGTAACAACTATTACATAACTTTGTTTCAATTATTTTATATTCTTGTCTGCATTATTAGCGCGCATATCTTTGCATAATACAACTTTTTTAAACATAAAAATGGATTTTTCCCTTAAGCGGACGCCTCTAATAACCGGACAAAACCGTTGACACTGTGCGTGTCCACTTATGGGAGATTTCACTGTACTTATATACCTATTAAGAAAAAATCTTAATAAGGCAAAGAAAATAACAAAATGATATGTTCATCTTCTTCTTCAAACATTGGATTTTGTTTTTATTCATGCTGTCTTATTGCTGTTTAATACAGTTTGCCTAAAATTGTACGAAACATGGCAATTCCATGAGTTGGAAAAAGTTCAAATACTACAGACAGATCAATAAAAATCAATTAGGGCAGGCTGTGATATGTGTTATACGTTTGGCAGTACTGAAGTGTATTGTCAGTCTATGTCAAATTCGAGATTAGCAGGTTAGGTTTTGTTTGTTATTTGACACAGACTGACGCAAAACTTAACCTGCAAATCTCGAATTTGACATAGACTGACAATACACTTCAGTACTGCCAAACGTATAACACATATCACAGCCTGCCCTAATTGGTTTTTTTATTGATCTGTCGTTATTTGCCATAGGAGTAACCGAAATAGAAAATGCAATAATTACTTTGGTAGCTAGGCAACAAGTAGCTATTGTACCTACTTGTTGCCTAGCTACCAAAGTAATTATTGCATTTTCTATTTCGGTTACTCTTATGGCAAATAGTACCTATTTTAGCTTTTTCGAACTCATGGAATTGCCATGTTCCGTACAATTTTAGGCAAGCTGTATAATTATGGCTAGGGGTTGCAATACCGGTCCCTTTTACCAAAACCGGTATTTTCGATATTGAAGTTTTACGAATACCGGATTCCCGATATTTTCGATATTTAGAAAAGCTTTCGTCTAGATTCCAGATTAGAGCCTCTAAGTTAGAGGTGACAATTAATTAAAGAAATAAAAACAAAGAAAATCACATTTTAATTTTTAATAAGCTTTTACCAATAACACAAATGTCTTAACTTCATTCAGACTTGAATCAAACGAACAAAAATAATGTTGTTAACTTTTTAAATTAAATAGTTTTATTAAACAAAAATTAAAATAATTTGTGTTCTTAATGTTTGGTCAAATTTAAATAATGAGAACGTAAAAATGACAACGTATTTAATGTTTTATCCTTTAATTTTGAGCGCAAATGGCTACAAAAGTAACCTGATGACGAGAACTCCCGCTCAGACTCCACACTGGTCGGAGGAATAGACAAGCTATCATAACGCAATTTCTAGATATTTTCCTCTTGAACCGCCATTTTCAAATAACGCCATCTTTATTTTTAACAATGTGTCAATGTTCCATCAGTTGGTCTGGAAGTATTATCCTGAGCCTGAAAAATCTTTTGTATTTCAATTTCTAATTGTCTCTTAAGCGGCAGTGTGTCTTCAGGTTCGTCATGCTCAGATCCAAGATGTTCAATCTTATTACCCATAGACATTTCTATTCCCAACGAGGAATACGCTCATTCTAGTCCGTCCTCCGTCGGTTCAAAAGCGATTTATATTTTTTGAAAAAGAAATATCAAAAATTTTGAAAATCCTGGTTTCCATAAATCCAATCGTGATATTTTGAAGCATTCGTTTTAGTCCGGTATCCCGGTATTATTGAGAGTAAGGATCCCGGTTTGCAACTGCTAATTATGGCCCCATCGGTATTTTGGGCAGAAACTGTTCTCAATCCAGCTATTTTTTTCATTCTACAATTTTATAAAATTCGAATTGAGCACCTTCACTCAATCAATTATACTAGTTAGATTAGCTTTATAATATTTGTAAATGAGGCTATAAACATTTGTTTAAATATCCATTTTGGGTATTTACCCGGGTAAATAACCTGGGTATTTACCCCTAAAAATAAGAAGCCGGGTAATTTACATCACTAGAGTGGAGTAGCATCAAACTTGTACAGGAATCTGCTGAAGGGAACTCTATCAAATGCCTTTTCAAAATCTAGATACGCAATATCTACTGGGGCGTTCTGATCATGCAGTTTGATCCATATATCTAGAAAACATATCAAATTTGTAGTGATTGACCTTTCGAGAATAAATCCATGTTGCTCATCTATTATAACCTTGTTAGACATAAGGAATTTGATTAGTCTGTTAACAATTACTCGCTCCATACACTTACACAGAATAGCAGTCAAGCTAATTGATCTGTAGTTCAGCGCTAAGAACTTGTCGCCCTTTTTGTATATGGGGGTAATGTGGGCTACTTTCCAGGACAAAGAAAGAGTTCCTGTTGCAAATGAGTTTTCCATAAGTTCAACAACGAAGGATGTTAGCACTACTGCACATTTTTTTAGGAACGTTGGCTGAAGCTGATCTGGACCTGGAGAGGAATCTTCACTAAGACAGCACAATGTTTTTTCACTTTTTTCTGAAAGAAATTCTATGTTAGTTATAGATTCCTCTACTCGTGGGAGAAAGTGTATCTGAGGTGTGAGACCCGAAGAGGTTACCGACAACACATACATACATACAAATTTTAGCATACAATTTATACTTTGTTTTTTTCCAGTTGCTGTGCTGCTAGTGACGCATATCTCAATATCTTAATTAATTTCAAAAGTTTTAACTTTTATAAAAATTCTGGCATGCTGACCATTTTTCAAACATTCATCTTGATGTAAACTGATTTCTTTGTGTTAATGTATAGTATCCTACCACCTGAAACTAAGACATTTTTTATGGCCTTTTGGCAGAGGTCTGATTAGAAATCTAACATTACATCTGTTTTCAGGAATTGAACAATGCTTGGCTGCGACTGAAACAAATGGCCTTGATGCGCCAAGACAAGCTGTATGGTGCTCACGAAATCCAGCGCTTCAACCGAGACGCCGACGAGACTGTTGCCTGGATCGCCGAAAAAGACGTAGTATTATCTTCCGATGATTATGGCAGAGATTTAGCTAGCGTGCAGACTTTGCAACGCAAACACGAAGGTAGTTACCCTCTTCTAGTTGCAAACTCGGATAAAAACCTTAAAAGCATAGTTTATTTCAATCAATATATTTATAGGAGTTGAAAGAGACTTGGCTGCTTTGGAAGACAAGGTGTCCACCCTTGGACAGGAAGCTGACCGCCTCTGTGGAATACATCCAGATCATGCCAACCAAATTCAGGCAAAACGAGCAGAAATAGAAGCTTACTGGGAGCGATTGACAGCCAAAGCCAAGGTTTTTTTTTATTTGCAATAATTGCAATTGAAGATTATTAATGAGATTTTAACGTTTTAGGAACGACGTGAGAAGTTGGATGAATCCTACTTCTTACATCGTTTTCTAGCAGACTTTAGAGATCTTGTGTCCTGGATTAACGATATGAAGGCCATTATTTCGGCTGATGAACTAGCCAAGGATGTTGCTGGAGCTGAGGCTCTTTTGGAGCGGCATCAGGAGCATAAAGGCGAAATTGATGCTCGTGAGGATAGCTTTGCTGCAACCACTGAGGCTGGCAAGCAGCTTCTCGAGAAAGGGCACTATGCTGCAGATGAGATCAAGGACAAACTGTCACAACTTTCTTCTGATAAAAATTCATTGCTAGGTAAGTGTCTTTTTAATTTTAAAATTTTCAAGGCAGAATTAGAAATTTCAATATGATTGAAAATCTAAAAGTTATTTTTGAGTAGTTAATTTATTTTTTTTAAATTTGTATCATGATGACATTTCAATTGCTACTTGAATTTTGAAATGGCAGTTAGTGCTAAAGTATGTCCTATCTTTGCAGTAATTCGACAATTAATCGTGAACATATTTTAACGAAAACTCAGTATTTATTTTTAGTATTACTCTATACTATGTTTAACAAACAAATGCAGAAATTCAATAGCAGGGTGGGGTCCAGATTGCAGAAACATTTTTTACACATTACAAATAAAAAAATCCAGATAATTAAAAACTGTTTAATTCAAATAAAATTGAGCTACCTACGCCCTGCTTATCAATAGCAATATTCTATTCAAATTTGGCATCGATTTGTGGGAGAGGATATTACTGAATCTGTTAATTAAACGTTATAGCAACCAGGCTTACTGCACCACTAGATATTTTGATATTTTAAATATGTAGATACTGACAGTAAAATTACATAAACTGCAAAATTTTTTGAAATTGGGTGTGGCAGCATCAAAATTAAGATTTTGAGTTTTAAAAATATTTAACTGCAAGTGAACCTAGGTGGAGTGTATAAAACACAATTCGGTAAACCAAGGACCAAGTGAGAGTGAAGGATACTGGGAGTATAGGATAAAAAAAAACCAAGTGAGGTTAGCGCATGTAAACAAGGTCAGCAGTGCGAAATTTGCAGCACCAGCTTAAAAAGTAACATTGCCAAGAGCTAAATCTAAATATTATATTAGATTATAGGAAAATAGCTTAGGCAACTTGCAAAACTATATAACAGGATCCCTACTTTCTCCCTTAAAGAGCATTTTTAAATGTATGTTTGATATCACTATGATATAAAGAGGTAAAAAAATATACTTCTTCCTCAGCCTTATTTAAAACAATTACTATTTGCTGTTATTTAAATTCTGCATAAACAAAAAGAAAAATTGAAGACAATAATAATTTAATTAAATTTACTGTTTTACTGTAAGCTTTGCAAAATACTCCATCGCCATCCATTACAAGCTCGGGATAACTTTTCATCCACTTTTGACATTTTATCTAGTATTCCACAAAAATTGGCGATTTAACACACAATTTTTTGAATGTAAACAGAACAATCGTTGTTACACAGTAAACTAATGCGCAGTAACTGACTAAAAGCTCAGATTGTAGTTAAAATTAATAATTTTCTTTTCAACTCCAACCCTTTCAAGCACTTAATGTATTTTTCTGGAATACTGTTAGGAAACAGTAAAAAAATAGCATTCTTCCAAACTGTGACTCACCTAATCCTTTTTGGTAGGTAAACTAGTCATTTTAAGTAGCTTGTTACACGAATTTCTAAAGGCTGTCTTACTCATATTTTCATCTTTTGTTAAAAAAGCTCAAATTAATTCTATGAAATGACTAAAGAATTTTAAAATCACCGGCGGCAAAATAAGAAATGAAAATTAAAAAATCTTTGGAGAATAAATGTAGTATTTATTTAAAACTGCACAAAACATGCACATTTTCCAAAAATACGCACATAACTGCAAATATTCAAAATATGCAAAATTAAATTGGTGTCAAATAATTCAAATTAATGCGATTCATCTAGATACGGAAGCATTTTGATATCACTTTGAATATAACAAATATGCATTTTGCATATAATCCGCCCTTTACTCATGACCTTGCCTAAACAGTCCACGCACCCTTTTTTAGAGAAGTATGAAAAACACAAATCTAGTGGTAATAGTGTGACACTTCTTGCACATACTGAGGACCAGTTTTTATTATGAAATCTTGTTTCCTAGATTAAATATATAACAAAAGCCTTTCTTTCCATTCTAGCCTTATGGGAGGAACGTCGCATACTCTACGAACAGTGTATGGACCTGCAGCTGTTCTACCGGGACACCGAACAGGCCGACACATGGATGGCCAAGCAGGAAGCTTTCTTGGCCAACGAAGATTTAGGCGACTCCTTGGACTCTGTAGAGGACCTCATCAAGAAACACGAAGACTTCGAGAAATCCCTCGCGGCTCAAGAAGAAAAGATCAAGGCCCTGGACGAATTTGCCACCAAACTCATCGACGGTGAACACTATGCTGCAGATGATGTAGCACAGCGGCGAGCCATGGTAGGTCACTGACAACTGCTCTGGGGCAAAGATGATACCTTCTTTGCTTGCAGCTTCTTGAACGGCGTTCTGCCCTGAAAGAAAAGTCGTACTACCGAAAAACCATCCTGGAGGATGCCTACAAGTTGCAGCAGTTCGAGCGGGATTGCGATGAAACCAAAGGGTGGATCAATGAGAAGCTGAAGTTTGCCACTGACGAGAGTTATTTGGATCCCACCAACTTGGGAGGGAAGGTGCAGAAACACCAAAACTTTGAACAGGAGCTCAATGCTAACAAGAGCAGGATGGAGGAAATCACTTCTACTGGACAGGAACTCATAGACGCTAAGCATTATGCAGCTCGTAAGTAAATAAATGAAATTGATACTGAGCATTCATTTTTTATTTTTATTAACAGCTCGAATTCAGCAACGAATGGATGAAATTGTACATTTGTGGGAAACCTTGGTTCAAGCTACGGACAAAAAGGGCTCGAAGCTCCAGGAGGCCAGCCAACAGCAGCAGTTCAACCGCACAGTTGAGGATGTTGAATTGTGGCTGTCAGAAATTGAGGGCCAGTTGATGTCGGAAGATTATGGAAAGGTGTGCATTTGGTTGCTGTTGAACATAACCCGTATTTCATGTATTTAAATTATGCAGGACTTGACATCTGTGCAAAATCTTCAAAAGAAACATGCATTGCTGGAAGCTGATGTTGGATCACACCAGGACCGTATCGAAGGAATCAAGGCTGCTGCTCAGCAGTTCATCGAGCGCGGACATTTCGATTCTGACAACATTGCTACCAAACAGAGCGGTCTGACTAACCGCTATTCGGCTCTGCAGACACCAATGGCTGTACGTAAGCAGCGCCTTCTTGATTCCCTGCAGGTGCAGCAACTTTTCAGAGACATTGAAGATGAAGAAGCGTGGATACGCGAAAAGGAACCAATTGCAGCAAGCACCAACAGAGGTTAATATGATTAAAAACTGTTTTTAAATGTGAATCATTTGAAGTCTCTTTCATGTAGAACATCCCCAAAATTTCACTTGTGTTTTATACAGAATGGGAAATCTGTTTCAGGCCGTGATTTAATCGGCGTACAAAACCTCATCAAAAAACATCAAGCCGTGCTGGCAGAAGTTAACAACCATGATAGCCGTATAGCGGCCGTGATCGATGCCGGCAAGCAGATGATGGAGGACGAGCACTTTGCAAGTGATGAAATCCGTAATCGTGTGAACACTTTACAGGATCACTGGATTCAACTTACAGACAAGGCCAGACAGGTAAGACGTCGGATAACGCTTTTGTTCTGTACTCACTTTTTGCCATTGCAGCGCAAGCAAGATCTTGAAGATTCTCTTCAAGCCCATCAGTATTATGCTGATGCTAACGAGGCGGAATCGTGGATGCGGGAAAAGGAGCCCAGCGTCAATAATACCGACTATGGTAAGGACGAAGACTCGTCCGAGGCTTTGTTGAAGAAGCACGAGGCACTGATGAGTGATCTTTTGGCATTCGGAAATACAATTGAGGCTCTTAAAGATCAGGCTGCTAGTTGTAGAGTAAGTACTGCTTTTAGTTTTTTTTTTTTGTAATTGATTGTGGGTCTGCCATTGAAATAAGGTCTTCAAAGAAATAAAAATTAGAAAGCAAGAGTTAATAGTTTTGCCTAAAGCTCTACAAGGAAACAAGAAATTTGTGTATAATTTAAAAAAACATTTTTAGCAACAAGAACCACCGGCGGTGGACGTAACAGGCAAAGAAGCAGTAGTTGCTCTTTATGATTATACCGAAAAATCTCCACGTGAAGTCTCCATGAAGAAAGGAGACATTCTTACTTTACTGAATTCCAATAACAAGGTAAGGAACATTTTGTTTTGATCGTACTTCATATATTCTTCCCTTCTTATGTTAATAGAAATTAATCAATTTTTATTGTTTTCATAAAGTGTTTTGTAATGGCTACACGCACAACAGTTCTTACATTTTGGAAGTCCCACTTATAGAGGGACCCTGAAAACGTAATATAATCAAAACGCAATAAAAATTAAGTATTCTGTTATGGAATGTTTCAGCAGACATTGTCTCTAAAGAAACTCATCTGACTGTAACCAAACATTGCATATCCAATATTTGTTTTTCCAAAAAGTATTGGAATTAATATGTTACATTAGAAGTTTGATCGAAAACATGAAATCAATTAGTGAAGAAATAACTTGAGATTCGCAAAAGTCGAGCAAGGGTTATTTGCTGTTATAACTTTCTTATTTATGGAAATTCCTCTCAACAAATCGTATGTTGAGGATATAATATTAAACATGCGATAGAAATAACAACAGAAACTGATAAGATAAGATACAGAAAGCACAGAATAAGAAAGGAATGGTATTCAGACTGGGAAGAAGCTTCAAAAATAAAATATCAACAAGAAGAAATTGAATAAAATCAACAACGAACTATCGGGGATCTTATATTTCTCTCTGGGGCTTCAAATGTATAGTCTATTTCTTGTTCGTAAAATGTATTTCTTATTACTAAGTCGTTTGCTACTCAAATATTCAGCATTTTTTTTCCATTTCAGTTCCTACCTTCTTCACTACAGTTCCCCATACAGCCTACTCCCCTTTGTATGTCTCTGCCTACTCTTGAATTCTAGAGTCCCTGTATATAATTACAAAAGAGTTGAGAAAACGAGGGAATTCATTGTGATTGGTGGATCACGCACGTCGTATATTTGAATACTCATTGCCTTAGAAACAGTTTCCCATTAATCAAATTTGACAAATTGTTCATTTAAGTCAAAACTTGTCACTTTTATCTAAGTTCCTGAAATGAGGGGTTGCGGTATTATTGGCTGCAAAAGCAGATCCGAACAAGGTTTTCTATGAAAATACCATCCTAAAAACGAAGAGCTAAGAGCAGCATATCAAAAATAGTCCATTTTAATAAAATCAGTGGGAAGACGTACGCGTGGATGACAGAAGGAAATTAAAAGGTGCTGCCGTTCCTACTTTATTTTCATATCATATTACCAGACCTGAAAATGAAATTTGCTTCAATCCTAAAGATGACTTTCCGCTGAACCTTTGTCTGAATCTTGCTTTGAAGATAGAAATAGCAATAAACAGGAAGCTGCTACCCAAACCACGTATGAATTCTTATACCAAAGCAAGGATTGTGTTTTCCATTCAAAATTAGTAACTCGCACGCAAACACGTTATCCTGAGCAAGAAATTAGGTAGGTACTTACACAATGAAAAGAGTAAAAACGAGAAACTCGAAAAAGCCTTCAAAAACATTTTTACTAAAGATCAGTTCGAAGCTTTAATATGCAGAAACCATCGTATTAGGAAATTTTCATATATTATTATCTGCTATACGAAATGTGTATACATATTTCAGTTTTTTAACACTTGTTACTTATTTCTGATGCAGACAGTACTCTACGCTATGTTTTGAGTGCTTTGAAGCAGCAGTAGAAATTTAAATAAAGGTGTTTTAGGTAAAACGATCTAGTGACTTTCAAACAGTATTTCTGCGCATGCATGCATGATGCATGTTTTGGATCAAATTTGGCGGCTGACGTTTGTGTTTTCTCAACTCTTATCTAACTATATACAGGGTCTCTATTGAATTCCAGTCTCGACTTTTTTTTTATTTCAAACTGTACTATATTTTTCCTTCTTGCATTTATTATCAACTAGGTCTAGCCTTTTCTCGTATTTGTATATTGTTTCTTTAATTTTGGTTTTGTTTTGGGCTTGTTCTTTAAGTTTTTATCAAATTTATCACTTAAAACTTTAAACTCTTTCAACATTTTTTTAAATTTAATTTAATTCCATTTGTGGTTTCAAGCTATTGTAAAGGGAAATTCTCTGAATCTGATGATTTTTTGTAAACGTGGCAACTTTGTATTCGTCTAAACGCTTAAAATTTGTTATGCGCAACGGTATTCGATGTCGTTGCTTGTGACCTTCATGTTTGTCAGAATTACTCGTCTTTGATTAACTTTGCCTTAAAAGGATTTCTTGTTAATTTCTTCCTTCCCATTATTTATTGATCCTTCGTTTTTGCCCATTGGGATTTCGATTTATTTCTTGTTTCTGCTCAGCTGACGTAAAACTAAACTATTTGCACTGTAGTACCAATACTCTCCTCAAACGTAACACGTAATCGAGTATTCAAAATAAAAAATAAACACCAGATGACGACACAATCAATGTAGAACTTGCAGGGGGTGATGCAAAAGAGCAAATATTTAAATTAATTGTAAAACTATGGGAGACAGAGAATTCTAGAAGAATGAGAGTGTTCTATCATACTTTCAGTATTGAAGAAAAGAAAAACTGAAAACCTGGTGAATTATAGGGCAGTCATGTTGCTTAGACAATGACCAATTGCACACAGAAAAGTTGTCAGTGATTACCGGAATAGTTTCCGTCCTGGAAGATATCAAGAACGCGTTTGGTAGTGTAAAGTCAGAAATAGTGTTATGGGATATGGAAGAACTTTGTTTCCTTCGAAAATTGATTGGATTAACAAAGATGGCACTCATGATAAAAACTACAACCACAGTTTAAAATCTAAGGAAGGGATGCAGGATATTTTCCAAGCAGATTCAGCTATGCTCTTCATCATAATTCTGGAATACATCACTAGGAGAATAATAATAATATAATAATCTTTGAGAAGTATATACCGGGTGTCTTAAAAAGAATTACATCTAGTATGCTTCGAATTTCCCATAATGCAATTAAAATTTTATTTGAAATTGGCAAAACTGTAAATCTATGTCAAATTCGAAATTAGCAGGTTATGTTTTGCGTCATGTGTGTCAAAAATGACGCAAAACCTAACCTGCTAACCATGAATTTGACATAGACTTACAGTCTTGCCAATTTCAAATAAAATTTTAGATTGCATTATGGGAAATTCAAAGCATACTAGATGTAATTATTAGTAGCTTCAGCGTACTTATGCGAACGTTTTGTCCGTCCGTCCGTCCGTCCGTCTGTCTGGATCGCCTGTAACTTTCGAACGGCTACAGATATCGAAATTTTGAAAGGGGGCAAAGTTGTTGCTAAGGTCCCGAGCACCTTCATGCGCTATTTGGTTTTGGCGAAAGGTGGCGATTTTCCACTTTGCAAAATTTCCAAGCATTGTAGCACAGTGGCGGCTTGTCCACTTGGCGCCATCTACAGAAGTTCGGTGGTCACGTTTTGAACTACACATTCTTGGTGCACTATAAATAATACTTAATGTTTTCGCAGTGCTGAAGCTACTCTTTAGACCTGTAGTTGAGCAGTTTATTTTTAAGACACCCGTTATAAACAGAAAGATACCAATTTGAAGATTTCTAAACTTTCAAATATCTAATCATACAAATTAACAGTTGCAATGACTGAGGATAGGAACTTGAAATAAACAGCATATTCAAATAGATGACAATTTATTTTACCTTTAAATAGTTGAAAGAAAAGAACCGGGAGTGAAGAACGAAACAGAATATACCAAATAATTATCAGTTCATCCACGGGCATGTGAGCTAACTACCCTGTCTTGTAAAAATATATAAGTTAAAAACACTACAACAGACCTACCAGATGGAAAGAAAACAACATAAGGGAAGAAAGAAGGATAACAATTTGAAGTTCAAGAATGTTAGAACTTTGCATAGGGTCGGAGCTATGCTATTATTACAACTGGAACTTATCAAATGTAGATTTCAAACATTTTATTTTGTTTAACAGCAGAAATATGACAAATACATTAGGTCTGGTAAGACATTTCAAAGCAGTAAGTGAGAGAAGATGCGCATTGCGCACAGAAGAAAAAAGAGATAAAATCACATTAATCAACTATCATGCACTCAGAGAAGAGACAAAAGATATGTTTGATGAAGAATTAGAGAATGTAAGCTGTTTGTCACCTCAGGGAGATGTGAATATAATTTTAGTGGACATGAATGCCAAGGTAGGCAAAGAAATGAAGTTTAGGAAAGCAATAGGTCAATATAGCAAGCTTGAGACACATAACAATTGTAGCAGACTCATAGACTTCGTTATTAGGAATGGTACTAGCAGTCCAGTGAGACAAATGTCTCATTTAATAAAACAAAAAAGACCGTTTTGCAAATAAAACGTGTATTCACCACACGTACGTATATGACGTCATTGTTGGTAGCAAACTACTAGTCGCATTCGCCTTGATAAAATTTGCCTAGAATCTAACCTAAAAAGTTAGGATTAGGATAATTATTAAGATAATAATTAGTGTTAGAGACTGAAATTCGCTTCCTGACCTGACATGACCATTCCAAACATATAACTTTAATAACTTTTTTCTCTATCTTTTCCGGTTTGGCTGCTGAAACAGCGTCCCGGACGGACACGACTATTAGATAAAGGATGATTGTCAAAATTACATGCTTTCCACATAAAACTATCCATAAAGAAAGATAGAAATCACCCGATGGGAACACAAGGAATCAAATTGGCCATGTATTGATTGATGAAAGACATGCTTGTAACATTATAAATATTAGGAGTTGGCACGGGGCAGTTATGTATTTTGATCATTTTCCGGTCAAGGGAATATACAGAGAAAATTTTAAAAAGGCACGATAATAATCGGCAAAGAATAATGTTCATATACAACTCAACAAATATTAGCTTGCGTGTAAGTAAACAATATTCACTGGCAAAAGTGGTGGGGAAGCGACGGAGCTCATTTACTATGTAGTTGCCTAACTATGAAGACCAGATACATTCTAGTATAAAGTGAGCGCAGTGGAGCAATAGCATAACTCAAATTTTAGATTGTCTTTGTTCCTCCTAGAGCGCACTCTCTTGCACCGCGCAGTTCGACATGCAAGCTAGCAAAGCTCAACTATCAAAACAAGATAAATAATACGCTGTTAACACATTGGCTGCCTACAACGCAAGGTATGCGTTGAGTGAGTAGTCATGCTGAGTGCCGCCAACGTCACTTGTGCGGTCTACACATGTTGTAATGTAAATGAATATTTTTAAATCGGTTTTGCAGTTGGAGCTTGGCAATCTTAGAATTGTGTTGTATGAGAGTTAGTCTGTGTTTGTGCGTTAGCAGTTCCGGAATTATGCAACATGGCGGATAATGAACAGACTGGGCCTCCGGGTTTGAACCTGCGGCGTTCTACACTAGTCGGCTCTAGGCATGGGGCAAGTGAAATCTGATAGGCAGCCAATGTGTTAAACGACAACCAAGAAACAACAACCATAGAAGATAAATGGAATGAAATGAAAGTGGCTATCAACAACACAGCAAAAGAGATCTTAGGTTAAAGACAAAAAAAAGCCGTGGACTCAATAGTACTATGAAGAATGATGAGAAGCACATAAAATACAAAAAGAAGTAAGAGATAAGATGCTGCAGAGAAAAGCAAGACAAACAGTTGAAAACAAAATGTTACAGTATTAAGATGTATAACAAGAAGGCTCAACTATAAATACTTATTCTGTATGTCACAAAATCACGACCGATTTTTATACTAACATTTTGACTAAGAAGTTACTTTAACTGGAGCTCAATTTAAATTTTTGATAAGGTTACTATGTTTTTACATGAGAAGTGTACTGCATTAAGATGTTTTCTGAATGATTTAATAGCGCTGTCTCCCAGATAAGATAAATGCTATGTCACATTGCTACATGATATTATTTGTCAGTAATCAAATTGATATTTTAAAATTAGTAACTTCATTGGCGATTTTCAATTTAATTAATAGTAAAGCAATTCTAAATTGCTCATGCCAATTGAAGTAAGAATGTTGTCGATAGGCAAACCTTATCTAGTAAATAACATACACATATGATGACATACTCTTAAATTAGTTAAACTAAATGTACCTAATAAATTATACTCATGTAGTAGCAACACTGCTTTATATTTGAACGCGGAACATGCAAATATTTGCTAATTTTAACCTTTCCATGTTGTATGAACTCTTGACTCATTTCCTTGCTTGATCAAGCATGATAGTCACATTTTGGTCACTCCACATTTTTGCTGATTATCTTTTAGGTAAAATTAACCTCAAAAAAACCAATAATGAACTCAAATGTGAATTTTTTCTGAATTATGTAAGTTCACAAGAATGCTCTTCAAACTCTGGAATAAATTGCTGAAGACATGCAGTCTAATCACCTTAATTTTTCAGGACTGGTGGAAGGTAGAAGTCAACGACCGCCAAGGATTCGTTCCTGCCGCCTATGTCAAGAAGGTGGAGGCAGGTCTCACCGCGTCGCAGCAGAACTTGGTCGACAATAACTCGATCCCAGCCCGACAAGCTCAAATCAATGCCCAGTATGATCATCTGCTCGAGCTGGCCAGAGAGCGCCAGAAGAAGCTCAATGAAACTGTCAAAGCGTACGTCTTGGTGCGAGAGGCTGCCGATCTCCACACCTGGATTAAAGATAAGGTAGGAATCTGGTTTAGTGATAAGATAGTGCATCAGTGTGGACTACGTATTGTGCTAGTTTAGAATAAACAGCATGCAATATACAAAGTAACAAAATATCGGAGAAAGGAAGACGTAAATGAGGAAATGTTCTGTGAATGAAAGTAATGTTTTAATTCAGTGAAATTTCAAAAATATTTTATGTAGGGATTTGCGATCATAAAAATGAGTGAATAATGGCAGCTACCGATTTTCAACTCCACATGTACAGTTACGGTCAAAAAAAGTGGGACAACTCTTATAACAAATTTTGCTGTAATTTAGTTGTAATTGTTGGCTTTTAAAAATTTACTAAAGAAACACTAGTCGTAATTCTAGAAATGTCATCAATTTGTCAAAAATACAGTTTTGCTTAAAAATGCGTCAAGTTGATATTGTTGATAATGCAAAAATAACTGCTAATACACAACTGTCTCACTTTTTTTTTTCGTAACTGTACCATAAAGAATGTGATCAGCTGTTACCATTTCTTCTTTTTAATCGATCATTTTTATCCAAATACAAGCTTGAAAGCTGTATTTCCACTCACGATTTTTTTGGACCCTATTTTGCAAATGTAATTTAATTTTAAAAATTGTGTAAGAAAACATAAGATGCTGATTTTATTTTCTATAGTCACCCCTGTTCAAATATTTTTATGATCACACAGTATGATTAAATATGAAGTTATTCAAATTCTGCAATGATTCAAATATTCATGAATATCTATGAAATTGCTTCAGAATTGTCAGTATTATTACTAAGGATCGACCGATACCGATAATCAGTATTGGCATATCGAAATTAGGGATATATTGGTGTCATATCGGCCTTTCTTTTTGCCGATATATCGGCAAAAGTGTATTTTCTTTCAATATTTAATATTTTAATACTTATTATAAGAAATGAAGAATGTGGAGTATAAAATGTAACTACTATAAGCCGTTCACGACCTTTTTGGGACAGAGTTGGCTATGATTTTTTCTTTTCATGTTGGGACTAACTGATTCGATGATGTAGCGGATGCAACTTTTTTTTTCTGTCAGTGTCTGTTCGACATTTTCTTGCCACCACATTGCCAGATTTAATATTTTAATATTCGTAAGAAAATAAATGATTTATCAAATGTGTAAAAATAATTTTAATTTCCGTCAAAGGAAAAGTCAAAATGCCCAAAATAATTTTGTTGCAACAAAAAATTTCCACTAAACGATGCTACTTCCAATTTAAGAAGGACAGACCACATTTAAAAGAAAGCGAGTCGATGTGGAGACTAGAGAATATCCGGCAACAATGTACCTATTCAGAAAATATAACCTTAAACTGAAAACAACCTAACCCAACACAAAAATTGTCAATTTCCATGAGGGAGTTTAGTTGCAACAGAGGTACTGCCAACAAAATTACTAGATGGTCATAGCCTCACCTGACCCAAAAAGATCGTGAACGGCTTATATCTAATATTGAAAATTTTATTTTTGTAAATTATTATGTAAAAATATTAGGCACTCGATCAAGTGTGTTCCACCATGTAACGAAATATCTTGCAGTGAAATGCTACAAAATTGTGAAACTGAAATATTATGAAATTATCATGGTATGCAAAGAAATTATCATAAAATGATGGAAGGTTATAATAAAATGCTAAAAAATTATTGTGAAATGCTACAAAATTATTTTAAAATTCTACAAAATGATCGTCAATTGCTATGAATTTATCATGAAGTGGCTCGGGTTATAATAAAATGCTATTAGGTTTTTGTAAACTGCTATGAAATTATCATGTAATTATCAGTAATAATATCCCAAGTGCATGTTAAATTGCCGACAATTTTTTAAAATCCACGAAAGCATGTAGCGCTTGAGTGAATTGGGAAAAGATTAGACAATTTGACATGCACAAGGGTTATTCGACAAACTATTTCCTGAAAGGTTATTTTAACGAAAATATCTATTTTTAAATTAGGAAAATTAATTATAATTTCAGAAAGCATTAGCAATTTACACTAGTGAAAAAATACAAAATTTTCGACAATTTGCACTACTGCAAGATTATTGATGTCATTCACATGTTATTGCCTGAAACTTTAAGTTCCAACCCTTTGATTAGTCAAACATTTTTGATGGAAATAGTCTAAAAAAATATTGGTACAAAATGCTAAGAAGTTGTCATAAAATGTAAAAAATTATCACAAAATGTAATGAAATGATCGAGGTTATAATAAAATGTTATGAAATTGTTGAGGTTATATAATCAAATGCTATAAAATCATTATGGAGTGGTTGAGATTAAAATAAAATGCTATAAAGTTATTGTGATATACTACAAAATTATGGTAAAATACTATAAAGTTATAAAATACTAAGAAATTGGCAGGTGCTGCTATGTAATTAACTACAGAGTTTTGTTTTTCAATATGCTAAGAAATTATTATAAAATGATTCAGCCTTAGAATCTAAAGCTAAGCATTTGCAATGAAATGCTACAAAATTATCATAAAATATAAAAAAATGATCGCTAAATATTATGAAATTAATGTGAAATACTACAAAATTTTACGAATTGATTGGGGTTACAATAATATGCTAAGAAATTTTTGTAGAATACTGTAAAATTATCATGAAATGTAAAAAAATATCACAAAATATTATGGAATAATTGCGGTTCTAATAAATGAAGTAGTGAATCACCTGAGCTATGCTTCGGTTCGCTAATTTAAGAGAGATTCATTAATATAAATTTTAAAAAGTATGCATCAGTTGGGAATCGAATACGGGTCACCCGCATGACAGACGAGCATTCTACAATAAAACCAAGGTGTTTCGTTGAATAATGCGCTGCTATAATGGTATACCTATGAACATTAAGGGTTCGCTAATTACACGATTTAATTAAAACTTGACTTTTTCGTACTTTTTTTTTAAATAAAAACCGGCCTGCGATCTAAGTCTAAAAATTAGCAAAATTTTAAGCGATCATACAATTTAATCGGTCCAGTATCTTTGGAGGAGATAGCGAACAAACATACAAAGAAAGAAAGAAAGAGACCACCGATTGTATGGTATAGGATACTACAAAATGTTTGTAAACTGCTACGAAATTATCGTAAAATGCTAGAAAATTATTGAAAAACTAAAAGTTTTACAAAATTATTGAGGTTATAATAAAATACTAAGTTATTATTGTGCAATGTTACAAAATTGACATGGAATACTTTGAAATTATCATGAAATGATTAAAGTTAAATGCCATAAGTTATTGTGAAATACTACAAAATTATTGTTTTCACGTATTGCTATGCATGTATCTGAAATAATTATTGTTACAAAATAGTAAGAAATTATGATATGCTTACAAATTATCATAAAATGTTATAAAAAGATTGAGGCTTATAATCAAATGCTAAAAACTTGCCATGAAATGCTAGTAAATTATTGTGAAATACTACGAAGTTTTAATTAAATGTAAAACAATTATCACAAAATGTTATGAAATGATTGAGGTTATAATAAAGTGTTATGAAATTATTGTGAAATAATTTTAAAAAAATGTAAAATGCAATGAAATTATCATGAAATGCTGTGAAATTATTAGAAAACTGTTGAGATTATTACAAAATTGTTTACTAATTGATTGAGGTTATAATAAAATGCTATAAAATTATTATGGAGTGGTTGAGGTTAAAATAAAATGCTATTTGGTTATTGTGAAATACTAAAAAATTATGGTAAATACTACAAAGTTATCATGCCATGCTAGAAAATTGGCACGTGCTGTCACGTAATTATCTACAGAGTTTTGTTATTACAATATGCTAAGAAATTATTATAAAATATTAGAAAATTATTGTGAAATACTACAAAATTATCATGGAATGCAAAGAAATTATCATGAAATGATGGAGGATGTAATAAAATGCCAGGAATTAATCTGAAATGCTACAAAATTATCATGAATTACTATAGAATTATCACAAAGTGGTTGAGGTTATAAAAAATGCTATGAGGTTATTGTAAAATGTTGTGAAATTATCATGAATGCTAAGAAATATTCATGCCATACTATGTAATTATTTTGAAAAAAGTGTTATTACAAAACATTAAGAAATTATCATAAAATGTTATAAAATGATTTGAGGTTTATAATCAAATGCTAAGAACAGCTAAATGCTACAAAATGATGGTGAAATGCCACAAAATTATCATGAAATAATTGAGGTTATAATAAAACATTATGAAGTTATTGAAAAATTATATTACACATACAAATACATTTTTTCTTGTATCATATGTATCTATATTCAGTAAATAAATGTGGTATTATTATTATTATTAAAATACTATGAAATTATGAAATGCTACACTATTAGAGTAGAATTTGGTTATAATCAACTATAAAGTCAATTATATTGTCTTCCATATCATTTCGGATTCTAGGTTCTACAGTCATATGCTTTGGGAATTTTTTTCTAAATTAAAGATGTTGCTTTCCCTAAATTTCTTTTGCGGCAGATATAAGTTTGCCCTTGGTCACTTTTATTAATTTCTGTTATGAGTTCATATTTTTGCTCAATTTTTAAAGCTAATCGTTGGTTTTTATTACACACTTCTTTTTGACTACGTAATTTATGCTTTTTAATTTTAAAGCTCACTTTGCTTCACACCTTCATAGTGTACTCACTGAAACTGTTCATTTGTACCAAAAACAAATCTAAATAAATGGACCTGAACTAAAATTAACGTGAAAAAATTAGGGTGAAGACAAAATTGTTGATTAAGCAGATCAAGTTTGACAGGAATTACTACCAATCTACATCTCCCAGGATTCGGTTGCGGTAAACTTGTGTGTAATAGTAATTTTTGTATTA